>CM054155.1:54676494-54706494 GCA_028751875.1 Rapana venosa
GCCTGGACATTTCCAGAGTCTGTTAAGAGTTTCCAGAATTTAAGCAAGAAAAACGGTGGTGTTTGATGAATTGTTTGAAGGAGCATGTGAAAAGTCAATTTCCTTTAGATCAAATAAATCTGATAGGTTGATAGTTTGCTTTTTTATGTCATACAGGCCAGCATCAAAAGACACTCATGCTAGATGGTTGAAGACAGTCCTTGTTAAAGCAGGAATTGATAACATGAAGCTACTCCTGAAGACGTTCTAAAGATTGCTGGATGGACAAATGTCAAAACTTTTCACAAGTTTTACAATATAGCTTTAATGGAAACTACAAAAAATGACTCTGATCACTTAAGGTAAATAAGTATTTTGCAGTATACAATGAGGGTATTACTTTAATTGTTTGCAATGCAAACATATGGTACCCTCTTTTACTCATGTTTGTTTTATATGCGTGTTTGTGTAACGTTCTAAAAATATAAAGAAATGTTTACTGAATCCAAGTCATGCAATATGAAAGTTGCATGGAAGATTTTATAATCACACCGTTGTATTGAGCGTGAAAACTACTGGATTCTGTTTTTTAAATCCACTTTATCAAGATGTAAAAACAAGAAAACATGGCTGATTTGACATAATAATAGTCTGATATATTTTCATTCGAATGAATGATATATACAAAAACAACCAAATATAAAACCTCATATATCACGTAGTTTGTGGAAAAAGCTGAAATAGAATTTTAAAACTTAAAAAAAAAACTTCATTGGAAGACAAAGTTTGAGTGAAATTCCATGAAGATAGTTGATAAGGACAAAATGGGGTTTTTTTGGTTTGTTTTTTGGGTTTTTTGCTGTTGTTGGTTTTTTTGGTTTGTTCCACACTCCCTTGTGTAAATATATATATATATATATATATATATATATATATATATATATATATATATATATATATATATATATATATATATATATCAATTTTAGGTTTATTCAAGTAGAGAGCTAAAGGCAATTACTTATGTTTGATATAGGTTGGTTTTCCAAAATATGTAATCTAAGTCCAATTTGTAAACAAAGATGAGATAACAAACTTAAGTAGATCACTTGGGTATTCTGTGACGATCTGCACTGTAAAGTATGGCTTCTTCTGGGCATGCACATCTCACATAACCTTCCTTCACAAGGTAAGTATTCGTTTCAATTTTTTAATTGAAAATATCAACGTTGAATTTTTTTTAACAAAGCTGTCCCAATAGGCAGAGATAGAACTGCATTGACCGTCAGCAAGTATTGCCGAAACTTATTACCTACTACCATACGTACACTGACCTGAAGTGGACAGCGATGCCTGCATAAAAAGGTAAAGGTAAATGAGTCCCATAACCTATAAGATCGTAGGGGAGCGAGGCGTCAGAGACCTCACTTCTCTAGGGCCAGCATATTGAGGGCGGCGCCCATCTCCTCTCCCTCGCTGCTTTACCTTCCCTTACCCTAAAAAGGGCAGGTACCCATTTACAGCTGGGTGAACTGGGGGAACTGTACTGAAGCCAAGGCGCGCAAACGGTCACCCATTCAACTGGTAACCACGCTCAACGCTGCTTAACTTGGGAAAGCGAGTGCTACGACCACTGAGCTATCCCGTCCCCGATGCCTGCATGCTTGAAGGAAAGACAAGTGTTGAGTAAGACTAAATGAAATGGTCTGTATGAAAAAGTAAAACAAAACAAGGACTGACTGCAACCTGTTGCAGTAGATGGCAGTTTGAAAACTTGGATAAGGAACATGCAGAGAAAGAATGTCTACTCTCTCTGACAATGTAAATACTATGCTATATTGGAGGAAGATGGTTTGTTCGTGAAGCTTAGAATGCAAGAACAATTAGAAACTGGTGCTCAAACTGCTTGGCTAACCATGACAAAGCTTCCTGCAAAAGAGAATACAGATACAGAAACAAATAAAGTCATTTGAGTGATACCATAAATGAGAGCTTGTCTCCGCAAGAGCAACGCCACCGATGTTTTATAATATTTCTCTTTGCATTTCCATTTGTTTCTCCACATCAGTGGAACAATAGCTTAATCATATTCGTCCATGCGTACGTTCTTCATCAGGTTGTATGGCTGTCAGTGTTATTGCCCTTCATTAGATGGTTCAAATTTTTCTGATCTAACTTGACTTGATTATGCGTTCCTTCTTTACTACTTTTAGCCAGGCAGCTTTGTTTGGCAGATGCAGAACTGTGGTCAACACTAGTTTTGTTATTCCAGCTGGTCTTGTTCTTTTCACAAATAACCCCAGCAATAGCCACGCAAGTCTGGGGACAGCTGTACAAGGATCTGGAATGTATAGACTCACAGGCCAAACTTTAGCTGTGCCAGTCAAGACAGCTGTAGGTGTGTGTACACACAGGCCAAACTTTAGCTGTGCCAGTCTGAAGACAGCTGTAGGTGTGTGTACACACAGGCCAAACTTAAGCTGTGCCACTCAGAAGACAGCTGTAGGTGTGTGTACACACAGGCCAAACTTAAGCCATGCCAGTCTGAGGACAGGTGTAGATATGTGGACACACAGGTCAAACTTAAACCACGCCAATCTCAAGACTGGAGAGTGGCCAACACCTTGGGACCAATCACTCATTATTATGCTCCCCAAGAAAGGCAATCTACAGCATTGCTCGAACTCTCGAATGATCAGCCTCACTAGCCATGCCAGTAATGTTAAAAGTCATCTTGAACAGACTAAAGCCATGAGCAGAAGAGATCATCGCCAACGAACAGGCAGGCTTTCGACGAAACAGAAGTACCACAGAACATATATTTAACCTGCGAGTTCTGCGTGAGAACAAAAGCTAGCACCAACAATAACTGTACCACGTCTTCATGGACTTCAAAAAGGGTTTGACTGTGTATGGCATGATGCATTATGGGCCACAACGAAGAAGTACAACACAGGATAAAAGATCATCCAGACCATCAAAGAGCTATACGCAAAAGCCACCAGCGCATTGCTTGACCAAGGCATGATTGTATATTTGTTCCATACCTCAGTGGGAGTCCATCAAGGCTGTCTCCTATCACCGACACTGTTTAATGTCTTCCTTGAGCGCATAATGACTGATGCCTTAGAAAACCCCACTAGCACAATCAGAATTGGAGGGAGGACAATCACTTACCTCAGGTTTGCTGATGACATCGACAGACTGGCAGGAAATGAACAGGAACTAGCCAACCTAGTGTTCCACCTGGACAAAACATCCTCCAGATATGGCAAGGAGATTATTGCCGAGAAGACAAAACACAACAAACAGTGCCTAGCCAATCACTACCAAGATCACAGTCAGTGGAAAAGAACTTGAGGTTGTAGACCACTTCAAGTGCCTTGGATCTATTATTAGGAAAAACGTTCAAAGACCGAAATCCTCGCAAGAGCTGCACAAACAGTAGAAGCAATATTGAAGCTTAAGACCATCTGGAAAGACTGAATTAACTCTTTCAGGACAAAGGTCAAGCTGCTGCATGCACTGGTGACCTCCACATATTATCCGTATGCATGCAAATTTTGGACAATGAATGCAGATTTAGAAATGTGGATCCAGGCTTTGGAGATGATATGCCTCAGAAGACTCCTTGGCATTTCATAGACGGACCACATTACCAACGAAGAAATCCAACAAATCATCATCCAATAGGTAAAACACTATGAAGACCTGCTAACCACAGTCAAGAAAAGGAAGTTCAGATGGTATGGTCATGTGAGAAAATCAAATAGTTTCTCCAAGACCATACTGCAAAGAAGAATGCAGGGGAAGAGAAGGGGAGACAGACCGAAGAAAAAATGGGCAGACAACATCACTGAATGGACTGAGAAGTGCTTCTCCACAACCCAGACACTTGTTCACATCTATCGCAAATGAAGACAACTTGTTGCAAAAGTCATCACTGCAGTGCCCCTACGACCCAAAACGGGGTACGGAAGTACATAATGAGATGATAATATTAGGACAGGTGTAGATGTGTGGACACACAGGCCAGACTATAGCTATGCCATTCTGAGGACAGATGTAGATGTATAGACGCACAGGCCAAACATAAGCTAAGGAATTCTGAGGACAGTTGTAGATATGTGGACACACAGGCCAAACATTACCCATGCCATTCTGAGGACATGGTGAAATATGTGGACGCACAGGACAAACATTAGCCATGTCATTCTAAGGGACAGGTGCAGATGTATGGACGCACAGGCAAACATTAGCCATGCCATCTTTAGGACATGTGAGATATGATGGAAATGCACAGGCAACATTAGCCATGCCATTCTGAGGACGGTGTAGATGTATGGACGCCAGGCCAAACATTAGCCATG
Source organism: Rapana venosa (assembly GCA_028751875.1). Lineage (NCBI taxonomy): Eukaryota > Metazoa > Mollusca > Gastropoda > Neogastropoda > Muricidae > Rapana > Rapana venosa. The sequence continues at coordinate 54,680,844 of CM054155.1, forward strand.
CCCATTCTGAGGACAGGTAGAGTTATGGAACGCACAGGCCAAACATTAGCCATGCCATTCTGAGGACAGGTGTAGATGTATGGACACACAGGCCAAACTTTAGCTATGCCATTCTGAGGAAGGTGTAGATATGGACGCACGGGCCAAACATTAGCCATGCCATTCTAAAGGACAGGGTGATGTTATGGGACACATAGGCCAATACATTAGCTATGCCTTTCTGAGGACAGGTGTATATGTGGATGCACAAGGCCAAACATTAGCCATGCCATTCTGAGGACGGGTGTAGATGTATGGACGCATAGGCCAAACATTAGCCTGCCATTCTAGAAGGTGTGATATGTGGACACAAGCACTAAACATTATCATGCCATTCTGAGGACGGGTGTATATGTATGGACGCATAGGCCAAACATTAGCCTCGCCATCCTTAAGGACAGGTGTAGATATGTGGACACACAGACTAAACATTAATCATGCCATTCTGAGGACAGGTGTATATGAATGGACGCACAGGCCAAACATTAGCCATGCCATTCTGAGGACAGGTGTATATGAATGGACGCACAGGCCAAACATTAGCCATGCCATTCTAAGGACAGGTGAAGATATGTGGACGCACGGGCCATTCATTAGCCATGTCATTCTGAGGACAGGTGTATATGAATGGACGAACAGGCCAAACATTAGCTATGCCATTCTGAGGACAGGTGTAGATATGTGGACGCACAGGCCAAACATTAGCCATGCCATTCTGAGGACAGGTGTAGATGTATGGACGCACAGGCCAAACATTAGCCATGCCATCCTTAAGGACAGGTGTAGATATGTGAACACACAGGCCAAACATTAGCCATACCATTCTGAGGACAGGTGTAGAAATGTGGACGCACGGGCTATTCATTAGCCATGCCATTCTGAGGACAGGTGTATATGAATGGACGCACAGGCCAAACATTAGCCATGCCATTCTGAGGACAGGTGTAGATGTATGGACGCACAGGCAGATCATTAGCCATGCCATTCTGAGGACAGGTGTAGATGTATGGACGCACAGGACAAACATTAGCCATGCCATTCTGAGGACAGGTGTAGATGTATGGACGCACAGGCCAAACATTATCCATGCCATTCTGAGGACATGTGTAGATATGTGGACACACAGGTCAAACATTAGCAATGACTTCTGAGGACAGGTGTAGTTATGTGGACACACATCAAACATTAGCCACGCCATTCTGAGGACAGGTGTAGATGTATGGACGCACAGGCCAAACATTACCCATTGCCATTTCTAAGGACAGGTGTATATAAATGGACGCACAGGCCAAACATTAGCCATGCCATTTGGAGGACAGGTGTAGATATGTGGACACACAGGCCAAACCTTAGCTATGCCATTTTCAGGTACGGTGTGGTTATGTGGACAAAACAGGCAAACATTAGCCATGCCATTCTCAGGACAGGTGTATATAAATGGACGCACAGGTCAAACATTAGCCTTGCCATTCTCAGGACAGGTATAGATATGTGGACGCACAGGCCAAACATTAGCCATGCCGTTCTGAGGACAGGTGTAGATGTATGGACGCAAAGGCCAAACATTAGACATGCCATTCTTAGGACAGGTGTATATGAATGGACGCACAGGCCAAACATTAGCAATGCTATTCTAAGGACAGATGTAGATATGTGGACACACAGTCAAAACATTAGCCATGCCATTCTGAGGACAGGTGTAGATGTATGGACGCACAGGCCAAACATTACCCATGCCATTTTAAGGACAGGTGTATATAAATGGACGCACAGGCCAAACATTAGCCATGCCATTCTGAGGACATGTGTAGATATGTGGACACACAGGCCAAACATTAGCTATGCCATTTTGAGGACAGGTTTGGATATGTGGACACACAGGCCAAACATTAGCCATGCCATTCTCAGGACAGGTGTATATAAATGGACGCACAGGCCAAACATTAGCCTCGCCATCCTTAAGGACAGGTGTAGATATGTGGACACACAGGCTAAACATTAATCATGCCATTCTGAGGACAGGTGTATATGAATGGACGCACAGGCCAAACATTAGCCATGCCATTCTGAGGACAGGTGAAGATATGTGGACACACAGGCCAAACATTAGCCATGCAATTCTCAGGACAGGTGTATATGAATGGACGCACAGGCCAAACATTAGCCATGCCATTCTGAGGACAGGTGAAGATATGTGGACACACAGGCCAAACATTAGCCATGCAATTCTCAGGACAGGTGTATATAAATGGACGCACAGGCCAAACATTAGCCATGCCATTCTGAGGACAGGTGTAGATATGTGGACGCACAGGCCAAACATTAGCCATGCCGTTCTGAGGACAGGTGTAGATGTATGGACGCACAGGCCAAACATTAGCCATGCCATTCTGAGGACAGGTGTATATGAATGGACGCCTAGGCCAAACATTAGCCATGCCATTCTAAGGACAGGTGAAGATATGTGGACGCACGGGCCATTCATTAGCCATGTCATTCTGAGGACAGGTGTATATGAATGGACGAACAGGCCAAACATTAGCTATGCCATTCTGAGGACAGGTGTAGATATGTGGACACACAGGCCAAACATTACCCATGCCATTCTGAGGACAGGTGTAGATATGTGGACGCACAGGCCAAACATTAGCCATGCCATTCTGAGGACAGGTGTAGATGTATGGACGCACGGGCTATTCATTAGCCATGCCATTCTGAGGACAGGTGTATATGAATGGACGCACAGGCCAAACATTAGCCATGCCATTCTGAGGACAGGTGTAGATGTATGGACGCACAGGCAGATCATTAGCCATGCCATTCTGAGGACAGGTGTAGATGTATGGACGCACAGGACAAACATTAGCCATGCCATTCTGAGGACAGGTGTAGATGTATGGACGCACAGGCCAAACATTATCCATGCCATTCTGAGGACAGGTGTAGATATGTGGACACACAGGCCAAACATTAGCAATGCCATTCTGAGGACAGGTGTAGATATGTGGACACACAGTCAAAACATTAGCCACGCCATTCTGAGGACAGGTGTAGATGTATGGACGCACAGACCAAACATTACCCATGCCATTCTAAGGACAGGTGTATATAAATGGACGCACAGGCCAAACATTAACCATGCCATTCTGAGGACAGGTGTAGATATGTGGACACACAGGCCAAACATTAGCTATGCCATTTTGAGGGACAGGTTGGATATGTGGACACACAGGCCAAACATTAGCCATTGCCATTCTCAGGACAGGTGTATATAAATAGACGCACAGGTCAAACATTACCCTTTGCCATTCTCAGGACAGGTATAGATATGTGGACGCACAGGCCAACATTAGCAATGCCGTTCTGAGGACAGGTGTAGATGTATGGACGCAAAGGCAAACATTAGACATGCCATTCTTAGGACAAGTGTATATGAATGGACGCACAGGCCAAACATTAGCAATGCTATTCTAAGGACAGATGTAGATATGTGGACACACAGTCAAAACATTAGCCATGCCATTCTGAGGACAGGTGTAGATGTATGGACGCACAGGCCAAACATTACCCATGCCATTCTAAGGACAGGTGTATATAAATGGACGCACAGGCCAAACATTAGCCATGCCATTCTGAGGACAGGTGTAGATATGTGGACACACAGGCCAAACATTAGCTATGCCATTTTGAGGACAGGTTTGGATATGTGGACACACAGGCCAAACATTAGCCATGCCATTCTCAGGACAGGTGTATATAAATGGACGCACAGGCCAAACATTAGCCTTGCCATTCTCAGGACAGGTATAGATATGTGGACGCACAGGCCAAACATTAGCCATGCCGTTCTGAGGACAGGTGTAGATGTATGGACGCAAAGGCCAAACATTAGACATGCCATTCTTAGGACAGGTGTATATGAATGGACGCACAGGCCAAACATTAGCCATGCCATTCTGAGTATAGGTGTAGATGTATGGACACACAGGCCAAACATTAGCCATGCCATTCTGAGGACAGGTATAGATATGTGGACGCACAGGCCAAACATTAGCCATGCCATTCTGAGGACAGGTATAGATATGTGGACGCACGGGCCATTCATTAGCTATGCCATTCTGAGGACAGGTGTAGATGTATGGACGAACAGGCAAAACATTAGCCATGCCATTCTGAATACAGGTGTAGATGTATGGACGCACAGGCCAAACATTAGCATTGCCATTTTGAGGACAGGTGTAGATATGTGGACACACAGGCCAAACATTAGACATGCCGTTCTGAGGACAGGTGTAGATATATGGACGCACAGGCCAAACATTAGCCATGACATCCTTAAGGACAGGTGTAGATATGTGAACACACAGGCCAAACATTAGCCATGCCATTCTGAGGACAGGTGTATATGAATGGACGCACAGGACAAACATTAGCCATGCCATTCTGAGGACTGGTGTAGATATGTGGACGCACAGGCCAAACATTAGCCATGCCATTCTAAGGACAGGTGAAGATGTATGGGCGCACAGGCCAAACATTAGCTATGCCATTTTGAGGACAGGTGTAGATATGTGGACACACAGGCCAAACATTAGCCATGCCATTCTCAGGACAAGTGTATATAAATGGACGCACAGGCCAAACATTAGCCTTGCCATTCTCAGGACAGGTATAGATATGTGGACGCACAGGCCAAACATTAGCCATGCCGTTCTGAGGACAGGTGTAGATGTATGGACGCACAGGCCAAACATTAGACATGCCATTCTTAGGACAGGTGTGTATGAATGGACGCACAGGCCAAACATTAGCCATGCCATTCTGAGTATAGGTGTAGATGTATGGACACACAGGCCAAACATTAGCCATGCCATTCTGAGGACAGGTATAGATATGTGGACGCACGGGCCATTCATTAGCTATGCCATTCTGAGGACAGGTGTAGATGTATGGACGAACAGGCAAAACATTAGCCATGCCATTCTGAATACAGGTGTAGATGTATGGACGCACAGGCCAAACATTAGCATTGCCATTTTGAGGACAGGTGTAGATATGTGGACACACGGGCCAAACATTAGCCATGCCATTCTGAGGACAGGTGTATATGAATGGACGCACAGGCCAAACATTAGCCATGTCATTCTGAGGACAGGTGTAGATATGTGGACGCACAGGCCAAACATTAGCCATGCCATTCTGAGGACAGGTGTAGATATGTGGACGCACAGGCCAAACATTAGCCATGCCATTCTCAGGTCAGGTGTAGATATGTGGACACACAGGTCAAACATTAGTCATGCCAATATGAGGACAGCTGTAGAATGATATGCAGTAAGTGGACACATGCCAAACTTGCGCGGCATCATCTAATAGACAAAAGATCTGTACCTGTTGGCAACAGGAAATCAGGTTTGCAATCAAAGGAAGCAATGATAATGTAATGGTGTAATGGTCAGGAGGGCAAAAGTAAGCACGCAGAGATATGCACGTGTGAGTTTGCACGTGCACGCGCTCATGTGGTGTGTGTTTTGTGTGTGTGTGTGTGTGTGTGTGTGTGTGTGTGTGTGTGTGTGTGTGTGTGTGTTGTGTGTGTGTGTGCAAAGGAGTGTATGTGTTTGTGTGTTTATGCATAGGGCATTAGTTCCCAATGTTCATTTCTTCACTGTTTCATCGTTTCCCTGTCAGTGATGCCTCTGAGTGTGCTGATCATTCATGTGCCTTTTCATTCCTTCCTTCCTCCTCCCTTTCTTCGTTTTGTTCATTCTCAATGAACTGTGCCATTTATTGATTTAAACTAAGTATTAAGGTTAATACTTAGTTTAAATCAATAAATGGCACAGTTCATTGAGAATGAAGTTAAGACTTGACTTCCGCTCACCGTCGAGGCAAGACGTGTTTGGCGAGCGCTCAAGAAAACAATCAAACAGCTGTGTACTGCAGCAGCAGCGATGTGAGTTTTCTTTGCCTTCGGGTAGGTGGGCGCGGTGCTACAAATTTTCATCAACAAGAATGATAGACGTTGGGGAGCTAGCTTAGTTTACATCAATCACCGACACTCTTCATGGCAGAGTTGTTAAAAAAGAGATGAGCACCGCCATTTCAAAATACTTTGGGGGAAGAGGCGGCAGTGAGAAAAGAAGACCTTCATCAACAAGCGATTCTTGTGCCAGTCCAGGAAGACACGAAAAGAAGAGAAAGCAAAAAGCTACGACAGGGCAGTGACAACTCAGAAGAAGAAATGGCACTACAAGAAAGCATTTACGAATCCAAGACTCGATAAAAAACCTCGCTACGAAAGAGGACTTAAAAATCATTCAGCAACTGAAAGAAGAGGTGGAGAGACTTAATGACTCCTTCACCCATCGTATAGACAAGCTGGAGGCTAGTCTTTTCGACATTGCGAATGAAAACGATAAACTGTTGAAGGAGGTGTCGAAACTCCGAGAAGAGAACGCGGACCTGAAGAGCCAGCTGACCCAGACCTCCAGAGAGACCGGCAAGCTGCAGCAAGAGCTCAATGACAATGAGCAACACGGGCGCTCCTGGAATGTCCGCGTGTTCGGGGTTGCGGAGGTGAAGAGGCCAGGAGAAGAGACAGTGGAAGACTGTGCAAAGAAATGCGCTCAGCTCTTCTCCGAGAGACTGGATGTCCCTGTGTCACCCTCCGACTTTGACATCGCGCATCGGGCCGGGAGGGTAGCTGCTGAGGGAGGGAGACCACGCCCCATCATCGTCAGGTTCCTGTCCCGAAGAAAGAGAGGACTGGTGATGGCGGCCCGGCGTCGCCTCAAACAGACGGGACTAACTGTGGCGGAAGACCTGACCCAGGCCAACTACAGGCTGCTCCGGAGGGTCAGCGCCCACTCTGCAGTGATGACCGCTTGGTCATCCAACGGCAAAATCCTGTGCAAACTAAAAAATGGAAAGACAGTGAAAGTCGATACAGGTACGGATGTGGACAAATTATTTTTAAGAGAAATGACTTAATGATAGACATGGGCTGACAGATTGAGGCGGGGGTTGGGCACCGGGCGAGGGGGGTGAGGTGGTGGGGGTGGGGGGTCACTCCTATGTTCTGCTAGTTTCTCTATATCAAAGTGGGATGGTTCTGAATTAAAGTGGACATTAAATCTTTGATTGCTATAGATAGGGAAAAAATGAATGCACTAATGTTTGAAAGTAAAACACATGAATCTCTGTTTGAAATTAAAATAAATCAATACATGCTAAAAAGTTATTAAAAATATAAAGAATGGGTCTTGAAAATAGATCAAATTTAGAATAGTAAAAGTATAGGGTGCCCACAGATACATAAGCAGTGGGCGAGCTAGCTGGGGTGGGCGTTTGTTTATCGGGCTGTATGGTGGTGGTCTGTATTCGTTTTTGTATTTGGCGCGGAATCAGTCAGGATTTTTGAAAGTTGTTTGAAAGAGCTGTGAAACTTGACTGTCCTGCTTACCTTGGTATATCAGTTAGAACATGTGTGGGTACGTGCGTGTGTCTCCGCGGGGATGTGGAAGTGGGTTTGGGTGAGTGTATGTGTGCATGTGCGTGTGTGTGCGTGTGTGTATGTATATGTGCATGTGTGCGTGCGTGCGTGTGTGTGTGTGTGCGCGTGTGCAAGTGTGTGAGTGAGTGTTTTGATGGGTGTGTGTTGTGTTAGCATTTTTATTGTGTACATCTTGGCAACCAGATGTTAACACCAGGATGATAAAGGCTTCACTTCACTTCTCAATGTCTCTTGCCTTAATGACAGATCTGTTCCACCCTCGTCTTGTCTGACTATTGAGTTGTGTTGCTTTTTTCTGTCGTACTTTAGTTTGGAGTAGGATGATTATGTTTTTGCTTGGGATGATGGGGTAGGGGAATGTGTTATTATTGTTATTATTATCATTATCGTTATCATTATTATTTTGTTTCGGGGCCAGTAGAATGGTCACTCGTGAGGGTTTTGTTGTTGCTGGAGATTTTTGCAGCCAGTGTGTGTGTGTGTGTGTGTGTGTGTTGGAGTAGTAGTAGTAGTAGTAGTTAGTAGTAGTAGTAGTTTTTTATTGCATCAACTGGGCAACCAGATGTCAATATCAGGATGATTAAAGTTTCACTTGGCAATGTTTCTTGAATTGGAGGGGTTAGGGTGTGTTTGATTGTTTTGTTGTTGTTGTTTTTTGTTGTTGTTTTGTTTTTTTTGTTTTTGTGTCAAACTGATTTTTGGATTGGATGATTCCATTATGATTTTGCTTGTAATGACTGAGAACCACATTTTTTTCTTTGGAAAAACCTCTGTGTGTGTGTAGTAGTAGTAGTAGTAGTAGCAGCAGCAGCAGAAGTAGTAGAAGTGGTAGTAGTAGTGGTAGTAGTAGTAGTAGTAGTAGTAGTAGTAGTGGTGGTGGTGGTGGTGGTGGTGGTAGTAGTAGTAGTAGTAGTAAATGAACTGGGCAACCAGATGTCAATATCAGGATGATTAAGAGGTTACTTCGCAATGGTTCTTGAATTTTGGGTTGGGTTTTGTTTGTTTGTTTGTTGTTGTTTTTGTTTGTTTGGTTTGTTTTTTTAATGTGGGTTTTTTCGATTTTTTCTGTCAAACTTGAGCTTGGATTGGATGATTATTATGATTTTGTTTGTAATGACTGAAAACCAAACTTTTTTTCTTTGGAAAATCCTCTGTGTGTGTGCGTGCGCGCGCGCGCGCGCGCGCGCGCGCGTGTGTGTGTGTGTGTGTGTGTGTGTTTTGTGTTGTGTGTGTGTGTGTGTGTGTGTGTGTGTGTGTGCGTGCGTGCGTGCTGTGGCGCGTGCGTGCGGGGTGCGTGGCGTGCGTGGTGTGTGTGTGGTGAGTAAGAGTGTGTGTGAGTACGAGTGTGTGTGTGTGTGTGTACACGAGTGTGTGTGTGCGCGTGCGTGCGTGTGCATACGTGCTGTCGGGATACGCACACGCTGGCGTGCATGGGAGGGATGTTTTCACCCTAAAGAAGAGCTCACTGGTTTGTGGCCCTGCAATCTCAGGAGACGTGTGTGTGCCCACCCCCCCAACTCAGTAGGATTCCATCAGGTACTGTCAGTTGTAGCACGTGCATATGCGCGGGGGGATGGGTGGGGGGGGGGGGGGGTGCGAGTGTGTGTGTGCGCGTGCGCACGCGCTCGTGAGTGTTTGTTCTAATCTAGCACGATGTACCAGCTCGTTCAGATTTCCACAGCAGGATGTGTGGGAGAACGGTATACTTGATGTCTCTTTAAAAGTCAAGGGGGGGGGGGGGGGTTGCCTGCGTTTCTTCGGTTGGTGGAAACAGATCATTCGTTAATGCATTCTGTATAGGAGGTGTCGGATGCTTCATGTTTCTCTCCTGTGGAAATCCATAATGTACGAGTGCAATAGGCAAGGACATAGGGGTTCGGTTTGTCAGGGGTACTGATACTTTTTCTTGATAGTCTTCTCTCTCTCTTCTCTCTCTCTCTCTCTTCTCTCTCTCTCTCTCTCTCTCTCTCTCTCTCTCTCCTCTCTCAAAGAAGGTGGATTTACTTCATGGCTGCTAAGAGGGCATAATAAGTACAAGAAAATTGCTTTCTTGATACTTGGCATTGAAAGTTTGGTCTGCAATAGTGGTATTTGTCAGTGGCAGCAGCTGTAGTCATATGTTATGGTAGCAATAGTGGGGTTTGTTGTAAGGGTAGAGGAAACAGAAGGGATGGGGGAGGTAACGCTAGCAGTAGTAGTGGTGGTAATAGTAGTTGCAGTTGTTGAGGTAGTAGTAAATGAATCATTACACCTGAGAGATGGTATGACTGTGGCATTCATGCTCGAGATGCTTTGTAATTAAGCGGAAGATCCATGGGTATACTAGGAGCCCTATCTCCCCGTCACTGGGTGCTGGTGACCACCTCCTGTCCCTGGTCTCCTCGCCGCCTCCCCCCCCCCCCCTTCCCTTCTATTGTGTGTGTGCCCGTGTGGAGGGGCTGTGGGGGTTTTGCTTTTCGCCCCCCCCCTTTTTCGAGAAACTGTGGATTTGCTGTTTTTGGCACCCTGCCATTGCGAATGTCTATACAGGCATAAGGCGCAAGGTTGTGTAAATATTTTTTTCCATGATATGTTTCTACTGCGAATGGTTTTTGTTTGCTTGCATATTTACTTTGGTGCATTACAATCACAGGTGCCATTTACTTTTTTGTGTGTGTGCTGTGATACAAGTTTATCTAAAGTGGATATGTGTCGGGGTTGTTGGTGGTTTGGTCTTCCAGACCTTTTTTTGAAGGGGTTGATTGCCATTTGTTGCTGTTTTTTTTCTTGTTGTAGTTTGGTTGTCCTTTGGGTATACTGCTGCATGAGTTTTTGAATTATTGCATTGCAAATAAAGGTGGGCAGAGAATTTTCGTAATAGATTTGACCTGCTCCAACTTTTGTGGGTCAGTCTCATTGTGGCCCCTTTGGTCGGCTGGGCTGTAAACCCCATCACTAATCATTTAGATTTTTTAGCAGAAAAAAGCTTACTTGTTTTGACTAAACAATGCATTTTTTAAAATTGCGTCTCCTAACAACTCTAGCTTGTGTGGCTACCACGTGTTATAAAGTGGAAGACAGCCATGTGGGGTCAATATGGTTGGTTGGACTTAGGCCCCCTAATTAGGGACATAGGTCATTGTTGTGAAATACTGATCTTGAGCGCCAGGGCTCACCTGCGTTAGTTAAGTAACAAAAAGTTTTCTTATATTTTTTCTGGGTGTTTTTCAGATTCTGTTTTTGTTTTTTTTTTCTTTCTTTATATTCTTCTTCTTCAGAGTGAAGTATGATTTGCAGCATGTCATGCTATGTTTTTAACTTCAAAAGGTGTACCTTCTACCTTACATGGTATTTTGCTTCACTATCCTTTGTGCCTCCTGGAAAGTATCTAGTAGCGTGGCTACAGTCGGTTTGGCCAGTCATGTTTCTTTTCAAGATATACACTAACTCTGCAAATAATGGATAAAATCACAATTGCTTCATTAAATTGCCAAGGTCTGGGGGATATGCATAAAAGAAGAGATGTATTTCATTATCTTAAGCAGAAAAAATACTCAATATATTGTCTTCAAGACACCCATTTTGACAAAAAACTAGAGAAATATGTGAACGCAGAATGGGGTTAAATGTGTTTTCGCATCATATAAGACGAATTCAAAAGGGGGGAGCCATTCTTTTTGCAAATAATTTTGAGTTTAAAATACATAGCAGTACTACAGATCAAAAGGGAATTTTCTCATTTTACATTTGTCAACAATGGAAAGGGACATGCTCCTTGTCAACGTATATGGACCAATATAAAGACGATCCTGACTTTTACCATTCACTAAAAGATACAATCGAGAATACAAAACAAACAACATTATTGTGTAGGGGATTGGAACATTGCATTAGACCCACACCTAGATTGTTATCAATACACACACATCAATAATCCTAGAGCTAGAGAGGCATTAGAAAGAGTAACTGAAGAGCTTGGTTTAGCAGACATTTGGAGAGAAAATAATCCAGAGAGAAGGCAGTATACATGGCGAAAACCAACACCACTTAAACAGAGTAGATTAGATTTCTTTTTGCTTTCAGACTCTTTGTACTGGTATTATGACAATACGGATATCCTGCCTGGATACCGTTCTGACCACTCAATGGTAACATTAACCTTAAAATTTGGCAAAATAGAAAAAGGAAGAATTTTTGGAAATTTAACTCTTCCTTGCTTAGGATATAAAAACTTCGTAGAAGAAATTCATTCAGAAATTTCAAATGTAACCCAAAGGAATATGTACAGGATAAATATGATGGAGTTAACTTTGGGAAGATGTACCTAAATCAGAATTAGAATTTAAAATTTCAGATAAACTCTTTCTAGACTTCCTACTAATGAAAATACGAACCAAAACTATAAGTTACGCAACTATGAAAAAACGAAGATGCAGGAAAATGAAAATGCACTTGTAAAAGATATACACTCTCTGGAAAAGATCGAAAATAAAAATGAAAACAAAAGTTTTACAGATAAAGGAGAAAAATAAGGAGCTCGAGACAATACGAACTAAAGAATGGAAGGAGTATTGCTAAGATCTAAAGCACGATGGATAGCAGATGGGGAAAAGATTTCAAAGTACTTCTGTAACTTAGAGAAAAGAAATTTTTGTAAGTAAACAAATGACAAAGTTAGTCACTAAAGAGGGCAGTATTGTTGAAAAGCCAGGCAGATATTGAAAAAGAAGTAAGTTCGTTTTATGAAAACTTATATAAAAAAGAAATACGGAAGAATGTGAATTTGATAACTTAGTAAGAGCAATACCAAACTGTCAAAGGAAGAAAGTGAGTCATTAAACGGTAATATTACACTTGAGGAAGCAAGTCTAGCTTTAAAAAACATGAAAAACGGGAAAAGTCCTGGCACAGATGGATTCACAGTCGATTTCTTTAAATTTTTCTGGAAACAAATAGGACAATTTATAGTTAGATCATTAAATGAAAGCTACAAATATGGTGAATTGTCAACCACACAAAAAGAGGGACTGATTACTTGTCTTCCTAAAGGAGACAAACCTAAAGAATATATAAAAAATTGGCGTCCCATTACTCTCCTAAATGTAGTCTATAAGATAGGGTCCTCCCGTATAGCCAATAATCAAAAGAAGTACTTCCAAAGTTAGTCAGTGAGGACCAAACAGGCTTTATGAGCAGCAGGTACATTGGTGACAATATAAGGTTAATTTATGATTTGATAAATTATTTGAATAAAAAAAATCAACCAGGGCTACTCATTAGTATCGATTTTGAAAAAGCTTTCGACTCTCTCAACTGGAATTTTATGTTTAAAGTGTTAAAAGCGTTTGGGTTTGGAAATAGTTTAATGCACTGGGTTGAAACATTCTATAAAATATCAAATCAACTGTTCTTGTAAATGTGTAGCACTATCCGATGGTTTAAAATTGAAAGGGGATGCAGGCAGGGCGATCCGATTTCACCCTATTTGTTTATTCTTTGTGCAGAGATTTTGGCCTTAATGATAAAGGAGAACAAAGAAATAAAGGAATCAATATTGAAAAGAAGAGCACAAAATTTCTCAATATGCTGATGACACACAGCTCTTAAATGCGGGAGATGAGACCTCGTTTGAACATTCCATACATATAATCGAACAAATTTGGTAGAGTTTCAGGACTAAACATGAATAAGGAAAAACCCAGATCATATGGTTAGGAAAATAAGAAAAATTCCAGCAAAATATTTTTGCCCCCATTTGAAAATGATTTGGAACCCCTCCAGATTTCAGATATTAGGTGTTGGTTTACCCGACACTAAAAGACTGTGAAATGATAAATTACAATAATAAATTTTCAGAGGTTAAACTGCTTTTCAAAATATGGTCACAAAGAACTATTACTCCATTAGGTAGAGTAGCTGTACTAAAGTCTCTTATTCTTTCAAAGCTTATACATCTGTGGATATTACTACCAGACCCACCAGATCATTTTTTGAAACAGTTACAGAACTTTGTTTTCAATTTGTTTGGAACAATAAGCAAGACAAGATAAGAAGACAGACGGCAGTGCAGACCATCAAACAAGGTGGACTAAATATACCTGATATACGAAAATTTTTATATATGCTTTTGAAGCTTTCAAAGGGTAAGAAAAGTTAGAAAATCTAATCACAAGTGGGGCCAGTATTGCAGAAATACAATACCCATTTCTTAAGACTCTAGACTGTTATGGTCCATCAATAACGCACAAGCACGTGAAGGCTAATCCTTTTTGGACCCATGTTTTTAAAGCTTATACATTTTTTTTGTACTTGCATTACTCCGCAAAATGAAAATGAATTTCTTGCAGAACCTATTTTGTATAATGAAAACATTACTATAGGAAATAAAGTTGTTGATAAGAATATTTTAGCAGAAAAGGGGATATATCTAATAAAACATCTTGTCAAGAAAAATGGTGAGTTTTTTAATTATGAAATTTTTCTAAAGCAAATGATAATTGTATTGATTTGTAACTTTCAATGGGCTAATCTCATCAATCAAACACTTTGCAAAAAAGGCAGGAGTCAAAATAGGTGACAATGTAAATTGTTGTACAGACACAATGAAAGCAATACAGACAATAGATAGTGTGCACCGGGGCTCAAAACTGTACTATGAAAAATTGATGTCAAACAAGACAGAACCCAAATGCTGTAAAAAATGGACACAGAAACTTAATGAAGAAATCAACTGGAAAATGGTATTTAAAAAATTGCACAAGATTAAAGACATCAAATTACAATGGTTACAAATAAAAATTGTGCACAGAATTGTCGTTACTAATGTTGTTCTGTGCGCAATGGTTGTAACAAATACAACAAGTTGTCCCCTGTGCACTAGACACAAAAGATTCAATCGAACATTCTTTTTGGGGCTGCAACCAAGCAAGAACTATTTGGACAAATTTAGAAAAAGTATCAATGACCATTGTGAATAGTATCGAATGTGAAATTTCACGTAAGATTGTACTTTTTGGAGTGGATGAATGCATGAAAACTGATGCTATTTTCGACTTCATTATCCTTCTTGCCAAATGGTATTATTTATAGATGCAGAATTGAAAATCATTTACCAGTATGGACAGTTTTTCTTAAACAGTTGAAATACAGGTTTCAATTGAAAAATATAATGCAACAATTGCAAACAACCTGAGTAAATTCACTTTTGAATGGAGTAACTATAGACCATTGCTTGACTAAACAGATTATATTTATATAAGTGAGACATGTGTCTGGCCATGTGCTTTTGCTGAAAAAGCAGTCATGGATAGCAGAAAAGATGGAATTGTGCATGCATTGTTTTTACTCTCCAAGACCACGCTGTCATAAACTAGGTAATTACACTGACACTGGCACATTGTGATCTTCCTCATGAATGAAAGAGTGCAATGGTATAGATTTACAGAATTGACAGAGGCGTACAAATTGTTTTTTCTCACGATAGCATGATAGCTATAGCTATGATAGCTGTTTTTCTCACGATAGCATGAAAAACGGCGCGCGCGCGCGCGTGTGTTTTGTGTGTTTATATATGTGTGTGTGTATGTGTTGTGTGTGTGTGTGTGTGTGTGTGTGTGTGTGTGTGTGTGTTGTGTGTGTGTGTGTGTTGTGTGTTTGGTTGATTAAGCACTTGAAAAGCAGTTGATATTAATTGTTTATGAAAAAGAATTGTATTTGTACTTTCTTAAGTTTATTTATTTACTTTTTTAAAGAAACATTTTGTCTGTAATTCTTTGTAAATGCAAAACGAAAATTAAAAAAGTTAAAAAAAAAAAAAAAAAAAAAAAAAAAAAAAGTATTAAGGTTAACATTGTAATGTTGCTATGTGGTAGACTCTTATTTTGAGATTATTGCATCAGCAATAATAAGTTCTTAGCGCTATAGCCTGCACTCTCCTCTAGATAAGAACAAAATTCCCCAAAGGCGTACGTGGCTGCCTATGTGGCACGGTACACGCAAATTTCTCATTCAGTGTTTCTTTTCACTCTCACAGTGGTTTCTAAGTGGGATGAGCGAGGCATGTTCTGGGGGATTTGTAAAGTGTAAAGCTGGTGAACGCACAAACAACAACGTGCAACAATAACAATTGCAACAACTACAACAACAATCATTCCCAAGAAGACAAAGTAAAGAGGGGGTTACAAAGGTCCTCACAGAAACGTGGATATCCCAAGATGTCCACATCGCACAGTGACATAGACACTGTAATGGTCTTAATGATGTAGACGTATCTGCCAAGTTTGCTGCCACCTGTGCAGTTGATGAGGACAACACTCCTGACTTGGCTGGGCGGGATTACACCACAGAACTGTTCAGTTGACGGTTCTTCCGCCTCCAGAGGAAGAGTTCTGTTCAGCACTGAGATTTTAGCGCCAGAGTATTCTGCGTTGGCTGTTTTGGCCACACACACACACACACACACACACACACACACATCCAAAGTTCAAATAGTTTTTTTGTTATACAAACCAAGACTATCATGGGCAATCGCAAGCGCGCAAAAAAGTGCGCGCGCGCGCTCGTGCACACACACAGTTTAAATAATAACTGTGCTCTATTGAAGTGACCAGGCAGCAGTGCATGGCCCCACTAGCTGATGGGTCTATGACGGCGTGACATTGATGGGCTCTCTGTGGAATTCCGACCCTCAGGATGCGACATGACGGATCTTGGTATTGCTGGGGTGGGGAGATTGAAATGAGCGGCGTGGGAACAGCAGGAACAAAACGTCACGAAAGATGAGGCAACAAAACAATATTGGCTCACACAAATACTATCATGGACATTTACGACATCATGTGCACACACTGAATTACACCCACACACACACACACACACACACACACACACACACACACACACACACACACTAACACACTAACACAATGGGTGGGATGTGTGTGCTGTCATTAAATGGGCTTCTTATGGCTCACTGGATTAAAGTGTTTACCTGCGCGAACAGGTCCCTAGGTAACCGGAAACTTTAGTTTACTGTTTAGCACACCGTTTTATATCAATAGACATGCAAACATGAGCCAAAATATAGGCAATAAAAAATAGTATTTAAATAAAAACTCATTCAAGACTGCCAACGCAAAAGGAGCATTCCCTACACTTTCCCGGAAAAATATGTTAGTTCCTGAATTTGCAGGCCTACAAAGACAAAAGGTAGTTGTCAGATCTGGATCCGCCTGTCTTATGATTTGCAGTCTGTGCATGGGCATGCCACTTGGTAAAGGGAATAAGTTGTCTGCAGACAGTTGCCAGACCTGGTGAGAAATTATCTCTCTTGAGCCTGTTCATTTACGACAATAACCACTTTACAACACAACATATATGCAAGACCATCTGCACTGATTGGCACACTGCACCTCGGGCTTGAGTTTAGAAAGCGTTCTAGGGGCACGGAGTGGTTAGCTCTGTTTTCCAAGGGTCAAAATGACCAAAATAGAGATATCTGTGGAGACTTTAGTCTGTCCCCCATCATACACTTAACCACAAGGCCATCAATGATGTTCCATACTGTGTTACCATAATAATACATTTTAGATACATAGGCATTTAGAAAGGCTTTACATGCAAATAACATACCAGAGTAAACAGTCTATGCTCCCCTCTATCTCTCTGCCCAAGTTCTGCTATCAAGATTCAAGAATCAAGATTCAAGATTTTATTTCAAGAAAAAACCCCAAGGGGTACATGAAGTTTAACAAAACCACAACTTACTGATGTGGGCGTGTGAAAAATACTCACACACAAATTCGCTCCAAAATGGAAGAGTACAGATTATGGACATGAAAAGTGAAAAAGCATTCACAACACAGGAAAATGCCAGCAAACTAACATGATGCCTGAATACATTTCCCACAACCAACTGCACTCTCTCTCTCTCTCTCTCTCTCTCTCCTCTCTCTGCCCCAGTACACCACGCGCAACGCAAAGGCATCCACAAGCACACACACACACACACACACGCATGGAACATCAACACGCCAAGAAGCCCGCCACCCCCTGGTCACACACACATCGTGCACCCACGCACGCAGGAAGCATTTCAAACTAAACGCCAGGCAAACAATTCAAATGAAAATACAAAAGTTCTCGTGAGGCAACTGCACCAATGTGAGTTGGACCTCCCTGCTAGAAAGCACAACCAGTACACATATACGCGCGCACACATGCACACAAATGCGGGGACACACACACACACACACATACACGCGCACGAGGGGGTGCTAGTGTGCTCACACACAATGACATGGCCATTCAAATCTATACCAACAAAGGGAATTAACTTATCCCTAACATGTAATAAAATGCACTGGTGTCATCTAAAGAGATGCGTCAAATCAATAGGTTTTCATTATTTCTTTGAGAAAATTTATAACTTTAATAAGCAAGGAATTATTTGTGGAACTGAACAATTCATGGAACTTCATAACATTTGGGTTTCCTCTATAATATCTTGGGATAAATTTGTTTCTTAGCTGCACAAAGAAATGACATTTAAATAGTTAATGGAACTCATCACCTAGCTCGTTTTCACCACATTTATCACAGACTCTCTCGCTCTAGGAACATTTCTTATTCTGCCAATTTGGATGGGAAGTCTGTGATTTAACATTGGAAAATGAACAAAAGTTAAGGACAAGTTATGAGGAAGAATCGTCAGATGATCTTCGAAGCAGAAACACTTTTTAAATAGTCTATAATTAAGAAATATGTCGTTGTTATCTACATGAGAAAACCATTGTTGCAAATACTGATCTTGTAAACTACGTGTAACTTTGGCTTTAAATCATTCAGATGAAACATTGAGATCAAACTGACTCTGCCAAATGCCACTTAACCCGATTTCATTTAATATACGTTCTACGTTAGCTAAATAAGTAGATTTGTGGGCATTAACGATATACATATTATGTAGCAACTTATAAACAATGTTAGAAAACTTAGACTCACTTCCGACATCAACAAGCTTAAACCAAAAGCAAAGCATCCTTACTTTAGCTGTTATTTCCACAGGAAACTGACCCAGTTCCCCATAAACCATTTTACTTGGAGTAGATTTTCCCAGTTTAAGAATTATTTTGAAGAACTTAAGTTGTAATTTTGAAGCTAATTCACACATTGATGGAGTCCAGACCTCACATCCATAAGCAAAATTGGAACTACTACTCTGTTAAATAATTCAATCTGCATATCAATGGGAAGAAAAAGTCTTCTGCATTTTTTAGCAGAGAGAACATGCTACGACATGCTTGATCATATAAGTGTTTTTTTGCCACGTTAAATTTGATGTTATAATTCAGTATAAAAGTTCAGCCCGAGATATTTAAAAGAAAACCACTTTAATTTCTTTACATGATCATAACCACATGATTTATTTGATTTTAATTTAGTGATTGCATTCTGTAACTCCTCTTCATAAAGGGTAAATTTAGCTCTTGGTTTACTATGGCGTTATCCCATCAAACTGCAGTTTTTCTTCGGTCTCTTCTGCTTTGATATATCTTTACAAAAGTTCCATAAATCCCTGACATGATTGGTGAACTGGTATTGTTTCTCTGTTTCTGCCCCTTTATTATCCCAGTATGCCTTGGGATCAGAATTTTTATTTTTAATTTTTCTTTAAAAGGGTTTTTTTGAAAATTTTTTAAATTTGTTTCCCTGATTTTTTTTTTAAGTAAAAAAAGGTTTCACAATGGGCAATCAAATAGATATAAATTTTGGGAAATAGATCCCACGGAACTCTAACATGTTTCCAAAATTTGAAGGTAGGGTTTTTTAACTTCATTTAAATATAGTAAATTTAACCCTTTCAGGGTTTTAAAAAACGCGAATCTATTTGGGGACCCATATAAAAAAGAAATAGGGGGCAGTGGTCAAAAACTTTGTAATATCTTTCCCTTAAAATTTATCAATTCTTTAAATTCCCCCATGAAGTTTGTTCAATATCGTTTAATATATATATATATTAAATATATATAAATAATATATATATATTATTATATAATATTAAATAAAATATATATATATATAAGTGTATATTTCTTTTTTTTTAGTCAAGGGTCTTTAGAACACTGTCTCCTACATTGCAGGTAGGTCAGGGGTGCCCCTTGCTCCGGGTAACCATGTAACCCTTTCCACCTGTACATGGGGGGGAGTCCCCCAACCCCAAAAATCACGCCGGGAGGAGATGGCGCCGCCAGGCTATTTTTGCCCAAGACCCTATATGGAAGGGAAAACAAAAAAAAAACCGGGGATCGGTCGCCGCCCGGGTCAACAAGAACCGGGCCCCTTTCCGCTGCCCCCAGGCGGGGGCGCCAATTGTGCTACTGGGGGAAAACCCCCTACAAAAAAATCGGGGAAGGGGATAATCCCATCGCAACAGGGAACGTCAAAGTCGGCCCAAACAGGCAAACCCCAAAAACTGCATACGACGGACAGGTACCCTGGATCGGGTAGGTCTCTGTGAGGAGAGGAAAGGCAGGGTGAACACCTACTGACGGGGCCATAGCTTAAATAGCGGGACGGGACAAAATATCAATGCGTAGGCATCCC
The DNA here is from genome assembly GCA_028751875.1 of Rapana venosa. NCBI lineage: Eukaryota > Metazoa > Mollusca > Gastropoda > Neogastropoda > Muricidae > Rapana > Rapana venosa. Next base: position 54,700,978 of record CM054155.1, read on the forward strand.
TTGTCAAAAAGAACATCAAAAACTGGGTAATGGGAACTCCCCAGTAAACACCGGCTTATGGCCCCTCCCCTCAGGCACCCCCATTAAACATCACATTGATTCAAGCCTACGCACCAACAACGGATCACGATGATAAAAGTCGTAGGGGAATTCTACAACCAATACGGGGCATCATCGATAAATGAAAAAGAAATACATCCTGATCACCCAGGGAGACGGGAACCCAAGGGGGGGGAGACGCACTGAAAGACTGGAGCAAATTCTGCGGCCCTCCTGAAATGAAATCCCCAATGAGGGGGAAATCCGATACTGGAATTTCCCACTACAACGACAGGGGGCTCGCCAATCCCCTTGGAGAACAAAAGGGCATCCCGACGCGGGACATGCATGCACCCAAGGGGATCCATCACAACCAAATTGCCCAATCCTGGTGCAAACCGGTTTCGATCGGCATCAACAAGCCAAAAACAAAAATCCCAGGTGCAAAAGGGGCCAGCGATCATGCCCTCGTGCCCTGAACTTTAGAGCCGATTGAAAAAGACCATAAGACAAAAAACCCCCAGACTCAAGTTCAACCGGGACAAACTAAAAAGGACCCCACCATCCCCGAGTCCTTCCCAAACAACAAAAGGGGGGAAATTCGCACCACTGCTGGCACTTGAAGAAAATGCCGAAACTGACCCCCATTTTTTCACAGGATGACTGAGCAGCAACATACTTCTTGGCAAACATCGCCGAAAAAAACAAAAATGGGGGACAGATGAAAACTTAAATATGTTGACAAAAGACGAGACTAAAAAAGCAAGAACATACAGGGGGGCAGTTTTGGGGAAAAGAATAAACAAGAAGATCAGGGGAGACATGAGGAAACCCAAAAGGAAAGGATAGAGAAACAATGTACAGAATGAAGAGAGCCCCGACAAGAATAATACAGAAGAATACCAGATTTTGAAAAGCTCAACAAACGAAACAGGCAAGAGCGTAACATCCAGGGAAAAAAAGGAAATTTTCTAAAGAAAAGAAAAGGAAATCGTTGGCGATGGACGGGAATATGTTCCGAAATCTAAATCATCAGACACTAGGAGACCCCCCGCGTTCTTGCAACCAAGCCTCATCGAAAAAAGACAACTTCCCCAATTCACGCGAGGGAATTTGAAGTAGCAAAAAATTTGACGCTGAGGAAAGGAAAATCACAGGGAACGCACATCCAGCAAGCTGATCCAACAGGGGGAGAAGCAGTACAGACTCCTTACAAATATCTGCAACAAATCGGCAACCGGAGAGTGGGCCTACACCAGGACCCCAAACACCACATCCTCTCCCCAAGAAGGAAAACTCCACATGCCAAAACACGGACAAACAGCCCCATAAGTCTGCCAGTAAAACATGCTGAAAGGATCCTGAACAGGCTGAAAAAACAGGCAGAAGAGATCTCGCCCAAAAGCAGGGCCGGGTTTCCGCCCCAAAAGAAGCCCACAAAAGATTCAACCTGAGGGGTTTTTGTGTGGGAAAAAACAGCCGCATCAACAAGACATCTTCCACGTCTTCATTGATTTTAAGAAGGCCTCGATAGAGTAGGCATGACCTCGTGGGCCACCATGAAACAAATTCAACATGGGCCAAAGCGATCCACACCATCAAGGGAAATCTACTCAAAGGCCACCAGTGCAGTACTCGTACAGGGGACGGTGGGGGAAAGGGTTTTCCCTACCCCATTGGGGCCCACAGGGATGTTTGCTGTCGCCCACACTATTTAACATTTTCCTCGAAGCACATGACTGACGCCTTGGAAGACCAACAGGACAGTTTTTTCCTCAGGTTTGCCCATGACATTGACGGGCCTGGAAGGGAAAAGAAGAGGAACTGGCCAACCTAGTGAAAAAAACTGGACGAAATATCCTCACGATAAGGGATGGAAATCAGTGCCGGAAAAACCCAAGTATACAAACATGCCCGCCAAACACCACCAAAATCACTCTCACGGGAAAAAAACGGAACAGTTTACCCTTTTAAGTACCTTGGAGCCTCTAAGGAGGAGGGACGAAGACCGAATCCTCAAGAGCGGGACAAACCGCATCAGCAAGGCAAGAGAAGCTATATGGGGAACAGAAACATCCCTCCCGGAACCAAGGTAAAGTTTCTAAACGCGCTAGTCCCTCAAAAAAGCTTTACGCATGTGGGGGCATACACTGAACGAACCACAAAGGAACCAAAAGCAGTAGAAATGAGATCCCCTCAAAAGGGCCCCGGGGCATCTCATACAAGGACCATGTACCAACAATGAACCGCAATGACCCTCAACAGTGCGGGACTTAAAGCCAAACTGACCAGGGCAAAAAAGAGGAAACCAGAGGATGGGCCTAACCGCTCAGAAGGACTTGCAAAGACCACCCCTGCAAGGAACATCCGGGGGAAGAAAAACGGGCAGACAAGAGAAAGGGGGCCGACGCACCGGATTGGACGGGGGAGGACTTCTGTCACCCGGCACTTGCCCACGACCGGGCAAAGGGGAGCCAGCGGTCCCCGTTCGTCCCCCCTGCAGCGCCCCACGCCCCCGGGGGGTTGGGGACCAGTGACATGAACAGTGAATTCCTACTTTTGGGGTTTGTTGAGAGTGATGGGCATGTGAAACCCCGCTGGGGCCCCTGCAATGTTATGTGTGTTGGGGGGTTTTGGGTTTGTGGGGGTGTGTGTGGGTGTGGTTTGGGGTGGTGTGTATTTTTTATTTTAAGTTTTTTGAAAAGATAAATAAATATTAAGTGCTTTCATGTTCTTTTGATTTGGATTCGTATTAATGGCCCTCAGTATTGTAAATTTTTTTCTTTTTTTTTTTTTTTTAAAATTTTTTGGGGGGGAAAGGAGAGAGGGGGGGAGAGAAGAAAAAGAGAGAAGAATAAAAAAGGGGGGAGAGAAGAGAAGAGAGAGTGAGAGAGAGAAAGAGTGTAACAAATGTGAACTTGTTTTTTATACCTATGAACAGCTGAAAGCCTAACACTCTTCCCCACCACTAGTTAGGCCCTTTTTTAACAAAACCAGTTGATTTTCTGCTGTCTGTTTCCCATAATTTTTCCCTCGCCCGTCCGGGCTGAGTTTTGGGAAACAAAACAACCCAGGTTTGTTTTCCTTTCTGTCATGTGGGGCTGGCTTGCTAGAATCTGGGGGGAGGCCTACTGGCAATGAAAAACGGACTCCACCATAGGGTCGTTATTGGCTATGTTTTCTTTCTGGGCATGATAAGGGAAGGAAAGGGGTTTTTAGAAAGCGCCAGTGGTTTACCTAACACCAACATAAACTATTTTTTTTTTAAAAAAAACAGCTACTGCCAACCACTAAATTTTTCTCTCCCTAAATTGCAACATAGAAAGCGTAATTATGCTAGGAATATCAGATTCATGTCATCTTGATAACTATCAGTTTCATAGATCACAATATTTCAAACGCAGTTTTCTCAGAACTAGCTGCACAAGCAATAGTACCTTCTGGCAAGCACCCCTCGATAGTTTCATAATTATACCTGCATGGTTAAGATGACCTGTCTTGTTGTTTTCCTTGAAAAATAAAAAGTTCTTCGGAAGTGACCTTTGACCTAAGGTTGACGTATAAAGCGCAGCTGAGAGGACTAACAGGTTTGCGGACTAGGACGTATGTACGGTCCTCACACGTCAAACACAAGCTGTCTAGCAGTTACCCCTTACAGTCGACAGGACTAGCACTCAGTCCATTTAACACCCGGTGCAACCAGCCCCCTTTCAGTTTGCTATGACAGAGGATGTCAGTGCTACTCTTGAAGGTGGGGATGCGAGTCAAAGTCTGAAGTTAAAATATGAGTACCTGGAAAGAGATGTTTCTGGCTGAAATGACTAGAATATCATGAGCATGGACATTCATCAAGAAGACTTACAAGAAGCGTGGTAAGGCGTATGGACACGGACGGAGACGACAGCATAAATATATTCCAGATCAACAAGCAACCATTTGGGCTCCTTGAACGTGGTGAAAAGGGATTTGAAGCAGTCGTTTACTCCAGTTTGAACTCGAATTCCATCCACCAGTTTTTCAAGAGACCCAGAAATGAGTCCGTGGGATGCGCTGAGTGTTTTCTTCAGGCCGACGTTGTAGCTGACTGAAATACAAAGACCAGTATATACTTACATAGTCATAGCTGGGAGTGTGCTGAGGTGTGGTGGTAGTAGTAGTATTGATGGTAGTGACCATGGTGGAGGTCTTGTAGTGGTGGTGATGGTGGCGGTTTTAGTGTGTGTGTGTGTGTGTGTGTGTGTGTGTGTGTGTGTGTGTGTGTGTGTGTGTGTGTGGTGTGTGTGTGTGTGTAGTGTGTGTGTGTGTGTGTGTGTGTGGATGCGTGTTTTAGTAGTAGTAGTAGTAGTAGAAGTAGTAGAAGTAGTAGTGTAGTAGTAGTAGTAGTAGTAGTAGTAGGTAAGTGGAAGTGGAAGTAGTAGAGTAGCAGCAGCAGTAGCAGCAGCAGCAGCAGTAGAAGTAGAACGAGGGCACGTTCCGTTAAACTGGACCAATTCATTTTTTCAGTCAAACACTCACTGGCGATCAAATCTGTTCATTTAATCTTCTAAAACCATGCAGTCCCTCTCGCCACACACTTCTGCATCCCCTCAATCCATTGTAGAAATGTCAATCTGTAGGCCTCTCTTAGTATGTGTGCCAGACACTGGAAAACCGCTGTTCCCAACACTGCTCGACTCTTGAAACTCCTTCCTGCCAAGGAATTTTTCAAATGGGAAAAGAGGTAAAAGTCACAAGGTCAAGTTCTGAGAGGTGTGGAGGTTGTGGCAAAGTGTGAATGTATGTTCTCAGCCACTAGATACCTGTTTATCGAGCTCTGACTGGAGAGCAGGTGCGTTGTCATGGAGGATCTTGATTCCCCTCACGCTGTGTTTGGTCAGGCAGCTGTTTAAACCTTCTTGAGGTCAGACAACATTTGGTCTGTAGAACTCACCCATGACCGTCTGTCCTTGCTTGCCAGGTTTCTGCAGCATGACTGCCTTTGTGTTAAAAACGACAGCATACACCACCTTCTTTTGGAACTGCTGGCGTCAGGCAAGATGAGGAGAATTTTGACCTTTACTAACCCACGCATCGTTTTAGTACACTCTGGAAGGTTCATAATTATATACACACCCAGGTCTCATCTCCTGTCCCAATTTCATCCAGGCTCTTGGGATCACCTTTCTTGTAAGTCTTCAGCAAATGTTTGGAGAAATGCACAGTTCCTCCTTTACTTTCAAGCAACAAAACATGTGGGACCCATCTGAATAATACCTTCCTGTACCCAACGTTATGTTTAGAATCTTAGACAGGGCCCACAAATGAATACCACGACAATCAGTAACTCCTCTCTCTCTCTCTCTCTCTCTCTCTCTCTCTCTCTCTCTCTCTCTCTCTCTCTCTGGCCTTATAGATTTGGCTGGGTTTTTTCCTTTCTTTTCTTCCTTGTTTTTATTGTGTGAGAGTATGGGTATTGACTTTATTTGATTATCATGACAT
>CM054155.1:54708994-54759721 GCA_028751875.1 Rapana venosa
CTCTCTCTTCTCTCTCTCTCTCTCTCTCTCTCTCTCTCTCTCTCTCTTTAGGGGTGCGATCTGTGACATTGTCTGCGCAAGACGTGTGTCACAAAGCTCCGTTATTTTTGTCTATTGCGACGGACTGCAACATAGTCATAGTCCAACACTTCGGCAGCAAGTATCTAAGGTACCATTCCATCAGTGGCTCTCGCCTTTCGTACCACTTGTGGCTCCTTGTCTCCGTCTTCATTTCGTTTATGGCGAAGAGGGCTGCTTAAAAGTTGGCCATACGCATCCCCACATTGACACTGCAAACACGAGTGGACGGTGCAACCCTAGGTCTGCTCCTCTCGTATTTGTACTGGGACAGTTTGCTGCTGCGCTGTGGAGATGTGGAGCAGAACCCAGGACCCACCCGCCCGGGCAGACTGAGCAGTGCAGGACGGGGGACGGGGACGGACAGGACTGGCGCTTCTAGAGGCAGCGAGCAGACACCTCCATCTTCTCCCCAGGAGCCTTTGCTCCGCGACCTGATGGGTATGTTACAGACTATGGACTGCAGCATCAAAAGACTAGACATTAACATCAGTGAGCTGAAAGAACAGTTTGTTGGACTGCACCCTACTGTTCAAGACCTGAAAGATGAAGTGAAGGTTCTGAAAGAAATGTGGACTTGAAAAACAAAATTCGCAACTTCTGACTAAAGTAGACCTATTAGAGAAAAAGACAGATGACTTAGAAAACAGAAGTGGAATAACCTGATCTTCTATGGAATCACTAGAGACCACAATGAGTCAAGGGAAGAGCTTGGAGGGAAGTTGAGGGATGTTATTGTGGACAAACTTAATATGGCTAGAGAGGTGGAGTTTGACCGTTGTCACAGGTTGAATGGAAAACTTGATTCCCCCGTGATTGTGTGCTGCACCTTCTACAAAGACAAGATAGATATGCTCAAAGCTAAACGTCATCTGAAGGGCAGTAACATCTTCATTGGGGAAGATTTTTCACAACGGGTGAAAGACACCAGGCGAAAGCTGTCTCCCCACTTAAAACAGGTCAAGTCAGAGGGTAAAAGGGCCACCAATGTCTTTGGCCATCTACTGATACATGGCAGGAGTTTTTTCCTGGATGACCACGATGCCCTGACAGAAAACAGATAGGGAAGTGGCCGGCCTGTTTCTGACAAGGTTTGTTTTTCAGGACAAAAGTAGAGAGGGGAGAGAAGAAAAGTCGACACCGGCGCTATCCCCGCGATCTGTCACTGGTCACGCTGACATTGCTGAACACTGCCAGGCGAACGAAAACAGCCAGGCTGAAGTGTCAGCAGGTTGCACGTGCATACACACAACTAGCACGCGTGTAGTCAGTTTTCAAATAAACCCTTTTCCTTTTTGGTATGGAATGTCAAATGTTTATCTTCTAAGCTTTCTGATTGTGATTTCCTTTAATTTCTTCATACTTTTGATTTTATCTGCTTGGTTGAAACTTTTATGGAAGAATGTTCTGATTTATTTTCAGGATATAAAGTTTTTTGCAAACCTGCAGTTAAATTTTCAAGGCAAGGGAGACGATCAAGAGGAGTGGTTTGTTTAGTAGAGAATGAATTAAAATCCTTTGTTAAATATGTTGATGTCAATTATGCCAATTTTTGTGTGTTTTTGATTAATAAAACATTGTTTGGTTTGGATAAAGATATGTTGTATTTCTGCTCATATGTACCTCCAGAAAGTTCGCCTTTTTATGCCCATTTCGATGTGGAGAATGGAATAAGTATGCTTGAGGAATGTCTGACTGAGTTTTTGTTATCATATGATGTTTATGTCATACTAACTGGTGATTTGTACAGTAGAACTGCCAAATATTCTCCAGATGTTTTTTGCAGATAATGTATTTGATAATCAACATAAAAGTAGTCCTGTTAGCTTTTCTCGTCACTCTGAGGATTGTGTTTTAAATAATTATGGAAAACTGCTGTTGAATATGTGCACTGCTTTGGATATGTGTATTTTAAATGGTAATTGTAAAGGCAACTTAGAAGGTTGCTATGCATATTTTTCAGAATCGGGTAGCAGTGTGAATGTCTATTTTCTGTTGTCCCAAAATTTATTTTCTAAAGTAATTGACTGTTATGAACTGATTGTATCTGAACGCATTGATTCAGATCATATGCCTTTGAAGCTTTGTATTTCTTTTCCCAATGAAAATACATGTGTGAAAAATCAAGAAGACTTTGTTTTAGAAAAGTTAGTTTGGAATGATGAGTATGCTCATATGTTTGATGATAGGTTGTGCAGTGAAGATATAAGTGTAAAGATTAATATGGCAAAAAAATTTAATAGATGTGGATGTAAATGTTTCACTAAGTATGTTTAATGATTGCATTAAGGAAAGCGCGGTCTGATTAAAAAAAAAGCGTGTACGTGTAAATAGTAAAAAGCCAGCTGGTGACTGGTATGATCAGGAATGTGTGCTAAGTAAAAAGAAGGTAAGAAAATTGTTACGACCGTGTAGATGTTCACGCACAGCAAATGATAAAGATGTCTTTTTAACTTCAAGGGACGATTATAGGAATATGTTAAAGAGAAAACAGAGACAATTCAATAAATCTTTTGTACAGAAACTTGTAACTTCAGCAAACACTCATAGACAGTTTTGGAACACTGTTCGTCAAATGTCATTTAAAGGGAAACATCCCAGACGCAATACTTTAACTACCCATGAATGGTTCTGTCATTTTAAAGCTTTGCTACCTTGTTAGTACTTGTTCTGAAGCAATTTGCACATAATCGAAAACTATATGCTGCTTTTATTGACTTTGAGAAAGCGTTTTATTCCATTAATCGTAATATTTTTTCGTCTGTTTTGGATAAAAATGGTATTAAAGGTAAACTTTATAGTAGTGTTAGAAGCATGTATAGTACTGTAAAAGCTTGAGTTCGTTGTGGTGATAAATTGACTGATTATATTAACTGTACTGTTGGTGTGAAACAGGGGGATGCCTGCAGCCCAGGTTTGTTTTCCTTGTTCATTAACGAGTTAGCAATAGAAGTTATTAATAATGGAAGACATGGGGCTTTGTTATCTATTGATGCTTTTGAATTGTTCATACTTTTGTTAGCTGACGATGTTATTCTACTGTCAAAGACTGTGACGGGTTTGCAGACACAAGTCAACTTTCATCGATCGTCTACAAACCTTCAGTTAAAAGTTAATATGAATAAAAGCATTATCATAGTATTTCGTAAGGGAGGCTGTATTGATGCCAGTAGTTAATGTTTATAAATATTTTGGAATATTCTTCTCTACTCGTTTGAGTTTAGTGGAGCGTGTAAAGACCTTGCAAGTAGGGCAAAATATGGTTATTTCTCATGGAAAAGCTACGAACACTCAACAATAATTCGATTAAGGTGTTTATTAGGTTATTTGATGCCCAAGTTCAACCCATTATGCAGTACGGATCTGAATTATGGGGGCTAGAAAAAGCTGCTGTCCATTGTGAACATGCTCATACTTTTGCTTTAAAGAGATATTTGGGTGTAGATAAGCGAACTCCTAATGATCTAGTTTATGGTGAAACGAACTGCCACCCCATTTACATAGTCTTCTTCTTCAAGTGTCCGGTCTGGTCCTGCAGACATCGACGATCATGGCTCTCCATTCTTCCCTGTTCTCGGTCCCTCTCATGAGCTCATTGTTAGTGCCCTCTTTATTCGTTGCGAATTTGTTTAAGCTGTCTGTGAATTTTGTGCGTTGTCTTCCTCTGCTCTTGTTTCCACAGATTTTGCCACTCCATAACAGTTTCTCTAGTCCGTCAGCCCTGATTATATGGCCGAAAAATTTGAGCTGTCTTTCTCTGATGGTGTTGAGAAGGGATCTCTTGTACCCAGCCATTTCCATTACTTCTGCATTAGTTTTTCTTTTTGTCCATGAGATTTTCATGATTCTCGGATGAACCACATTTCCACTGCTTCTAGTCGCTGTTCTGTGTCTTTGGCTAGGGTCCAGCACTCACATCCGTACAGAAGAATGGACCATACGTAGGCTCTCAAAACATGGATCTTTGTCTTGAGGCTTATCTTACTGTTGGTAAAAATGCATTTCATGTTGTTAAAAGTTGCCTTAGATTGACCGATTCTCTTCTTGATTTCTGTGTCACACTTGCCGTCCGGGGTGATAGTACAACCAAGGTATTTAAAGGTGTTTACTTGTCTGATTCTCTCTCCTTTACAGGCTATGTTGCATTGTGGTATAACAGCTTTTTTCGAGATCACCATGCATTCTGTCTTCTTTGCATTGAGCTGTAATCCTTTCTTTTCGCTTTCGTCTGTTACTGTTGTTAAAATCTTTTGCAGTTTTTCTTCAGAGTCGGCGATAAGGACTGTGTCATCTGCATATCTCAGGTTGTTGATGTTGTGGCCACCTACACTAATTCCCTCATGATTCTCAATATTTCGTAGAATTATTTCACTATATACATTAAATAAATCAGGCGAGAACACGCAGCCCTGCCTCACACCCCTGCAGATTGGTCTATATTGACTGATGTTATTGTCGACTCTAATGGCTGCCTCCTGTTCCCAATATATGTTTCTGAGGACTCGAAGATCTTTCCCGTCGATGTATAGCCCTGCCAGAATATCAAACATAGTATCGGCTGTTAACTGTATCCACTACTATTATTGCACATTACTAACGATAGAATACTACGTAAATCATATGATATGCTGTGTAATTTAGATGATAGAGGTAAAGAAAATTGGGTAACCAGGGTGCGTGTATGTTTGTTTGAAAATGGGTTTGGCTTCGTTTGGCCAAATCAGGGCGTTGGCTATGTTTACTGTTTTGTATGTGTTTTTCGTCAACGCTTTATAGATTGTTCTTGGCAGAAATGGTCTGATCATATTCAGAATAGCAACAGATTTACTGTTTATAGGATATTTTGTACCGTTTCTGACTTGAAGCCATTTGTAAGGCTAGATATGGATAAACATTTAATGTTTATAACGACAAGATTTAGATTAGGTGTATCAGAGTTAGGTGTTCATTACTATAGGTATAGAAATGTTGGTAATGATGAATTGATTTGTCCTCTGTGTAAAGAGGCAGAAGAAAACGAAGTTCATTTTGTTCTATGCTGCCCTGTTTTAACAACGGTTCGAGAACAGTTTATTAAGCCCAAATATTAGAGACAGCCATCGTTGTTTAAATTAACCTTGTTGATGTCATCATCCTCTCCTGAAGTAGTCCGTAATTTTCCCTTGTATTTATACAAAGCATTTAAGCTTAGAGACCTTGTTAGGTCGTGAAAATCAGTTGTATCATATACAATCAGTCTGTATTCACTTTTTTCTTTCATTTTTGGATCTTACTACATGTGTTGCAATTCTCATGTCATGTTCGTATACCCCTTCATAAGGGGTCTTGGCCTATAAATGAATAAACAATCCAAATTCGAATTCCGAATCTATTTCTCTCTCTCTCAATATCTGAAGACGAAATAAGTACCGTTATACACAATTTAAAGCGTGAAAATGCCAGTGGAATTGATGAGAATTTTATTAAAATGCTGAAAAATGGTCGCAACGAGGTGGAAAATTTCCAATCTTTTTAATGCCATATTCAGCGGAGGTATATACCCCACATGTCTGGTCGAAGGCTGTCATAATCTCAATTTATAAGAAAGGAAATCTACACAATGTAGATAAGTACAGGGGTGTTTCTTTGCTAAGTATTTTATCGAAATGATACACATCAGTACTAAATTCAAGACTTAATGCCGGGCAAGAGAAAAAAACCTCTCTTAGTTGTGAAAATCAACCAGGATTTAGGAAAAAAGTACTCTACTGTTGACCAGATTTTCACCCTACATGTGATAGCTCAAAAATATATGTATAAGAAAGGTAAAAAGTTATATGTCGCTTTTGTAGACTTTAAGAAAGGGTTTGATTTAATTCAGCCAGACATTAAAAACTTCTTGATTGTATCAAAACCCAAGGGGTATGTCGCAAATCTTTGCTTCATTACCAGTTATGTATAAGTCAATGTTGTCTTGTGCTAGAGTTAATGGTAAATTATCATAGTGTCCGATCATTGTTAGACAAGGCTGCGTATTAAGCCCTGAATTATTTACAATATTCCTTTAATCAGTTAGGTGATCACATAAACGAACATGGCAAGCTATTTGCGGATGATGTGGCTCTACTTTCAGTAACACCACTAGGATTGCAACAGCAACTAAATATTCTGCAAACTTTCTGTGATAATATGAAGCTAAATATAAATAGAGTGTTGTACAGTGGTAGAGATGACAACCAACACCATGAGGGAGTAGCCATTATCATGAAGAAAGGAATGGAGAAGTGCCTGATGGAGTGGAAACCTATCAACATCAGGATGATGAAGATAAGAATGAAAGGTAAACATGCTAGTACCACATTCATCCAGTGCTATGCACCAACCAACGGCAGTGGAGAAGAAAACAAAGATACATTTTATGAACAATCACAGGCTGAAATGGAAAACACACCAAACCATGACATGAGGATATTGATGGGTGACCTAAATGCAAAAGTCGGAAAAGACAACACAAACCAAGAAAGAGCCATGAGAAAAGAAGGATGCGGCAGCATAAATGACAACGGAGAAAGATTGGTGGAATTCTGCATGACAAACAACCTGGCCATTGGAGGAACATTATTTGCACACCCTGAGATCCACAAGCCTACCTGGTGTTCCCCCAATGGAAGAGACAAAAACCAGATCGACCACCTGATGTTCAATGGGACATGGAGGAGATCGCTCCTAGATGTAAAAGTAAGGAGAGGAGCCGATGTTAGCAGTGATCACAACCTTGTCACTGCAACCCTAAAAGTGAAGCTGAGAAAAAATGGAACTGGGAAACCAAGACAACAACATTTTGATGTGGAAAAGCTGCGCAACACCAAAGTAAAGAGTGCTTTCACCCTCCAGCTGAAAAACAAGTTCCAAGCACTGGTGGATACTGAAAACTACACACCTCCGGACACGACTTATATAACCACGTATGAAACAAATCAGGACAGCCTACACACAAGCCAGTGAAACGTGCTTAGGACAGAGACAGAGGAAGAGAAAAAGGTGGATTACAGCAGACACCTGGCAAGCCATCGAGAACAGAAGAGAACTGAAGAAGAAAATCTTAGAGACAAAGTCTCATCGAGAGAGGTACAAACAACAGTACAGAGAAGCAAACCAAACTGTGAAGAAAATGACAAGAACAGACAAGCGTACCTACATGGATGATATTGCAAGACAAGCATAGGAGGCCGCCACAAATGTAGAGCAAAAACAGGTGTATAAGATCACCAAGACTGTCAGTGGCAAGTACCGGAGCAATACCGAAACACCAATCCTAGATATCTATCTATCTATCTGTCCCGTAGTCTGACGACCGTGGGGGCACCCTCAAAGACTCAGCAACCAGTTCCCTCCATTCTTCTCTCTGTTCTGCCTTTCTCAGGGTTTTGTTGAGTTCTAGGCCTGTCCATTCACTGATGTTATCCTCCCAGCTCTTCCTTGGTCTGCCTCTTCTTCTTCCTCCTTGGACAGTGCCTTGCAAAACTGTCTTTGTAATTCCTTGGGATCTTGTGACATGCCCATACCACTTAAGTTTACGCTTTTTCACGATCGTTAGAAGGTTCTCATAGGGTCCAATGGTTTGCTGGATTCTGTTATGCACGCTTTCGTTGCTTATGTGGTCTTTGTAGGAGATGCCAAGGAGTCTCCGAAAGCATCTCATCTCCACTGCCTGTACTCTCCTCTCCAAATCTGCAGTCAGGGTCCATGATTCACAGGCATACAGAAATATGGATATGACAAGGGAGCGCATTAGTCTGATCTTGGAGATAAGTGAGATATTCTTATCTCTCCAGATGGTGTTTAGTTTTGACAAAGCTGTTATTGTCTGTGCAGTCCTGCATACTACTTCTGGCTTGGATCCCTGGTCTGATACAATGGCTCCCAGGTACTTGAAGCTTTGAACTGTTTCCAGCTTCTGGTCATTAACCCTAATATCAGTGCTAATGCCGTTGGTGTTATTAGTCATCAGTTTGGTCTTCTCTGCACTGATTTCCATGCCGTATGTTTTGGAGGCCTTATCCAAGTGTTCTGTAAGGCTGGCAAGCTCTTTTTCTGATCCTGCTATTCCATCAATGTCATCTGCGAAGGTTTGTGTTCGTTCTGCCACCAATGCTGACTGATCCTTCATGATGTTCCAGTGCATCAGCCATGATTCTCTCAAGGAAGATGTTGAAAAGGGTGGGTGAGAGTAGACAGCCCTGCCTTACTCCAACTGTTGTTCGAAACCATTCTCCAATGTTGTTGTTGTAGTACACTGCACTGGTGGCCTCGCTGTACAGCTGTTTGATGACTCTGATCAGGTTTGCATTGATGCTGTACAAGTTCATGGTTGCCCACAAAGCCGCATGCCTAGATAAACAAGGCCAAATACTTACCACAGAAGCAGAACAAGATGCAAGATGGGAAGAACATTTCAGCGAAGTTCTCAACAGACCACCACCAACTGAAGAGGCAGATGTACAAGATCCTGATGCCGATCTCAGTGTGAACAGCACACCACCAGAGAAGGAAGAGATTGGACGATGGATGGATCTTATAGACCTCCTCTATGCAGAACTGCTACAGGGAAAACGTCCCACAGGTAGACCGCAGCTGTGATTCAAAGATGTGTGCAAGGCGTGCTTAAAATCCCTGAACATTGACCACAACAACTGGGAAGCAACAGCCCTTGAGCGGTCAGACTGGGGACAGACTATGCAGAAAGGTCTCTCCATATTCGAAGCGACATTTGCTCAGCAGCACGAAGCAGAGAGAACGAGAAGAAAGTATACAGACTAGGCAGACAGCCCAGCGTCAGATTTTATCTTTGCTCCCTGCCACAGACAGCCATTCCAGTGTCGGACTGGCCAACCACACCCAACACTGTACCAGAATGAACCCTCAGAACACATCTTCATACTCTTAGGAGACAGAAGGACACCTATGTATGACAGAAACAGAACGAGGATGCTTGCTTTTTTCCTCAATTCCCAAGTCAGTTTCTGTGCACGTTAGCCAGTTCCTTGCTTCTTTTCGCGCATGCACTGTGGCTGAAGAATGCACTTCAAAGATTTTACCTTTGTTGAGTGTTTCATGCCTTGAGCACTCTGGGGGGCACCCTGAATATGCACTCTGTCTTACTTATCACATCTAAGAGTCACCCACAATATGCAGTCTGTCTTACTTATCACATCTGAGAGTCACCCACAATATGCAGTCTGTCTTACTTATCACATCAGAGTCACCCACAATATGCACTCTGTCTTACTTATCACATCTGAGAGTCACCCACAATATGCACTCTGTCTTACTTATCACATCAGAGTCACCCACAATATGCACTCTGTCTTACTTATCACATCTGAGAGTCACCCACAATATGCAGTCTGTCTTACTTATCACATCTGAGAGTCACCCACAATATGCACTCTGTCTTACTTATCACATCAGAGTCACCCACAATATGCACTCTGTCTTACTTATCACATCAGAGTCACCCACAATATGCAGTCTGTCTTACTTATCACATCTGAGAGTCACCCACAATATGCACTCTGTCCTACTTATCACATCTGAGAGTCACCCACAATATGCACTCTGTCTTACTTATCACATCAGAGTCACCCACAATATGCACTCTGTCTTACTTATCACATCTGAGAGTCACCCACAATATGCACTCTGTCCTACTTATCACATCTGAGAGTCACCCACAATATGCACTCTGTCTTACTTATCACATCAGAGTCACCCACAATATGCACTCTGTCTTACTTATCACATCAGAGTCACCCACAATATGCACTCTGTCCTACTCATCACATCAGAGTCACCCACAATATGCACTCTGTCCTACTCATCACACTTGGGTGTCTCCGAGTTACAATCCTTGATGAAGCAAAAACACAAAGTTACGGGACGGGATAGTCTAGTGGTTAGAACATTACACTCGCAATCTGACGACTCGGGTTTGATTCCCGTTCAAGGGGATATTTTCCCCTGGAGTTAACATCAGTGCCGACTCTACTCTCCCCAAAAGTCCTTTGGATGAGACTTCAAACCGCGGTACCATGTGCGAACGAACGCAGAACATCTTGCGCAGACATTAAATCCTGTTCCGCTTTTTTAAGAGCAGGCCATTGTGCGCCGGTGGGAACAGATGACAAAATTTACAAAACCGCATACACACGGGGACTGGATTAAAAAAGAACAAAAGTGCTTATTCCATTATCCTTGATATAAAAGAAATAAAACTAAAAAAAATAATAAATAAATAAAAATACCCTGCATGTACCAAGATTTCACCAGTACAGTGGATGATTGGTAGTCTAAATCAAATTCAAATTCAAATTCAAAAGCTTTATTATCTCAAAGACAGAGAAATTCCGGCGAGTTACTCGCCATAAATAAAAACAATAAACATTTAAACGTAGTATTTAAAACACACACACACTGTCCAACATCAGCACGCACCCATCATGAGATAAAATGCATCCACAAATCAGCAATATCTCAGCCAGCCACAAACCCACCCCAACAAAAATCACTTTACTCATGTGCGCACAAGTAAACCCGTACGTCCTCACATTCACAGTCACTCGCGCACGCGCACGCACGCTCGCACATTGTAAACATTCGTACCCATGCTCACGCATTTTAATAATATAAGTCAAATTGTTATAACATGTTGTATAAGACAAATATTAATTAAATTAATACTATGTTCTTTTAAGATATTGAACAGTCTAAAATAATAACACGGGCACGTATTAAAAAAAATCATTTGTATAACATGTATGATAAGACAAATATCAGTGAAGTTAATACTCTATTCTATTAGAAACTGAACACAGTGACTTTCCTGTTGATTGTGATTTTGAAGACTGTGACAAAGACAAAAACACATGGGCAACTGTCCCTGACAACCCTCTTTTTTCCCCACCACCTGTCCAGACTATTGTTAATGGCAACTTCTTCATTCATCCCTTAGTTCCAAATGAAAATTCAGAGATCTGTGAAAAAAACAGCCCTGTGATTCAGCGTCAGGTCAGTCATTCCGACATCACTATTCCAGTCAAAAATAGATTTGAGATCCTAACTTCTCTCACTCAGGATCAGGGACAACCTGAAGCAAATAAGAATGTGTCTCTTTGTCCTAGCACTGATTCCACCACTCCAAAAGCTGTACCTAATACCAGTATTCCAACAACACAACCTTACACTGAACACACACAATCTTCCCAACAGATTTTGAAAGAAATAAACATTGCGGCTAGAGCATCCTCTATTCTGATAGGTGACTCTGTCATCAGATATATCAATCCTAAAAGACTTGTAGCAACCAACGATCTTTTCAAAATTTGTATTCCTGGACTAACTGTCACTGACTTATTCAACTGGTTACAAGACTTGAATAAACAAGAAAAAATAAATACTGTTATTGTGCATGTGGGAATTAATGATTGCTCAGGTGGGCATATTTCGATTCAGACTTTGTGCAAAAGTCGATTTCCAAATGCACATGTGATTTTCAGTTCAATCATTCCAGCTCGTGGCAGACACTTATTAAACAACACAATAGCACCTTCTAACAAAAACCTATATGCAGCATGCTCAAGGTCACAGGTAGACAATGTAGACAACTTCAAAACTTTTGTTACCCAAAATGGTGCTCCTCGCCAAGCGCTCTATCGAGACCACATTCACCTCAGCACTAGAGGAACAGCCCGCCTGGCTGTCACCTTTAAACAAGTTCCGCCCCAGCCTCAGCATTTCAGTTCTTATGAAATTAATATGGAAAATATGGTACATTCTAAAGAACAGGGTGGTGCTCCCAGTGGTCATCCCCCTTTCAGCAAAAACCCTCGGGGTGCCCGAGATAATCTCCATGGGGAATGGAAAGGACCCCTCAGGCAATCTGGTCCTTCCATGAACCGAGATGTCCCAGCAATGCTGTCTACAGCAGACTTCCCTTCCTTGCCTTCAAGGAACAGCTGCCACTCTGGACTCAGCAGGCTGGATCATCTACCTCCGGATACATCTGGTGGACCACGAACCTGGCAGCTTCCAGAAACCTCCAATGAAAATGTATCCTTTGCTTTAGAAAATAACCAGCCACAGAATGTTGGCAATTTACAGCAATCATCTACTGCCCCTAGGGCTCCACAAACCTTCCATCCCCCCTTCAATCCCCTGAATTGCATGCACTCTGAATACTTACATCCTAAATTTTCTGTTCCACATCAACTACAGCCCTATGGTCTCCACAACAGAGACTTTACCCAAAGACAACTCAGTTTTCCTTTAAACCCTGTTTCCCCACATTATTATCCACCTCTAGCCCATGGTAATTCAAGCCCCCAGGGTTGGATTTCCGGCAATGCTGCTGGTCAGTATGCACAGCAGCTGATCAATTTGGCATCACAGATGGTGTCATAGTGTGATGTCAGGTATTAAGTAAAGTTAAGATATTGTATAAAGGATATCATGGGGGGATAGGGTTGTTATTTTCACATTCAAAGCTTTATTTAAAGACCTTATAATATGGCTGTCTTATGTCTGATTATGTATCAACGAAAATAAGACACTTGAATGTTTGTTTGTTGTACTTGTCATCAAATACATAAAGGTTGATCTCTGGTTACATTACTGTGTTTGTCTGCATTGTTTTGGTTTTCTCCTGAGAACCTTGGAGTTTTCCTTGCCTTCTTGTACAGTATGAAAATATATCAGTTTTTACCAGGCAGAACCATTGTGCCAGAAGACTCATGGACTTGGGACATTGACGAGGCTTTAACCAATTTGAGATATTTTGTAAGGAAAGGAACAGTCTTCTCCCTGGAGGTGGCTTTGTACCTTGAACTTGAACTGCAGGCTCAAATCTGCATGTTACTGAAGCTGACAGCTATTTCTTTTCTCAGTTTCTGATCTTTGCTTTTGATTGTTGTATTTTCATCTTTTGAAGCGTGTGTTTTTTTCTATGTCATTCTTGTATAAAAAAAAATTGCTGGTCTTTCTGTGTGCATTATATCTTGCACATTTATGTACAGTTAGATATTTTGAATATCATTGTTAAGTCTTTGCTGACTTTGCCTCATTTGTTTGTTTGGGGTCATTTAGGGGGGTTTCGGTCTTGCTTTTTTCTTTCTTTTCTTAGCATTGGTACTTTGAACATATTGGACCAATCCATACACGAGGTGATTAAATCGTGCTGTTCTTTTTCTATTTCTGGCAACCGTGGCTAGCAATGTCAATAATGATAAATAGTTGAACAAATTTGGATTGAAAGTAGGCTGTCTGAATATTTGTCATCTGTTGAATAAAGTAGCCGATATATCTTCTATTTTATCAGATGCAAATGACCATTTTCACGTCTTTGGTTTTTCTGAATCATGGTTATCTAATAAAGTCGCTGACAATGTAATATAAATTCCTGAATACAATATCATTCGGAGAGATGCTAAAACGAAACTTGAAACTGGTTTGGTCATATATGTACACAGGTCTGTAAACTACTCTCTTGTAAATTTTTCCGATAAATATGACATTGAATGTATCTGGTTGGAGATTCAACTAAAAGGAAGTAAACCCATTCTATTTGGCTTTATATATAGAAATCCGAGTGAACGGATAAACTGGTTTGACCGCCTTGGTCTCATGATGGATGATGTATCCAATTACTCAACTGAAATTATATTGCTTGGAGATTTTAACATTGACCTAAATAAGCCTCACAACAAATGGAAACTAATGTTTGAAATGTATAATCTATCACAACTAGTTGACACTCCAACCAGAAAAACATCCCATTCAGAGACGCTTATTGATCATATTTATACCACCAACCCAACTAATATAATAGAGATGTCTGTACCTGTTGTTGGAATTAGTGACCATTTCCCAATATGTCTTACCTGGTCAAAAAAGGGTATAAAAATTCCTAGATGTACCCACAAGTGTATATCCTTTCGAAGCTATCGAACTTTCAATTCTGAAGATTTTTTGTCTGACTTATGTGCAGTCAGCTTCACTAATGTTTACCAAAATACTGATCCTGACAAAGCTCTGGAAACATGGTACCATACTTTTTCTTCTATTGTTGACAAGCATGCACCCATTAGAATTAAACGTGTTAAGCCAAAAGATAAGCCACCATGGCTAACTGATGAAATAAATAAAGCCAGAGCAATTCGTGATAGATTATTGAAATCAACAGGAAAAAGTGATCATTTTAAACAACAGCGTAACAAACTAACAGCTATGAAAAGAGCAGCCAAGAAAAAGTACTTTTCTGAACTTATTGCATGTAAAAAAGACCCTAAGTCTCTATGGAGAGCAATAAATCAATTATCAGGTAAATTATCCACATCCTGTCCCCAATCAGCTACGAATTTATCTGTTGAACGTATGAACAAGCATTTCTGTACTATAGCTGAAAGATTAATCAATACCGATCATTCAATAAATAATGACTTACTTCCCCTTAAAAACTACTGTGATTTAAAAGATATACATTCTAGATTTGACTTTAAGTTTATCAGGCATGGATGATTTAGACAGTAAAATCTTAAGAATATCTGCCCCCATAATTACTGAACATCTTACATATATTTACAACCTCTGTATTGAAAAATGTTCTTATCCCGAAATGTTTAAAATTGCTAAAGTGATTCCAGTTTTTAAATCTGGGGATTCAAATGACCCGTCTAACTACAGGCCTATATCTATTCTGTCTACCTTGTCTAAACCTCTGGAAAAACATCTCAAGAACAATCTTCTATCACACTTTACATTACACAACCTGTTCCACCCAAATCAAAGCGGTTTCAGAGAAAACCACTCTTGTCATACAGCTCTCAGCAACCTAATAGAACAGTGGCACTTGAATATAAACAATGACCTTTTAACAGGTACAGTCTTTGTGGACTTTGCCAAAGCTTTTGACACCATTGACCACAATCTTCTTTTAAGGAAACTTACTATATATGGCTTATCTGCTAAATCTCTTAAATCACTAACCTCTTTCCTAACAAACAGAAGACAAGCAGTTTTCCAAGACTCATTAGTATCCTCACTCATGCCCATAAGATATGGTGTTCCCCAGGGTTCTGTTCTAGGCCCTATCTTATTTACAATCTACATTAATGATCTTCCTTTGTATCTTTCTTCTTGTTGTGAATTATTTGCTGACGATACAACTTTGCACAGTACAGATAAAGATGTGAAATTAGTATATGAACATCTACAAAAAGATATAAATAAACTTGTAACATGGACTGATTATAACCACATGGCCCTACATCCAAACAAATCTAAATTTATGCTAGTTACAACACGCCAGAAACGTCAAAATATAAAAGTTGTCCCAAGTAACTTAAACATTTTAAAAATTTGCAATAATGTACTAGAAGAAGTAAATTGGCATAGACTGCTGGGACTTAACATTGACAATAACTTGTCATGGTCTAGTCATGTCTACACTCTGTCCAAGAAAATAGCCCAAAAAGTGTTTCAGCTCAATAGAATTAAACATTTCCTTGATCTGCATACCAGAAAATTATTTTTCCATGCATACATTCAACCCGACATAGACTATGCTTCAACATGCTGGGACTTGGCTAGTAAGATTTGCTTGAAACCCTTAGAAAGTATATACAGACGTTCACTAAAGCTAATCCTTATAAGATCTTCTTCCCTTGAAATATGTCATTACAAAGAGCTCAATATTCTTCCTTTTGTTATGAGATGTCATTATAATAAAGGTATACTAATGTATAAAATTATGAGCAATCTTTCCCCAGCATACCTTAACAAAGATTTTCAGCCAAAAGCATTCGTGACAAAACTATCCTTGTTCCTCCTCGGCCAAGAACGGATCTATTTATGACATCCCTCGTTTACTCTGGTAGCAGACTATGGAATGAAATCCCTATCTATATCAAGAACAAAAGTTGCTTAACATCTTTCAAAAAGGCGTACTACAAATATCTATTTGAAATGTTATAAATCATTTTTATGCAAATATAACATTATTTGATATGATTATAAATGTATTGTCCTGTTAATGTTTGCTGGGGTTTTTTTGTTTTGCATTGCTGTGTGTGTGTGTGTGTGTGTGTGTGCCCGCATGAAAGTTGTTTCCACTTTGAGTATATCTGTCATAATTATTCTGTTGTGTGATGTTGTGTGTGTGTGTGAGTGGGTATGGGTGTGTGTGTGCGTGCGTGCGTGCGCGTGTGTGTGTCTGCACGAGAGTTGTATGTGTGCGTGCGTGTGCGTGAGTGCAGCTTGCATGAGCATTTTGAAGATTTTGTGCATCTCTCTCTCTCTCTCTCTCTCTCTCTCTCTCTCTCTCTCTCTCTCTCACCACGCGCGCGCGCGCGCGCACGCACGCACATTCACACACTCCTGTGTTTTTTGATAGGGTAGGAAATCTTGGAGCTTTTTGCTGGAGTGGTATGTTTGTGGCTTTGCGAATCTGTGATGATGGTGTTAATGGTTGGGCCGCTTTTTCTTTTCTTTCTCTTTTTGGCCATTGATTCGGAACTTTGATGATTGTTGCGAAGTGGTTTTTGTTCAGCTGGCTATGGGTTTGTGTCTGTGTGTAATATGTCAATAGTGTCAATATGCTTTAGAATGATAAGAATAGACATGTGCTTGACAATATGTACCAAATCTTTCTTTGAATAGCATTGTGCATTTATTTAGTTATTTAAGAGTGTATACTGTCTTTTATGTGATGAATGTTTTCATATTGTTCATTGTCTTTTTTTCTCCTCTTGACGAGGGCCTGGCGTAAAGAAGCCACTGGCTTATCCATATACCCTCAATAAAAAATTCGAGTTCGAGAGTTCGAGTTCGAGTTCTCTCTCTCTCTCTCTCTCTCTCTCTCTCTCTCTCTCTCTCTCTCTGCTTTGTGACCACCTTTATCGCATTCATGCCTCGATGTGCAAAGCTAAGAAAATCATTGTACATTCCGACATTGAAGTTGGGCAGGCTGCATGGCGGTGTTGCTACAGTGGGCTTCCTCATCGCCTATTTATATCTAGGCGTTTTTCTGCATCGGTGTGGCGATGTGGAGCTGAACCCTGGACCTGGCCCCAGTGGAAGGAAGGACAGTCTGCGCCAAACCCAGCTGAACTCTGGTGCTGGTTCCGCTTCATCGTCTTCTAAGAGGACAAGTCGGGAGCCTACACTGAAGGACGTGGCTGCAAACCTGCAGGAGCTGACTTCCATGTTTAAAGAACTGAAGGAAGAGGTGAGGCAAGTCAAAGAGACATGTTCAGGAATTCTGAGTGAAATGGCTTCCTTGAAAGAGACCGTTAATGATTTGAAACAGGAAAACAAAAGACTGAAAGAGCAAAACGAGAAATTGTGTGAACAAGTGGAAAAACTGGAATTAAAGACTGATGATTTGGAGCAGCATTCTAAAAGAAACAACATTCTTTTCTATGGCATTCCAAGACAGGACAATGAGACTCGTGACGACTGTGAAAGACTGATCAAAGACATAATGACTGACAAGCTAGGACTGAGTCGAGACATGGAATTTGACAGGATCCACCGTCTAAATAGAAACCCTAACTCCCCTATCATAGGTAGATGCGCGTTCTACAGGGATAAGGCAATGGTTCTGAAGGCAAAACACAAACTCCGTGGAAGCAATGTCTTCATTGGAGAAGACTTCACCCCACGAGTTCGTGATATTAGGCGGAAACTAGTCCCTCATTTAAAGGATGCCAGAAAAGATGGGAAAAGGGCGTTTATGGTATTTGACCATTTGGTTATTGATGGTGAGAAATTCTATCTGGACGAAAGTCCAAATCTTACCAGTACGGCTTAGCATTCTGGCTGGCCAATTTCAGAACTTATTACATGCTACATTTCCTGTCTCTGTGTTTTGTCTAGAGTTTATGTTTCTCAGTCAGAGGGAACAAATGAAAATCAGTCACCGCCTGCATTAAATTTTGCCCCCTCTCCTCCACGTGCAAACTGCACTGAATTTTGTCCTGGGCTTGTCCCACAGGCTGCTGACACGGTAACTGTGTCAACTTGCCACCTAATGTCAGTGCTCACGTAAAGTCTGAGATTCAGCTCCTGTTTTCTGGCTTTTCAAACTTAAATTCAAATGCAGGAGTTTAAAAAGACATTGATATATGCCTGTCTCTAATCATGATAGCGCTGTGTGTGTGTTTGTGTGTGTGTGTGTTTGTGTGTGTGTGTTTGTGTGTGTTTGTGTGTTTGTGTTTGTGTGTGTGTGTGTGTGTGTTCGTGTGTGTGTTCGTGTGTGTGTGTGTGTGTTCGTGTGTGTGTGGGGGGGGTGGTTGTTTGTGTGTGTGTGTTTGTGTGAGCTCGTGTGTGTGTGTGTGTGTGTGTGTGTGTGTGTGTGTGTGTGTGTGTGTGTGTGCGTGCGTGCGTGAGAGAGATAGAGATCAAAATCACGAATAAACCCACGTTAAACTTACTGTCGGTGTTGGAATATCAATGGATTGGAGTCGGAGCTAAATGAAACATTTTTGTTATAGTATGGTATTTGTTACCAGATCCTGTGTGAATTTTTGTGTGGATAATTTTCAGTGAATGTGTTGTTTTTTTCTTACAGCTATACAGTAGCTAGCTATTCAGTTCATCAACCAAGAAAGGGTCAGGAGGATTGTTTGTTGGATCGAGAAGGAAGTTTAGAGTATATTAAAGGAATAAAACATCAGTTGTCATAATCATCATGTCGAAAGCTAAGGTCATGTAGGTTTGGCAAAGATTGACTGTATCATGTATTCGTGTTTACTTACAATCAGAAAACTCATCATTTTGACATTGTTGATCGTATGCTTATGTCTAAAATAGAGTTGACGATAAGACGTAAGAGTTTTCAAATGCGCCTGTATTGATGAATGGAGATTTCAATAAATGGACTATAAACATTGTCCCAGATATTATAGAAAAAGATTATCAATGTTTCAGTATTGCAGGTACGTCATGTTTTTGGTTATAGATGCCGTGAGGACAAAGTAACATAGTAGCAATTATATGGTAAACATGTTTATCAATCTTAATGCATGTATTCTAACTTGGTTAAAGTGCTGGTGAAGATCATGGTTGTGTTGTGTATATCAGACACAGGTAAAAGTGTAAATAGTTATGTTTTTGCTATCTGCTGATTTGTAAAAAGTTTATAGATGGCACAACTGGAATGAACATAATCAAACTAATGAAGATTTTCTTTTTTCAGGTTAATTGAACCATTTGCTATCAAAATACTTTGTGCTTTATGTTTATCTACTTATTGAAAATGACATGTTTACAGATTAAGATTAAGATTTAGAACACCTGGCCACTGTTTGGCTTTGAAACTGGTGTATTGTACCCCCTTCAGTAAGGGGCCATGGCCTATACTGAATAAACATTTCGAGTTCGAGTTCGAGCTCTCTCTCTCTCTCTCTCTCTCTCTCTCTCTCTCTCTCTCTCTCTCTCTCTCTCTCTCTCTCTCTCTCTCTCTCTGTTGTGGGCTTTATTTCAATTCAGATTTATTGTCATACATTTATTAATTAGCAGAATTGAGGTTGGAATAAAACTATTTTTAAATCGCAGGGTTCTAGACTTGGGTACTCTGTAGCGCTTTTGAGAAGGCAGGAGTTCAAAATATTTTGCAAGCACATGTGTGTCATCACTCACAATCTGTCTAGCTCTGTCTCTCACACGGCATTCATACAAGTCATTCAGTTTCATTTGCTCACAGCCCACAATTTTGCCACATCTGGTTACAATCTTGTTTACTATGTTTTTGTTTTTAACAGTCAGGCCCCCATACCAACAAACCAAGGAAATTGAAAGGACAGACTCAATAAAGCATAGGTAGAAATTTTGTAAAACTTTTACATTCACTTTAAGACTCCGGAGTTTTGGAAGGAAAAAGATGCGTGAGTGGCATTTTCTATTTACAAGATCTGTATTAGCATCAAAGTTTAGTTTATCGTCAATAATAGTACCTAGATATTTGTATTGGTGTACACGCTCTACCTTTACACCATCAATGTAAAGATTTGGTATGGGCTGGGGGTCCCTGCGAAAATCGATCAACATTTCCTTAGTCTTTTTAACATTAAGGTCAAGACAGTTCTGTTTGCACCAGGAGGAGAACTCCTCAACTTGTTTAAAATACATGACATGGGAATTAGACAGATCTTCCAGAGCAGAGTCATCAGAATATTTGATTAACGGTATAAGATCAGAGCCAGTGCAGTCATTTGTGTAAAGGGTGAAAAGGATGGGGGACAGAACAGTGCCTTGGGGAGAACCAGTGGAAGTTGATCTTTGAGTGGATATGGCTTTTTGAAATCGAACAAACTGTGTCCGGTGTGTCAAAAAGCTCATTATCCAGAGAATTAGCCGAGGACAGACATCTATTGAGAGCAGTTTGAGAGCTAATAGATGGGGCTGAATGGTATTAAAGGCAGAAGAGAAGTCAATGAAAAGTATACGAACAAAGGAGTCGGGTTTTTCTAGGTGGGAATAAACATTATGCAGCAAGGTAATTGTAGCATCATTTGTGCTTCTGTTGGCTTTGTATGCAAACTGAAGAGGATCTAGATATGAAGAAGTAGAGAAAAGAAGCCGTTTGAGAACGATTCGTTCAAAACATTTCATTACTATTGGAGTGAGAGCCACTGGTCTATAGTCATTTAAAGATTTGGGGTGATTACTTTTTGGAACAGGACAAATTATTGATTTTTTCCAGAGACTTGGAACATGGCATGCTTTCAAAGACAGAAAACAAATCACTAAAAACATAACACAGCTGCTCTGCACAAGATTTTAAAAGCCGACCACAAATACCATCCACACCCACAGCCTTCCTCACATGCAATGCTTTAAATACTGATTTGACATCTGTAGCATGAACAGTAAAATCTTCATCATTCGAATCATTATCACAGACATTTTGTTGTAGGTTAGACAGAACAGATTGAAGCTCATGTTTGTGATCCTCACGCTCAAAGCGGCAATAGAAATCATTCAGTTCATCAGCAAAAGCTTTTTGTTCCTCTAGTGGCATTGACTGTGTTGACATTTTTGAATTTGCTTGCCCTGAAAGTATCTTTAAACCCTTCCACGCATTAGCCAAATGACCCCTCTGAAATTATTCTTCAACTTTCTCTTTATAAGATCTTTTACATTCTCGAATTTCTTTTTGAAGTTTCTTTTGAATTGTTCTGCAGGCCATTCTATCACCGCTCTGAAACGCTAATTTCTTTTTGTTTTGAGAGGCTTTTAGTGTTTTTGTCACCCAAGGTTTATTGTTGGGAAATATCTTTACAGTTTTTTTGTGGAATAATAAGATTTTCACAAAAAGAGATCTATGCATGCACAACATCAGTCGCTTCATCAACATTGTCACTCGAGTCAAAAAACACACTCCAGTCAGTACACTCAAAACAACCTTTCAACTCTTCCACACTCTCATGCGTCCACACTTTCACTTGTTTTTTCACAATAGGGTCAGTTTTTATTTTGGGTTTATATGCAGGTATGCGGAAGATTGTGTTGTGATCTGAGGTACCAAGAGGTGGCAAAGCAACAGACTTATAAGCATGTAAAATGTTCTCAAAACATTTGTCAAGAATTTTTGTTTTGACGGGTTGTTTTACATATTGTTTAAAAGAAGGAAGAGCATGTTTTAAATCACAGTGGTTAAAATCGCCAAGCACAAAACAGGGCGAGTCAGGAGCATTCATTTGCAGTTCGTGTACTGTATCAGAGATCTGGGAGGCGGCACGTGCAGCACAGGCAGAGGGAGGCACATAACACACTGTCACAAACACTTGGTCAAACTCCCTTGGCAGATATTTAGGACGGAGGGACACTGACAACAATTCAACATCTGCAGTACACACTTGCTTTCTGACCTTGACATTCGCTCTTGCACACCAACTTTCATTCACGTACAGGCACACGCCACCACCTTGTTTTTTTCCGCTCTCATCTTTCTCTCTGTCCATTCGATACGGCACACCAAAACCATTCAAAGCCACACTCTCATCACTAATAAAATCACTAAACCAAGTTTCAGTAAAACAAAGTAAACATGAATTCTTATATTCAGATAAAAACTGTATGTTTCCTTGAAGTTCATCGAAATTAAAATTGCGTCCATTGGGTTGAATTGATCGCACATTTGCTAAAACAATAGAGGGCAATGCAGGTTGAAATCTGAACCGTCTCAAACGTCTTTTCACTCCTCCTCTACGGCC
Source organism: Rapana venosa (assembly GCA_028751875.1). NCBI lineage: Eukaryota > Metazoa > Mollusca > Gastropoda > Neogastropoda > Muricidae > Rapana > Rapana venosa. Next base: position 54,731,320 of record CM054155.1, read on the forward strand.
TCTTTTTCGACGAGTGGGTTCCAGAGTTCTGGCATTCTTAAATTCACAGCGTAACTCAGGAGGAATGTCACATAAACAAGAATCAGAGCTAAAAGCAGATTGAATTTCTTAAAGTTTCTCTCTTGAATAAGATATATGTAGGGTGCCTGTACCTGTGTTAATATGGCTGTCGTTTTGGAAATCGAAGGCAGGTACACATAAAATATTCCACGCACTAATACACCACCACCACCTCCACAGTAAAAACAATCGGCACACATCCATCACTGGTATAGCTGACACTTGTACTCGCACATGCAGCACAATCACAGTCAAAATTATTCCTTCTTTGAATCAAAATACAAGAAAAACATTAGAGCTCCTAACCCTGCGGCCACCCAGCTGTGAAGCGCCACTCACACAGGTAATGCCTAGAAAGCAAAATGGGCGGATTCGATCCCCATTTAAACCCCAAGTTTTCCCCCTATCTTGTAGACAGGGTGGTGTTCTATGTAATAGTCTTTCCAATGAGATGGTAAACCGAGGTCCCGTGTGCAACACTCATTCAACCCGCGTAGAAAAACCCACCAAATGAGTTGTCCCTGTCACAAGCCATTCTAATAGAAATAAAAGCTACACACCAGACAGGAAAACAATAACACTAAATAATAGGTGGCGCTGCTCTTGTGGCGACGTGCTCTCCCCATGGAGAGCAACCTGAATTTCACGCGGATAAACGCCCCGTGACTTACAGTAGTTTACAACAGTAGTTTACAAAATACAAAGTGCACTGGCTTGTGTCTTTGTGGATCAAACCTGAGATAAATGGCATACTTGACACGGATAGTCTGACTTTTCTGGAATACTTTTCAGTAAAACTGAACATCCAAAACAAGAGCTTTGGGTCATAAGCTATCGCCAAACATCAAATAACCAGAGTGCTGAAGTGCACAGCATAGCGTGCCTGCACTATTTCTTAGGAAAACTTATTATCTACTGACACTTACCAGGATTTTCACAGCCGTAAAAATTATCGCAGGTGTACTTGCAATCCTCCGAACATTGGCTGCAGGAGTTGGGATCACTGCCGTATGTGCCAATGTTGCAGACTGGAATTTCAGCAGAAAAGCTATGATCATCTGTAGGTCACAGAACCCAATGCATTTTGAGGACAATAGTGTTGTGTGCAGCTGTTTTATTGTTGAATCATTGTTCCTAAATGATATGAAGCATTATTATTATTTGACAGACAGAAATTGTACATAAGTAAATGTTCAACTTTCATCTGATGGAAAAATATTAACCACCTATGTCAATTTTTTTTATTTTGTTATACGTCATTGATACTTTTCTATTCTCAGATACCCCCAAATTACCACATGTTTTGATAACTCATATGTTGTTTTTTTCTCAGAGGAAAGTTGTGAATTCAGTGAAAACAGAAATGATGATATTTACTTGCAATATATCTCAATACACGTTTAAGTACACTGAACAAATTTGGAATACTGTTAATATTTTAGAATATTTATGAATTGACTTCAATAACCCTTATACTTTTGCAAAATGTAGGAAAACTGCTTGACATAAGGATATCAAGGCCGTGTTTAGTTTGATAAAATTTGCAAAGCTAAAAGAATCACCTATGCATGTGACAATTGTTGTTTTTTTTCAACAAAATGGTCATGCCAGTTTGATTAAACGGATGTGATGAAATTTAAGATACATCTCCGTTTCCACCTTTGCACCTAGTAACTGTGTTTGAATGCTAGATGTTTGTGTTTGTCCTGCTTCCTGTCAAGGAATGTTTACATTATGTTTGTGCTTTCACCCTGAATTTTATGGTCAGACGATTTTGCTTTGATATGATCAACTGTTTGTAAAGTTTCAATTTATAATGTTCATCTGCTGTTTGATTGCTCAAAATATCCCTTGAATTATGAGTGGTGTTTATCTTACTGTGCTGGTCTTTGTGACCTACTTGATTGTTACCCTGCTGCCATTCAATAATGCGTATGGATCGGTGGTCTAGAGGTAACGCGCCTGTCTAGAAAGCGAAAAGTCCGGTCTGAAGTGTGCGGCGGTTCGTACCCCGTTTGGACCGGAAATTTTTCCCCCATCCATTAGACCATGAGTGGTGGTCTGGGCGCTAGTCTTTCGGATGAGACGATAAACCGAGGTCCCGTGTGTTACACGTAATTATTTAGCGCACGTAAAAAAACCCACGGCAACAAGAGAATTGTCCCTGGCAAAATTCTTAGAAAAAAGCCACTCTGATAGGGAAACAAATACAGCTGCAGAAAAAAAAAAAAAAAAAAAAAGGGTGAAAGGGTGGCGCAGCGCTAAGGGGCGACGCGTTCTCCCGCTCTCCCCGGGGAGAGCAGCCCGAATTTCACGGAGAGAAATCTGCCATGACTTAAAGTGGTATGAAATAAAATCTGAGCGCTTTGATTTGTTGCTTTACAAGATTCAGCGCTATATAAATTCCATACATTATTATTATTATTATTATTATTATTATTATTATTATTATTATTATTATTATTATTATTGTGTTTCACGAACTGACATCAGCCCCCATCACCAACATTAAATGTTTGTTATTCCACTAGATGGCAGTGAAAGCCATGGACATTAGGGCAATGCTCTCACTTGATTGTTATCAAAAGCAATGCACATACGCTCCTGAGATTAAACAGCACATCAGAAATTTGGGCATCCATCCCAGCAAAATCAGAAGGGGAACAGGGGCAGGCATACATCGCTCATAGTGCCTTCTTACGTGTGTCCACTCCCAACTCTGACGTCACTCCCCTAACCCATGCCACACTGCTTCCTCAGGCTACGGTCCACCTGTCCCTTCAGCTTTTGATTCTATGGTTGTGTCTTTTTTCTGGTTGTGATGCATATCACAATGTGTATGAAACTTTAACCCCCTCACCCGCCGCCTGATTAACACAGTTCTGTCAACATCTTCCACACATGACATCATCCAAACTAGTGTCTGTTCTTCTGCTGACCACATCTCTAACATCGCTTTCACCCTCTTCTTATGATTGCTCTCTTCACTGACCACTCTACAATCTTTCTGCCTCCTTCACATCTCCTTCAAATTTGTTCGTTCAATGTGCAGTCTGTCTGTCCAGATGGAAAAGCCGACTATATTTCTGATTTCATTTTTGAAAAGAACATCGACTTAACCTGTCTTTCTGAAACTAAAATTGCTGATACCTCCTGACTATACAACTAGTTCTTTTCCCAACCGCTTTCGAGGAGGTGGTATTGCCATCATTTATAAAGACATAGTGCAACTAGCTCTTTCCTTCAGTCAAGACCTTCCATTCTCACATGAATCCTTTGAAATGTGTTAACTCGACCTCAACCTATGTGGCCACTCTATTACTTTCTGCTACCTTTGCCGTCCACCTCCTAGCCTTAGGAACAGTCTAACAGCTTCTCTTTTTCATCAAGAATTCCTATCACTCCTCAACAACTACAGCCTCTCTCCCACTAAGTTAATAATTCTTGGTGACTTCAACTTCCAATTTGACAACAGTCTTCTCCAGATGTCAAGCATCTTTCTCTTTCTCTGTCCATCCATTTTCTTTCCCAACTGGTAAATGAAGCAGCATGCAGATCTGGTCATATTTTAGACAGGCTGCTCACTAATGCTTCTTTTAATCTGGTTACATCTGTCTCTGTCACTGATTAAATGAATTCTGATCAGCCCATCATTCTTTTAAACCTCAATATCATAAAACCTGTCAGATAAAAACGAATGATGTTAATTGTCACGATCTTAAGGCCTTAGACATTGCGGCCTCCTCTACACAAGCTATAGAGCTTATACAAGCTTTTAACAAACCTCTGGCCACACTGACCTCTCTGAACACTACAACAGTATTCTCCACCAACTGCTTAAAGAGCGTGCACCTCCAATTGACCATCTCCTACCTGACAGGCCCTGTGCCCCATGGTACTCTAATGACATCTCGATAGTGAAGCACAAACTCTGGCAACTAGAATGCCAATGATGGGGAAAAAAAACCCTAAAACGAACAAACAGCTTTTCTGAAAACAAAGTCAAACTTTAAATCCATTCAGCAAAGACAGACTACAACTCTTCCCAAGCTTTCTGTGCTGCATCCATAAAATATCGTTTTTCCCTTACCACAAATCTTCTTGGATCTGCAAAAAATAACCCTTTTGTAGACCAGAAGTCCAGAGGCAATGCACCTGCCAAGTAAGTGAAAAGTCCAGGTCGCTTCTGTGCAACCTTTCGGATGAGACTATGAACTGAAGTCCCGTATGTTACACATAATTATTTAGCGCGCGTAGAAGAACCCACGGCAACAAGAGAATTGGCTCTGGCAAAATTTTGTAGAACAAAGCCAATCTGATAAGGAAACAAATACAATTACTGACAGGAAAGAAGAGAACAAAAATAATGGGTGGCCCTGCTCTTGTCGCGACGAATTCTCCCAGGGGAAGGTAGCCCAACTTTCTGCCTGAGAAACTGTCGTGAATTAATGTAGTATAAAAAATGAATCAACCAATCAACCAATCAATAAATAAATAAAAAATACCCCCCCCCCCCCACAGCTTGTCTAAAACTTCCTTCTATCTTTCCTTCCTTCTTTTCAGACAAAATCGCAATATATGCTCCAGACTTGATCAGACTCATTCCCATCCTGCACCTCCTGATCTCGAGTTCAGTGACACTCCTCTCTATTCTTTCCATCCCACAAGCAGAAATGATATCATGACAATTCTGAAAAAAAATTACAATAAAAGTATGCAATCTTGATCCCATACTTACTCCTGTATTTTCACAATGCCTTCCACAACTTGTACCTACTATCAGTAGAATTGTAAGTTCATCTCTTCTGTCAAGAAAATTTTCAATGAGCTCTCAAAACCGCAATAGTAGTCATATCTCTACAAAAAAGCACCACCTTAATTACAGCACTCTGAAGAATTATAGACCTGTCTCAAACTTACCTTTTGTCTCCGAAGTACTTGAAAAATCTGTTCTAAAACAGATGAAGCACTTTTATTTCAATGATTCCCTTCCCACTTTTCAGTCTGCTCATTGTACCAACCACAGTACCAAAACCACCCTAGACCCCACTTTAGAAATACTTCTACTCACTTCTGATGCATGGAAAATCTCACTCGTCTTGACTTACCTGCAGCCTTCGACACAATAGATCACTCCAATGTTTCTCTCCTCCAAAATATGGCTGGTATTAATGGCACATCCCTTACTTAGTTTCGCTCATACCTTACAGACCGATTCCAGAAAGTCACTGAAAAGAAAATGCAATCAAAATCTGTCAAACTAGAATGTGGAGTCCCACAAGGATCTGTTATGGGTCCTGATCTTCAATCTTTACATTGCTCCACTCTCACAGGTTATAATAAAGCACCATCATCTTTACCATCATTTCTATGATGATGATACTCAGTTTCAATTTAGTGATACTTTTGAACACTTGCCTTTGTTTCTGACAAATATGGCTTATTGCTTTCGAAGGATGGGGGGAGGGGGGGAATAGCCGAGAGGTCAGAACATTGCGCTCACAATCTGACAAACTGGGTTCAATTCCCGTTTAAGGGGATATTTTCCCCTGGAGTTAACATCAGTGCCGACTCCATTCTTCCCAAAAGTTCTTCAATTGAGACTATAAACCCAGGCCCGTGTGCGAACGGACGCAGAACATCTTGCGCACACGTTAAATCCTCTTCCGCTTTTCGTAAGAGTAGGCCATTGTGTGCCGGTGTGAGCAGATGACACAATTTACTAAACCGCATACACACGGGAACTGGATGTAAAAAAGCTCATAAGTGATTATTCCGTTATCCTCGATATTATTGAATACAATAAAACTAAAATAAAACATTCACAAACTGTATGTCTCAGAACAACCTACAGCTAAATACCAATGAAGCCAAAACCATGCTCATAGGGACCGAACATAAACTATAGCTTCTTTGTCCAGCTCTGTGAAGTATTTAGATGCAGTTCTCGACAACATATAGGCAAGTCCTGATACTATCACTTAGGGCGCATAAACGTTAGGCGCACTTCGCAAGTAACTGTCCACAAAAGCAACATCCAAGCTAGTCATGTCTCTCATTCTTTCACGTTTAGACTACCGTTATTCTGTTTTGGCTGGTCTACTAGCATCATCCATTAACTCCCTTCAACGCATACAAAACTCTGTACATCGACTTGTCCTAAGAAAAATGTCTGAACACATCACTCCTTTTCTGCGATCTCTTCACTGGCTGCCTGCCTCACAAAGACTGAAGTATAAGATCAATACCCTCTGTTTCAAATATTTCCACAAATCTGCACAGTCTTCTCTCTGTAACTGTCTTCATCTGTATACTCGATCACGTTCACTATTTTGGTTTAATAATAACAATAATAAATGGAATCTATATAGGGATATATATATATATATATATATATATATATATATATATATATATATATATATATATATATATATATATATAATATAATCTTGCATAAAACAAATCAAAGCGCTTCCATTCATCCATGTGGGAGTGAAGACCAAAGCCTCAAGATCTGACTAGTATGTTCTTGGTTATGTCCATAACTATTTTGTAGCCACATGAAGCGTGGACCGTAACACCAGACATCGAAAGAAGGATGCAGGCAATGGAGATGCTTTCGCACAACTTTTTGGTATCTCATGCAGAGATCACATTACAAAGGAAGATGATGATGATGATGATGATGATGATGATGATGATGATGATGATGATATGACGATAATAACTAAAACAATAGTACCATGACAGATACATAATCCCACGCTCTCACATGTAATTATATATATATATATATATATATATATATTTTATATATATATATATATATATATATATTTTATATATATATATATATATATATAAAGAGAGAGAGAGAAGGGGAAAGAGAGATAGAGAGAAAGAGAGAGGGGAGGGGGGTGAGAGAGATCAGCTGAGTTAAGGCGAGATGAGAGACTGACAGCAAGTCAAATCGGATCATGGTGAGGGTAGGAAATGGGAGAGAAGCAGAGGCATGGATACTGAAGTGGTAATGCACATGTCTAGAAAGCAAACATCCCATAGTTTTGATGACTGGGCGAGGGCTGAATGCTCTCTCACATGCCTGGCCAAGTTTGCCTGGTGTTCTGGAGGTGTCTTAGGGGTGAGACCCAGACCACTACACTGTAGAGAATAGCTCTCCTCCATAATTGTGTTGCGCTCTCAAGTTCCCCGGGCCATGTACCGGGCTAGTGGTCAAATATGCCACAGTGTCCTTTTCGGCACAAGTTGAAATTGGGTGACCATGATTTGTGCAGGCTGTGTCATTACCAGAGTTATCTTTGAGTGCAGTTGGGGTTATGGGTAGTGGTGACCCTTAAACTCCACGTTATTCCTTTGTTAAGAGGTCAACGAGGGAGATAAACCTTTCTGCATGTGTCCAAAATGGAAACCGACTCCCTCCCCCCTCCCCAGAATAAAAAGAAAAGAAAAAAAAAGATTATTTTTACATGTGTGCAAAACGCGTTTTCTGTATAATATTTAACAAAACTCCAGTTATTGTCTCATTTAATATGCTGACAGGGAATGCAATCACAGCCAATATTCATTCTGACCTTTTTCCCCCCCCCCTTTTTTGCTCCCCCCCCCCCCCCCCACCTCATGCCTTCCTCTCAAGTAGGGAACTAAGGAACCATTTAATAATAATAATAATGATAATAATATAATAATAATAATATAAAAATTTAAAAATAATAATAATACTTATTAATAATAATAATCATCATCATAATCATAAAAATAATAATAATAATCATAATAATGTATGGAATTTATATAGCGCTGAATCTTGTAAAGCAACAAATCAAAGTGCTCAGATTTCATTTCATACCACTTTAAGTCACGGCAGATTTCTCTCCGTGAAATTCGGGCTGCTCTCCCCGGGGAGAGCGCGTCGCCATAAGAGCAGCGCCACCCTTTTTTTTCCCCTGTCTGCAACTGTATTTAAGTCGAGCATCAACAAAGCCCAGACAAGAAGTTTCCCTGGCGCTGATATTGGCAGTGACCACGACATGGTACTCATGACCCTACAGATCAAGCTGAAGACCAAGAACCAGAAGAGAAATCCCCGTTTGCGGTTCAACATGGAAAAGCTGAAGGAACCCGAAGTCGCTGAAATCTCTAAAGCTGAGATAGGGGGCAGATTTGCAGCATTGAATTTCCTCCAAGATGACATCAACAACCTCACTGATGCCTTCAGCAAGACCATTCAGGAGACAGCGCTGGAGATCTTTGGGAAAGAGAGGAAAAAGAACCAACCGTGGGTTACCAACGATATCCTGGACCTGTGCGACCAACGTAGGGAGCTAAAGCCAGTGAAGAACAAAAACCCAGAAACGGCCGAAGAGTATAGAACAGTCAACAGGTCAATCAAGAAGAAGATGACTGAGGCCATGGGGAACTGGATGTCAGAACAATGCTCCAAGGTTGAGAAGGCAATGGCGAAAGGAGACAGCAAAGAGGCGTACCAGACCATCAAGTTACTAACCAAGTCCCAGCAGCCAAAGACCTCCGTTATTGAAGACAAAGAGGTGTCAGTCTTTACAGAGAGCGCCACTATCATGAAGAGATGGACAGAATATTGCAGAGACCTGTACAACTACAAGCTGAAGGCTGATCCGAACAAACTTCACGAGCAGGATCCCAGACCATCAGATCCTGAAAGCACACAGGTGCTGGAGGAAGAGGTAGAAGAAGCAGTAAGATCCCTGAAAGGAGGCAAGTCACCAGGGATTGACAACATCCCGGCTGAGCTCATCAAGAACGGAGGCCCAGAGATGATCAAGGCATTAACAATCATCTGGCAACGCATCTGGACCAGCAAAGAGTGGCCTGAACAGTGGACCTAATCCATCATAGTTCCACTTCCAAAGAGGGAGACCTGAGAAGTGCCAAAATTACAGAACAATCAGTCTGATAAGCCATCCAAGCAAAGTTATGCTACGCATTGCCTTGAACAGACTGAAACCACAAGCAGAAGAACTCCTATCAGAAGAACAGGCAAGATTCAGACCAGGTCGAAGCACTGTCGAGCAGATTTTCAACATCAGAATGCTCATAGAGAAGCATCTCCAACATCAGCTACAGCTCTACAACAACTTCATTGACTTCAAGAAGGCCTTCGATCGAGTGTGGCAAGAAGCTCTGTGGCAAGTCATGAGAGACTATAGCTTCGACGAGGACCTGATTCAAGTCATCCAGGCGCTGTATGACAGCTCCCACAGTGCAGTCCTCAATGGTGGAGAAATCGGGGAGTTCTTCCGGACTTCAGTTGGAGTTCGACAAGGCTGCCCGCAATCCCCCGTTCTTTTCAACGTGTTCCTGGAGAACATCATGCAGGAGGCCCTCCTTGGCTTCAAGACCACAATCACAATAGGAGGAAGGCCAGTCTGCAATCTTCGATTCGCAGACGATATTGATCTCATGGGCTGCAGTGAAGAAGAACTCCAGGATCTCACCACCAGACTGGAAACATCAGCCAATGCCCACGGTATGGAGATCAGTACGGAAAAGAGCAAGATCCTAGTGAACAGTACCACACCGACCACTCCCACCAGCATCAAGATGAGTGGCGAGACACTAGAGGAGGTGGAAACTTTCAAGTACCTTGGAGCAGACATCACCAAAGAAGGCACGAGCACAAAAGAGGTGAAGATCAGACTTGCTGTGGCACTCTCCTCCATGACTAAGCTGGCGAAAGTGTGGAGAAACCACAACATCAGAACCCACACTAAGGTCAGACTCTACAAGGCACTCGTCACATCCATTGCCTTGTACAGCTGTAAAGCATGGACACTTACTGCCGATTTAGAACGTCGCATTCAAGCCTTTGAGATGAAGTGCCTCAGGCGGATCCTGAACATCACCTACAGAGACCGCAAAACCAATGACTACGTCTGGCAGTAGATCGAGGCACTGGCTGGAAAACAAGAACCATTGCTAGATACAGTCAAACGGAGGAAACTGAAGTGGTTTGGCCACACAACAAGGCATAACAGCCTGTCAAAGACAGTCCTGCAGGGAATGGTGGAAGGAGCAAGGAGGCAGGGACGACCACGCAAAAGCTGGATATCCAACATCAAGGAGAGGACCGGCCTCACTGTACCAAGCCTCCTGAAAACAGCCCATGACAGAACCATTTGGCGGTCCACTTGCAGCGTTCGTGCGGGTACCCCAACGGTCGTCCCGACCAAGGGATGAGTGAGTGACGTGCAACTGTATCTGTTCCCCTATCAGAGTGGCTTTTTTCTTTGAATTTTGCCAGGGAGAACTCTCTTGTTGCCGTGGGTTCTTTTACGTGCGCTACATAATTACGTGTAACACACGGGACCTCGGGGTATCGTCTCATCCGAAAGACTAGCGCCAAGACCACCACTCATGGTCTAATGGATGGGGGAAAAGTTTCCGGTCCAAATGGAGTACGAACCGCCGCACACTTCAGACCGGGACTTTTCGCTTTCTAGACAGGCGTGTTACCTCTAGACCACCGATCCACACCCATTTGAACATGATCCAGAGAGAGAGGGAGAGAGAGAGAGAGAGAGAGAGAGAGAGAGAGAGAGAGAGAGAGAGAGAGAGAGAGAGAGAGGGGGGGGGAGAGAGAAGAGAGAGATGGAGAGAGAGAGAGGGGTGGGGGGTGGAGAAAGAGAGAAGGGGGAGAGAGAGAGATGATTCTTTTATTTTGAGGATAATGGAATAAGCACTCATGTGCTTTTTACACCCAGTTCCCGTGTTTATGCAGTTTTGTAAATGTTGTCATCTGTTCCCACCGGCACACAATGACCTACTCTTCTGAAAAGCGGAAATAGTTTTAACGTGTGCGCAAGATATTCTGCGTGCATTCGCACAGTCTCATCCGAAGGACTTTTCGGGACAGTGGATTTGGCACTGATGTTAATTCTAGAGGAAAAATCCTATTGAACGAGAATGAAAAGCGGGTCAGCAGATCACGAATACATCACTCCAACCACCAGGCGAGAGAGAGAGAGAGAGAGAGAGAGAGAGAAAGAGAGAGAGAGAGAGAGAGAGAGAGAGAGAGAGAGAGAGAGAGTGAGAGAGAGAGAGGACTTCAGACTTTTACTGTACATCGGCCTTGGGCCACAATACAAAGGAATGATGGGTGTACGGAGTGGGCATATGGTATGACTGTTATAAACACATTACTATCAACATATATAAATATGAAATGATGTATCAGCAATAATAAAGCAAGAAAAACATCATCGATTTCTTGAATATTCATCACAAATCAATTCACGTACGTCATAATCGACAGTGTTTTGAATGTAGTTTTCATCAAAATAAGGATCCATTTCTAGAAAGTTATCTTACGTCTTCTGTTGGTTGCATGAACAATAAATCGTGATAAATTATGTCTATCAGTAGATATTGTAACTTTGAGTAGCACAAGCAAAGAAAGTCTCTTCGAATCTTTAAGAAACTTATGTCTCAAATCTTCATAGACAGGACAATTAAATAAAAAGTGTTCTTCATTCTCTATTTGGTATTTACAAACAGGGCACTGCTTATCTTCATTTGAACTACTATAGCGATGTGTATTATTGTTTAGTGGTAGCACATTCAATCGTACTTGAGTAGCTGCAACGCGAAAACAATATGTATCCATTTCACTAATATACTTCTCTCTTTCAAAAACAATCTTAAGTTTCTATAACTATCATATCTACTACGATCTCTGATGGTGCCAGTCCATTCCTGGGTAAACCAATCTACAAGTCTTTGTTTAAATATGTCTCCTACTCCTTGGTTTAACCAAACGATATTATACCCAGTTATGAAGAGTATTTCCCTGATTTTAGAGACCCAGCATTGTTTGCCCTTTTTATCTAATTCTAACAACAACAACAACAACAATAACAACAACAACATAATAATAATAATAATAATAATATAATAATAATAATAATAATAATAATAATAATAATATAATAATAACAATAGTAATAGTAATAATAATGATGTATTGAATTTATATAGCGCTGAATCTTGTAAAGCAACAAATCAAAGCCCTCAGGCGTGTCATAGCTGCCAACCTTTCAGAATCATAAAATGGAATTTAGTGGGGGGTGGATTTGGGAGAAGCCCCCCAACTCTGAAAAACGTCAGGGCGCACAGCCCCCTGAAGATAAGGCATTTTTTATGGCTAAAGAGGGACAAACTCTCATCTCTGACAAAATTATGTAGTCAAAGGAAAAACTAGTGTAACGCTTAGAAATAAAAATGGCTGCAGGCGGAAACCAAAATCACTTATGTCTGCTTTCATGAAGTACATAGTCAGTAGATACACTGTTTAGAGACGAGCAGTGAACAGAAGTTGCATTGATATGTGGCTTTTTATTTGGTTTATAGGAATTAAAGTCCAAACAAAGTGTCAAATCTGGGCCACTCTCAGCTCTTCATTGTTGGCTACAGCTTCACATCTGTTCTCTCCTGCCTCTAGGTCGATACTATTTACGTCCTCAGCTACACCATTTCAGCCTTGCTTTGTTGTTTTGAATTTTGACGGGCATAAACCCATGTACATAACTCGAAAAAAGCAAATGATACATGACTTCCGTAACTGAATGCGCATACACACTCAGTCATCGCCACTCTTGAATGCTGTTGTCTGCTACTCCATGTTTGTTTTGTCCATACATGCACAAACATTTGAACAGGTGTTATAAACTGGCAGAAAAATGGAGTTTTTGACCAACTGGCATAGCAATAAGCGTCATGCGGCATTCTTTCAGAATCCATATGTAATAATTTTAACCAAAATCTTACGCATACAACATACGTATTTACATACAATGGGTACCTGCCCAGACCTCCATACACCATTTTATTTGGTGTCTTGACAGGCACACCTAAAAATCTTTTACAAGCGATTAAATGCACTTTTTCTAGATGCTTTAGTTTATTCAATCCCGAAATTTCAGATGAGTATAACAGTATTGGTTGGATTTTGGTATCAACAATTTCTTTAAATGTATTTACTGTCATTTCTTTACACTTATGAAAACTTTGTTAAACAGAGAAACTGCTATTTTACCTTTAGTAACCAAATGTGATGTACCTCTCTTTGCGCTAATCATAGATGTAAAATTAAATCCCAACTAGCAATAACTGTTAACTACTTCTAATCGCTTATTATCAAAGAACCAGTTTTCAAGTTTTCCTAAGTGCCCCCCTTTCCTAAATACCACAATCTTAGTTTTGTCTTTGCTTACACTTAATTTCATGTTATTACAACAGGTTTCTAAGACCTTTAATTGATTTTGTAAACCAGTAGGTGTAGTTGACATTAATGCTACATCATCAGCAAATAATAGATAAACAACTAAAAAATATATGGAAACATCTGTGCACCGTGCTTACCTTTTTCATTCATAACGTTCACTAACTGATTAATGAACACAGAAAACAATGTAGGGCTTAGAACGCATCCCTGCCTTACCCCCATGGGGCTTTGAAGCATATTAGTTAATTCAGAATTTGCTCGTATGCATGCTGATAATGACTTATACATAGCCTCAAGTGATGCAAAAATTTTACCCTTTACACCTTGCTGTTTGATATAACGTAATACGCTTTCATGTTCAACTGTGTCGAAGGCCTTTTCAAAATCTACAAAGGCGACTTACAATTGTCTTCCTTTTTTAGTCATATAATTCTGAATAGTGGCGTACAAAGTAAATATCTGATGAATTGTAGAATATGTTTGACGAAAACCTGCCTGACATTCTGAGATTAGGTTATTACTTATTAACCAGTCATACAATCGAGCATTCAATATGGTAGTGTAACATTTAGATACTATACTTAAGAGAGACAAGAGAGACACTCCTCTATAATTATCAACATTCTCGGAATCTCCTTTCTTATAAAGAGGAATAATTATGGCTTAATTTACCATTCTTGTCGGTATATGCCTTGGTCAAAAATTACATTAAATAGCATTTACCAGAAATACATTTACTTTTGAACCAACATTTTTTAAAATCATTTTGCAGAAATTTCACCAATGCCGCTTGCTTTGTTGTTTTTCAGTCTTCTAATAGCATGACTAACTTCTTCTGTTATATTTTTATGTAACACGTGGTCTATTTCCTCGGATAATCATTTACAATGTCACATTCATCAATACATTCATCATTATTACCCTGAAAGATGTTTTTAAAGTGGTTAAACCAGTCATCTGTGGTAATGTTGTTTGTAATTCTTTTCTTATTTCCAAGACCCAATCTATGTAATTCCTTCCCAAAACTAGAGGGGCTGTTAACCTCATTCGCTAACTTTTCAGTTTGTTGCCTGTTACAAGTGAGTTTCTTAGCTTTCAGCAACTGCTTATACCTCTTTCTAGCTTCAACAAAAATAAGAGAGAGAGAGAGAGAGAGAAGAGAGAGAGAAGAGAGAGAGAGAGAGAGAGAGAGGAGAGAGCGAGCTTTTTTTTTAAGGATCTAACAATTTAATGTCACTGCCCAACTAGACATTCTGACAAGGGAGGTAACAAAAATTTATATTATGTGAAACAGTAATTACTAATAGTTAAATAGGTGATCAGCACACTTACGTCTGGCAAAAAAGGAAGGGTGCATCCACTTAAAAAACTATTTAGAACATACAATTGGTGTCTATACAGTTACAAATCATATGGTACATACAAAGAAAAAAAATCAAACTGAAATACAGTAACAACTTTCGAATCGGCCATCCTTCAAATTACATGTGATAATATCAGCCTCTTTAAATCAGCGTACTTCCGAATACATTGCTCTTGAAAGTGACTTTATGAGTACATATTGATACAAATGGGGCTGTCTTTTGCTTTGCCTTAAAGAGAGAGAGAGAGATTTTATATATTTGTTGTTGTTTTTTTAATAATTCTTTTATTTCAAGGATAATGAGATGAGCACTCGTGTGCTTTTGGCATCCAGTACCCCTTTCTATGCAGTTTTCGTAATTTTTTTTTCATTTTTGTTTACATTTTCGTTTTGCATTCACAAAAGAAAAAGAACAAAAGTTTCTGAAACAAACAGAATAAATGAAGCGAAAGTACTTATACAATTATTTACATAAATAAGGGATAACAACTGCTTTTCAAACACACACACACACATACACACCACACACACACACACACAACACACCACACACACACACACACACACACACAAATTTGTTATGCTATATTAAGTTAACATAAATGCATCATGTCAAATAGGGGGAAAAGCAATATTATTTATACGTCTCTGTCAAATTCTGTCAATTTATGCCATGCACTCGTTTCCTTATTGAGGAAAAGCACAATGTTTCAGTGTGAGTGTAACTACACAGTGTGTAACAGCACGGCCCATCTTTCCTGTTATCACCTGGATGCTATTCAGCAAAAGAAAATGGTCAGACAGTGTCTCAGTTATATAAATCTAGTCTAGCAATGTTTTATAGTGACTCCATTCAAAAGTAAACTTACTGAGGTTGTTTGCAATTGCTGCATTGTATTTTCAATTTGAAACCTGGACTTCAACTGTTTTAGAAAAACTGTTCATACTGGTAAATTACTTTCAATTCTACATCTGTAAATGTACCATTTGACAAAAGGATAATGAAATCGAAAATAGCTTCAGCTTTCATGCAATCATTCACGCCAAAAAGCACAATCTTTCGTGAAATTTTCACATTCGATGTATATTCACAATGGTCATATATATTATTTTTTTCTAAATGTGTCCAAAAAGTTCTTGCGTGGCTGCAATCCCAAAAAGAATGTTCTATTGAATCTTTTGCATTATTGCACAGAGGACAACTTGTTGTATTGTTACACAATTGCGCACAAAACAACATTAGTAATCATTTTTATCTGTAACCATTTGTATCTGTAATCATTGTAATTTGATGTCTTTCATCTTGTGCAATTTTCCAAACACCCCTTTTTCCCGGGTTGATTTCTTCATTAAGTGTATGTGTACTCTTTTTAGAGCATTTTGGTTCCGTGTTGCTTTTGTAAATTTTGTCATCCGTTCCCACTGGCAAACAACGGCCTACTCTTCTGAAAAGCGGAAAAAGGGGTTTAACGTGTGCGCAAGATATTCTGCGTGCATTCGAACACGGGACCTTGGTTTACAGTTCCATCCTGAGAGAGAGAGACAGAGACAGAGAGACAGAGACAGGGAGAGAGAGAATAACGAACAATGAGCTAGATTTATTCTTCATGCCATCAGCCCCTAGAATTGGGTCAACAAAGCACAGCAAAACAAAGCCCAAAACAAACAAAGCCAAAAAGAAATGAAGCACCTCATGACCTATGTGGCGACTGCCAAAACATGGCAAATGTGAACATGGCTCCTTTTCAATTAAAACAAATGTTCTATTTTAAACAATGTATTCTCCTTGTCAGTTCTCCAAATGTTCGACAAAACCTAAAAAATAAAATAGATATAAACTTTTGATTTGAATGGTAGAAACAAAATCGTTTTTCAGAAAATGTATATATGACTGATCGTTAGGAACCAAATGGTTATGCGTTAGATTTTCATCAAGAATATAACTATACATAAAATGCTTCTAATCTTCCACCACATTACAAAACTTACACATGTAGTCAGTATTCCTCTTAAAAGTTCTTCTGAAAGATGAACCATGTATTGTTAGCAAGCCAAGACGATGTTTTACTAAACAGTCCTTAACACATTTTATATCCATATATTCAAATACAGTTTACATTCAAAGTTGGCTTTAAACATTTTATATGTCTGATAAATGTCTTTGGCCACTATAGACCCATTCCACTCTTGTAAAAAATACATAGGTCATTCTTTGCTTAAACAACGATAGAAAAAGTATATTCACAATCTACTTCTTGTTGCAGCAGGTGTACCCGAAACCAAGATTAAACAAAGCATGTTACTTTACTTATAAAGTTACCCAAAATGTTTTACCATATTCGTCCATATTGATGAGCATTAGGTATGCTTGCTTGGGAAGTCTACCTATATCCATTTCAGAAGCCTAACACAGTATCAAATACACCTGACTGCACCGTTTATGTATAATGGTTAGCGTCCTATTTGTCTATTGAACAAATTTTATTTGGCACCCTGAGAGGTACATTAGGAAATGTTTACATGCAAAGGAGTGCATCTTTTCAAAATTGCTCATTCTATCAAATCCCTACACTCTAGAACCACACAAAAGAATTGGCAGTACTTGCACATCAAAAATTACCCCAAAAATATATTCCTCAGATATGCCATTTATTGTTTAAATATGTTTCCAACACTGAAACACATGCACATTGTCCTTTAACTGCTAGAGCATCCACACCTCTGTTAACACCCCTTTTCGTAGTAACCACAAATCCTAGGTAACTGTATTCATTAACCACTTCTAGCACACTGTCACCCAGTTTCCAGTTTTTATTCTTACCCCCAAATCGACCTTTGCAAAAGACCATAACTTTAGACTTGTCTGTATTAACATTCAAAGACATATTTTACATGCTTTATGTATAGGGGACGGGATAGCTCAGAGGTTGGAGCACTCGCTTTCCCCAAGCCAAGTTAAGCAGGGTCGAGCGTGGTTACCAGTTGGATGGGTGACCGTTTGCGCGCCTTGGCTTCAGTACAGTTCCCCCAGTTCACCCAGCTGTAAATGGGTACGTGCCCTCTTTAGGGTCAGGGAAGGTAAAGCAGCGAGGGAGAGGAGATGGGCGCCGCCCTCAATATGCTGGCCCTAGAGAAGTGAGGTCTCTGACGCCTCGCTCCCCTAAGACCTTATAGGTTATGGGACTCCTTTACCTTTACCTTTTATCTATTTATCCCAGCTGTAAATGAGTACCTGCCCTCTTTAGGGTCAGGGAATGGTAAAAGCAGCGAGGGAGAGGAGATGGGCCGCCCTAAATATGCTGGCCCCTAGAGTAGTGAGGTCTCTGACGCCTCGCCACCCTACGACCACATAGGTTATGGGAACACCTTTACTTTGTGTAAACTGTTTAATTTTGTATTGTAAAATCAATACAATACTGGACAACATAACTATATCATCAGCAAACAAAAGGAGATACAATTCAAGAAAATCGGGCCGAAACTGTATACCATGAAGGCCATCATTATCAACTGCTAAAGCTATTAATTTCATTTATAGAAAAGGAAAACAATATAGGATAACATACATCCCTGACTTAGACTGATCCGGCAATCAAACAATTCAGTTCGCCTGTTCTCTATATGCACACAAGACACCACAGGAGGAGAGGCCAACCGACCGACAAATAGAACTCTGAACTCTGAACTGGTTTGATTGCACATCGGCCTTGGGCCACAATATAATGCAACGTTGATTTGGGAAATCATCACGATATAACGCAGTTATAACACACAGTAATAACATTCATACATATTCATGCGTTTTCAGTATACGGAAACACTTCTAAGGTGGAGATTAAATTTAGTTTTGCTTAATTTTGCTTGGCTAGTTTTATCGGAAACAAGATTACTGTACATACACAAATGAGTAGAACATTGTTCCATACGTTATGGTTACTTCTATTACAATGAAAGTTCTTTTGTTTTCATTCTTTGATATTAGACTTAAATCTCACACTTAAGTAATTATACTTTTCTTCCGTTTATATATTATAAAACACAACATTTGCAAATAAATTTGTCTTTCACACCCACATTGAAGTGCAGATCATGATAAACTCAATGTTTTAAAGTTTTTTCTTCCGTCTTGTTGATTGCATGGAACACATACTTTCATAAATTATGTGTGTGGATAGGGTTTGTGGCTCTTAGCAAAACGTGCAGAGGAAGTCCTTTCGATCCTTTAGAAATTTAAGTTTTAAAAGTCATCATACATAGGACAGGCAAACAAAAAGTGGTGTTCATTTTCAATATGATTTTTACAAAATGGAAAACCCTTTTCATGGTTAGAATCCTTATAGCGATGTACATTGTTATGTAGGGGGAGAACATTAAATCGAACATGAGAAATGGAAAACAGGAAACAATATACATCAATATCTAGAATGTATGGCTCACTTTCAAAAAACGGTCTTGAATGACGTGTAAGGTTGATATCTGTCACGTTCTCTGAGAGTACCTGTCTATTTCTGAATAAACATATCCACAATCCTCTGTTTAAAAATATGCAGAAATGTTTTCACGTTTCCAACACTTGCTGTAACCAAAAATATTAAAACCAGTCATACAATAATATTTATCTTATTTTTTATACCCAGCACTGCTTCCCAATACTGTCTAAATGTAGTACATTTGATAGGCCTTATATGATAATCGTTCTGTAATCATTTCTAATAATCTAAACCAATATCTTAGGCAGGTAACGTATGAATTCACATAAAGTGGATATCTACCCAAATCCCCATATACCATTTTATTTGGTGTCTTGGTTGGCACTCCTAGAAACCTTTTACATGCACACATGTGCACTTTTTCTATGTGTTCTAACCTGTTTATTCCCCATATTTCTGCAGCATATAGCAACATTGGTTGTATTTTTATATCGAAGATTTTAAAGTAAGTTTTTGCTGACATTTCTTTATATTTTTGAAATACTCTATTAAGCTGAACTATTGCCTTTTTTTTTTTTTTTTGCTGCCTCATCTTCTGTGACGTCCTCCGTCCTGCTGTTCCCACACCGCTCATTCCAATCTTCCCACCACAACCATACCCAGATTTTTTTTTGTCTCATCCTCAGAGTCGGAGGCCCACAGGGAGCCAATCACTATCAGGCCGCCGCGGGGCCACCAGCCAGAGGGGCCCTGCACTGCTGCTGGGTCACTTTGGCGGTGTTCAGTGGTGCCTGTTCTGAGCTACATACGCAGGACACCACCTACTAAGCCCCCTACTAACGACAGTATTAGCTCAGTCGCGGAGCCAGACTGAGTGAGTTGCCCACCCGAGGTGGCAACCACCACAACGTCCCTCCAACGACCGTCCCCCGCGAACCTCCAACCCCAAAGGCTTTGACACAAACTCACCACAGGCACAGAAGTGTATGGGCAAACCGAATCTGAGGTCACCATGAGACCAGAGAAACTGGGACCACCGAATCAGAGGCAATTTTTTTAATTGCATGATGATCAGTGACAATGAGGATGACGTAATTATGCTGCTGTGGAAGTGCATATGCTTTGAGACTACTTGACAGGGTTGTACTCTACGCTTGCTATCATAATATATCCCGGCGTCAACCGGCCCGAGAGATACAGACACCTGCAGTGTTGGTCAGGTAATTTGAGCAACACTCTCAAACTCGCATCCGTTAAGTGGATGAAGCTCGACTGTGTGGTCCCAGTCTTCCCACTGAGCCCACAGCACACTCTCTCTGGGTAGGAGCCGGCCGGAGTCCGAAAAATCCCTATGACTCTTATGGAATTCGAACCCGCGACCTTCCAGTCCGTAACCGTCGTCGATGTAAACAACCCAAAGACCACAGACAACTGAAAGTTTTGACTCTCAACTGTCAGTCCTGCCGAAATATCGCATCGGACTTAAACGAACTTTTTATCAACGAACATGTCGACATTGCCCTTTTGTCAGAAACTTGGCTACGTGACACAGGTGATGAAGCTTTTACTGCCTCTCTCACTTCAAGTAATTTTGAACTGTTTTCCTTCCCTCGTCAACATACGACCAACAGATCCGGGCGGCAGCTTGGCTATCGTGATGAAAAAGACTCTCTCACGTCATGCTACCTGCAGGAGACTGGACTATTTTTCTTTCGAAGGTGTTGAGATTCGTTTAACCCTCGACCAAACATCAACAAACTTGGTTCTCATTTACCCGCGTACTCCCACCAAGAAGAACAAAATTCCTAGTAATTTGTTTTTTCAAGAACTCCCAGTCTTGCTCTCTTATTACACCAATGACAGCAGAAGTTTTTCTATTCAAGGGGACTTCAATTATCATTATGATAGTCTTTGTGACAAAGATGTACAGAAGGTAAAGTCTATTCTATCTGATTTTAATTTGTGTCAACTGGTTGACAGATCTACTCACAGAGATAGACACATTTTGGACTGGATTGTAGTAAGAAATGATGATAATGTTGTAAAGCTTTGCGATGTTAAAGAGTTCCGGGCCTATCAGATCATTATGGTGTTTTCTCCCAGCTTGACTTGCGGCGACCTCCGCCGGTCACCCGTTGGGTATCCTCCAGGGGCATCGGGAGGATGTGCCGGGAGGATTTCCGCGCTGATCTTGTGTCTCTGGTGGAGGGTGCTGGAGGCGTAGATGTTACATCCTTGGTTGAGACCTATGATGGGGGGCTTAAGATAATTGTTGACAAACACGCTCCCGTTGTTTCTCGGAGGGTGCGCGACAGGCCTTCAGCGCCTTGGATGGACGATGGGGTGAGAGAGGCTAGAAGGGTGAAGCGGAGGGCAGAGAGAAAGTGGAGAAAGACAAAACTATCAGTGCACAGAGAAATTTTAGTCAAGGAAAATACGGTATACAGGAATCTGAAAGAGTCAAAGATAAAAGAATTTTATTGTGAGGAAATGAAATCATGTCGTTCATCAAAACAAATTTTCTCTATAGCTAACAGCCTCCTGGGTAAGAATAATACCACTCCCCTTCCCACAAATGTGCCCCTACACGATCTACTACAAAGTTTTTGTAACTTTTTCATGGATAAATCAGACAAATACGCGATGATCTGATCAGCGACCATCTGTTCCACCTAGTTTCCATCAGTATGATGGTCCCATTTTGTCATCCTTTCAACCAGTTTCTGTGAAAGACATCCATGAAGTAATTCTGTCCATGCCAACAAAAGCTTGTTGTTTAGATCCTCTGCCCACTGTTTTGATAAAGCAAAACCTTGATATTTTTGGCACTATGGTAACAGACATCATCAATGCATCTCTGTCGGCGGGCTCTGTACCCTGTCAGTTCAAAAATGCTATTGTTATCCACTCCTCAAGATAAAAGGTCTAGACTGCAATACTATGAAAAATTACAGGCCGGTTTCCAATCTTCCTTTCATTTCAAAAGTTCTGGAGAGAGTCGTCCTCAAACAGCTTCAGAAGCACCTAGCTTGTAACCACCTTTTGGAAGATCATCAGTCAGCGTATAGGGCTGGTCACAGCACGGAGACTGCGTACTGAGTGTCACCAGCAGCCTGCTTTTGCAGAATGACGACCGCAGAGTGTCAGTCATGGGCTTGTTGACCTCAGTGCGGCATTCGACACGCTTGACCACTCTATTTTGCTCAAAAGACTCGAATACTCTTTTGGAATAAGAGGTGTTTGCCTTGGCATGGTTTACCTCTTTATGTCTCTGATAGGTCGCAGAGCGTGCTGATAGACGGAGTTAAGTCACAACACTGCCCCCTCCTGTATGGCGTACCTCAAGGTTCTGTTTTTGGGTCCCGTATTGTTCACACTATATCTCAGCCTCTGTCTAATGTATGACCTTACATGATTGCCAGTTTCATAAATATGCAGATGATACAGAAATTTCGGCAATGCAACACCTCAAATTTTTCAGACGCCACGCGCACACTGCAGATTGCACGCACAGTGTCCTTCAGTGGATGGACAGCAACAAACTCAAATTAAATACAGACAAGACAGAAGTTATGGCAGTTGGTTCACCATCTAGTCTTATGCGGGTGTCGGAGAGTTCTGTGGTCTTGGGTGGCTGTGACATAGCTTTTCAGAGTTCTGTGCGGTATCTGGGTGTTCAGCTAGATCCTACTCTCTCCATGAAAGACCACATTAGTAACGTCTGCAGAGCATGCTTTCTAGAGCTGCGCGCCGTATTGCACACATTAAGAAATTCTTGCTCGTGATGCAGTGATCAAGCTTGTTTCAGCGACCGTCTTGTCGCGACTGGACTATTGCAACTCCTGTTTTATCGGTATAAGTGATGACCAGTTTACTCGCCTGCAGCGAATTCAGAACTCTGCTGCCAGGCTCATCCTTGGAAAGAGCAAAAGGGACCATGTGACTCCCATGCATAGGGAGCTTCATTGGTTACCTGTAAGGGCACGCTGTCAGTACAAAGTTGCGGTCTTGGCATACCGTCACTCTGAAGGCTCGCTTGCTCCATCTCTGTCAGCTGCCTTGAAATCACGCACCACAACTAGAACCCTGCGGTCTTCGAATGATAACTTACTTGTTGTACCCCATTACAACCTCAAAACCGCAGGTCGTAGATCTTTTGGTGTTGCTGCGCCCACGATCTGGAACTCTCTGCCACCAGCCGTCAGACATGCTCCACTTTATCCCAGTTTAAGTCTTCATTGAAGACACATCTCTTTAATGTATTTCTTAGCTAGTTAATATATTGTGCTTGTCTTGACGGTCGCCGTTTGTCACACTGTAGGCTACTTCATGTGCATGCCTGGCTGTTGGTTATGTTTTTTTTTTGTTTGTTTGTTAGTTATGTTATTGCTAGTGCCTTTTCTCTCGAGTGTACTGTTAATTGCCCTGCTAGTGTGTGCCCGGACGCAAGTGTGTGCCTCTACAGTGCGATAGGTATCTCTGGTAAATTTATTTGCGCTTTAGAAATGCTCATTATCATTGTTGTTGTTGTTGTTGTTATGTGCTGTGTGTGCATGTGTATAGATGCGCATGGTATGAAAGCGCATTGAGTCATTGCTTTGAGAAATGTGCTATATAAATGCTATTCATTATTATTATTATTATTAACCCAAGGCGCTAACCACTGCGCCATGGCCGCTGGTAACTATTGCCTTTTTGCCTTTTGTTGTTAAATGCAGTGTACCATTTGTAACACTGATCATTGTTGTAAATTTAAATCCTAGATAACAATAGCTATTAACTACTTTCAATCTATTACTATTGTAGAACCACCTCTCATGTTTCCCTAAAAATCCCCCTTTCTAAATACCATGACCTTTGTTTTTTTCAATGTTTACAGTTAATTTTTTATTATCACAACATGTTTGTAAAATATTCAACTGATTCTGTAGACCACTTGGTGTTGTTGATATTAGTACCACATCATCTGCAAATAATAAGATAAAACAATTCCATGATATCTGGGAATAATTGTACCCCGTGTTTACCGTTTTCATTCATTAGGTCAGCTAGCTGGTTTATGAACAATGAAAATAGTGTTGGGCTGAGAACACAGCCCTGCCGTACTCCAATAGGGCAGTCAAACATTTCCGTTAATTTGAAATTTGCACTTACACATGATTTTAATGACTTGTATATAGCTTGAAGGGAAGCAAAGAATTTGCCTTTTACTCCTTGATTTTGAATACACTGCAATAGTTTACTATGCTGAACAGAATCAAAGGCCTTGGTAAAATCAACAAAAGCAACATAAAGTTTTCTACCTTTTTTACTCATGTGGTTCTGGATGACAGCATATAACGTGAATATCTGATCACCTGTAGAATATTTTCTTCTAAATCCTGCTTGGCATTCTGATATTAAGTTGTGACTTTCTAACCAAGTGTATAGTCGACTGTTCAATATTGAAGTATAACATTTAGATATTGTGCTTAGGAGAGAGATTCCTCTGTAGTTATCTACATCATTTGGATTTCTTTTTTTATGTAATGGTATTATTATGGCCTTTGACCATACCTGTGGGTAAAGTCCTTGATCAAAAACAACATTAAATAATTTTGTTAGAAATATTATAACATTATTACCACCACATTTTAACATTTCAACTAGGATATCATCTATTCCACCGGCTTTTCTAAATCTTTAAGTTTGTTTACTGCCTGAGTAACTTTTGCTTCTGATATTTCTATATTTAAAACATGATCTGTTTCCACTGAGAGTTCTGTATCACTGTTGAAGTCCCTTTCTAACTCTTCACTATTCCCATGAAAAACAATTTTTAAAATGTTTCAACCATTCATCTCTAGTGATACTGTTTACTACCTTTCCTTTATTTACACAACTCATTTTTTGAGCTCATTCCAAAAGTTTGACCTGTTGCTAATTTCTTTTTGCCAGTGCTTTAGTATTTTGTTTTCTGAAAGTGTTTTTTTTTTCAAAAGATACTTATACTGTTTTCCCTCTATAACATATATTAGTCTATCAGCTTCTTTTTGAGTTGCTCTTAAACATCTGAGCGTCTTTCTACATTCCTTTTTTGCTTTAATACATTCATTGTCAAACCATTCTGACCTTTTTGCTGCACCAATACGACATCTTTTGAGCATGCATTTACTAGACTCTTTTAAACACTCTACAAATAGTTCTAAAGCACCATCTACATCGCTATCCAAGTTATTTCTAGCCATTCTCAAACTGTTTTGATATCTGCACTTTCCCAAGAATTTCTGAATTTATTTTCCAGTGCTTTATTCCAGATAAATCTTTCAAATTCAGCATTTTCACTTGCTTTACTTTTGATATGGCAGTCATTACCAGCTCCCATTAGTTCTACCTCCATGATAACAGGTAAGTGATCTGACTCTATACAGTTTTCAACAGCTAAGGCAACCACTTGAATAGAAGAAAAAAGTTCAACAGATGTGACAAAATAATTCCACAGTGTTTTCCCCAGAGTGTCCAACATAGGTACAACTATCATCAAAGTTTGTTTCACTTAGTCCATTTAGTATTATACAATCATACATGTTACATAATTCAATCAACTGATCGCCAAAGTTGTTAACTTTATCCTGTGATTTCCGTGGAAATTTGTTTTCAGCAGGAACAGATGTTTCATCAAAGGACCGACAAATAGAGAGACGGAGAGACATCCAGGCAAGCAGATACTGAGATAGACCAAAGATGGAGGAAGATACAAATTTGCAGAGAGACAGAGCAAACAGACAGAAGCAAAGATGAAGACAGACAGACAGACAGGCAGACAGACAGACAGAGAGAGAGAGAGAGGAAAGAGAGAGAGAGAGAGAGAGAGAGAGAGAGAGAGGAGAGAGAGGAGAGAGAGAGAGAGAGAGAGAGAGAGAACTCTGAACGGGTTTAATGTACATTGGTCTTTGGCCACAATACATACAGAGGGCAAGGCAAAAAGGCAAGTGAAGGAAACGAAATGCAAAACGAGATCGTAACATTTTCCATATGAGAGAGAGAGAGAGAAGAGAGAGAGAGAGAGAGAGAGAGGAGAGAGAGAGAGAGAGAGAGAGAGAGAGAGAGAGAGAGAGAGAGAGAGATTATTTATTCATGTTTAGGCAACCGCCCTTCATGAAGGGGTTGGTGAAAGAAAAGAAGTACAATAACACTCGATAAAAGAACATAACAAAAAACAATGCATCAGTCACAGTTAACAACATGCTGAACAGCAATCATCTATGAGGTTGCGGTATATTGAAGCTTAAATGCTTTATGCAGAAAAAGTGCAAAATTTCAAACATCAGCATGCCTTGTAGATGCCATCAACAAACTTAGCTTGAACATACATGGTTGTTAATAATATTTCACTGGAATAAACCGCTGTCTAAGTCTATTTAAGGCAGGGCAACATAAAACAAAATGTACTTCATTGTCTTTCTCCCATCCACATAAAGGACAAATTAACTTAGTGGGATCATTTGGCCTATACCTATTGTGATGGGTTGTCATATTTGACACACCCATTATAAATCTTGTCACTATAATTTTCATGTATCTCTCCATGCTAGAGGTTCAATGCGGCTTCATTTCATGATTACTACAAAAAGTCCTATGCAGATTAAATCTTTCGCTATTCTGAATATGATCATTCCATTTCTGACATCTACAACCTACTAAGTGATGACGAAAAGTTTTTTATGAATACATCTGTATTTCCAACGCCCTGGTTAAACAAAACATCACCAAAGCCATATTCACATAAACAAATGCACACATCAGTTACCCAGTTTATTTTACCCCTAACATCTAATTCAAACAACGTTTTGTAGTTTTAAAAGGTATTCGACTGTCTTCCATCTGCAAAATCTCAATCCAGTAACGTATGCATTGGATTGCAGAATTACTATATAAAGGAAATCTACCAGTTTCACCGTACACCAGATCATTTGGTGTACGCCTTTCTACAGCTAAGAACTTTTTCAAAGCAAACAAGTGAACAGATTCACAGCAGAGTGCTGCTTTGTTTAACCCCCACAGCTCAGAGCCATACTGTACAACAGGCTGGACTGGTGAATCCAAAATTTTAAGAAATAATTTCAAGGACGAATTGTTTAATGTAAATAATCTTTTCATTATACATAACAGTGAGTTTTTTGCCCTGCTGGCGAGATCTTTACATGCAGACACAAAACTCAGTAAAACATATTCCTAAATACTTATAAGCATTAATTACCGGCATTATTTCCCTATTGTAAGTCCGTCTTTTCCTTGCCCCTAAGTATCCCCCCTTTCTAAATAAAATAATATTTCTTTTTCTTCATGTTTACTTTTAACTGCAATAAGGTAGCAGCACGTTGCAAGTTGATAAGTTGTGTTTGCAAACCAATTATTGTCTCTAATAAAAAAAAAACGTCGTCTGCTAATATAAGGATAAACAATTCAAACACATCAAAAGACAAGGACACACAATGTCTTCCAATTTATATAACATTTACAGCCAGTTCATTAATAAAAAAGTGAAAACAAGATGGGACTGCACACATCACCTTGTTTTACTCCTGCTGTACATTTAACATAACCTGTCAGTGCAGCTCCACACCTTACCTTACATTTCACATGTTTATACATAATTTGAATACATGTATACAATTTACCTTTCACCCCATTTTAAAGTAAAATAGGCCATAGAAGGTTTCTATTTATCGAGTCAAAGGCCTTCTCAAAGTCGATGAAGGGAACATACAATTTACGATTAGAAGAAAATTGTTTCTGAACTAAAGCTAGCAAGGCAAACATGTGATCTATTGTTGAGTATCCTTTTTTAAATCCTGCCTGATGGTTCCCAGTGATATTATTTTCCTGCACCCATTCCTGTAATCTATGATTAATTATAATACTAAACAACTTACTGCTAGCATTACTGAGAGAAATGCCCCTGTAATTATTGGAGTCTTTAATATTAACTTTTTTAAACAATGGTAAGGCAACTGGTCAGGGGCAGTCAGAGAAGTTCTCTGTTATTGCTACTGGTATCCATGTAACCCAGTACAACTTGTCGGATGTGGGGGGGGAAACCCCAATAGAAACAACCCAAAACATATGGAGACTTGGAGAGGAGATTGGTGCCACCAAGGAAAATCCTAAGCCCACAGAAAAAAACATGAAAGACAAATGCAAAGCCAAAATGATACCGGAATCGGTCGAGGCCGGTAATAACGAGTTTATTATCAAAACCAGGGGGAATACAAAATTTTGGGAAAA
>CM054155.1:54760221-54780221 GCA_028751875.1 Rapana venosa
CTCAGCAACCATTCCCCCCCATTTTTCCCCCTTTGTTCTCCCTTTCCAGGGTTTTGTTGGTTCTGGGCCTGTCCATTCACTGATTTATCCTCCCAGCTTTTCCTTTGGGTCTGCCCCCTTTTTCTTCCCCCTTTGGGGACAGTCCCTTGAAAAACTGTCTTTTGAAAATTCCCTTTGGGATCTTGACATGCCCATCCCCACTTAAGTTTCCTTTTCACGATCTTTAAAAGGTTCCATAGGTCCAAGGTTTCTGGTTTCGTTATGCACGCTTTTTGCTTAGGGGTTTTTGTAGAGATGCCGGGAGTCCCCGAAAGCATCTCATTCCCCCACTCCTTTAAACCTCCTCTCCAAATCTGCAGTCAGGGCCATGATTCACAGGCAACAGAAATATGATATGACAAAGCCCTTTATTTGACTGGAGAAAGTAGAAATTCTTATCTTCCAATGGTGTTTAGTTTTGACAAAGCTGTTATTGCTGTGGTCCTGCATACACTTCTGGCTTGGACCCCTGGTCTATACAAGGCCCCGGTACTTGAAGCTTTAAAAACTGTTTCCGCTTCTGGTCTTTAAACCCCTAAATCAGTGCAAGCCTTTGGGTGTTTTAGTCATCATTTTGGTTTTTTTCTCTGCACTATTTCCATGCCGTATGTTTTGGAGGCCTTACCAAGTGTTCTGAAGGCGGCAAGCTCTTTTTTGCCTGCTTTTCCATAAAGTCTCTGCAAAGGTTTGTGTTCGTTCTGCCACCAATGCTGACTGATTTCATGATTTTCCCCAGTCTCGCCATGATTCTCTAAAGGAAATGTTAAAAAGGGTGGGTGGGTAGACACCCGCTTACTCCAACTGTTTTCAAAACCATTCTCCAAGTTGTTGTTGTAGTACCTGCAGGTGGCCCTCGCTGTCATGTTTGATGACTCTGTCGGGTTTGCATTGATGCTGTACGTTCATGGTTGCCCAAAAAGCCGCAGCTAATAAAAAAGGCCCAAAATACTTCCCACAAAACAAAAAAGATGCAAGAGGGAAGAACATTTCAGCGAAGTTCTCAACGACCACCACCAACTAAAGGGGCGATGACAAACCCTATGCCGATCTCAGTGTGAACAGCCACCACCAGAGAAGGAAGAGTTTGGACATGGATGGTTTTTTGACCTCCTCTATGCAAAGCAACGGGAAAACGCCCCACGGGACCGCAGCGTGTTTCAAAGATTTTTGGCAAGGCGTGCTTAAAACCCCCGAACATTGACCACAACAACGGGGGAAGCAACACCCCTTGACGGTAACGGGACAGACTATGCAAAAAGGGTTCCCCAATTCGAAGCGACTTTTGCTCGCAGCACAAACAGAGAAAACAAAAGAAAGTAACAACAGGGACAGCCCAGCGCAATTTTATCTTTCCCCTGCCACAGACAGCCTTTCCCCGTGTCGGACTGGCCAACCACACCAACACTGTACCAAATAAACCCTCAAACAATTTTCATACTTTAGGAGACAGAAGGACACCTATGAATGACAAAAACAGAACGGGGGAGCTTGCTTTTTTCCTAATTTCCCCCAATTTTTTCTGTGCACGTTAGCCAGTCCTTGTTTTTCTTTTCGCGCATGACGGGGCTGAAGAATGCACTTAAAAGTTTTTTCCCTTTTGTTATGTTTCACCTTGAGCACTTGGGGGGCACCCTGAAAAGCACTCTGTTTTTACTTATCACATCAAGAGTCACCCACAAAATGCGTCTGTTTATTTATCACATCGAGAGTCCCCCAATATGCGTCTGTCTTACTTTCACATCAGAGTCACCCAAATATGCACTCTGTTTTAAACCTTATCCATCTGGAAGTCACCCACAATAGCACTCGTCTTACTTTTCCTCGAGTCACCCACAAAACACTCTGTCTTATTTATCACACTGAAGTCCCCCACAATATCGTCGTCTTACTTATACATTGGAGTCCCCCCCAATATGCACCTGTCTTATTTATCCATCAGAGTCCCCCACAAAAGCACTCTGTCTTACTTATCACTCAGAGTCACCCCATAGAAACTGTCTTACTTATCACATTGAGAGTCACCCAAAATAGCACCGTCATTTTTCACATTGAGAGTCCCCACAATATGCACCTGTCTTACTTTCACCAGAGTACCCACAATAGCACTCGCTTACTTATCACATTGAGGTCCCCACAAAAAGCACCTGTCCACTTATCAATCGAGTCACCCCAATATGCACTCTGTTTACTTATCACATCAGAGTCACCCAAAATCACTCTGTCTTCTTACACATCAGAGCACCCAAAAATATCACTCTGCCCTATAAACACATAGAGTCACCCACAATGCCCTTTCCTACTCATCACACTTGGGTGTCTCCGAGTAAATCCTTGATGAAGCAAAAACACAAAGTTCGGACGGGATGTCTGTGGTTAGAACATTCACCGAAAATTGACGAGGGGTTTGGTTCCCCGTCAAGGGGAATTTTCCCTGGAGTTAACACAGGCCGCTTACTCCCCCCAAAAGTCTTTGGATGAGACTTCAAACCGCGGCCCATGTGCAAACGAACCAAAACATTTTGCGCAGACATTAAATCCTGTTCCGCTTTTTTAAGAGCAGGCATTTCCCCCGGGGGGGAACAATACAAAATTTACAAAACCGCATACACACGGGGACGGGTTAAAAAAGAACAAAAGTGCTTATTCCATTATCCGATATAAAAGAAAAAAACTAAAAAAAATAATAAATAAAAAAAAAACCCTGCATGTCCCCGATTTCACCAGTACAGGGATGTTTGGGTAGTCTAAATCAAATTCAAATTAAAAATTCAAAGTTTTATTATCTAAAAAAGACAGAGAAATTCCGGCGATTTACCGCCAAAATAAAAACAATAAACATTTAAACTAGTATTTAAAAAAACAACACCACTGTCCAACCTAGCACACCCTCATGAAAAAATGATCCAAAAATCACAAATCTCAGCCACCCAAAAAACCCCCCCAACAAAAATCACTTTTACTCATGTGGCACAAGTAAACCCGTACGCCCCACATTCACAGTCACTCGCGCCCCGCCACGCACGCTCGCACATTGTAAACATTCGTACCCATCTCACGCATTTTTAATAAATAAGTCAAATTTTTATAACTGTTTATAAGAAAAATATTAAAAAAAATAATCCCATTTCTTTTTAAGATATTGAACGTCTAAAATAATAACACGGGCACGTTTTAAAAAAAATCTTTTGTATAACTGTAGGGTTAAGACAAATATCAGGAAGTTAAAACTCTATTCTTTAGAAACTGAACACATGACTTTTTTTTGATTGTGTTTTAAAGACGTGAAAAGACAAAAACCAGGGGCAACGTCCCTGAAAACCCCTCTTTTTCCCCACCACCTGTCCAGATATTTTTAAATTTGGCAACTTCTTCATTCTCCCTTATTTTCCAAATGAAAATTCAGAGAGGGAAAAAAAACAGCCTGGATTCACGTCAGGTCATCATCCGACATCACATTCCATAAAAAAATAGATTTGAACCCAAACTTCTCTCACTCAGGACAGGGACAACCTGAAGCAAATAAATGTGTCTCTTTGTCCTAGCACGATTCCACCACCCCAAAAAACGTACCTAATACCAGTATTCCAAAAACCCAAAACCCTTACACTAAAAAAACACACAAAAATTTTCCCCAAAACAGATTTGAAAGAAAAAACATTGCGGCTAGAGAAACCTCTATTCTGATAGGTGACTCTGTCATCAGATATATCAATCCTAAAAGACTTGTAGCAACCAACGATCTTTCAAAATTGTATTCCTGGACTAACTGTCACTGACTTATTCAACTGTTACAAGACTTGAATAAACAAGAAAAAATAAATACTGTTATTGTCCCTGTGGGAATTAATGATTGCTCAGGTGGGCATATTTCGATTCAGACTTTGGTGCAAAAGTCGATTTCCAAATGCACATGTGAATTTCAGTTCAATCATTCCAGCCTTTGGCAGACACTATTAAACAACACAATAGCACCTTCAAACCCAAAACCTAGCAGCAGCTCAAGGTCACAGGGAACAATGTAGACAACTTCAAAACTTTTGTTTCCCAAAATGGGGGCTCCTCGCCAAGCGCCTATCGAGACCACATTCACCTCAGCACTAGAGGGAAAAGCCCGCCTGGCTGTCACCTTTAAACAAGTTCGCCCCAGCCTCAGCATTTCAGTTCTTATGAAATTAATATGGAAAATATGGTACATTCTAAAGAACAGGGTGGTGCTCCCAGTGGTCATCCCCCTTTCAGCAAAAACCCTCGGGGTGCCCGAATAATCTCCATGGGGAATGGAAAGGACCCCTCAGGGAATCTGGTCCTTCCATGAACCGAGATGTCCCAGCAATGCGTCTACAGCAGACTTTCCCCTTTCCTTGCCTTCAAGGAAACAGCTGCCACTCTGGGCCACAGCAGGGTGGAAACATCTACCCCCGGATACATCTGGTGGACCCCGAACCTGGCAGCTTCCAGAAACCTCCAATGAAAATGTTTTCCTTTTGCTTTAGAAAATAACCAGCCACAGAATGTTGGCAATTTACAGCAATCATCTACTGCCCCTAGGGCTCCACAAAACCTTTCCCTCCCCCCTTCAATCCCCTGAATTGCATGCACTCAATACTTCATCCTAAATTTTCTGTTCCACATCAACTACAGCCCTATGGTCTCCCAAACAGAGACTTACCCAAAGACAACTCCAGTTTTCCTTTAAACCCTGTTTCCCCACATTAATTATCCACCTCTAGCCCATGGGAAATTTTAAGCCCCCAGGGGTTTGGGTTTTCCCGGGAATGCTGCTGGTCAGTATGCACAGCAGCTGATCAATTTGGCATCACAGATGGTGTCATAGTGTGATGTCAGGTATTAAGTAAGTTAAGATATTGTATAAGGATATCATGGGGGATGTGGGTTGTTATTTCACATTCAAAGCTTTATTTAAAAACCTTTTAATTTTGGCTGTCTTATGTCTGATTATGTATCAATGAAAATAAGACCTTGAATGTTTGTTTGTTGTACTTTTCATCAAATACATAAAGGTTGATCCTGGTTACATTACTGTGTTTGTCTGCATTGTTTTGGTTTTCTCCTGAGAAACCTTGGAGTTTACCTTGCCCTTCTTGTTACAGTATGAAAATAGATCAGTTTTTTACCAGGCAGAACCATTGTGCCAGAAGACTCATGGACTTGGGACATTGACGAGGCTTTAACCAATTTGAGATATTTTGTAAGGAAAGGAACAGTCTTCTCCCTGGAGGTGGCTTTGTACCTTGAACTGAACTGCAGGGTCAAAACTGCATTTAAATGAAGCTGAAAGCTATTCTTTTCTCAGTTTCTGATCTTTGCTTTTGATTGTTGTATTTTCATCTTTTTGAAGCGTTGTGTTTTTTTCTATGTCATTCTTGTATAAAAAAAAAATTGCTGGTCTTTCTGTGTGCATTATATCTTGCACATTTATGTACAGTTAGATATTTTGAATATCATTTTTAAGTCTTTGCTGACTTTGCCTCATTTGTTTTTTTTGGGGTCATTTAGGGGGTTTCGGTCTTGCTTTTTTCTTTCTTTTCTTAGCATTGGTACTTTGAACATATTGGACCAATCCATACACGAGGTGATTAAATCGTGCTGTTTTTCTATTTCTGGCAACCGTTTGGGTAGCAATGTCAATAATGATAAATAGTGAAACAAATTTGGATTGAAAGTAGGCTGTCTGAATTTTGTCATCTGTTGAATAAATAGCCGAAAATATCTTCTATTTTATCAATGCAAAATGACCATTTTCACCCTCTTTGGTTTTTTTGAATCATGGTTATCTAATAAAGTCGCTGACAATGTAATAAATTCCTGAATACAATATCAATTTGGAGAGATGCTAAAACGAAACTTGAAACTGGTTTTTGGGCATATATTACACAGGGCTGTAAACTACTCCCCTTGTAAATTTTTCCGAAAATATGACATTGAATTTTATCTGGTTGGAGATTCAACTAAAAAAGGAAGTAAACCCATTCTATTTTGGGTTTATATATAGAAATCCGGGGTGAACGGATAAACTGGTTTGACCGCCTTGGTCTCCCTGATGGATGATGTATCCAATTACTCAACTGAAATTATATTGCTTGGAGATTTTAACATTGAAACCCAAATAAGCCTCACAACAAATGGAAACTAATGTTGAATGTATAATCCATAAAAAAGTTGAACTCCAACCAGAAAAACATCCCCTTCAGAGACGCTTATTGATCATAATTTACCACCAACCCAAACTAATTATAATAAGATGTCTGTACCTGTTGTTGGAATTAGTGACCATTTCCCAATATGTCTTACCCGTCAAAAAAGGGTAAAAAAAATTCCCAGATGTACCCACAAGTGTATATCCTTTCGAAGCTATCGAACTTTCAATTCTGAAGATTTTTTGTCTGACTTTTGTGCAGTCAGCTTCACTAATGTTTACCAAAATACTGATCCTGACAAAGCTCTGGAAACATGGTACCATACTTTTTCTTCTATTTTTGACAACATGCACCCATTAGAATTAAACGTGTTAAGCCAAAAGATAAGCCACCATGGCTAACTGATGAAATAAATAAAGCCAGAGCAATTCGTGATAGATTATTGAAATCAACAGGAAAAAGTGACATTTTAAAACAACACGGTAACAAACTAACAGCTATGAAAAAGCAGCCAAGAAAAAGTAAATTTTTTGAACTTATTTCATGTAAAAAAAACCCTAAGTCTCTATGGAGAGCAATAAATCAATTATCAGTAAATTATCCACATCCTGTCCCCAATCAGCTACGAATTTATCTGTTGAACGTATGAACAAGCATTTCTGTACTATAGCTAAAGATAATCAATACCGATCATTCAATAAATAATGACTTACTTCCCCTTAAAAAAAATACTGTGATTTAAAAGAGTATACATTCTAGATTTGACTTTAAGTTTATCAGGCAGGATGATTTAGACAGTAAAATCTTAAAAATATCTGCCCCCATAAAATTTCTGAACAATCTTACATATATTTACAAACCCCTGTATTGAAAAATGTTTTATCCCGAAATGTTTAAAATTGCTAAGTGATTCCAGTTTTTAAATCTGGGGATTCAAATGACCCGTCTAACTACAGGCCTATATCTATTCTGTCTACCTTGTCTAAACCTCTGGAAAAACATCTCAAGAACAATCTTCTATCACCTTTACATTACACAACCTGTTCCACCCAAATCAAAAACGGTTTCAGAGAAAACCACTCTTGTCTACAGCTCTCAGCAACCTAATAGAACAGTTTGGGACTTGAATATAAACAATGACCTTTTAACAGGTACAGTCTTTGTGGACTTTGCCAAAACTTTTGACACCATTGACACAATCTTTTTTAAGGAAACTTATATATATGGGTTAAACTGCTAAAATACTTAAATCACTACCTCTTTCCTAACAAACAGAGACAACAGTTTCCAAGACTCATTAGTATCCTCACTCATGCCCATAAGAATGGTGTTTCCCCAGGGTTTTTGTTCTAGGCCCTATCTTATTTTCAATCTACAATTTAAAGATCTTCCTTTGTATCTTTCTTCTTGTTTTTGAATTATTTGCTGACGATACAACTTTGCACAGTACAGATAAAGAGTGAAAAATTTGTATATGACATCTACAAAAAGATATAAATAAACTTGTAACATGGACTGATTATAACCACATGGCCCTACATCCAAACAAATCTAAATTTAGCTAGTTACAACACGCCAGAAACGCAAAATATAAAAGTTGTCCCAAGTAACTTAAACATTTTAAAAATTTGCAATAATGTACTAGAAGAAGTTTAAAATTTGGGATAGACGCGGACTTAACATTGACAAAACTTTTTCATGGTCTAAATCCATGTCTACACCTGTCCAAGAAAATAGCCAAAAGTGTTTCAGCTCATAGAATAAACATTTCCTTGATCTGCATACCAGAAAATTATTTTTCCATGCATACATTCAACCCGACATAGACTATGCTTCAACATGCTGGACTTGGGAGTAAGATTTGCTTGAAACCCTTAAAGTATATACAGACGTTCACTAAAGCTAATCCTTATAAGATCTTCTTCCCTTGAAATATGTCATTACAAAGAGCTCAATTTTTCTCCTTTTGTTTATGAATTCATTATAATAAAGGTATACTAATGTATAAAATTATGAGCAATCTTTCCCCCAGCATACCTTAACAAAGATTTCAGCCAAAAGCATTCGTGACAAAACTATCCTTGTTCCTCCTCGGGCCCAAAAAACGGATCTATTTATGACATCCCTCGTTTACTCTGGTAGCAGACTATGGAATGAAATCCCTATCTATATCAAGAACAAAAGTTGCTTAACATCTTTCAAAAAGGCGTACTACAAATATCTATTTGAAATGTTATAAAA
Source organism: Rapana venosa (assembly GCA_028751875.1). NCBI lineage: Eukaryota > Metazoa > Mollusca > Gastropoda > Neogastropoda > Muricidae > Rapana > Rapana venosa. The sequence goes on from CM054155.1 coordinate 54,768,660, forward strand.
TCATTTTTATGCAAATAAACATATTTGATATGATTATAAAATGTATTGTCCTGTTAATGTTTGCTGGGTTTTTTGTTTGCATTGCTGTGTGTTGTGTGGTGTGTGGTGTGCCCGCATGAAAGTTGTTTCCACTTTGAGTATATCTGTCATAATTATTCTGTTAGTGTTTGTGTGTGTGTGTGAGTGGGTATGGGTGTGTGTGTGCGTGCGTGCGTGCGCGTGTGTGTGTCTGCACGAGAGTTGTATGTGGCGTGTCGGGGGCGCTTGCATGAGCATTTTGAAGATTTTGGCATCTCCCCTCTCTCTCCCTCTCTTCTCCTCCTCTCCTCTCACCACGCGCCGCGCGCGCGCACGCACGCACTTCAACACTCCTGTGTTTTTTGATAGGTAGAAATCTGGAGCTTTTGCGGATGGGATTTTGTGCTTTGCAATCTTTTGGGGGTGTTAATGGTTGGGCCCCCTTTTTTTTTTTCTTTCTCTTTTTTTGGGCCATTTATTCGAACTTTGATGTTGTTCGAAAATGTTTTTTTTTTCAGCTGGCTATGGGTTTGTGTCGTGTTAATATTCAATAGGTCAAAATGCTTTAAAATGATAAGAAAACATGTGTTGACAATATGACCAAATCTTTTTTTGAATAGCATTGGCATTTTTTATTTTTTAAGAGGAAAACTGTCTTTTAGTGATGAATGTTTTAATATTGCATTGTTTTTTTTTCCCTCTTACGAGGGCCTGGCGAAAAGGAACACTGGTTTTTCCAAATCCCCCAATAAAAAATTGAGTTCGAGAGTTCGAGTTCGATTTTCTCTCTCCTCTCTCTCTCTCTCCCCCTCTCTCTCCCCTTTTTTTCCTTTGCTTTGACCCCCCCTTATCCTTTCATGCCTCGATGTGAAAAGCTAAGAAAATATTGTACATTCCGACATTGAAGTTGGGCGGGCGCGGGCGGTGTTGCTACAGGGGGCTTCCTCATGCCTATTTAACTAGGCGTTTTTCGCTCGGTTTGGGCGTGGGAGCAAAAACCCCGGGCCCGGGCCCGGGAAAGGGAAAGGGACGTCTGCCCCAAACCCCAGCTGAACCTGGTGTGGTTCCGCTTCATCGTCTTCTAAGAGGAAAAGTGGGGAGCCAACTGAAGGACGGGCGCAAACCTCGGGAGCTGATTTCCCATGTTTAAAAACAAAGGGAAAGGTAGGCAATCAAAGAGACATTTTCGGGAATTCGAGTGAAATGGTTCCCTTTGAAAAAACCGTTAATGATTTAAAAAAGGAAAAACAAAAGACTGAAAGAGCAAAACGAAAATTGTGTGAACAGGGGGAAAAACGGAATTAAAGATGATGATTTGGCAGCATTCTAAAAAACAACTTTCTTTTCTAGGCATTCCAAACAGACAAAGAGACTCGTGAGACGTGAAGACTGACAAAGACTAATGCTGACAACTGGGACGAGTCGAGACATAAAATTTGACGGGCCACCCGTCTAAATGAAACCCCTAACCCCCTATCATGGGAAAAATGCGCTTTTCTACAGGAAAAGGAAGGGTTCTAGGCAAAAACAAACTCCGGGGAAGCATGTCTTCATTGGAGAAACTTCACCCCACAGTCGTGAATTAGGCGGAAATGTCCCTCTTTTAAAGGACCCAAAGAAAGATGGGAAAAGGGGTTTAGGGGATTTGACCTTTTTGGGTTATTGAGGTTGAAAATTCATTGAAACGAAAGTCCAAATTTACATTCGGTTGCATTCTGGGGCCAATTTTCAAACTTTTACATGCAATTTTCCTTCTCTTTTTTTGTCGAGTTTATGTTTCTCAGTCAGAGGGAAAAAAAGAAAATCATCACCGCCTGCATTAAATTTTGCCCCCTCTCCTCCACGTGCAAACTGCACTGAAATTTTTCCTGGGGTTTTCCACAGGGTGCTGACACGGAAACTGTGTCAACTTGCCACCTAATGTCATGCCACGTAAAGTTGAATTGCTCCTTTTTCTGGCTTTTCAAACTTAAATTCAAAGCAGGTTTAAAAAGAATTGAAAATGCCTTTTAAAAATGATAGCGCTTGGGGGGTGGTTTGTGTGTGTGTGTTTTGTGTGGGTGTGGTTTGTGTGTGTTTGTGTTTTGTGTTTTGTGTTTTTGTGTTGGGGTGTTTGTGTGTGTTTCGTTTTGTGGTGTGGGTTTTTTCGGGTGTGTTTGGGGGGGGGGTGTTTTTTGGTGTGTGTGTTTGTGTGACTCGTTGTGTGGGGTTTTGTGTGTGTGTTGGGGTTTGTGTGTGTGGTTGTTTGTTGTGCGTGCGTGGGGAAAGAAAAAGATCAAAATCACGAAAAACCCACGTTAAACTTACTGTCGGTGTTGGAATACAATGGTTGGAGTCGGGGCTAAATGAAACATTTTGTTTTAGTATGGGGATTTTTCCCAAACCGTGGAATTTTTTGTGGGATAATTTTCAGTGAAATTTTGTTTTTTTTTAAGCTATAAGTAGTAGCTAATCATTCTCAACCAAGAAGGTCAGGGGGATTGTTTTTTGGGGTCGAGAAGGAAGTTTTTGAGTATTAAAGGGAAAAAAACATCATTTTCCCAAACATCATTCGAAAGCTAAGGTCATTAGGTTTGGCAAAAATTACGTATCATGTATTTTGTTTACTTACAATCAAAAACTCATCATTTTTACATTGTTGATCGTATGCTTTTGTCTAAAATAGAGTTGAGAAAGACGTAAAAGTTTTCAAATGCGCCTGTATTGATGAAGGAGATTTTCAATAAAAGACTATAAACATGCCCCAAAATTATAGAAAAAGATAACATTTTCAGTTTTTGCAGGGACGTCATGTTTTTGGTTTTTGATCCGGAGGACAAATAACATGTACAATTATATGGAAACATGTTTTCAATCTTAAGCATTTTTCTAACTTGGTTAAAGTGCTTGGGGAAGATATGGTTGTGTTGTGTATACAGACCAGGTAAAAGTGTAAAAATTAGTTTTTGCTATCTGTATTTGTTAAAAAAATTTTTAAGATGGCACAAAGGAATGAACATATCAAAAAATGAATTTTTTTTTTTTCAGGTTAATGAACCATTTGCTATCAAAATACTTTGTGCTTTATGTTTATCTACTTATTGAAAATGACATGTTTACAGATTAAGATTAAGATTTAGAACACCTGGCCACTGTTTGGCTTTGAAACGGTGTATTGTTACCCCCTTCAGTAAGGGCCATGGCCTATACTGAATAAACATTTCGAGTTCGAGTTCGAGCTCTCTCTCTCTCTCTCTCTCTCCTCTCTCATCTCTCTCATCTCTCTCTCTCTCTCTCTCTCTCTCTCTCTCTCTCTCTCTGTTGTGGGCTTTATTCAATTCAGATTTATTGTCATACATTTATTAATTAGCAGAATTGAGGTTGGAATAAAACTATTTTTAAATCGCAGGGTTCTAGACTTGGGTACTCTGTAGCGCTTTTGAGAAGGCAGGAGTTCAAAATATTTTTGCAAGCACATGTGTGTCATCACTCACAATCTGTCTAGCTTTGTCTCTCACACGGCATTCATACAAGTCATTCAGTTTCATTTGCTCACAGCCCACAATTTTGCCACATCTGGTTACAATCTTGTTTACTATGTTTTGTTTTTAACAGTCAGGCCCCCATACCAACAAACCAAGGAAATTGAAAGGACAGACTCAATAAAGCATAGGTAGAAATTTTGTAAAACTTTTACATTCACTTTAAGACTCCGGAGTTTTGGAAGGAAAAAGATGCGTGAGTGGCATTTTCTATTTACAAGATCTGTATTAGCATCAAAGTTTATTTTATCGTCAATAATAGTACCTAGATAATTTGTATTGGTGTACACGCTCTACCTTTACACCATCAATGTAAAGATTTGGTATGGCTGGGGTCCCTGCGAAAATCGATCAACATTTCCTTAGTCTTTTTAACATTAAAGGTCAAGACAGTTCTGTTTTGCACCAGGAGGAGAACTCCTCAACTTGTTTAAAATACATGACATGGGAATTAGACAGATCTTCCAGAGCAGAGTCATCAGAATATTTGATTAACGGTATAAGATCAGAGCCAGTGCAGTCATTTGTGTAAAGGTGAAAAAGGAAGGGGACAGAACAGTGCCTTGGGGAGAACCAGTGGAAGTTGATCTTTGAGTGGATATGGCTTTTGAAATCGAACAAACTGTGTCCGGTGTGTCAAAAAGCTCATTATCCAGAGAATTAGCCGAGGACAGACATCTATTGAGAGCAGTTTGAGAGCTAATAGATGGGCTAGAATGGTATTAAAGGCAGAAGAGAAGTCAATGAAAAGTATACGAACAAAGGAGTCGGGTTTTTCTAGGTGGGGAATAAAACATTATGCAGCAAGGTAATTGTAGCATCATTTGTGCTTCTGTTGGCTTTGTATGCAAACTGAAGAGGATCTAGATATGAAGAAGTAGAGAAAAGAAGCCGTTTGAGAACGATTCGTTCAAAACATTTCATTACTATTGGAGTGAGAGCCACTGGTCTATAGTCATTTAAAGATTTGGGTGATTACTTTTTGGAACAGGACAAATTATTGATTTTTTCCAGAGACTTGGAACATGGCATGCTTTCAAAGACAGAAAACAAATCACTAAAAAACATAACACAGCTGCTCTGCACAAGATTTTAAAAGCCGACCACAAATACCATCCACACCCACAGCCTTCCTCACATGCAATGCTTTAAATACTGATTGACATCTTAGCATGAACAGTAAAATCTTCATCATTCGAATCATTATCACAGACATTTTGTTGTAGGTTAGACAGAACAGATTTGAAGCTCATGTTGTGATCCTCACGCTCAAAGCGGCAATAGAAATCATTCAGTTCATCAGCAAAAGCTTTTTGTTCCTCTAGTGGCATTGACTGTGTTGACATTTTTGAATTTGCTTGCCCTGAAAGTATCTTTAAACCCTTCCACGCATTAGCCAAATGACCCCTCTGAAATTATTCTTCAACTTTCTCTTTATAAGATCTTTTACATTCTCGAATTTCTTTTGAAGTTTCTTTTGAATTGTTCTGCAGGCCATTCTATCACCGCTCTGAAACGCTAATTTCTTTTGTTTTGAGAGGCTTTTAGTGTTTTTGTCACCCAAGGTTTATTGTTGGGAAATATCTTTACAGTTTTTTGTGGAATAATAAGATTTTCACAAAAAGAGATCTATGCATGCACAACATCAGTCGCTTCATCAACATGTCACTCGAGTCAAAAAACACACTCCAGTCAGTACACTCAAAACAACCTTTCAACTCTTCCACACTCTCATGCGTCCACACTTTCACTTGTTTTTTCACAATAGGGTCAGTTTTTATTTTGGGTTTATATGCAGGTATGCGGAAGATTGTGTTGTGATCTGAGGTACCAAGAGGTGGCAAAGCAACAGACTTATAAGCATGTAAAATGTTCTCAAAACATTTGTCAAGAATTTTTGTTTTGACGGGTTGTTTTACATATTGTTTAAAAGAAGGAAGAGCATGTTTTAAATCACAGTGGTTAAAATCGCCAAGCACAAAACAGGGCGAGTCAGGAGCATTCATTTGCAGTTCGTGTACTGTATCAGAGATCTGGGAGGCGGCACGTGCAGCACAGGCAGAGGGAGCACATAACACACTGTCACAAACACTGGTCAAACTCCCTTGGCAGATATTTAGGACGGAGGACACTGACAACAATTCAACATCTGCAGTACACACTTGCTTTCTGACCTTGACATTCGCTCTTGCACACCAACTTTCATTCACGTACAGGCACACGCCACCACCTTGTTTTTTTCCGCTCTCATCTTTCCTCTGTCCATTCGATACGGCACACCAAAACCATTCAAAGCCACACTCTCATCACTAATAAAATCACTAAACCAAGTTTCAGTAAAACAAAGTAAAATGAATTCTTATATTCAGAAAAAAACTGTATGTTTCCTTGAAGTTCATCGAAATTAAAATTGCGTCCATTGGGTTGAATTGATCGCACATTTGCTAAAACAATAGAGGGCAATGCAGGTGAAATCTGAACCGTTCTCAAACGTCTTTTCACTCCTCCTCTACGGCCTCTTTTCGACGAGTGGGTTCCAGAGTTCTGGCATTCTTAAAATTCCACAGCGTAACTCAGGAGGAATGTCACATAAACAAGAATCAGAGCTAAAAGCAGATTGAATTTCTTAAAGTTTCTCTCTTGAATAAGTATATGTAGGTGCCTGTACTGTGTTAATATGGCTGTCGTTTTGGAAATCGAAGGCAGGTACACATAAAATATTCCACGCATAATACACCACACCACACTCCACAGTAAAAACAATCGGCACACATCCATCACTGGTATAGCTGACACTTGTATCGCACATGCAGCCAATCACAGTCAAAATTATTCCTTCTTTGAATCAAAATACAAGAAAAACATTAGAGCTCCTAACCCTGCGGCCACCCAGCTGTGAGCGCCACTCACACAGGTAATGCCTAGAAGCAAAAATGGGCGGAATCGATCCCCATTTAAACCCAAGTTCCCTATCTTGTAGACAGGGTGTGTTCTATGTAATAGTCTTTCAATGAGATGGTTAAACGAGGTCCGTGTGCAACACTCATCAACCCGCGTAGAAAAAACCCCACCAAATGAGTTGTCCCTGTACAAGCCATTCTAATAGAATAAAAGCTACACACCAGACAGGAAAACAATAAACACTAAATAATAGGTGGCGCTGCTCTTGTGCGACGTGCTCTCCCCATGGAGAGCAACCTGAATTTCACGCGGATAAACGCCCGTGACTTACAGTATTTACAACAGTAGTTTACAAAATACAAAGTGCACTGGCTTGTGTCTTTGTGGATCAAACTGAGATAAAGGGCATACTTGACACGGATAGTCGACTTTTCTGGAATACTTTTAGTAAAATGAACTCCAAAACAAGAGCTTTGGGTCAAAAAGCTATCCCCAAAAACATCAAATAACCAGAGTGCTGAAGTGCACAGCATAGCGTGCCTGCACTATTTCTTAGGAAAACTTATTATCTACGCACTTACCAGATTTTCACAGCCGTAAAAATTATCGCAGGTTTACTTGCAATCCTCCGAACTTTTGGCTGCAGGAGTTGGGATCACTGCCGTATGTGCCAAAGTTGCAGACTGGAATTTCAGCAGAAAAGCTATGATCATCTGTAGGTCACAGAACCCAATGCATTTTGAGGACAATAGTGTTTGTGCAGCTGTTTATATTGTTGAATCATTGTTCCAAAAAGATATTGAAGCATTATTATTATTTGACAGACGAAATTGTACATAAGTAAATGTTCAACTATTTATCTGATGGAAAAATATTAACCACCTATGTCAATTTTTTTTATTTTGTTATACGTCATTGATACTTTTCTATTCTCAGTACCCCCAAATTACCACATGTTTGTATAACCCCATCTGTTGTTTTTTTCTCAGAGGAAAGTTGTGTGAATTCAGTGTAAAAAGAAATGATGATATTTACTTGCAATATATCTCAATACACGTTTTTAAATACACTGAACAAATTGGAATAATGTTAATATTTTAGAAAATTTATGAATTGACTTCAATAACCCTTATACTTTTGCAAAATGTAGGAAAACGCTTGACAAAAGGATATCAAGGCCGGTTTAGTTTGATAAAATTTGCAAAGCTAAAAGATCACCTATGCATGTGACAATTGTTTTTTTTTTTTCAAAAAATGGTCATGCCAGTTTGATTAAACGGATGTATGAAATTTAAGATACATCTCCGTTTCCACCTTTGCACCTAGTAACGGGTTTGAATGCAGATGTTTTGTGTTTGTCCTGCTTCCTGTCAAGGAATGTTTACATTATTTTTTGTGCTTTCACCCTGAATTTTATGGTCAGACGATTTTGTTTTGATATGATCAACTGTTTAAAGTTTAAATTTTAAATAATGTTCTTTGCTGGTTTGTTTTGCTCAAAATATCCCTTGAATTATGAGTGGTTTATCTTACTGTGCTGGTCTTGTGACCTACTTGATTGTTACCCTGCTGCCATTTCAAAAAATGCGTATGGATCGGTGGTCTAGAGGTAACGCCCTGTCTAGAAAGCGAAAGTCCGTCTGAAGTGTGCGGCGGTTCGTACCCCTTTTGGACCGGAAATTTTTCCCCCATCCATAACCATGAGTGGTGGTCTGGGCGCTAGTTTTCGGATGAGACGATAAACCGGAGTCCCGTGTGTTTACACGTAATTATTTAGCGCACGTAAAAAAACCCACGGCAACAAGAGAATTGTCCCTGGCAAAAATTCTTAGAAAAAAAGCCACTCTGATAGGGAAACAAATACAGCTGCAGAAAAAAAAAAAAAAAAAAAGGGTGAAAGGGTGGCGCAGCGCTAAGGGCGACGCGTTCTCCCGCTCTCCCCGGGAGAGCAGCCCGAATTTCACGGAGAGAAATATGCCATGACTTAAAGTGGTATGAAAATAAAATCTGAGCGCTTTGATTTGTTGCTTTAAAAGATTCAGCGCTATATAATTCCATACAAATTTTTTATTATATATTATTATTATTATTATTATATTATTATATTATTATTGTAGTTTCACGAACTGAATCAGCCCCCCATCACCAACATTAAATGTTTGTTATTCCACTAGATGGCAGTGAAAGCCATGGGCATTAGGGCAATGCTCTCACTGATTGTTACAAAAGCAATGCAAACATACCTCCTGAGATTAAACAGCACATCAGAAATTTGGGCATCCATCCCAGCAAAATCAGAAGGACAAGGGGCAGGCATACATCGCTCATAAGTGCCTTCTTACGTGTGTCCACTCCCAACTCTGACGTCACTTCCCCTAACCCATGCCTACACAAATGCTTCCCAGGCTACGTCCACCTGTCCCTTCAGCTTTTGATTCTATGGTTGTGTCTTTTTCTGGTTGTGATCATATCACATGTGTATGAAACTTTAACCCCTCACCCGCCGCCTGATTAACACAGTCTGTCAACATCTTCCACACATGACATCATCCAATCTAGTGTCTGTTCTTCTGCTGACCACACTCAAACATCGCTTTCACCCTCTTCTTATGATTGCCTCTTCACTGACCACTCTACAAATCTTCTGCCTCCTTCACATCTCCTTCAATTGTTTCGTTCAATGTGCAGTTCTGTCTGTCCAGATGGAAAAGCCGACTAATTCGATTTCATTTTTGAAAAGAACATCGACTTAACCTGTCTTCTGAAACTAAAATTGCTGATTACCCCTGACTATACAACTAGTTCTTTTCCCACCGCTTTCGAGGAGGTGGTATTGCCATCATTTATAAAGACAAGTGCAACTAGCTCTTTCCTTCAGTCAAGGACCTTCCATTCTCACATGAATCCTTTGAATGTGTTAACTCGACCTCAACCTATGTGGCCACTCTATTACTTCTGCTACCTTGCCGTCCACCTCCTAGCCTTAGGACAGTCTAACAGCTTCTCTTTTTCATCAAGAATTCCTATCACTCCTCAACAACTACAGCCTCTCTCCCACTAAGTATAATAATTCTTGGTGACTTCAACTCCAAGACAACAGTCTTCTCCCTTTGTAAGATTTTCTCTTTCTCTGTCCATCCATTTTCTTTTCCCAACTGGTAATAGAGCGCATGCAAAATCGGCTATTTAGACAGGCTGCCACAAGCCTTTAATCTGGTTACATCTTCTCTGTCCTGAATTAAATAATTCTGATCAGGGCCCCTCCCTTCTTTTAAACTCAATACCAAAACCTGTCAGATAAAAAGAATGATGTTAATGTCACGTCCTAAGGCCTTAGACATTTCGGGGCCCCACTAAAAAACTAAAAAGCTATACAAACTTTTAAAAAACCCCTGGCCACACTTGAAACCCCCTCTGAACACTACAATAGTAAATTTCCACAACTGCTTAAAGACGTTTCACCTCCAAAATTGAAACCCCTTCTACCTGACAGGCCGTTTTTCCCATGATTAAATCTAATGACATCTCCCATAGTGAAGCCAAACCTTTTGGGAACTAGAATGCCAATGATGGGGGAAAAAAAACCTAAAACGAACAAACAGTTTTTGAAAACAAAGTCAAACTTTAATCCATTCAGCAAGGGCAGACTACAACTCTTCCCAAGCTTCTGTGCTGCATCCATAAAATATCGTTTTTCCCTTACCACAAATCTTCTTGGACTGCAAAATAACCCTTTTGTAGACAGAATCCGAGGGAATGCACCGCCAAGTAAGTGAAAAGTCCCGGGCGCTTCTTGCAACCTTTCGGGGAACTATCTGAAGTCCCGATGTTCACATAATTATTACGCGCGAAAGAACCCCCGGGAACAGAAATTTGGGTCGGGAAAATTTTTTTTAGAACAAAGCCAATTGAAAGGAAACAAAACAATTATGACAGGAAAAAAAAAAAACAAAAATAATGGGTGGGGCCCCCCTCTTTTGCGACGAATTCTCCCAGGGGGAAAGGGACCAACTTTCTGCCGAGAAACTGTCGTGAATAATGTATAAAAAAATGAATCAACCAATCAACCAATCAAAAAATAATAAAAAAACCCCCCCCCCCCCCCCCCCCCCCTTTTCTAAAATCCCTTTTATCTTTCCTTCCTTCTTTCAACAAATGCAATATATGCCCAGATTTTATAACTCATTTCCATCCGCCCTCCTATCTCGATTCATGACATCCTCCTTTCTTTCCATCCCACAAGCAGAAAAAGATATTGACAATTCGGGAAAAAAAATTTTCAAAAAAAGTATCAAACTTGATCCCTATTACTCCTGTTTTTCACAATGCCTTCCCCCAACTTACCCAACAGTAATTTGGGAAGTTTTCTCTTCTTCAGAAAAATTTCAGAATCTCAAAACCGCAATGTATCATATCTTACAAAAAAACACCACTAATTACAGCCCTTTAAAATTTAGACCGTCTCAAACTTACCTTTTGTTTCCAAGTACTTGAAAATCTTTCTAAAACAATGAACACTTTTTTTTTAATGATTCCCCTTCCCTTTTCAGGCTCATTTTACCCCCACATACCAAAACCACCCAGAACCCCACTTTAGAAATACTTCTACCACTTCTTGCAGGGGAAAAACCACTCTCTTTATTACCCGCACCCTTTGACACAATGACACCCAATGTTTCTCCCTCCAAAAATGGGGGTATTAATGGCCCAAAACCCTTTTTATTTTTGCTCATACCTTACGCCGATCCCCGAAAATCATGAAAAGAAAAAACAATCAAAATCTTAAAAAAGAAGGGGTCCCCCCAAAGGGTTGTTTTGGTCCCGATTTTAACTTTACATTGCCCACTCCAAGGGGTTTTAAAAAGCACCATCATCTTACCCTCAATTTCTATAGATGATATCTTTCAAATTTTGTGATACTTTGAACACTCCCTTTTTTTTTGACAAAAAGGGTTATTTCTTTTTGAAGGATGGGGGAGGGGGGGTAGCCCAAGGGCAAACTTGCCTCACAATCTGACAAACTGGGGTTTAATTCCGTTTAAGGGGGTTTTTTCCCCCGGGTTAACACAGTGCCGACCCTTTTTTCCCAAAGTTCTTCAAATTGAACTATAAACCCAGGGCC
>CM054155.1:54782721-54876491 GCA_028751875.1 Rapana venosa
CCAAATGACATCAAAAACCTCACTGATCCCTTTCAGCAAGCCCAAATTCAGGAGACAGCGCTGAGATCTTTGGGAAAGAGGGGAAAAAGAACCAACCGTGGGTTACCAACGATATCCTGGACCTGTGCGACCAACGTAGGGAGCAAAAGCCAGTGAAGAAAAAAAACCCAAGAAACGGCCGAAGAGTATAGAACGTCAACAGGTCAATCAAGAAGAAGAGGGACTGAGGCCAGGGGGAACTGGATGTCAGAACAATGCTCCAAGGTTGAGAAGGCAAGCGAAAGGAGACAGCAAAGAGGCGTACCAGACCATCAATTTACTAACCAAGTCCCAGCAGCCAAAGACCTCCGTTATTGAAGACAAAGAGGTGTCAGTCTTTACAGAGACGCCACTATCATGAAGAGATGGACAAATTTTGCAGAGACCTGTACAACTACAAGCGAAGGCTGATCCGAACAAACTTCACGACAGGATCCCAGACCATCAGATCCTGAAAGCACACAGGTGCTGGAGGAAGAGGTAGAAGAAGCAGTAAGATCCTGAAAGGAGGAAAGGGTCACCAGGGATTGACAACATCCCGGCTGAGCTCATCAAGAACGGAGGCCCAGAGATGATCAAGGCATTAACAATCATCTGGCAACGCATCGGGACCAGCAAAGAGGGGCCTGAACAGTGGACCTAATCCATCATAGTTCCACTTCCAAAGAAGGGAGACCTTGAAGAAGTCCCAAAAATTAAGAAAAATCAGTCTGATAAGCCATCCAAGCAAAGTTATGCTACGCATTGCCTTGAACAGACTGAAACCACAAGCAGAAGAACTCCTATCAGAAGAACAGGCAAGATTAAAGACCAGGCCCGAAGCACTGTCGAGCAGATTTTCAACATCAGAATGCTCATAGAGAACATCTCCAACATCAGCTACAGCTCTACAACAACTTCCCTTGACTTCAAGAAGGCCTTCGATCGAGTGTGGCAAGAAGCTCTGTGGCAAGTCATGAGAGACTATAGCTTTCGACGAGGGCCTGATTCAAGTCATCCAGGCGCTGTAATGACAGCTCCCACAGTGCAGTCCTCATGGGTGGAGAAATCGGGGAGTTCTTCCGGACTTCAGTTGGAGTCGACCCAAAGGGTGCCCGCAATCCCCCGTTTTTTTTCAAAAGTGTTCCTGGAGAACACATGCAGGAGGCCCTCCTTGGCTTCAAGACCACAATCACAATAGGGGGAAGGCCAGTCTGCAATCTTCGATTTGCAGACGATATTGATCCATGGGCTGCAGTGAAGAAGAACTCCAGGATCTCACCCCCAGACTGGAAACCCTCAGCCAATGCCCACGTATGGAGATCAGTACGGAAAAGAGCAAGATCCAGTGAACAGTACCACACCGACCACTCCCACCACATCAAGATGAGTGGCGAGACACTAGAGGAGGTGGAAACTTTCAAGTACCTTGGAGCAGACATCACCAAAGAAGGCACGAGCACAAAAGAGGTGAAGATCAGACTTGCTGTGGCACTCTCCTCCATGACTAAGCTGGCGAAAGTGTGGAGAAACCACAACATCAGAACCCACACTAAGGTCAGACTCTACAAGGCACTCGTCACATCCATTGCCTTGTACAGCTGTAAAGCATGGACACTTACTGCCGATTTAGAAAAGTCGCATTCAAGCCTTTGAGATGAAGGCCTCAGGCGGATCCTGAACATCACCTACAGAGACCGCAAAACCAATGACTACGTCATGGCAGTAGATCGAGGCACGGCTGGACAAAACAAGACCATTGCTATACAGTCAAACGGAGGAAACTGAAGTGGTTTGGCCACACACAAGGCATAACAGCCTGTCAAAGACAGTCCTGCAGGAAGGTGGAAGGCAAAGCAGCACCACGCAAAAGCTGATCACATCAAGGAGGGACCGGCCTCACTGACAGCCTCTGAAACTCCTGACAGACATTTGGCGCGTCACTTCAGCGTCTCGGCTACCCAAACGGTCGACCCGACCAAGAAATGCTGACGCACTCACTATTGTTCCCCTCGACTCTTCGATGGCTGCCTTCTCACATTGAATTTCCACGGAAACCCTCTGTTGCCGTGGTTCTTTTACATGCGCTACTAATTCGTACCACGGACCTGCTTCCGTTCATCCGAAGATCACCCAGACCTATACTACATAAGGGTCTATTGATTTAGTTTGATGGGGAAAATTTCCGGATCAAATTGATACGAACCGCCACACTCAGACGGGACTTTCGCTTTCTAGACACTGTTACCTCTTAGACCACCGACCAACCCACGTTACATATCCATGAGGAGGTGAAGACCGAAGCGTCAATTGATGTATGTCTGGATGCCATGATATGTCAGAGCTGAGTCCCGCCGAAGAGATGAGCAGGATGCTTTGCCATTGACTGATCCTCGGAGTGAATGGAGTGAGTGATGTGTCTGGAACGTAACTAATGTATGAGCTACCTCAGTGATGGAGATAATTTAGAGATGAGATTTAGATTTTTATGGATATTAGAGGGGGGGAGGGGAGAAAGGAGAGGAGGATAGGAAGGGAGGAGAGGGGGGGAGAGGAAGGAGTTAGGGATGAGACTTTTATTTTGAGGAAATGGAAAAGCACTCAGTGCTGTTTACACCAGTTCCAGATGATTATGCATTTTGTAATGTTGTCATCTGTTCCCACGGCTCACAATGACCTACTCTTCTAAAAAGCGGAAATAGTTTTAACGTGTGCGCAAGATATTCTGCGTGCATTCGCACAGTCTCATCCGAAGGACTTTTTCGGGACAGTGGATTTGGCACTGATGTTAATTCTAGAGGAAAAATCCTATTGAACGAGAATGAAAAGCGGGTCAGCAGATCACGAATACATCACTCCAACCACCAGGCGAGAGAGAGAGAGAGAGAGAGAGAGAGAAGAAAGAGAGAGAGAGAGAGAGAGAGAGAGAGGAGAGAGAGAGAGAGGAGAGAGAGAGAGAGAGACTTCAGACTTTTACTGTACATCGGCCTTGGGCCACAATACAAAGGAATGATGGGTGTACGGAGTGGGCATATGGTATGACTGTTATAAACACATTACTATCAACATATATAAATATGAAATGATGTATCAGCAATAATAAAGCAAGAAAAACATCATCGATTTCTTGAATATTCATCACAAATCAATTCACGTACGTCATAATCGACAGTGTTTTGAATGTAGTTTTTCATCAAAATAAGGATCCATTTCTAGAAAGTTATCTTACGTCTTCTGTGGTTGCATTGAACAATAAATCGTGATAAATTATGTCTATCAGTAGATATTGTAACTTTGAGTAGCACAAGCAAAGAAAGTCTCTTCGAATCTTTAAGAAACTTATGTCTCAAATCTTCATAGACAGGACAATTAAATAAAAAGTGTTCTTCATTCTCTATTTGGTATTTACAAACAGGGCACTGCTTATCTTCATTTGAACTACTATAGCGATGTGTATTATTGTTTAGTGGTAGCACATTCAATCGTACTTGAGTAGCTGCAACGCGAAAACAATATGTATCCATTTCACTAATATACTTCTCTCTTTCAAAAACAATCTTAAAGTTTCTATAACTATCATATCTACTACGATCTCTGATGGTGCCAGTCCATTCCTGGGTAAACCAATCTACAAGTCTTTGTTTAAATATGTCTCCTACTCCTTGGTTTAACCAAACGATATTATACCCAGTTATGAAGAGTATTTCCCTGATTTTAGAGACCCAGCATTGTTTGCCCTTTTTATCTAATTCTAACAACAACAACAACAACAATAACAACAACAACATAATAATAATAATAATAATAATAATAATAATAATAATAATAATAATAATAATAATAATAATAATAATAACAATAGTAATAGTAATAATAATGATGTATTGAATTTATATAGCGCTGAATCTTGTAAAGCAACAAATCAAAGCCCTCAGGCGTGTCATAGCTGCCAACCTTTCAGAATCATAAAATGGAATTTAGTGGGGGGTGGATTTGGGAGAAGCCCCCCAAATCTGAAAAACCACGCCAGGGGGCACAGCCCCCTGAAGCTAAGGCATTTTTTTTATGGCTAAAGGGGGACAAACTTTCATCTCTGACAAAATGATGTAGTCAAAGGAAAAAATAGTGTAACGCTTAGACATAAAAATGGCTGCAGGCGGAAACCAAAAGTAAAATAATCACATATGTCTGCTTTCATGAAGTACATAGTCAGTAGATACACTGTTTAGAGACAAGCAGTGAACAGAAGTTGCATTGATTTGTTGGCTTTTTATTTGGTTTATAGGAATAAGTCCAAACAGAGTGTCAAATCTGGGCCACTCTCAGCTCTTCATCGTTGGCTACAGCTTCTCATCTGTTCTCTGCTGCCTCTAGGTCGATACTATTTACGTCCTCAGCTACACCATTTCAGCCTGCTTTGTTGTTTTGAATTTTGACGGGCATAAACCCATGTACATAACTCGAAAAAAGCAAATGATACATGACTTCCGTAACTGAATGCGCATACACACTCAGTCATCGCCACTCTTGAATGCTGTTGTCTGCTACTCCATGTTTGTTTTGTCCATACATGCACAAACATTTGAACAGTGTTATAAACTGGCAGAAAAATGGAGTTTTTGACCAACTGGCATAGCAATATAGCGTCATGCGGCATTCTTTCAGAATCCATATGTAATAATTTTAACCAAAATCTTACGCATACAACATACGTATTTACATACAATGGGTACCTGCCCAGACCTCCATACACCATTTTATTTGGTGTCTTGACAGGCACACCTAAAAATCTTTTACAAGCGATTAAATGCACTTTTTCTAGATGCTTTAGTTTATTCAATCCCGAAATTTCAGATGAGTATAACAGTATTGGTTGGATTTTGGTATCAACAATTTCTTTAAATGTATTTACTGTCATTTCTTTACACTTATGAAAACTTTGTTAAACAGAGAAACTGCTATTTTACCTTTAGTAACCAAATGTGATGTACCTCTCTTTGCGCTAATCATAGATGTAAAATTAAATCCCAACTAGCAATAACTGTTAACTACTTCTAATCGCTTATTATCAAAGAACCAGTTTTCAAGTTTTCCTAAGTGCCCCCCTTTCCTAAATACCACAATCTTAGTTTTGTCTTTGCTTACACTTAATTTCATGTTATTACAACAGGTTTCTAAGACCTTTAATTGATTTTGTAAACCAGTAGGTGTAGTTGACATTAATGCTACATCATCAGCAAATAATAGATAAACAACTAAAAAATATATGGAAACATCTTGCACCGTGCTTACCTTTTCATTCATAACGTTCACTAACTGATTAATGAACACAAGAAAACAATGTAGGGCTTAGAACGCATCCCTGCCTTACCCCCATGGGGCTTTGAAGCATATTAGTTAATTCAGAATTTGCTCGTATGCATGCTGATAATGACTTATACATAGCCTCAAGTGATGCAAAAATTTTTACCCTTTACACCTTGCTGTTTGATATAACGTAATACGCTTTCATGTTCAACTGTGTCGAAGGCCTTTTCAAAATCTACAAAGGCGACTTACAATTGTCTTCCTTTTTAGTCATATAATCTGAATAGTGGCGTACAAGTAAATATCTGATGAATTGTAGAATAGTTTGACGAAAACCTGCCTGACATTCTGAGATTAGGTTATTACTTATTAACCAGTCATTACAATCGAGCATTCAATATGGTAGTGTAACATTTAGATACTATACTTAAGAGAGACAAGAGAGACACTCCTCTATAATTATCAACATTCTCGGAATCTCCTTTCTTATAAAGAGGAATAATTATGGCTTAATACCATTCTTGTCGGTAATATGCCTTGGTCAAAAATTACATTAAATAGCATTACCAGAAATACATTTACTTTTGAACCAACATTTTTTAAAATCATTTTGCAGAATTTCACCAATGCCGCTTGCTTTGTTGTTTTTCAGTCTTCTAATAGCATGACTAACTTCTTCTGTTATATTTTTATGTAACACGTGGTCTATTTCCTCGGATAAATCATTTACAATGTCACATTCATCAATACATTCATCATTATTACCCTGAAAGATGTTTTTAAAGTGGTTAAACCAGTCATCTGTGGTAATGTTGTTTGTAATTCTTTTCTTATTTCCAAGACCCAATCTATGTAATTCCTTCCCAAAACTAGAGGGGCTGTTAACCTCATTCGCTAACTTTTCAGTTTGTTGCCTGTTACAAGTGAGTTTCTTAGCTTTCAGCAACTGCTTATACCTCTTTCTAGCTTCAACAAAAAATAAGAGAGAGAGAGAGAGAGAGAGAGACGAGAGAGGAGAGGAGAGAGAGAGAGAGAGAGGAGAGAGAGCGAGCTTTTTTTTTTTAAGGATCTAACAATTTAATGTCACTGCCCAACTAGACATTTGACAAGGAGGTAACACAAATATATTATTGAAAAAGTAATTTTCTAATAGTTAAATAGGTGATCAGCACACTTACGTCTGGCAAAAAAAGGGAAAGGGGGCATCCACTTAAAAAACTATTTAGAACATACAATTGGTGTCTATACAGTTACAAATCTAATTTGGACATACAAAGAAAAAAAAACAAAACTGAAATACAGTAACAACTTCGAATCGGCCATCCTCAAATTACATGTGATAATATCAGCCTCTTTAAATCAGCGTAAATTCCGAAACATTGCTCTGAAAGTGGGCTTTATTTATACATTTTGATACAAATGGGCTTCTTTTGCTTTGCCTTAAAAACAGGAAACGAAGGGTTTGGCCAACAACAAGGCATAACACCTTAAAAGACATCCTGCAGGATGGGGAAAAAGGAGCAGGACACCCACGCAAAAGCTGGATACCCAAATAAAGGAAAGGGGCCGCCTCACTTACCAACCTCCTAAAACCCATGACAAACTTTTGGCGTCCACTTGAGCTTCGTGGGGGTCCCCCCACGGTCGCCCGCCCAAAATAGGAGTGACTGCAACTGACTTTTTCCCTATCAAGGCTTTTTTTGAATTTTGCCAGGGAGAACTCTTTGTTGCCGGGGTTTTTTTAAACGTGCGCTACATAATTACGTGTAACACACGGGACCTCGGGGTATCGTCTCATCCGAAAGACTAGCGCCAAGACCACCACTCATGGTCTAATGGATGGGGGAAAAGTTTCCGGTCCAAATGGAGTAAACCCCGCCACTTCAGCCCGGGACTTTTCGCTTTCTAGACAGCTGGTTACCTCTAGCCCACCGATCCACACCCATTTGAACATGTCCAAGAGAGGGAGAGGGGAGAAGAGAGAGAGAGAGAGAGGAGAAGAGAGAGAGAGAGGAGAGGAGGAGAGAGGGGGGGGGGGGAGAAAGAGAGAGAGAGAGAGAGGGTGGGGGTGAAGGAAAGAGAAAAGGGGGAGAGAGGAGATGATCTTTTTTTTTTTGAGGATAATGGAATAAGCACTCATGTGCTTTTTACACCCAGTTCCCGTTTTTTATGCAGTTTTGTAAATGTTGTCATCTGTTCCCACCGGCACACAATGACCTACTCTTCTGAAAAGCGGAAATAGTTTTAACGTGTGCGCAAGATATTCTGCGTGCATTCGCACAGTCTCATCCGAAGGACTTTTTCGGGACAGTGGATTTGGCACTGATGTTAATTCTAGAGGAAAAATCCTATTGAACGGAATGAAAAGCGGGTCAGCGATCACGAAACATCACTCCCAACACCAGGCGAGAAGAGAGAGAGAGAGAAGAGAGAGAAAGAGAGAGAGAGGAGAGGAGAGAGAGAGAGAGAGAGAGAGAGAGAGAGAGAGAGAGAGACTTCAGACTTTTACTGTACATCGGCCTTGGCCACAATACAAAGGAAAGATGGGTGTACGGAGTGGGATATGGTAAAGACTGTTAAAACATTACTATCAACATATATAAATATGAAATATGTAAACAGCAATAATAAAGCAAGAAAAACATCATCGATTTCTTGAATATTCATCACAAATCAATTCACGTACGTCATAATCGACAGTGTTTTGAATGTAGTTTTTCATCAAAATAAGGGTCCCTTTCTAGAAAGTTATCTTACGTCTTCTGGTTGGTTGCATGAACAATAAATCGTGGGTAAATTATGTCTAAACAGTAGATATTGTAACTTTTAGTAGCACAAGCAAGAAAGTCTCTTCGAATCTTTAAGAAACTTATGTCTCAAATCTTTATAGACAGGACAAATTAAATAAAAAATGTTCTTCATTCTCTATTTGGTATTTACAAACAGGGCATGCTTATTTCATTTGAACTACTATAGCGTGTGTATTATTGTTTAGTGGGAGCACATTCAATCGTACTTGAGTAGCTGCAACGCGAAAACAATATGTATCCATTTCACAATATATACTTCTCTCTTTCAAAAAACAATCTTAAAGTTTCTATAAAACTATCATACTACTTACGATCTCTGAAAGGTGCCAGTCCCTTCTGGGTAAAAACCCAAACTACAAGTCTTTGTTTAAAGGCACGCAAGAACATTTTTATGTCTCCTACTCTTGGTTTAACCAACGATATTATTTCCCCGTTATGAAGAGTATTTCCCTGATTTTAGAGACCCGCATTGTTTGCCCTTTTTATCTAATTCTAACAACAACACAACAACAATAACAACAACAACATAATAATAATAATAATATAAAAAATAATAATAATAATAATAATATAATAATAATAATAATAATAAAAAAAAACAATAGTATATAATAATAATGATGTATTGAATTTATATAGCGCTGAATCTTGTAAGCAACAAATCAAAGCCCTAGGCGTGTCATAGCTGCCAACCTTTCAGAATCATAAATGGGGAAATTTTGTGGGGGGGGATTTGGAGAAGCCCCCCAACCTGAAAAACGTCAGGGCGCACAGCCCCCTGAAGATAAGGCATTTTTTTTGGCTAAAGAGGGACAAACTCTCATCTCTGACAAAATTATGTATCAAAGGAAAACTAGTGTAACGCTTAGAAAAAAAGGGTGCACGGAAACCCAAAAACATTATGTCTGCTTTTTTGAAGACTAGCAAATACACTGTTTAGGCGAGCAGTGAAAAAGAATTGCTTGATATGGTTTTTATTTGGTTTATAGGAATTAAAATCCCAAACAAATGTCAATCGGCCATCTAGCTCTTCATTGTTTTTACGCTTCAATTGTCTCTCCTGCCTCTAGGGCGATACTATTTTCGTCCTCAGCTACACCATTTCAGCCTTGCTTGTGTTGTTTTGAATTTTGACGGCATAAACCCATGTACATAACTCGAAAAAAGCAAATGATACATGACTTCCGTAACTGAATGCGCATATCACCTCAGTCATCGCCACTCTGAATGCTGTTTTGCTACTCCATTTGGTTTGTCCATACATGCACAAACCATTTGAATCAGGTGTTATAAACTGGCAAAAAATGGAGTTTTTGACCAACTGGCATAGCAATAAGCGTCATGCGGCATTCTTTCAGAATCCATATGTAATAATTTTAACCAAAAACTTACGCATACAACATAGTATTTACATACAATGGGTACCTGCCAGACCTCATACACCATTTTATTTGGTGTCTGACAGGCACACCTAAAAATCTTTTACAAGCGATTAAATGCACTTTTTCTAGATGCTTTAGTTTATTCAATCCCGAAATTTCAGATGAGTATAACAGTATTGGTTGGATTTTGGTATCAACAATTTCTTTAAATGTATTTACTGTCATTTCTTTACACTATGAAAACTTTGTTAAACAGAGAAACTGCTATTTTACCTTTAGTAACCAAATGTGATGTACCTCTCTTTGCGCTAATCATAGATGTAAAATTAAATCCAACTAGCAATAACTGTTAACTACTTCTAATCGCTTATTATCAAAGAACCAGTTTTCAAGTTTTCCTAAGTGCCCCCTTTCCTAAATACCACAATCTTAGTTTTGTCTTGCTTACACTTAATTTCATGTTATTACAACAGGTTTCTAAGACCTTTAATTGATTTTGTAAACCAGTAGGTGTAGTTGACATTAATGCTACATCATCAGCAAATAATAGATAAACAACTAAAAAATATATGGAAACATCGTGCACCGTGCTTACCTTTTCATTCATAACGTTCACTAACTGATTAATGAACACAGAAAACAATGTAGGGCTTAGAACGCATCCCTGCCTTACCCCCATGGGGGCTTTGAAGCATTATTAGTTTAATTCAGAATTTTGCTCGTATGCATGCTGATAATGACTTATACATAGCCTCAAGTGATGCAAAAATTTTACCCTTTACACCTTGCTGTTTGATATAACGTAATACGCTTTCATGTTCAACTGTGTCGAAGGCCTTTTCAAAATCTACAAAGGCGACTTACAATTGTCTTCCTTTTTTAGTCATATAATTCTGATAGTGGCGTACAAAGTAAATATCTGATGAATTGTAGAATATGTTTGACGAAAACCTGCCTGACATTCTGAGATTAGGTTATTACTTATTAACCAGTCATACAATCGAGCATTCAATATGGTAGTGTAACATTTAGATACTATACTTAAGAGAGACAAGAGAGACACTCCTCTATAATTATCAACATTCTCGGAATCTCCTTTCTTATAAAGAGGAATAATTATGGCTTAATACCATTCTTGTCGGTATATGCCTTGGTCAAAAATTACATTAAATAGCATTACCAGAAATACATTTACTTTTGAACCAACATTTTTTAAAATCATTTTGCAGAAATTTCACCAATGCCGCTTGCTTTGTTGTTTTTCAGTCTTCTAATAGCATGACTAACTTCTTCTGTTATATTTTTATGTAACACGTGGTCTATTTCCTCGGATAAATCATTTACAATGTCACATTCATCAATACATTCATCATTATTACCCTGAAAGATGTTTTTAAAGTGGTTAAACCAGTCATCTGTGGTAATGTTGTTTGTAATTCTTTTCTTATTTCCAAGACCCAATCTATGTAATTCCTTCCCAAAACTAGAGGGGCTGTTAACCTCATTCGCTAACTTTTCAGTTTGTTGCCTGTTACAAGTGAGTTTCTTAGCTTTCAGCAACTGCTTATACCTCTTTCTAGCTTCAACAAAAATAAGAGAGAGAGAGAGAGAGAGAGAGAGAGAGAGAGGAGAGAGAGAGAGAGAGAGAGAGAGAGAGAGAGCGAGCTTTTTTTTTAAGGATCTAACAATTTAATGTCACTGCCCAACTAGACATTCTGACAAGGGAGGTAACACAAATATATTATGTGAAACAGTAATTACTAATAGTTAAATAGGTGATCAGCACACTTACGTCTGGCAAAAAAGGAAGGGTGCATCCACTTAAAAAACTATTTAGAACATACAATTGGTGTCTATACAGTTACAAATCATATGGTACATACAAAGAAAAAAAATCAAACTGAAATACAGTAACAACTTTCGAATCGGCCATCCTTCAAATTACATGTGATAATATCAGCCTCTTTAAATCAGCGTACTTCCGAATACATTGCTCTTGAAAGTGACTTTATGAGTACATATTGATACAAATGGGCTGTCTTTTGCTTTGCCTTAAGAGAGAGAGAGAGATTTTATATATTTGTTGTTGTTTTTTTAATAATTCTTTTATTTCAAGGATAATGAGATGAGCACTCGTGTGCTTTTGGCATCCAGTACCCCTTTCTATGCAGTTTTCGTAATTTTTTTTTCATTTTTGTTTACATTTTCGTTTTGCATTCACAAAAGAAAAAGAACAAAAGTTTCTGAACAAACAGAATAAATGAAGCGAAAGTACTTATACAATTATTTACATAAATAAGGGATAACAACTGCTTTTCAAACACACACACCACATACACACACACACACACACACACACACACACACACACACACACACACACACACACACACACAAATTTGTTATGCTATATAAGTTAACATAAATGCATCATGTCAAATATGGGAAAAGCAATATTATTTATACGTCTCTGTCAAATTCTGTCAATTTATGCCATGCACTCGTTTCCTTATTGAGGAAAAGCACAATGTTTCAGTGTGAGTGTAACTACACAGTGTGTAACAGCACGGCCCATCTTTCCTGTTATCACCTGGATGCTATTCAGCAAAAGAAAATGGTCAGACAGTGTCTCAGTTATATAAATCTAGTCTAGCAATGTTTTATAGTGACTCCATTCAAAAGTAAACTTACTGAGGTTGTTTGCAATTGCTGCATTGTATTTTTCAATTTGAAACCTGGACTTCAACTGTTTTAGAAAAACTGTTCATACTGGTAAATTACTTTCAATTCTACATCTGTAAATGTACCATTTGACAAAAGGATAATGAAATCGAAAATAGCTTCAGCTTTCATGCAATCATTCACGCCAAAAAGCACAATCTTTCGTGAAATTTTCACATTCGATGTATATTCACAATGGTCATATATATTATTTTTTTCTAAATGTGTCCAAAAAGTTCTTGCGTGGCTGCAATCCCAAAAAGAATGTTCTATTGAATCTTTTGCATTATTGCACAGAGGACAACTTGTTGTATTGTTACACCAATTGCGCACAAAACAACATTAGTAATCATTTTTATCTGTAACCATTTGTATCTGTAATCATTGTAATTTGATGTCTTTCATCTTGTGCAATTTTCCAAACACCCTTTTCCGGTTGATTTCTTCATTAAGTGTATGTGTCTCTTTTTAGAGCATTTTGGTTCCGTGTTGCTTTTGTAAATTTTGTCATCCGTTCCCACTGGCAAACAACGGCCTACTCTTCTGAAAAGCGGAAAGGGATTTAACGTGTGCGCAAGATATTCTGCGTGCATTCGAACACGGGACCTTGGTTTACAGTTCCATCCTGAGAGAGAGAGACAGAGACAGAGAGACAGAGACAGGGAGAGAGAGAATAACGAACAATGAGCTAGATTTATTCTTCATGCCATCAGCCCCTAGAATTGGGTCAACAAAGCACAGCAAAACAAAGCAAAGCAAACAAAGCCAAAAAGAAATGATAGCACCTCATGACCTATGTGGCGACTGCCAAAACATGGCAAATGTGAACATGGCTCCTTTTCAATTAAAACAAATGTTCTATTTTAAACAATTGTATTCTCCTTGTCAGTTCTCCAAATGTTCGACAAAATCCTAAAAAATAAAAAGATATAAACTTAGATTTTGAATGGTAGAAACAAAATCGTTTTTCAGAAAATGTATAATGACTGATCGTTAGGAACCAAATGGGTTATGCGTTAGATTTTCATCAAGAATATAACTATACATAAAATGCTTCTAATCTTCCACCACATTACAAAACTTACACATGTAGTCAGTATTCCTCTTAAAAGTTCTTCTGAAAGATGAACCATGTATTGTTAGCAAGCCAAGACGATGTTTTACTAAACAGTCCTTAACACATTTTATATCCATATATTCAAAATACAGTTTACATTCAAAGTTGGCTTTAAACATTTTATATGTCTGATAAATGTCTTTGGCCACTATAGACCCATTCCACTCTTGTAAATATACATAGGTCATTCTTTGCTTAAACAACGATAGAAAAGTATATTCACAATCTACTTCTTGTTGCAGCCAGGTGTACCCGAAACCAAGATTAAACAAAGCATGTTACTTTACTTATAAAGTTACCCAAAATGTTTTACCATATTCGTCCATATTGATGAGCATTAGGTATGCTTGCTTGGGAAGTCTACCTATATCCATTTTCAGAAGCCTAACACAGTATCAAATACACCTGACTGCACCGTTTATGTATAATGGTTAGCGTCCTATTTGTCTATGAACAAATTTATTTGGCACCCTGAGAGGTACATTAGGAAATGTTTACATGCAAAGGAGTGCATCTTTTCAAAATTGCTCATTCTATCAAATCCCTACACCTCAGAACCACACAAAAGAATTGGCAGTACTTGCACATCAAAAATTACCCCAAAAATATATTCCTCAGATATGCCATTTATTGTTAAAATATGTTTCCAACACTGAACACATGCACATTGTCCTTTAACTGCTAGAGCATCCACACCTCTGTTAACACCCCTTTTCGTAGTAACCACAAATCCTAGGTAACTGTATTCATTAACCACTTCTAGCACACTGTCACCCAGTTTCCAGTTTTTATTCTTACCCCCAAATCGACCTTTGCAAAAGACCATAACTTTAGACTTGTCTGTATTAACATTCAAAGACATATTTTACATGCTTTATGTATAGGGGACGGGATAGCTCAGAGGTTGGAGCACTCGCTTTCCCCAAGCCAAGTTAAGCAGGGTCGAGCGTGGTTACCAGTTGGATGGGTGACCGTTTGCGCGCCTTGGCTTCAGTACAGTTCCCCCAGTTCACCCAGCTGTAAATGGGTACGTGCCCTCTTTAGGGTCAGGGAAGGTAAAGCAGCGAGGGAGAGGAGATGGGCGCCGCCCTCAATATGCTGGCCCTAGAGAAGTGAGGTCTCTGACGCCTCGCTCCCCTAAGACCTTATAGGTTATGGGACTCCTTTACCTTTACCTTTTATCTATTTATCCCAGCTGTAAATGAGTACCTGCCCTCTTTAGGGTCAGGGAAGGTAAAGCAGCGAGGGAGAGGAGATGGGCACCGCCCTAAATATGCTGGCCCCTAGAGTAGTGAGGTCTCTGACGCCTCGCCACCCTACGACCACATAGGTTATGGGAACACCTTTACCTTTGTGTAAACTGTTAATTTTGTATTGTAAAATCAATACAATACTGGACAACATAACTATATCATCAGCAAACAAAAGGAGATACAATTCAAGAAAATCGGGCCGAAACTGTATACCATGAAGGCCATCATTATCAACTGCTAAAGCTATTAATTTCATTTATAGAAAAGGAAAACAATATAGGATAACATACATCCCTGACTTAGACTGATCCGGCAATCAAACAATTCAGTTCGCCTGTTCTCTATATGCACACAAGACACCACAGGAGGAGAGGCCAACCGACCGACAAATAGAACTCTGAACTCTGAACTGGTTTGATTGCACATCGGCCTTGGGCCACAATATAATGCAACGTTGATTTGGGAAATCATCACGATATAACGCAGTATATAACACACAGTAATAACATTCAATACATATTCATGCGTTTTCAGTATACGGAAACACTTCTAAGGTGGAGATTAAATTTAGTTTTGCTTAATTTTGCTTGGCTAGTTTTATCGGAAACAAGATTACTGTACATACACAAATGAGTAGAACATTGTTCCATACGTTATGGTTACTTCTATTACAATGAAAGTTCTTTTGTTTTCATTCTTTGATATTAGACTTAAATCTCACACTTAAGTAATTATACTTTTCTTCCGTTTATATATTATAACACAACATTTGCAAATAAATTTGTCTTTCACACCCACATTGAAGTGCAGATCATGATAAACTCAATGTTTAAAGTTTTTTCTTCCGTCTTGTTGATTGCATGGAACACATACTTTCATAAATTATGTGTGTGATAGGGTTTGTGGCTCTTAGCAAAACGTGCAGAGGAAGTCCTTTCGATCCCTTTAGAAATTTAAGTCTTAAGTCATCATACATAGGACAGGCAAACAAAAAAGTGGTGTTCATTTTCAATATGATTTTTACAAAATGGAAAAGCCTTTTCATGGTTAGAATCCTTATAGCGATGTACATTGTTATGTAGGGGGAGAACATTAAATCGAACATGAGAAATGGCAACACGGAAACAATATACATCAATATCTAGAATGTATGGCTCACTTTCAAAAACGGTCTTGAATGACGTGTAAGGTTGATATCTGTCACGTTCTCTGAGAGTACCTGTCTATTTCTGAATAAACATATCCACAATCCTCTGTTTAAAAATATGCAGAAATGTTTTCACGTTTCCAACACTTTGCTGTAACCAAACAATATTAAAACCAGTCATACATAATATTTCTCTTATTTTTTATACCCAGCACTGCTTCCCAATACTGTCTAAATGTAGTAACATTTGATAGGCCTTATATGATAATCGTTCTGTAATCATTTCTAATAATCTAAACCAATATCTTAGGCAGGTAACGTATGAATTCACATAAAGTGGATATCTACCCAAATCCCCATATACCATTTTATTTGGTGTCTTGGTTGGCACTCCTAGAAACCTTTTACATGCACACATGTGCACTTTTTCTATGTGTTCTAACCTGTTTATTCCCCATATTTCTGCAGCATATAGCAACATTGGTTGTATTTTTATATCGAAGATTTTAAAGTAAGTTTTTGCTGACATTTCTTTATATTTTTGAAATACTCTATTAAGCTGAACTATTGCCTTTTTTTTTTTTTTTTGCTGCCTCATCTTCTGTGACGTCCTCCGTCCTGCTGTTCCCACACCGCTCATTCCAATCTTCCCACCACAACCATACCCAGATTTTTTTTTGTCTCATCCTCAGAGTCGGAGGCCCACAGGGAGCCAATCACTATCAGGCCGCCGCGGGGCCACCAGCCAGAGGGGCCCTGCACTGCTGCTGGGTCACTTTGGCGGTGTTCAGTGGTGCCTGTTCTGAGCTAACATACGCAGGACACCACCTACTAAGCCCCCTACTAACGACAGTATTAGCTCAGTCGCGGAGCCAGACTGAGTGAGTTGCCCACCCGAGGTGGCAACCACCACAACGTCCCTCCAACGACCGTCCCCCGCGAACCTCCAACCCCAAAGGCTTTGACACAAACTCACCACAGGCACAGAAGTGTATGGGCAAACCGAATCTGAGGTCACCATGAGACCAGAGAAACTGGGACCACCGAATCAGAGGCAATTTTTTTAATTGCATGATGATCAGTGACAATGAGGATGACGTAATTATGCTGCTGTGGAAGTGCATATGCTTTGAGACTACTTGACAGGGTTGTACTCTACGCTTGCTATCATAATATATCCCGGCGTCAACCGGCCCGAGAGATACAGACACCTGCAGTGTTGGTCAGGTAATTTGAGCAACACTCTCAAACTCGCATCCGTTAAGTGGATGAAGCTCGACTGTGTGGTCCCAGTCTTCCCACTGACCCCCAGCACACTCCTCTGGGTAGGAGCCGGCCGGAGTCCGAAAAAATCCCCATGACTCTTATGGGAAATTTGAACCCGCGACCTTCCAGTCCGTAACCGTCGCGATGTAAACAACCCAAAGACCACAGACAACTGAAAGTTTGACTCTCAACTGTCAGTCCTGCCGAAATATCGCATCGACTTAAACGAACTTTTTATCAACGAACATGTCGACATTGCCCTTTGTCAGAAACTTGCTACGTGACACAGGTGATGAAGCTTTTACTGCCTCTCTCACTTCAAGTAATTTTGAACTGTTTTCACTTCCCTCGTCAACATACGACCAACAGATCCGCGGCAGCTTGGCTATCGTGATGAAAAAGACTCTCTACGTCATGCTACCTGCAGGAGACTGGACTATTTTTCTTTCGAAGGTTTGAGATTCGTTTAACCCTCGACCAAACATCAACAAAATGGTTCTCATTTACCCGCGTACTCCCACCAAAAGAAGAACAAAATTCCTAGTAATTGTTTTTTCAAGAACTCCCAGTCTTGCTCTCTTATTACACCAATGACAGCAGAAGTTTTTCTATTCAAGGGGACTTCAATTTCATTATGATAGTCCTTGTGACAAAGATGTACAGAAGGTAAAGTCTATTCTATCTGATTTTAATTTGTGTCAACTGGTTGACAGATCTACTCACAGAGATAGACACATTTTGGACTGGATTGTAGTAAGAAATGATGATAAAGTTGTAAAGCTTTGCGATGTTAAGAGTTCCCGGGCCTATCCAGATCATTATGGTGTTTTCTCCCAGCTTGACTTGCAGCGACCTCCGCCGGTCACCCGTTGGGTGTCCTCCAGGGGCATCGGAGGATGTGCCGGGAGGATTTCCGCGCTGATCTTGTGTCTCTGGTGAGGGTGCTGGAGGCGTAGATGTTACATCCTTGGTTGAGACCTATGATGGGGGGCTTAAGATAATTGTTGACAAACACGCTCCCGTTGTTTCTCGGAGGGTGCGCGACAGGCCTTCAGCGCCTTGGAGGACGATGGGGTGAGAGAGGCTAGAAGGTGGAACGGAGGGCAGAGAGAAAGTGGAGAAAGACAAAACTATCAGTGCACAGAGAAATTTTAGTCAAGGAAAATACGGTATACAGGAATCTGAAAGAGTCAAAGATAAAAGAATTTTATTGTGAGGAAATGAAATCATGTCGTTCATCAAAACAAATTTTCTCTATAGCTAACAGCCTCCTGGGTAAGAATAATACCACTCCCCTTCCCCAATGTGCCCTACACGATCTACTACAAAGTTTTTGTAACTTTTCATGGATAAAATCAGACAAATACGCGATGATCTTGATCAGCGACCATCTGTTCCACCTAGTTTCCATCAGTATGATGGTCCCATTTTGTCATCCTTTCAACCAGTTTCTGTGAAAGACATCCATGAAGTAATTCTGCCTGCCAACAAAAAGCTGTTGTTTAATCCTTTTCCCACTGTTTTGATAAAAGCAAAACCTGATATTTTGGACAAACACATCCATGCCGTCAACCATCATTCAATGCCCTTTTTCCCCTTCCCGTTGTCGTGAAAGCATTGTCCATTCCTGTCAAGGTCGAAACAAAAGCTTGAACCCCCCACTTTTGATAAAGCAGACTTAATAACTAGAAAGAATAACAAGCCTTTCCGCTCTCCTTTTTCAAAATTCTAGGTTTCCTCAACGCCTCAAGTTTAAACTATCTGCTCAAAACAGAAAAATAAGGGTTTCCAATTCTTATTTCAAAAGTCGGAAGGTGGGCCAAAATTCAAAGCCCTACTTGAAACCCCACCTTTTGGCAGATCATCACAGCGTATAGGCTGGTCCAGCAGGGAAACTGCCGTACTGAGTGTCACCGCACCTGCTTTTGCAAATACACCGCAGAGTTCATCATGGCTGTTGGACCCAGTGCGGCATTCGACACGCTTGACCACCTATTTTGCTCAAAAACTCGAACTCTTTTGGAAAAAGGTGTTGCCTTGCAGGGTTTTACCTCTTATGTCTCTGATATCTGAGGCGTGTGATAAGTTAAGTCACAACCTTCCCCTCCTGTTTGGCGCCTCAAGTTCTGTTTTGGGTCCCTATTTTCACACTATACTCTCAGCCCTGTCTAATGTGTGACCTTACATGATTGCCAGTTTCATAAATATGCAGATGATACAGAAATTTCGGCAATGCAACACCTCAAATTTTTTCAGACGCCACGCGCACACGGGCAGATTGCACGCACAGTGTCCTTCGAATGAATGGACAGCAACAAACCAAATTAAATACAGACAAGACAGAAGTTATGGAAATTGGTTCACCATCTAGTCTTATCGGTGTCGGAGAGTTTCTGTGGTCTTGGGTGCTGTGACATAGCTTTCAGAGTTCTGTGCGGTATCTGGGTGTTCAGCTAGATCCTACCTCTCCATGAAAGACCACATTAGTAACGCCCTGCAGAGCATGCTTTCTAGAGCTGCCCGTATTGCACACATTAAGAAATTCTTGCCCGTGATGCAGTGATCAAGTTTGTTTCAGCGACCGCTTGTCGCGACTGGACTTTTGCAACTCCTGTTTTATCGGAAAGTGATGACCAGTTTACTCGCCTGCAGCGAATTCAGAACTCTGCTGCCAGCCACCCTTTGGGAAAGAGCAAAAGGGCCCATGTGACTCCCATGCATAGGGAGCTTCATTGTTACCTTAGGGCACGCTGTCAGACAAAATTCGGTCTTGGCATACCGTCACTCTGAAGGGTCCTTGCTCCATCTTGTCAGCTGCCTTGAAATCACGCACCACAACTAGAACCCTGCGGTTTTTCGAATGATAACTTACTGTTGTACCCCATTACAACCTCAAAACCGCAGGTCGTAGATCTTTTTGGGGTTGCTGCGCCCACGATCTGGAACTCTCTGCCACCAGCCGTCAGACATGCTCCCACTTTATCCCGTTTAAGTCTTCATTGAAGACACATCTCTTTAATGTATTTCTTAGCTAGTTTTAAAAATTGTGCTTGTCTTGACGGTCGCCGTTTGTCACACTGTAGGCACTTCATTGCATGCCCCCGGGTGTTGTTATGTTTTTTTTTTGTTTGTTTGTTAGTTAAGTTATTGCTAGTGCCTTTTCTCTCGAGTGTACTGTTAATTGCCCTGCTAGTGTGTGCCCGACGCAAGGGTGTGCCTCTACAGTGCGATAGTACTCGGTAAATTTTTTTTGGGGCTTTAGAAATGCTCATTATCATTGTTTTTGTTGTTGTGTTAGTGCTGTGTGTGCATGTGTATAGATCCATGGTATGAAAGCGCATTTAGTCATTGCTTTGAGAAATGTCATATAAAAGCTATTCATTATTATTATTATTATTAACCCAAGGCGCTAACCACTGCGCCATGGCCGCTGGTAACTATTGCCTTTTTGCCTTTTGTTGTTAAATGCAGTGTACCATTTGTAACACTGATCATTGTTGTAAATTTAAATCCTAGATAACAATAGCTATTAACTACTTTCAATCTATTACTATTGTAGAACCACCTCTCATGTTTCCCTAAAAATCCCCCCTTTCTAAATACCAT
This sequence comes from Rapana venosa, assembly GCA_028751875.1. Taxonomy (NCBI): domain Eukaryota; kingdom Metazoa; phylum Mollusca; class Gastropoda; order Neogastropoda; family Muricidae; genus Rapana; species Rapana venosa. The sequence goes on from CM054155.1 coordinate 54,803,349, forward strand.
GACCTTTGTTTTTTTCAATGTTTACAGTTAATTTTATATTATCACAACATGTTTGTAAAATATTCAACTGATTCTGTAGACCACTTGGTGTTGTTGATATTAGTACCACATCATCTGCAAATAATAAGATAAACAATTCCATGATATCTGGGAATAATTGTACCCCGTGTTTACCGTTTTCATTCATTAGGTCAGCTAGCTGGTTTATGAACAATGAAAATAGTGTTGGGCTGAGAACACAGCCCTGCCGTACTCCAATAGGGCAGTCAAACATTTCCGTTAATTTGAAATTTGCACTTACACATGATTTTAATGACTTGTATATAGCTTGAAGGGAAGCAAAGAATTTGCCTTTTACTCCTTGATTTTGAATACACTGCAATAGTTTACTATGCTGAACAGAATCAAAGGCCTTGGTAAAATCAACAAAAGCAACATAAAGTTTTCTACCTTTTTTACTCATGTGGTTCTGGATGACAGCATATAACGTGAATATCTGATCACCTGTAGAATATTTTCTTCTAAATCCTGCTTGGCATTCTGATATTAAGTTGTGACTTTCTAACCAAGTGTATAGTCGACTGTTCAATATTGAAGTATAACATTTAGATATTGTGCTTAGGAGAGAGATTCCTCTGTAGTTATCTACATCATTTGGATTTCTTTTTTTATGTAATGGTATTATTATGGCCTTTGACCATACCTGTGGGTAAAGTCCTTGATCAAAAACAACATTAAATAATTTTGTTAGAAATATTATAACATTATTACCACCACATTTTAACATTTCAACTAGGATATCATCTATTCCACCGGCTTTTCTAAATCTTTAAGTTTGTTTACTGCCTGAGTAACTTTTGCTTCTGATATTTCTATATTTAAAACATGATCTGTTTCCACTGAGAGTTCTGTATCACTGTTGAAGTCCCTTTCTAACTCTTCACTATTCCCATGAAAAACAATTTTTAAAATGTTTCAACCATTCATCTCTAGTGATACTGTTTACTACCTTTCCTTTATTTACACAACTCATTTTTTGAGCTCATTCCAAAAGTTTGACCTGTTGCTAATTTCTTTTTGCCAGTGCTTTAGTATTTTGTTTTCTGAAAGTGTTTTTTTTTTCAAAAGATACTTATACTGTTTTCCCTCTATAACATATATTAGTCTATCAGCTTCTTTTTGAGTTGCTCTTAAACATCTGAGCGTCTTTCTACATTCCTTTTTTGCTTTAATACATTCATTGTCAAACCATTCTGACCTTTTTGCTGCACCAATACGACATCTTTTGAGCATGCATTTACTAGACTCTTTTAAACACTCTACAAATAGTTCTAAAGCACCATCTACATCGCTATCCAAGTTATTTCTAGCCATTCTCAAACTGTTTTGAATATCTGCACTTTCCCAAGAATTTCTGAATTTATTTTCCAGTGCTTTATTCCAGATAAATCTTTCAAATTCAGCATTTTCACTTGCTTTACTTTTGATATGGCAGTCATTACCAGCTCCCATTAGTTCTACCTCCATGATAACAGGTAAGTGATCTGACTCTATACAGTTTTCAACAGCTAAGGCAACCACTTGAATAGAAGAAAAAAGTTCAACAGATGTGACAAAATAATCCACAGTGTTTTCCCCAGAGTGTCCAACATAGGTACAACTATCATCAAAGTTTGTTTCACTTAGTCCATTTAGTATTATACAATCATACATGTTACATAATTCAATCAACTGATCGCCAAAGTTGTTAACTTTATCCTGTGATTTCCGTGGAAATTTGTTTTCAGCAGGAACAGATGTTTCATCAAAGGACCGACAAATAGAGAGACGGAGAGACATCCAGGCAAGCAGATACTGAGATAGACCAAAGATGGAGGAAGATACAAATTTGCAGAGAGACAGAGCAAACAGACAGAAGCAAAGATGAAGACAGACAGACAGACAGGCAGACAGACAGACAGAGAGAGAGAGAGAGAAAGAGAGAGAGAGAGAGAGAGAGAGAGAGAGAGAGAGAGAGAGAGAGAGAGAGAGAGAGAAGAGAAGGAGAGGAACTCTGAACGGGTTTAATGTACATTGGTCTTTGGCCACAATACATACAGAGGGCAAGGCAAAAAGGCAAGTGAAGGAAACGAAATGCAAACGAGATCGTAACATTTTCCATATGAGAGAGAGAGAGAGAGAAGAGAGAGAGAGAGAGAGAGAGAGAGAGAGAGAGAGAGACAGAGACAGAGACAGAGACAGAGAGAGAGAGATTATTTATTCATGTTTAGGCAACCGCCCTTCATGAAGGGGTTGGTGAAAGAAAAGAAGTACAATAACACTCGATAAAAGAACATAACAAAAAACAATGCATCAGTCACAGTTAACAACATGCTGAACAGCAATCATCTATGAGGTTGCGGTATATTGAAGCTTAAATGCTTTATGCAGAAAAAGTGCAAAATTTCAAACATCAGCATGCCTTGTAGATGCCATCAACAAACTTAGCTTGAACATACATGGTTGTTAATAATATTTCACTGGAATAAACCGCTGTCTAAGTCTATTTAAGGCAGGGCAACATAAAACAAAATGTACTTCATTGTCTTTCTCCCATCCACATAAAGGACAAATTAACTTAGTGGGATCATTTGGCCTATACCTATTGTGATGGGTTGTCATATTTGACACACCCATTATAAATCTTGTCACTATAATTTTCATGTATCTCTCCATGCTAGAGGTTCAATGCGGCTTCATTTCATGATTACTACAAAAAGTCCTATGCAGATTAAATCTTTCGGGTATTCTGAATATGATCATTCCATTTCTGACATCTACAACCTACTAAGTGATGACGAAAAGTTTTTTATGAATACATCTGTATTTCCCAACGCCCTGGTTAAACAAAACATCACCAAAGCCATATTCACATAAAAAAAAATTGCACACATCAGTTACCCAGTTTTATTTTAAACCCCTAACATCTAATTCAAACAACGTTTTGTTAGTTTTTAAAAGGGTATTCGACTGTCTTCCATCTGCAAAATCTCAATCCAGTAACGTATGCATTGGATTGCAGAATTACTATTTTAAAGGAAATCTACCAGTTTCACCGTACACCAGATCATTTGGGTCGCCTTTCTACAGCTAAGAACTTTTTCAAAGCAACAAGTGAACAAGATTCACAGCAGAGTGCTGCTTTGTTTAACCCCCACAGCTCAGAGCATACTGTACAACGGGCTGGACTGGTGAATCCAAAATTTTAAGAAAAAATTTTCAAGGACGAATTGTTTAATGTAAATAATTTTTTCATTATACATAACATGAGTTTTTGCCCTGCTGGCGAGATCTTTAACATGCAACACAAAACTCAGTAAAACATATTCCGAAATACTTATAAGCATTAATTACCGGCATTTTTTCCCCTATTGAAAGTCCGTCTTTTCCTTGCCCCTAAGTATCCCCCTTTCAAAATAAAATAATATTTCTTTTCTTCATGTTACTTTTAACTGCAATAGGTAGCAGCACGTTGCAAGTGATAAGTTGTGTTTGCAAACCAATATTGTCTCTAATAAAAAAAACTGTCGTCTGCTAATATAAGGATAAACAATTCAAACACATCAAAAGACAAGGACACACAAGTCTTCCAATTTTATATAACATTTACAGCCATTCATTAATAAAAAGTGAAAACAAATGGGACTGCACACATCACCTTGTTTTACCTCCTGCTGTACATTTAACATAACCTGTCAGTGCAGCTCCACACCTTACCTTACATTTCCCCATGTTTATACATAATTTGAATACATGTATACAATTTACCTTTCACCCCATTTTAAAGTAAATAGGCCATAGAAGGTTTCTATTTATCGAGTCAAAGGCCTTCTCAAAGTCGATGAAGGAACATACAATTTACGATTAGAAGAAAATTGTTCTGAACTAAAGCTAGCAAGGCAAACATGTGATCTATTGTTGAGTATCCTTTTTTAAATCCTGCCTGATGGTTCCCAGTGATATTATTTTCCTGCACCCATTCCTGTAATCTATGATTAATTATAATACTAAACAACTTACTGCTAGCATTACTGAGAGAAATGCCCCTGTAATTATTGGAGTCTTTAATATTAACTTTTTTAAACAATGGTAAGGCAACTGGTCAGGTCAGTCAGAGAAGTTCTCTGTTATTGCTACTGGTATCCATGTAACCCAGTACAACTTGTCGGATGTGGGGGAGGAAACCCCAATAGAAACAACCCAAAACATATGGAGACTTGGAGAGGAGATTGGTGCCACCAAGGAAAATCCTAAGCCCACAGAAAAAACATGAAAGACAAATGCAAAGCCAAAATGATACCGGATCGGTCGAGGCCCGGGTAATCAACGACCGCGCTTTCCATTGATCAACACCAGGGTGGAAGTGACAAGTCGGCTACTGGAGTTAAAACATTACTTAAGCTCCCTAGAGAACAAATCACCATTGGTACATGGACCGTCCGTACACTCTACCAGTGCGGAAAAATCAAAGAACTACAGTATGAGCTTAGCCGCTATAAATGGGTCATTATTGGACTAGGAGAAGTGAGATGGACAGGATTTGGTGAGACATTGACTGAAGAAGGCAACAAGATCTGGTACAGTGGCCAAGAGGAACATCACCAACATGGAGTGGCATTTATTGTCAGAAAAGAAGTAGTGGGGTGCATTATCAGCTGTACACCGGCTTCCAGCAGGATTATCAGCATCCGGGTGTCGGCCAAGCCCAAGAACATCACCATCATACAAATCTATGCACCATCATCTGACCATGCAGATGAAGAAGTAGAAGAATTTTACGAAGATCTTGAAGAGACCATTATGAAAATACCCAAGAAGGACATCATCATCATCCAAGGGGATTTTAACGCCAAAGTAGGTCCTGACTCTTACAACCAATGGGCCGGAACAGTTGGTCAGTTTGGAACTGGGGAGACCAACGACAGGGGACTATGTCTGCTGGAGTTTGCCTGCACCCACAGACTTACCATTGCCAATACCCTCTATCCCCACAAGCAGTCAAGAAGGACAACCTGGCATGCACCAAATGGCAAGATCCATAACCAAATAGTTTTTTTCTTAACACCACGGCGTTTCAAATCCAGCATCAACAGAGCCAGAAAAAGAACCTACCCTGGAGCTGACATAGGCAACCACCACGACCTTGTGCTGATGGTATTCAAGATGGAGCTGACGAAAAACAAAAAGCCTGCAAACTCACGTATCAAATTTGACGTGAACAAACTGAAAGATCCAGATGTCGAGGAGATCTTCCAAGCTAAGCTTGGCGGACGTTTTGCGGCATTAACCCTCCTGGACAATGACATCAATGACCTCACCAACAACTTTAATGAGGCAGTTCGAGAAACAGCAGAGGAGGTACTCGGTCGTCAGAGGAATAAACACCAGCCATGGACTACCAATGACATCTTGGACCTCTGCGATACAAGAAGAGCACTGAAACCAACCAGGTCTTCCAACCCTAAAGAATACCGGGAGGCCAACAATCTCGCGAAAAAGTCAATGTTAAAGGCCAGAGAGAAGTGGATCAGTGATCAATGTGATGAGATCGAAAAAAGCATGAAAGTGGGCAACAGCAAAAAGGCATACGACACCCTAAAGAAATTCACAAAACCACTTCAAACCAAATCATCAGTCATTGAAGACAGCTCCGAAAACTTCCCCACAGAAAGCTCAGCTGCATTGAACAGGTGGTCTGAATATTGTCAAGAACTGTACAACTACCCAATACAACCTGACAAGAGCATAATAGAAGAGAAAGCAGCAACATCAAGAGCACCCTCGCCATTACCTATACTGAGGGAAGAAGTGGAAGAAGCCATCCGCAGCTTACCAGTAGGAAAGTCCCCAGGAACAGACAATATACCAGCAGAGCTGCTCAAGCATGGTGGCGAAACAGTCATCACATATGTTACAGCTATCTGTCAGAAGATTTGGAGACAAAACAGTGGCCAACAGAATGGACACAATCACTCATCATACCCCTGCCCAAGAAGGGGAATTTACGCCAATGCCAAAACTATAGAACAATCAGCCTCATCAGCCACGCCAGCAAGATCATGCTCAAAGTTATTTTGAATCGACTCAATAAGGAGGCAGAAGAACACCTTGCAGAGGAACAAGCTGGGCAGGAGCACAATCAAACAGATTTTTAACTGCCACATCCTGATGGAAAAACATCTTCAACATCAGAGAGACCTGTTCCACAACTTCATCGACTTCAAGAAGGCTTTCGACAGAGTATGGCACGAAGGCCTGTGGCAGGTCCTCAGAATGTTTGGCATTGAAGAAGGATTAGTGCAAACCATTCAAGCACCATACAACACCGCAAGCAGTGCAGTCCTTCTGAACAATCGGGTCGGAGACTACTTCAAAACCACAGTTGGGTTCCGACAATATGCCTGTTATCTCCAGTCCTGTTTAATCTGTTCTTGGAAAACATTATGAGAGAGACCCTCCATGACTTCCACTCTACCATCTCCATTGGCGGCAGACCCCTCAACAACTTGTCGATGACATTGACCTCATGGGCGGAAGTAACACAGAGCTGCAAGATCTTACGACCAGACTTGAGAACAGAGCTGGAGCATATGGGATGGAGGTGAGCTCAGAGAAAAGTAAAGTACTTGTGAACAGCACGAGCAACGCCACTGCTAAAATTTACATGACCGGCCAACACTTGGAGGAAGTAGACACTTTTAAATACCTTGGCGCTACACTTACAATGGACGGGCGATCGACGACAGAAATCAAAGTCAGAATAGCCATGGCAAGATCTTCCATGACAAAACTCAACACCATATGGAAAAGTAAAGAGATCAGTTTCCCAATCAAACTAAAGCTCTACAAAGCCCTAATGCAGACGATACTGCTGTACGGAGTGAAACCTGGATATTGACTGCTGAAACAGCAAAGCGAATCCAGTCATTCGAAACAAAATGCCATAGAAAACTACTGGGCATATCCTGGAGAGAACAAAAGACCAATGAATTTGTCAAGAGTCAAATAACACGGCTGGCAGGTCCACAGGAACCCCTTCTCACCATCGTCAAGAAGAAAAAGCTGACATGGTTCGGCCACTTCACCCGCCACAAAACGGTACTGCAGGGAACACTAGAAGGTGGCAGAAAGAGGGGAAGACAGAACAAGTCATGGATGGACAACATCAGAGAATGGACCAGGATGAATGACTCGGCACTACTGCGCAGAGCCGAGGACCGAGATGGATGGAGGAGGCTTACCACGGCATCGTCTTTCGTGTCTCCCCCACGACCGCCAAGGTCACGGGTCTGATGATGATGAAGACAACTGACTTTGTCCATGTATCTGGAAAGATTCCAGTGGCAAACAAAGCATTAAACCACTTTAAAAAAAACAACTGTATGACCTGTTCATTTGAGTTATTGTACATTTCACTAATTATTCCCTCAGGGCCAGGAGCCTTATTTGTTTTTAAGCTTTCTGAATGCAAATGATACTTCTTCCATAGAAATTGGACGGTTCATATAACAGTCATCATCAGCATGTAAAAAGTCATCTGTCCTATCCTTGTTAACTACTTCTTTTTCTAGCAGTGCTTTAACATGTTGAGACCAGGTATCTATACTTATGCTATTTCTAGGCTGTTTCTTTTTAAATGAGACTCTTTTGATAGTATTTCAAAACTCTTTTTGATTCTGAAAAGAATTTACAAGTTTTTCTAAGAAAGTAGCATTGACTTTTTTCTCTTTACTTTTCACTATTTGTTTATATTCACGACGAGCTCTTGTATACTGATTCCTATCATGGTCATCTAAAGTACGTCGATATTTTCTCAACAGTCTCCTTACTTGTCTTCTATTTATAACACATTCATAATCAAACCAAGTATCAGGTTGTATATCAGCATTCAGATATACACACTTTTTTATGCACACAGCACACTCTTGTATACATTCATAAATATATCAAGTGCAGCATTTATATCAGTATCAATCATATTCATTGCGGTATCAATTCTTTCACAAACTATATCTGTACTTAAGGGCATCAGTAAAGACCAACACATAATCGCTCTCTTCTCTCTCTCTCTCTCTCTCTCTCTCTCTTCTCTCTCTCTCTTCTCTCTCTCTCTCTCTCTCTACTCTCTCTCTCTCTCTCTCTATCTGTCCCTTAGTCTGACGAACGTGGGGGCACCCTCAAAGACTCAACAACCAGTTCCCTCCATTCCTCTCTCTGTTCTGCCTTTCTCGGGGTTTTGTTGAGTTCTAGGCCTGTCCATTCGCTGATGTTATCCTCCCAGCTCTTCCTTGGTCTGCCTCTTCTTCTTCCTCCTTGGCGAGTGCCTTGCAAAACTGTCTTTGTAATTCCTTGGGATCTTGTGACATGCCCACACCATTTAAGTTTACGCTTTTTCACGATCGTTAGAAGGTTCTCATATGGTCCAATGGTTTGCTGGATTCTGTTATGCACGCTTTCGTTGCTTATGTGGTCTTTGTAGGAGATGCCAAGGAGTCTCCGAAAGCATCTCATCTCCACTGCCTGTTTCGGGTCCAAACGGGGTACGAACCGCCGCACACTTCCGACACGGACTTTTTGCTTTCTAGACAGGCGCGTTACCTCTAGACCACCGATCCATCACGGATCATTAGAAAAGATGAAATAGTCATTAGTACTGCTTCCTGACTGAAATGTATGTGTAATGACCATTTTGGTCACCTCTATATACACCATTCAGGATACATAAACTTTAAGTCGTACACATATCTAATAACATTTTTCAATAATTATTCAACTTATTATGTTGTGAACAATAAACAGAACAAAGAGACTGACTTTTATGTAAAGCATCTAAAGAAGAATCTTATGAGTAATCTTGAGAAACATTTGACGTTCTATTGTTTAATCTCCACACTTAATAACATAAGTATCATGTTTGAGTAGACAATTGATAATACATTCCTTCAATACATGTATACCATTATCAAGGTCAAAGTGAGCATAGAATGGAGAGCCCTGAGGAGGAACATAATGCACAGACATACAAAACATTCTTTTCAGTTCCAAACAACTGTTTGTCAAAGGGAAACACACAAATGCCACTAAAAGACACATCGATCATTTGCACATAGGGCATAAATTCATTGTTAATCATACTTGAGCACCTGAACGTCTTCCCTATTTAGTAAATTTAATAGCAGGTTTACAGAAAGCTTTGTAACCAGTAAACAAATATGTGTCACAATATTCCATAAATGTTTCGATTAAACACACAAAGTCAAAATTACAAACATATCGAGGGGTGCCAGCCAGAAGGGTCTAAGTATCAAAATTTGACATCTTTACTTTTTTATATGACTGGACTGGGAAACAGGTGTGCTTTATTATAAAATTAGAAATTTTCCAGTTTTGTGATTCATTATCAATTTATTGATCAGAACTCAAACGTGTCGTACGAAAATAAGGGCTAAGTGATGTCTAGAAGAAGGCGCTAATGGATGCTAGCAGGTTCCAACTGTGGCTTGAAGTCATGCCAAAGAGTGTTACCAAAATACTTGCAGGTTGAGAAAGTAACGCAGGTGGCCACTGCTGGCCGCCTCAAAACATTAATGGTTCCTAGACCCCTAAAGCAGGATAGCTGGGCTTGTTTATGACCACCGTGAGATTGTTTTAACACGTCTATCGGGAGGCTGGGGGAAAGGGAAGTACGGTTGGTGTCTAACTAAATAGCTTACACACTTTATCAAAACATCCCGTTTCTGAGACTGTACCATGAAACACTGCATTTTCATACCGTCTTCCGAAACATTGGAAAACGATTCCAAAAGCATCAACTTTGTACAACAAAAAGGGGTAAGTTTGGGTTGTATTCTCTTTTGAGGTTTTGGTTTATTACTAGTACTTCTATAAATGTTGATTCATATCAATAGGCTTGCATACTCTTTTTCAATCCCTCTCTCTGCGTGTGCATACACACACATTTGTGTACATTTACATGTGCATATTAATTGCCATATTAGTCTGTTGCGAGAGTGCATGCTTCCATCTCTATGTTTTAGAGCATCAGGAGCGTCTATATACGCATGTGTGCGTGCGTACATCTGTGTGTCTATGTTTTTTGTTTGTACGCTGTGTGTGTACGTGTCTGTTTTTTATATGTGCAGGTGTGTGTGTGTGTGTGTGTGTGTGTGTGTGTGTGTGTGTGTGTGTGTGTCTGTGCTTTTCATACGTGGTGTGTACGTGTGTTGTGTGTGTTCCGTGTTTTTTATATGTGCGGTGTGTGTGTCTGTGTCTGTCTGTGTTTTATAGATGTGGGTGTTGTGTGTGCGCGCGTGCATCTGTCTCTTTGTTTTTCATATGTGCGCACGCGTGTGTGTGTGTCTGTGGTGTTCATATGTGCGGTGGGTGTGTGTGTGTGTGTGTGTGTGTGTGTGTGTGTGTGTGTGTGTGTGTGTGTGTCTGTGTTTTTCATATGTGTCTGTGTGTGTGTGTCTGTCTGTGTTTTTTATATGTGCTGTGTGTGTGTCTATATTTTTCATATGCGTGTGTCTGTGTCTATGTGTGTATGTGAGCTTATGGGTATATGTGTGTGTGTTGTGTGTGTGTTGTGTGTGTGTGTGTGTGTGTTGTGTGTGTGTGTAATTTGGGGAGGGCAGGGGGCATCAATATTGATAGTATGTTGTTGTTGGTCAGCCGTGTCTGCCTCATGGACTCTGACTTCGCAGGTGCAGGACCGGGATTCTGCTCCACGTCGCCGCACCGCAAAAGTAGCCCGCCCCAGAACATCAGAGTCAGGAGCAAACCCAAGGTAACACCGGCAACGCGTGTGCACGGTGTCAGTATGGCGACACGCATGGCGATTTTCTTACTGACTCTTCTGGCCATAAAACACAAGAATACTGTCATGAAGCAGCTACACTGTACCCTGAAGACTAGCGGTCCTGAAGGCATGGTGTTTTAGGAGTGTCCTGGCAAAGTCACACGTCAAAGTACTGCCACAGTTCACAGGTACCAAGCAAATACCTGCAGCGCAATTTTCGTGCGTCTTGAAGGTGTGAAGCCTGTGTTCATCCCCACCCCCCCCCCCTCCCTGAGAGAGAGAGAGCGAGAGAGAGAGAGAGAGAGAGAGAGAGAGAAAGAGAGAGAGAGAGAGACAGAAACAGAGAGACAGACAGACAAGCAGAAACACACACACACAACACACACACACACACACCACAGAATACTAACCCCAGATCTGTATCTCACATATTCGCAACTTGTGGTATTGACCGCTCAAAGACCCAACGAATGTCTTTTCGAAGCGCATGATACGCCCTGTCACCGCCTCACTTAACTGCAGGTCAAAATGGAACACTGCAATAGACATACGATGGCCAGTGAGCAACCGTCTACACTAGTCATCATCTTCAACGTCACCTTCACTTTCACCTATCCCATAGTCTAGTACACCATTGGGGTCCATTGCAGATTTTGCAACCAGCTTCCTTCTCTGCTTTCGTTTGTCAGCTTTCTATAGTACGTGGTTTCATTCAAGGACAGTCCACTCTCTGATAGTGTCTTCCCATCCTTTACTTTCTGTCTGCCTTTTCGACTCCCTTCTTGTACTTTTTTCTGTAGGACATTCTTAGCCATTCTAAATGTCCCCTTGACGTACCTGCACCGCTTCAGTTTTCGTTTTTCACAGGTCAGGAGCTCTTCATTATAGCCTGATGGGGCTTTTCAATGTTGGTTTTCACTTCCTCCTTAGTAATGTGATCTCTGTATGAGATACCAAGAAGTTTACTAAAGCATCTCATCTCATCTCTATAGACCCCTTATTCCTCTTTCAATGTATGTTGTTGTGTGTTTCCCAGCTAAACAGCCTGGGGGTCACCAAAATGTGCACTGTGATTCATGTGCATGCACGCACTGTCAAGCTGTCAAGACGTGTCCAAGGATCTCTCCAATGAAAGTGGGTTTTTTCGATAAGATAATCATGGAGTTTTGATACAAGAAAGGTGCAGATGAGTGAATCTGGATTTGTCGGGGGAAAAAATTGGTCTGATAGAATATTGATGAAAGTATCAGGTATTAGCCATTTTCTGTAAAGTTTTCTTTCTTTTCAACCAAATGAGTGGTGAGCCACCAGCTAGGCCTACGTGGAGAACGATGTAACCGTTCAATGGACTCTGCTGTAACCAGGCCTTTACGGCGGTCTGAAGGGGAAGAGTTTCTTATGTGAGGATGTGGACCAGATGCCCATTGTGTTCTGTAACTGTGTTCCGTGCTTAAAAGCTGAAGTGCCCCTTTTGTGAGGCCTATGGGCCAGACGTCGATTTTTTTCTGTGTTGTCTGTCAACGCCCAAACACAGGTCAGTACTCCAACCAGTTCCTTATTTGTGGCGTAAACAGGAAAACCCAACAATGCGGGGATCACTACACGGATGTAATGGCCATTAAAATGGTACAAAGCAGATGACATTAATCTTCATCAGGTAACTGTTTGTAACTTTGTTTTTCTTCATGTTATTGTTTTGCAGAGTTTTATTTTGTTGTTTGATTTTTCTTTTGTCTCCCTCTTCTCCTAAATCACATCACATCACATCACATAATAATAATAATAATAATAATAATAATAATAATAATAATAATTAATAATAATAATAATAATAATAATGTATGGGATCGGTAACTATGATAACAATCAAAGAGTGACGATATTCCAATAATGCGACCGTAACTAGCTCTGTGAGTTCCCAACGTCTGTGCAACAAGACCATTCAGTTTACCAAAGACTCCTGTCAGGTGACATTTGAGGCCCTCCATGCTACCTTACCTTTGTGGCCATTTGTATTGTATGAAAGGTACTGTGGGAAATACCATCCTCAAAATATTACCTCTACACTAAAAGAATGTGGAAAAATTAACAACAAAGAAATAAGTGTCCCAGCAGTATTAACTCTTAATTTGACAAATGAGCTTTTGAGAACATTTATTCAAGTTTTCTCTAGTGAAGGCAAACTCTGTTCAATTGATGTGCACCATGCTACTGGCACAATACATGTTCAAGGGAACGTGTGCCAGGAAATGGTAGAAAAGGAATTTGAAACTTTAAAGCTCATCATAAACGAGCTGGCGGGACAAAGTGTCACCGCAGCAACTGCGACTGATGCCCTTTATTCTGCAGCGTCCTCGGAGAGAAAACCCTTGACGACCAGCAATGTCAGCCAGCCCAGACAACAGGCAGTGATGCCCTATCTCCTCCCTCTCTTCACTTGCCACCCTCCCTTTCCACTTGACCCCACTCCATACTCCCCTCCCCTCGCACCCCCAGGTCTTCACACCTGTTCCGGTTGCTACACCCCCTACCCCGACCAGCAATGCAACCATCACCTCCCACCCTCCCCCCAACCTCTCAGCTAATCCTCATCCCTCTCCTTCAACCGCTGCTTTTCCACTGAGGTGGAAAATGCAACACCACTACTCTCCCCTGCCACCCCTTCTTCTTCTGTAGACACAGGTATTAGTCAGCCTCTCCTCCCCTCCCCCTCTGTTCCCCCATGCGATCATCAATCTCACCACCCTTCCACTCCCATCTCCATCCATTCCACTCTCCACTCCAAAAGCTCTCTAACAACCAAAGACGTGGTACCACAATGCTCACAGGCAAGAAACCACACACTCTCCTTCAACTAATAAACGTAGCAACAATAAATATGCTCCAAAAACATTTCCTTGCAGCCAACCTCATTATCTCCAATATGCATAAATAAATCAACACACTCAAAACTCAAATGTCACAAATATTTCAACAGACAAAAGTCAACAGCCAGATCATCTCTGAGTCTGAAATAAGAATTTAAAAAACTCCATAAAGATAATAGAAAGAGACGCATCACAGCAAATGACAGAATTCCAAAACAGCCAAAAAAACCAGCCACATGAATTGAAAGAAATCTGTTCAAAACTACAGTCATTCAAAGACAGTCAGAAGACAGATACAAACATTCAGTGCAACCAAACATACTCATCACTCCAGCAGTCAGACTGACACCAACACTGAACCACTCACAGAACAGCACACACAAGTGGAATACAATATAAACACATCCAACAGATACGCTCTTTTGACTGACAGAACCATGACCGACAGTTCCTCACACTCTGTACACACACACTAACAAACAAACGATAACAATTCACCAATTTCACACAAAAACACAAGCAAACAGCCTCTCCTCACAAACACATTGCATCATACACATCCACACTCTTTCCGCCCTCACCACACACACTCCATTTCCCATTCACAAATTGCCCAGGAGAGCATCCCACCCCCCTTTCCAGTCCCCTAAACGTCCTCCAACAAAAATCAGTCCCAGAAGAGTGTGACACCTTGTTGATAGGTGACTCAGTGCTGAAGGGTGAGGACGAGATAAAGATGTCAGTAAGCGGCCGGCTAGGTAGGCACCGTGGTCGAGTGGTTTAGGCGGTCAACTCGTGATCCAGAGGTCGCGGGTTCGATCCCCGCTCGGCTCGATGTTGTGTCCTTGGGAAAGACACTTTACTCCTATTTTCCTCACTCCACCCAGGTGTACAAGTGGGTACCAGCTCTGCTGGGGAAGTATCTGGCGACAGACTAGCGTCCTGTCACAGGGGTGGTGAAAAAACCATCAGTTCGCTTAACGCTACAGAAACCGGGATAAGCTCCGGCTCTATGGGCTGCCTCTCTCGCACATTCAGCGCGTCACCTTTCACGTGGCCATCAACAGCTGTAATGCAGGGCCCATCACAACAGTAGAGTAGACCAAACTGATCAACCTGATAATACAAGTCTTCCTCCATGCCACTCTACAGGCCTCCTCCATCCTCCCTCCCTTCAGACGACATCCTGCAGGCAATAGAGGGTTATGTTCATTGACAACACCCCATCCTTCATCCCAAGGGCTGGAACTCTTAAAAAGTTACTATACCAAGATGCTCTACATCCCAGCCCCCAGGGTAACAGAATGCTTGCCCTCAACATTCGTTTTCCTGGAAACCATCCAACTGTGCCACCAGCCGTGAAGCCTGAGACTAACCACCGACCTTATGCAGACCACTACAACACAGTCAGCTACGCCCAGGCAGAGAAAGGTGTGAGACGTACACAGCCTGCTGCCTTCAACAAATGACAACTTCTCCACCCCCACCCCACCTTGTGACCAACGACAATAGGACACTAATCCATGACACATACTTTCCCCTTTCTAAGCCCAGGAACCTCCAATGTTCAGAAGTCGCCAGTGTGTTAGGGAGTCATCAGCACTCCCTCTACAACACACAACCACTAGTTAATGTGCATTCTGAACTACTTAGATATTTGACTAAGCAGTGTAGGTGTGCGTGTGTCTGTGAGTGCATGTGCGTGTGTGTGATAAAAGTGCCTGTGCATGTACAAATGGGTGTTGTGGGTATATGAGTGAGCCAGAGAGAGAGAGAGGAGAGAGAGAGAGAGAGAGAGAGAGAGAGAGAGTGTGTGTGTGTGTGTGTGTGTGTGTGTGTGTGTGTGTGTGTGTGTGTGTGTGTGGTGTGTGTTTGCATGAGTAAATATGAGTGTGAGGTAGTAAATGTATATGTGTATTGCATATGTATTTTGATGTGGTACCTGTGTGGTGATGTGCGCGTGCGCATCGTGCGTGCGTGTGTGCGTGCATGCGTGTGTGTGTGTGTGTGTGTGTGTTGTGTGTGTGTGTGTGTGTGTTCTATTCTATTCTATTCTTTTCTATTATATCGAAGATGGTGTGTGTGTGTGTGTGTGTGTGTGTGTGTGTGTGTGTGTGCTATATGCCTGTGTGCCTGCATCCAAACATGCGGTATATTGACGACAGAATTATAAATGATTGCTTCAAAAATTATTTTTCCCCGATTCCCCCCCCCCCCCCCCCCCCCCCTCCTCTCTCTCTCTAATACTTCCTCTCACCTCTCCTTTTTTTCTCAGTAAATCAAATGATGTTGATCAATGCCATGATGCTGTGTGGTTTATAAAGCATTATGCTTGACTGAAAAAAATTGCCTTTTGTGACTAGCAGCTATATCCAGACACCAATACTTTAGCAACAGAACAGTTGTGTTAGTGACAGTTAATTTTTTAATTTTGATTTTTCAAGAAATCTATTTTTTATTATTGTTTCTTTTTCTTGTGCTTGTTATCTTCCTTGTTTTAGAGCTTTATATAAATATGTGTATTGTGTAAGTGATTGCTATTGATTTAGAAAATAAGATTGCAGTGTCACATTATTAAAATACTCTACGCTTTCGCGTATGTGTGGTATACTTTGATCTCCATTTAGTGTATACAATATAAACAGGAATGAATTTATCCACTGTGTTGTTTTAACAGATTGACTTCTTGCAGATCCAGAGCTGCGTTACTATATCCTGTCTTTTGAAATTGTCTTTTAGTACTGTTCCGTTTTTATTGGTGTTTTTTTAAAATTCTCTTGTTTGATTACTGAATTGAAAACCTAATAAACGGGTCTTCTGTTTTGATAGATTACTTAAACGTACAGAACAAGAAAAATTATATATAAATAAGCAAATCAATCCTGACATATATTATATCTCTAACTTTAGACAAGTGGCCAACACAACAAGGCCTCCGTGTAGGCTACCTGAATATCAACAGCGCAGCAAACAACAAAGATGACATTGCAACCATACTATACAACAGCCGGAATCAGTTTCTCTTGTTTTGCCTAGCTGAATCCCGACTTTCTCTTCATATAACATATGCATACATGAATATTCTAGGGTATCAAATCTTCCGTGAGAATCCATACAAACCCTAGTTTACTGGCTACTTACATATATAGCCTCCTCGCTCGGTTGTAAAATAATATATAACCTTGATGTTTATGACATTGAATCCGTGTGGATAGAAATCAAATTAAAACACAATAGACCAATATTAATTGGATTCATATACAGAAATCCTTCAGAAACCACATACTGGCTAGAAAAATTCAATTCCCTTATGGATGAGGTAATGCTTCTAAACTATGAAACAATTATTCTTGGGGATTTCAAAAAAATCTTTTTAAAGTCTAAACCAAAATGTAGTCACAACATTACTTTGTTTGGGCTAGAACTGATAGATAGACCAACTCGGATAACAAATAACTCTAGAACATTAATGGATCATATCTACACTACTACAAAACACATAACAAAAAAATGTGCTCACTCATGTGGCTGCAGTGATCATATTCCAGTGTGCTTTACTTAGTTTAAGAATTTATCAAAATACGTAAAATAGGGCATAAAACTTTTTTTTTACAGAAAATTTAAAAACTTTAACGAGCAAGATTATCTTTTAGACTTGACTAACACGCAATTCCATGACATCTATCAAATCAAAGACCCTAACGAAGCTACTGAATTTTGGATTAGCACACTTAATTAAGTGTGTGATAATCATGCCCCCTTCATAAAAAAAGAGTTAAAGAAAAAAATCAATCCCCTTGGACAACAAAAGATAGAGAATCTAAAATACACCTAAGAGACTATTTGAAAATACACGGTTCAAAAGAGCAATTCAGAGCACAAAGAAATAAAGTAACTTCACTTAGACGCAAATCAAAACGTGATTACTTTCAAAAGTTATTAATAACAACTACCGACTCTCGCCAAGTATGGAAAGCCACGAATACATTATGTAATAAACCTATATACAGAAAAATCAACAGACATTTAAAAACATATCAGCTGATGAATTGAACAACCACTTCTCAAACATTGCTACCAAAGTAATATCAAATGACAAGTCAAATGAAAACGATCTGGCAAATCAAAAGAAATAAAATTCCCATTTACACTACTGCCAATGACAATCACAGACGTGTTGGAAAGCCTAACTCTTCAAAAGAGTTCCAGAACACGTGATCTAGACAATCTAGATGGAAGAAAAATGAAACTTTCTGGTCAAGTTATTGCTGGAACACTGACACATTTGTATAACTTGTGCATAGAAACAACAACTTTTCTGCCATATGTAAAAGGGCAAAAATCATACCAGTCT
Organism: Rapana venosa; assembly: GCA_028751875.1. Classification (NCBI taxonomy): domain Eukaryota; kingdom Metazoa; phylum Mollusca; class Gastropoda; order Neogastropoda; family Muricidae; genus Rapana; species Rapana venosa. The sequence continues at coordinate 54,821,407 of CM054155.1, forward strand.
ACAAATCAGGTTATTCTGCTTGTCCTTCAAGTTACAGACCAATTTCAATTATGTTTGTCTTATTAAACCCATCGAAAAAGCATATACAAAATCTGTATATTCTTACTTTGTAAACAACAATCTATTAAATGAAGATCAGTCAGGTTTTCGTAAAAACTATTCATGTCTCACAGATCTACACAAACTACGGACAGTCTCCTACACAATATCAATGAAAATAAATGCACGGGTTTTCTTTTTTGTTCACTTTTAAAAGCCTTTGATGTAATCAATCACTCCCTGTTATAGCGTAAACTTCACTTGTATAAAGTAACACCAGAAATGATAAATCTTTTGAAAAGCATTTTGTCAAATAGACAGCAGCTAGTAACTGCAGATAATTAAACATCAGAATCGGTACCTATTAAGCACGGAACAACACAAGGGTCAATATTGGGTCCTCTTCTATTTTCAATCTATGTAAACGACTCATCCCAATTTCTAGAATAAAGCTGTGACATGTTTGCTGATGTCACATTTCTCTATTGTAGTGATTCCGACTCCCACAGACTTACACTCAAACTTCAAAACAGTATTGACAAATTGGTTACATGGACTCAGCTAAACTATATGTCCCTAAATACACAAAAACCTAAGTGTATGTATGTACTAGCAAGACAAAAGAGACAAAAATGAAAGATAAATTCCAACCTCTGTTGACAGGTAAAAAAGTAAGTGGTAAAGTTGACTCCCACAGAAATCTGGGTGTAATTATCGACAAAAATCTTACTTGGACTGACCACTTGATGGCATTAGGAAAACGTCTCGCTTACAAGCTACTTCAGTTATCAAAAATAAAACATTTTCTGGATAACCACTCTCGCAAACTCTTTTTTTGTGGCCATATATTGCCTATGGTCGGCTATGTTTCATCTCTTTGTGACAGGTGCAGTGAATTTAAAAAAAAAAGAATTCATCGATTATATAAAAGAGAACTGAAACTTGTTCTATTAAAATCAAGCTCCCTAACCATCAACAATTATAAGCAAACAAATATTCTAACCTTAAAAAACAGACTATCTAAATAAAGCTCTATTTGTACAGAAAGTTATCAATGAAAATGTCCCTCCAAAGATCACCAATAGCTTCAAAGTCAATGAACACAGACATAATTATCTACTAACATTTCCAAGAAATAATCTTGACAAAACAAGGTTCTTATACTCAGGTAGTGATTTATGGAACAAACTCTTAAAACGCTTCAAATGTATCAAAAACAAAAATCAGTTCAAGATACAGCTAAAAAGAAAGAAAGAAGGTGATAGAATGTGAACAAGGGAAGATAGAAGTGGTAGACGAATTCTGCTGCCTGGGAGAGATGATGAGCTGCGAAGCAAAATCTGAGTTAGCTGTGAGAACCAGGATTGCGAGTGCTTGGAAGAAATGGAAAGAATTGGCAAGTCTGCTTGGAAATCAGAAAATCCCACTGGAGAGACGCTGTCTGATATATAAGGCCTGCATCAGACCTGTTTTCTTGTATGGTTCAGAGACGTGGGTTTTCACAAAAACCGTCGAATGTTTGTTGAAGAGCTATGAAAATTGAATGCTACACCACATGACAAAGATCAAATGGGAAGACAGGATCACGAATGAAGAACTATGGAGAATGTGCAAAGTTGATACTCTGGTCTGTAGCTATAGTACCAATAGACTGCGATGGTTTGGGAACGTTCAACGGAAATCAGACCACCACATCATAAAAAGAGCAATGAACTTCGTAGTGGATGGAAAGAGACCAAAGGGAAGACCTAGCAAAACCTGGGCTGCCTGTATTGCAGATGATCTTAGAGAAAGGGGGAAGCTCAAAACAGAGAGATATTGAAAAGGCTCATCAATATCAAACCTCCCCCGGAAGAAACATGATAAAAAAAGGAAGAAGAAGAAGATACAGCTAAAAAGCCATTTAATGCACAAATGCCTAGAAATTCACTTATAAGGTAAATCAACCATACTTAAATTTATCAGCACTTTCTGCATTTCTTAAATTAATTTCAAGTATGTCTTACCGACTGGAAATTCTACACAGTCACCCGTTTCATGGGTGTGTAGGGAGGGGGAGGTGGGAAAGAGGCACCCTTATTGAGCAAAAAAGTGAGAGTAATCTATATTAGGTCGTGTACAATCAGGAGTTGTCATAGTCCTACACTGAAGAAGGAATCAGGAGTTATCAGTGTCTTACTCTAAGAAGAAAGTAGGAATTATCAGTGTCCTACATTAAGAGGTACTCAGGAGATATCAGTGTCCTACACTAAGAAGAAATCAGGAGTCACCAGCGTCCTTATAAAACGGAATCAGGAGTTACAAGTGTCCTACACTAAAGAAGAAATCACGAGTTATCCTAGTCCTACAACGAAAACGGAAATCAGCAGTTATCAGTGTCCTACAATGAGAAAGGAATCAGGAGTTATCAGTGTCCTACACTAAGAGGGACTCGGGAGTTATCAGTGTTCTACACTAAGAAGGAATCAGGAGTTGTCAGTGTCCTACACTGAAGAAGAAATCAGGAGATACCAGTGTCCTACACTCAGAAGGAATCAAAAGTTGTCATTGTTCTACAATGAAGAAGGAATCAGAACATATCAGTGTCCTACACTAAGAGGGAATCAGGAGTTATCAGTGTCCTACACTAAGAAGGAATCAGGATTTACCAGTGTCCTACATTAAGAGAGACTTGGGAGTTATCAGTGTTCTACACTGAAGAAGGAATCAGGAGTTATCAGTGTCCTACACTGAAGAAGGAATTAGGAGTTACCAGTGTCTTACACTAAAAGAGACTCAGGAGTTACCATTGTCTTACACTGGAGAAGGAATCAGGAGTTATCCTTGTCCTACACTAAGAAGAAATCAAGAGTTGCCATTGTTCTACACTGAAGAAGGAATCAGGAGTTATCAGTGTCCTACACTAAAACGGAATCAGGAGTTATCAGTGTCCTATACAAAGAGGGACTCAGCAGTTATCAGTGTCCTACACTAAGAAGGAATCAGGAGTTACCAGTTTCCTAAACTTAGAGGGACTCAGGAGTTATCAGCGTCCTACACAGAAAAATGAATCAGTAATTATCAGTGTCCTATTCTAAGAAAGAATCGAAAGGTATCATTGTCCTACAATGAAGAAGGAATCAGGAGTTGTCAGTGTCCTGCACTGAAGAAGGAATGAGGAGTTATCAGTGTCCTACACTAAGAAGGAATCAGGAGTTACCACTGTCCTACACTAAGAGGGACTCAGGAGTTCTCAGTGTCCGACACAAAGAAGAAATCAGAAGATACCAGTGTTCTACAATGAAGAAGGAATCAGGATTTATCAGTGTCCTACAGTAAAAAAACGAATTATGAATTTTTTTTCAGATTGTTCAGCCCTGTTTTTACCCTATATCTGTCGAAGTCTCTCACTCTATTTCTCACTGTGTCTAATCGTGATGGCTTTGATTTCATGCATGCAAGTGTTTGCACGCGCGTATGTGCGCGCATGTGTGTCGTGTGTGTGTTTGTATGTGTATGCATGGGTTTGTGGGGGATGAGGGTAGGTGGGGGGGAGTGTCTGTTTTTTGTTTTGTTTTTTGTTTTGATTTGGGTTTTTTACATTTCTACATCTTTACTTCATCTTTTTTTCGCACCACAATCCAGCTTTTTTATTTCTGTTTTTTTTCTTCTTTAACAGGAACCCTTTCCAAGAGAACGTGACCTAATTATGTGCAATGGCTATAATTAATGGCGCCTTCGCTATTATTCTCTCCATCATTATTTTGGTTTGTCTATGAAAGTTGGTGTGACAGAAATTAAGCAATGGTTCCTGTAGAATGTAGAGGGTACTTTGATATGTAGCCCGGGTTTGTGTGAGGTTTTTTTTTAACCATTCTCAATCAGTTTTGATTTTTCTCCATTTGTTTTAAAGAGTATCACATTATTTATTTCTTTAACTTGGCACCCGGACATGATGTATACATATATCGATATTTTTATTGATGGTTTTTTTTTTAAGTTTTGTACTCTTGGTTTCTTATAATATTTTTTTTAATATATCTCTCTGTAACGAAGCTCACGGTCAAAGATAATGATAATGTAAAGTTATCAGTGTCCTACAATGAGGGAGGAATCATGACTTATCAGTGTGCTACAATGAAGAAGGAATCAGGAGTAACAAGAGTCCTTCACTAAGAAGGAATGAAGAGTTATCATTGTCCTACGCTAAAAAGCAATCAGCCATTATCAGTGTCTTACACTAAAAGGGACTAAGCAGTTATCAGTGTCCTACACTAAGAATGAATCAGGGGTTACCAGTGTCCCACACTAAGAGCGCCTCAGGAGTTATCAGTGTCTTACACTATGATGGAATCAGGAGCTACCAGTGTCCTACACTAAGAGGCACTCAGGAGTTATCAGTGTCCTACAATGAAGAAGGAATCAGGCCTTATCATTGTCCTAAACTGAAGAAGTAATCAGAAGTTATCAGTGTCTTACACTAAAGAAGGTATCAGGAGTTATCAGTGTCCTACACTAAGAAATTAGAAGTTATCAGTGTCCTACACTGAAGAAGTAATCAGGAATCACCTGTGTCCTACACTAAGTTGGAATCAGGAGTTACCAGTGTCCTACACTAACGAAGAAATCAAGAGTTATCCTTGTCCTACACTGAAAAAGGAATCAGGAGTTATCAGTGTCCTACTCTAAGAAGGCAGGATTCAAACCAGGTCGAAGCACTGTCGAGCAGATCTTCAACATCAGAATGCTCATAGAGAATGCATCTCCAACATCAACTACAGCTCTACAACAACTTCATTGACTTCAAGGCCTTCGATCAAGTGTGGCAAGAAGCTCTGTGGCAAGTCATGAGAGACTATAACTTCGACGAGGACCTGATTCAAGTCATCCAGGCGCTGTATGACAGCTCCCACAGTGCAGTCCTCATGGGTGGAGAAATTGGGGGGTTCTTCCGGACTTCAGTTGGAGTTCGACAAGGCTGCCCGCTATCCCCCGTTCTTTTCAACGTGTTCCTGGAGAACATCATGCAGGAGGCCCTCCTTGACTTCAAGACCACAATCACAATAGGAGGAAGGCCAGTATGCAGTCTTCGATTCGCAGACGATATTGATCTCATGGGCCGCAGTGAAAAAGAACTCCAGGATCTCACCACCAGACTGGAAACATCAGCCAATGCCCACGGTATGGAGATCAGCACGGAAAAGAGCAAGATCCTAGTGAACAGTACCACACCAACCACTCCCACCAGCATCAAGATGAGTGGCGAGACACTAGCGGAGGTGGAAACTTTCAAGTACCTTGGAGCAGTCATCACCCAAGAAGGTACGAGCACACAAGAGGTGAAGATCAGACTTGCTGTGGCACTCTCCTCCATGACTAAGCTGGCGAAAGTGTAGAGAAACCATAACATCAGAACCCACACTGAGGTCAGACTGTACAAGGCACTCGTCACATCCATTGCCTTGTACAGCTGTGAAGCATGGACACTTACTGACGGCAACTAGAACGGCAGTGGCGGAAGTCAAAAACCGAAATCAACAAACAGCTTTTCCGAAAACAAATAAACAAAGTCAAACTCTCAATCCATTCAGCAAAGAAAGACTACTACTCTTCCCAAGTTCTCTGTGCTACATCCATAAAATCTCTTTTTTCCCTCACCTCAAATCTCCTTGGATCTCCAAAAACAACTCCTCTGCCTAGTACCCACAGCCTGTCTGAACTTCCATCCGTATTTTCTGCCTTCTTCTCAGACAAAGTTCGAAACATACGCTCAGACTGGATCAGACTCAATTCCAGCCTGCACCTCCTGATCCCCAGTTCACTGGCACTCCTCTCTTTTCCTTCCATCCCACAAGTGAAAAAGAAATCATGACAATTTTGAAGGAAATGATTATAAAATCATGCGACCTTGATCCCATACCTGCTCCTGTTTTCTCACAATGCCTTCCACAACTTGTACCTATTATCACTAAAATAGTAAACTCATCTCTTGTGTCAGGAAATTTTCCATCAGCTCTTAAAACAGCAGTAGTCACACCTCTACTGAAAAAGCACGACCTCGATCCCAACATTCTGAAGACTTATAGGCCTGTCTCAAACTTACCCTTTGTCTCTAAAGTACTAGAAAAAGTCGTTCTCAAACGGCTCAACAGTCACCTTCATTCCAATGATCTTCTTCCCACTTTTCAATCTGCCTATCACCCCAACCACAGCACCGAAACCACCCTAGTTCACACTACAGTACAAAAAAGAATTAGGATTTTTTTTTCAGATTGTTCAGCCTTGTTCTTCACCCTAGATCTGTCGAAGTCTCTCACTCTATTTCTCACTGTGTCTATACGTGATGGTTTTGCTTTCATGCATGTGAGTGTGTGCACGAGGGCATGTGCGCGCATGTGTGTCGTGTGTGTGTTTGTATGTGTGTGTATGGGTTTGTGGGGGGGGGGGGGGTAGGTGGGGGAGAGTGTCTGTTTTTGTTTGTTTTTTGTTTTGTTTTTTACACTTCTGAATCTTTACTTCTCTTTTTTTCCCACCACAATCCAGCTTTTTTTTATTCCGTTTTTTTTCTTCTTTAACAGGAAAACCCTTTCCAAGAGAACGGGGCCTAATTAAAGACCTCAACAACCAGTTCCCTCCCATCTCCTCTCTCACTGTCTCTGCCTTTCTCGGGTTGTGTTGAGTCATAGGCCTGACACATTCGCAGATGATATCCTCCAGCTCTTTCCTTGGTCTGCCTCTTCTTCAACTCCTCCTTGGCGAGTGCCTTGCAAAACTGTCTTTGTAATTCCTTGGGGATCTTGTGACATGCCCCGACCATTTTAGTTTACGCTTTTTTTCACGTTCTTTAGAAGGTTCTCATATGGCCCCAATGGTTTGCAGGATTCTGTTATGCACGCGTCGTGCTATGTGGTCTTTGGTAGGAGATGCAAGGAGTCTCCCGAACGCATCTCATCTCCACTGCCTGTTTCGGGTCCAAACGGGGTAACGAACCGCCGCACACTTCCGACAACGGGAGCTTTTTGCTTTCTAGACTCAAGAGCGCCGTTACCTCTTGACCACCGATCCATCACGGATCATTAGAAAACGATGAATAGTCATTAGTACTGCTTCCTGACTCTGAAATGTACTGTGTATGACCATTTTTTGTCACCTCTATATACACCATTCAGTGATACATACACTTTAAGTCGAACACATATCTAATAACATTTTCAATAATTATCAACTTATTAAGTTGAGAACAATAAACAAACCAAAGAGACTGACTTTTATGTAAAGCATCTAAAGAAGAACACTTATAGTAATCTTGAGAAACATTTGACGTTCTATTGTTTAAACTCCACCTTAATAACACAATATTCAATGTTGAGTAGACAATTGATAAAACATTCCTTCAATACATGAGTATACCAATATCCAGGTCAAAGACTGACATCTCGAATGGAGAATCCCTGAGGAGGAACATAATGCTCAGACATATCAAAACATTCTTTTCAATCCAAACAACAACTGTTTTTGCTAAGGGAAACCAACAAATGCCACTAAACAGACACAATCGATACATTTACACCATAGGGCATAAACTCAATTGTTAATCATACTGAGCACCTGAAACGTCACTCCCTAATTAGTAAATTTAATAGCAGGTTTACAGAAAGCTTTGTAAACCAGTAAACAAATATGTTCACAACATATTCCATAAATGTTTCGATTTAAAACACACAAAGTCAAAATACAAACATATCGAGGTGCCAGACAGAAGGGTCTAAATACAAAATTTGACATCTTTACTTTTTTTATGACTGGACTGGAAACAGGTGTCTTACTATTATAAAATTAGAAATTTTCCAGTTTTGTGATTCATTATCCCAAATTTTATTGATCAGAACCTCACAAACGACAAACGTCCGTACAAACATAAGGCTAAGTGATGTCTAGAAGAACACCGACCAAAAAAAACTAGCAGACTCTTTTACAACAAAAAAGAAAACACAATCAATCCACAAAAAAAACTAAACACTGTTTCAGCATCAAACGAAATAACAAACGACGAAAAGAAACATAACCACAAAAACAAAAACACACAAAACACAACAGCCAAACAAAATAAAACATTTCTAGCCATCAACCATCACAAACTCACAAAACATAAGTGTTAACGCTTAACAAACAACAAACCAATATCCCATGCACAAACCTAAACTCCCAACAAAAAAACATAAAAACAACAACATATAACTAAACACACAACACAGAAACCAAAAAAACCCCAACCCCGTGCCCACCACAAACAACAAACATAACACAACAACTGAACGCACCCCTCACACAATGAAACACATAACCCAAACCAAACACAGCTCTACCAACCACCACCCACACCTACACAATCAATAAACGTTACATCATACATAGGTAGCCCACTCCCACTCACCCCCTCACGGCCCCCCCATACCCCTCGAACCCACCCCACCCCCCCCCGCCACCCACCCCCACCCTGCGCCACCCCCCTACCCCCACCCACCAACCCCTCCCCCACTTAAACAGTACCACCCTCTCTCTGCCCAAAGTGGTTGTTATTTTAAAAGCAAGAAATCTATCTTTAGATCAAGTCGGCCAAGAAACTGAATAAGCTAGCGAATTTTTAAAGTAAAGTCAACTAAAATCGACCACATTGAGCGGTGGAAAATATTCAAACTTTTTGTATTTTCCTGTACATTGATAATATTTCAGGCATTTGTGACTTTGCCTTAAATAATTGGATTCTTCTGTATGCTTCTGCAGGAAATCTTGTGGGATAATCCTCCTCAAATAAAGACTAGATCTGGCTACAGGTTTTATTGTATTTCCCATTCTGACACACGGCAGTATCACTAGACTGCCATTTTGTAAACTTTGCACAGGAGAAACAATAGGCCTTGCTATTCACAAGTCGACAGCTGTGGCTAAAATTCTGAGCGAGAAAATCTTGTAGAGAATGGACTGTAGGCGCAGTAACAGACAAACTCGGTAGTTCATGTTGACCTCTATGATTGCAGTTTCATAGTTAAACATCATTTTCAAACAAATATCGGACATACCCTGGGGAAGGTAGTTTTCGGCATAGTAAAAAATACTGATGAAAGCAAACAGCGAATAGGCGCTTCTCCCATGGAGGCAAATTACCTCCCCTTGGCAAAAGTAGTGGCGCAAACAGGAAAAACTGACGACAGCATCTCATCGGTGATAAAACGATCTTATTATGGACATCCTTCTTGCTTTTCATTTTCTCATAGTTTTATTTTGTGTATTTGTTTAATCTACATTTCAACACGAAACTCTCAGTTCATGGTTTCCCTTTTCTAGGGCTTTTAGGGCCTCCAGGGCCCTAGGCTTCATTTCTTCTAGGGCTTTTTTAGGGGCCTTATTTGGCATCTTCAAAATCAGGGCCATTCTAAGGCTTTTAAGATTTGTACGAACCCTGATTGATGTGTGTGTTTGCACACACTGGTTGATTCAGTCAACAGCTGTCACATGGGTGTAATGTGTGTTTACACAAAGACTGAATATCACAAAGAGACTGAGTAATAAGATCAATACCCTCGTTTCAACATCAAATGTCTCCACAAAAATCTGCACCCTCTTATCTCCGTATCTGTCTTCACCTGTATACTCCATCCCAGTTCCCTTCGTTCATCAGCCGCAGATGTAAGCTTTGTGCATCGAACACCCAGATTCAAACAACCACTGTTGGCCGTCGCTCTTTCTCTATTTCTCTGGTCCCATCACACCGGAATGACCACCCTCTTTCACTTCGCCAAAACTTTATCATTTGATGCCTTCAAATCCAGCCGAAAACACACTAATTTTCTACCTGAGACTTTCCCCGCATATTTTCCCTAGAATTTTTCAACAGCATACCCGCATCTCCTAAGTGTGTTCGCAAGTCCTGTGTGTGTGCGAGTGTGGGTGTGCGTTTGAGTGTGATTGTTGCATTTTAGCTTGGGTATGTGCGTGTGCGCTTGCTATGGATTTGAAATATTTGTTCAGTATGATTTAAGGAGAGTTGCTTTGCGCTATATAAATTCCATATATATCTTATTCATTATTATTACAGATATTGGCTGAGCTAGCTAACACAGGTTGCAGCGGGGTATGTATGTTTTGCAGACACTGCTCGAATTAGTTATCAGTTGACAAGAGTACATTTACAAATACTGTAAAAGATATGACTGCTAACCACATATTTTCTCTGCATAAAAATAGAAGACTAACAACTCTTCCCTAAGGAAAACAAAATATCAGCCGTTTTTGCCAATCATCCATCCTTCAATAGCACAGACTATAAACTACACACTTTTCATCCATCCTCCCTTCCTGTCTAAGATGATGGGTAGATCGACTGACAGGAGACAGAGAACGATGTTTAATCCGTCAGCAGTTGGTCGTCCTGCATTCGGTGATGTGAATCATCCATACACACACCCTTGTCGCCTGTGTAATTAACTGCCCCACTTTGCTCATTTAAATTGTGCTGCTGCTACCGTCACGGGGGGAAAATGAGAGAAGAATTCAGTATGGGAGGCAAAAAATGTGAGAGTGTCCTTATCCTGTGTGTGTGGTGTGTGTAGTTGATATCTTTAGTTTAACGGTCTATTCACATTAGTGATTTTTATACAGGAAAAAGTAAGTCGAAACAAGGAGAATATACAATAAACAATAACAGAAAAAATGTCAGATACAGTACTAAAAACTTAACTTTCATCATCATCTCATCATCCCTCGTGACTTTGGCTCGTGGGGAAACACAAGACGATGCCTGGTATAGCCTCCTCCATCCATCTCGGTCCCTAGGCTCCTGCGCAGTAGTGCCGAGTCTTTCATCCTGGGTCATTCTCCTGACTTGTTGTCCATTCCATGACTATGATTCTGCTTCCCCTCTCTTTCGGCCACCAATTCGCTGTTCCCTGCAGTAGCTGTTTTTGCGGCAGAGTGTTGTTGGCGTGGACGTGGCTGAACCATGTCAGCTTTTTCTCTTGACAGATGGTGAGAAGGGGTTCCTGTGGAACCTGGCCAGCCGGTGTTATTTGGCTCTGACAAATTCATTGGTCCTTTTCGTTCTCTTCCCAGGAATCCCAGCATGTTTTTCTATGCAATTTTGTTTCAAAATGGACTGGATTATCGCTTTGCTGTGTTCAGCAGTCATTTCCAGTTTCACTTTGTACAGCAGGATAGTCTGAATTAGGGCTTTGTTGAGCTATAGTTAGGTTTGGGAAACTGAACTTTCTTTACTTTTCCATATGGTTGGTGAGGTTTGTCAGGGAAGATGTTGCCATAGCCAGTCCCGACTTTGTATGTTCTGTCGTTGATCGCACCGTCCTTTGTGAGTGTAAGCGCCAAGGTATTTAAAAGCGCTACCTCCTCCAGTTTGCTGGCCGTTCATGTAAATTTATAGCAGTGGCGTTGCTCGTGCTGTTCAAATACTTTACTTTTACTCCGAGCTCACTGTCCATCCCAATGTCCAGCTCGTCGCAAGTCTGGTCGTAGATCTTGCAGCTCTGGTGTTTACTTCCCCGCCCATGAGGTCAATGTCCATCTGGCAACCCGCAAGTTGTTGAGGGTCTGCCGCCAATGGAGATGGTAGAGTGGAGGGTCATGGAGGGTCTCTCTCCATAATGTTTTCCAAGAACAGATTAAACAGGAACTGGAGATAACAAGGCATCCTTGTCAGACCCCGCAACAGTGGTTTTGAAGGTAGTTCTCCGACTATTGTTCAGAAGACTGCACACGTTGCGTGTTGTATAGTCTGCTTGAATGGTTTGCACTAGTCCTTCAATGCCAAACTTCTATGACCTGCCACAGGCCTCGTGCCATACCTGTCAAAAGTCCTTCCTTAAAGTTCCACAACGTTCAATCGACTTTAAAAAAGGCTAAACATGAAACGTTAACAATACTACAAAAACTGAATAAATCGGACTTCTTATCAATCCCAACAGCAATGTCCAACAGTAACGTATCTAACGATGGTTCAGACCAAATCTGATCCAGTGACAAACTTGGTCTAGCAGGCAAAAATCTTAAATGTCCACCAAGAAAAAATAACATACTATCGTTAATCTCGTCCCCACAAATACAGTTTACATCTTACACTATTTTGTCCTGACAGCATTTAGTTTAAATCTGTGCAGAAGGGATAACATATTTCTGCCATCGTATCAACCACAGACTTTGTTAGAAATGAAAGCATTTTGAAAATCTATCACATTGCTTGTGCAGACAATAGGCAGAATCATACATCTTTCTGAAGTGGTTCCAGCAAGTGTTTTGTAGTCAAGCGTAATCCTCAAGCAGAGAATAAGCAACATTTATTTAACAGAACCATTTTATCTTGCTGTTGTGTGTGTGTGTTGTGTGTGTGTGTGTGTGTCTGGTGTGTGTGTGTGTGTGTGTGTGTGGTGTAGGTGTAGTAGTAGTACTAGTAATCTTTGGTTTTAACATTGTTCCACTTTAAGTGATACCAGATGATCAAAAGGAATAATTGGAAAGTGTGTGTGGGTAAATACATCATAATGACAAAAAGAACGTGCTAAACAACATAACCAAGTAATAATACCCCCCAAAAAAACCAACAAAAAACAAAACAAAAACCAACCCAACAAAACTTCAATAATTATAACAAATGTTGTATGGGACATGTGTGTGTGAGTGTGTGCATACCCCAAAAGGGGCGAAAGGAATTAAACAAGAATCTTTAAATCTTTTGGATCTTGGAGCGTGTGTGTAAGTTAGTGCGTGAGATGCGTGTGTGTCACTAAGTTGTTTGTGCACATTTATGATGTGTCATAACAATCCAAAGAAACAGACTCACTGACCAGTTCAACTTGATTAAAAGAATAAAACCCTTCTGCAAAGTTTATGATGCTCATAAACAGTGAATCACATTAATATGAGTATATGATTTCACATTACATGGAGATCTTGTCTTCAGTCTTGACAGAAAAGGTTTTAAAAGGAAATGAATAAAATCAGAAAAGCCCAAAACTAAACAAAAAAATAAACGGGGGCCTGAACAAGGAAAATAGAGGCATCACTTATCTTATAGTTTGCTTTTTTTTTTTTTGTTAAAACAGCAGCAATTTTTTAATTAATAAAGAACCTGAGTAATGTGGAAAAATGCTGCGTATCAATTATAAAAACCATAATGAGGAAAACACAAATAAAAAAGGTTTTGTGGAAAATTCTTTTCTTAATTTAAAAACTTAGTAATTATAATTCATTCAACACTAAGTCACTTACTAGATTTCTAATCTCCAAGGAACACTAGTACTACCAAAACAAAACCAAAAAAAAAAAATGGAAAAAAGGAAAGAAAATCTTGGCAAAAAGTTCTCACTAGTTTAGCTGTATGTTACTCCATGTCACTAAAGATATTAGCGATTGACAGAATCTCCAAGACAATAATGACAATTACCTCAAAGGTTCTTCATCACACTCTTGTGATAAACAGCAGCTTCTGCACATGGCAATGCCTGTGCCCAGTTCACTACACACCATTCAATGCTCTTTCCACTAAGCTCAACTGTAACAAAGCATATTAAACACAATTATTTGATTTTGTCACTTCATGAACCATCATCTGAACATTGTTTCCCTCAGAAAGGTTTCAATTATAATTTTCGTCTCTAAAGCTTGTTCTTTCCCTTATTGTGTGATATATATCTTTGTTTGTTCCTCAACGAGCTCGGAGTTCACCACTGCTGAGATTATTTTCTTTCCTAAATTCTACGCAACAGTAATTTTCCCCACGCACTGAGGTCGAATCTATTCATTCAGACTTCAGTTGATGAGTCGATTCTACCAATTCTTGCCAGGACAGTCAGAGGTACTCTCCCTGCTCTTTCGATTTCAACTGTGGGAAGAGTATGACATGCAGTAGGGGCACAAAGTCCATAAGCACACAGGTCCCACGGTTTTTGGAGTATCTCCTACACAAAAGACTTGACCATTTAGTTTAATTTGATTTTCCCGACTTAACTGGGAATGGAAAGGCAGGGAAGGGAAACCCAGAACCCTCACAGTTTATTTGATAGGCAGTAGGAACGTCTACAGCTGGCCAGAGGTCTAAAAAAATCACCACATGACTATAGCCGAGGTATGGGGAATGAACTGTGACCGTACTAGGCCGCTGAAACAAAGCACTTACAACTGTGCATGTGGCTGACCATGGGCAAAGTTTCTTATCTACCACCACCAGTAATCAGTCTATACACCTCATAAGAAAATCCACCACCTACCAGACACTAAACAATGCCAACCCTAAAACATCTGCACACAACATTATAAACTTGTATCTTCCGTTTGAATGGGTAGGCATTGTGTGCCGTCAGGAGGATTTTGATAAACAATTACAAAAAAAGTGTGCACATGGGGGCCTGGAATGGAAAAAAGTACAATGAGTGTTTAAATCATAATTCCAGCATAAAAAGATTTGGAAATTAACAAAAACATCAAATGAACAAAGTAATCAACTACTCCACAGCTTGCAAAGCCCCTCAAGACAAATATGGGCACATAAACAGAAACTGAGCAAACACATCTTGCCATTTGGCGGGCCCTAATCTTTTGAAGCTCCAGCTATTTAAAACAATGTTTTTGACATTCATCGGTGATGCACGCGGACACTAAAAAAAAACAAAAACAAAATCTTTGTAACATTTCACTCGGGGTGGACATCAAAATATCCCTGTATTTACTGCCAGTCAGGTCCTGGTAACTAACATAGGTGACTGCTTCAGTCATTGTCTAATGTAATGACTCACTCAATAACTACCTTACTCAAGTTACTGAGGCCTTATATTTTTCTGCTTTCTCTCCTTGGTTTCCCATGGATTGAACTGTTGTTGTTGTTGTGCATTCCCCAGCTTGACACCCTGGGGGTTACCCAGAACATGCACTCTGACTCACTCATCCCACCTGGAAATCAGAGATAGGCAGTCCACCAGATGAGGAGTTTGAGAGTATGACTCTTTTAAAGTACTTTGTCATATACCAGTTGATATAAGCAGCCATACTCCAACTTCAGGGGATTTTTTCTCGTTTAACAAAGGAGAGTGCAGGTTGTCTATGGGCTTGTCATGGCTGAAGGCAATCTCAACACCTTTTACAGCATAACATTTTTGTGTAGGCCTTGGCAATTAGCTGACATCAATAACTGACACAGCTGTTGGCCTGGGCCACAATTGATTTTTTAAGGCAGAGAATGAGAACAAAAAGTCTATACCTAGTTAGTACATGGAGACAGTTTTGATCAGCTATCAGTATCAATCACTGTATCAGTGATTCTGTAGTACTACCATAATAACTGAACAAGGGGGAAAACCTTATCAAAACTGGTTTGATCATATTCATAAGCTGAATTAAGTTATGTAAATCACTAAATGTAAATTGTAAACTACTTTTGATCCAAGTTAATAAAGAAGCAGAAAAAGAAATAAATCAAAGGGAGAAAAAACCTGTCATCTCTGACTGCGCAGAGAAGGTAGGACAGGTAAATAAGAAATGAGAACACTCTGAGAACAGAGAACTAGGCAGCACAATCCGACTCAATGACTACTACAGTACTAGTAAGTACTATAGTCTATAGTACTAACTGGGCTATTCTGCCATAGTTGAATTATGTCCTCGTGATTTTTATGATAGACTAATTCTTCAGTTTTGCCAAAACAGCTAGTTATGTATTGACTATGAAGTTAATATCGCAACTTTCAAAGTTGTGTTTTGATTTAGATTTTCATTAAACAAAAAAGTCAAAAGCCTCTACATTTCCAAACCTCTTTTGAAGTTCCCGCCGGATGTTTGCTGGAAGTGAGAACATTGACTAGTTTGCGACAATAAAAGTTATACTTGGACAAAATAAATATACTATTATTTGGTTTAGTTTCGGATAAATTTTAGCAGTTTTTCTACTGTTTGAATTGGAAATGGCATATACAGGTCTAAAAGGAATTTGGTCTTTTCTTCCCAACCGACTGTCGCTATCGTAAGGTAAACTATTCTCAAAAGAACACAACAACAAACCAACTATGAAGTTCTGCGTAAAGTGTGAGATAGTCTTCACACACACAAACACACGCGCATACGCAAGAAGGCAGACACATAAAGTATACAAACACACCAACTGTACACCCATTATGCACAGGTCCGCTATAGCCTACCACTGGCCTGCTGTTCCAAAGATCTGATCTCTTTCAGCAGCTTTCAGGTGCACTACTGTCTTTTCATCAGCTTGAAACCAGGGCAGGGATTTTTGTTTTTGATAAAATGATGTATAATGAACACTAGAAAAGGAATTCTCTTTCTACTCCTGACTGTTCAAATGGAAATATGTCACAGGGGATGCTTGGGGATTGTTGTGTAAATAAAACTTTTATCCTGTTTTTGAAAGGTTTGTGCCAAGAATTTCCTCATCTATTTCTGAGTTGTGTATATTAAAAGTTTGTGTGTGCAGAATTCCATCTTTCCTATTGTTTTTTTCCCGTTGTGTCTATTCATTCTTTGTGTGTTTATTTTATTTTTTAATTTATTTTATTTTATTCTTTTATATCAAGGATAATGGAATAAGCATTTATGTGCTTTGTTACATCCAGTCCCCGTGTGTATGCGGTTTTGTAAATTTTGTCATCTGTTCCCATCGGCACACAATGGCCTACACTTACGAAAAGTGGAACAGGGTTTAACGTGCAGGCAAGATGTTCTGCGTGTGTTCGCACACGGGGCCGCGGTTTACAGTCTCATCCGAAGGAATTTTGGGGAGAGTGGAGTATGCACTGATGTTAACTCCAGGGGAAGTGTGTGTGTGTGTTGACTGTTGTTGTCATCCCTTTTCCCCCAGTGCATTCACCTGTAATGTATTAAGAAATTCTCACTTTGGGTTGGATAACAGAGCATTTTTGGCATATATTTTTTGTGTGCTTGGGATGTGAGAATTGTGTCTTTGTTGTGTATGTAAACCATTCTAATTTTTATTTTGTTTTTATTTTTGTCATTGTTGCACATTCCTCAGCTTAAAAGTTAATTCAAACACTGGGGGTCACCCAGAACATGTATTACGACTTGCTCACCTCACCTGGGAATCACTGTATGATTGTAAGTGCACACCACTGGATAAGAAATTTGCATATATGACTGTTGTCCTTACCATGTAGGCAGCCAAGCTCCGACTTCAGAGGATTTGATTCTCTTTTAAAGGCGAGTGCAAGTTGTTATGCTATGAGATTGTCATGGCTGAAGACAATCTCAACATAACATTTAAAAGCATAACAGCAGTTTTTATGTGAAGCTTGGCACATAGCTTAGATTCAGTTTAACTGAACAGGGATTTTGGTCTGGGCCATGTTGTGTTTTTGAGCTTATTTGTTTGTTGTTTTGTTTTGGTGTGTGTGGGTAGGTGGTGGTGGTGGTGTTATTATTGAGTGGTTAGAGGTTTTGTTTATGAGGGATCTTTAGAGATTTGTTGTTGTTGTTCCCTGACTAGAGCTCCGAGGTTCACCAGTGGTGAGATTTTGTGTATATGACCGTTTTGGCCTACCGTGAAGGTTAGAGCATTGCACTTGTGATCTGACTGCCTGGGTGTGAGCCACCGCTGAGACACCCATTCAAGGGAATTCTTCCCCTGGAGTCAGCATCAGTACTGACTCACTCACATGAAAATCATCCTTCGGATGAGACTATAAACAGAGGCCCCGTGTGCGAATGCATGCAGAACATCTTGTGCACACGTTAAATCCTGTTCTGCTTTTCGAAAGAGTAGGCCATTGTGTGCCAGTGGGAACAGATTGACAAAATTTACAAAACCATCACACACGGGGACTGGATTAAAAAAGCACAAGAGTGCTTATTTTTCCATTATCCACGATATAAAAAGAAAAAAATTATATTTAAAATTAAATTAATTAAAAATCCTTGGATAGACTAAAAACTAAGAGCCCATTGCGAACACATGCAGAACCAACCTTTGCAAGATCATGTATGTTAAATACCCATTCCACTTTTTGAATAGTGGCCAATGTGGCTGGTAGGAACATGACCATCATCTATTAAAACACCCATGCACACTGGTGTAGTGTTGTAGACATCACCATCCCATGAAGTCAGAAACTCTGCCATAATGATTGGCCAAATTAAAAACCAGTCCTCGCATTCAAAAATCTCGCCACGGGTGAACTTCAGAGAGTAAGCGGAAGACCCCCCAAAAAACACCACAACAACCAAACAGAGCCTAGTAAAAGAGTAAGTAAAAGCAAAACTGTATTGGAAATATGCCACAAAAGTCAAAGGCAAAATGGCATGCCGAATAGGTTACAAACTCAATCATACAAAAACAACCACAAGACACAATTTCAGACCATGTTTTCTTTCCTTTTTAATTGAAGATTCTTAAAGTAAACCCAATAAATAACTTGTAAGAAAAAAGTAAAAAGATAGCGCTAGTAGACAAGATAACAAGAGAAAAAGCCAACATATACCATAGTGTAAGAAGTAGAGAAAATAAACATCCCTCAAACCTACATTCAGTTCTTGACTTCAGCATTATTGAACAAAGATGTATGGCAAAGTTGTAAAAGTGGGAATAGGGACACGTTCAAAAAAAAGAAAAGGAAAACTTTAATGAATAAATTCATACACCACACAATATTAACTTGATGGAAATGTTAAAAAGTAACTTAATTTTCAATCAAGCTGAATATCAAGTAAATGCTGGCTGAAGCCACTGATACAAAAGACATGAGTAGCAAAGAAGGAAAAACTGACTAAAAATCTTGCTGTACAACCCACACCCACTTTGAAGACTTTATATTCATGATCTTAAAAATATAACATGAAATGTAAGCAACAGGAGCTAAAATATTAACAAACACTATACACTCACAAACACTTGTAAATAACACTCTTTTCCGTTATTTTTAGCTGAACACAGTAGATTAAGCACTAAAGATTCATACAATACAACAAATTATCTGTCAATAGGAGATTATTTCAAAACAGTATTTGGAACAAAAACTGTAATTATCTACAAGGTATCCAAAATCTATGCCCTCTCACCCTTCCGACAGTCTGTACGCAATCCAGTCCATCTTCTCAATAGTTGAGTGACAACTTCAGACGACAAATGGAAGCAACAACACACTCCAAAATTAATTACATTCCTGTTTTAGGTGTTTGTTGTGAACTAGAAATCAATTTGCAAAATAAAAGAATTTATCAAAACACGTTCGTGCAATTTATTTTATGCAACAAAATCCATCAACAAAATTAGTTAAACATCAACAAAGGATCACACCTTGATCCTGCGTCATTTTCGTTGAAGATGGAATATGCATTCCTTAAGGCAGGATTAAAAAAGCAACATCCATAAAGATGAAACACACACAGAGATCTGCAACTACCCAGCTCATAGTACCGCGCTATATTCACAAGCAACATCCACATGCACTGACTGGGGCGATGGCATACAGCACAGACTAAACTCACAGATGTAGTTCTCTTCAGACAGCAACTCTATGGTCTGTCAATAGGAGCAAAAATTGTTTGTGCTACTGTAATCACCTGACAAAAGCACAGTGCATCCAACTTCAGTGTGGAGAGAAATCATCTTCTTAAGCCTATTTGGAAAAAGGCAGGAGAATGAGCGTGAGTAAGCGAAAAAATATGCACCAAGAAATAATAAAAAGGTATAGACCAGAAAGGTGCTGCCATGACCTGGGCGCGGAGGCAGGACCAAAGGCAGAAATGAACAAAGGGAAAGAAAAGCGGGAATTCCTAGCATAGAATTTCAAGGAGGTATGACTGCTATTGATACTGACAGGCCCCTGGCATCCCCATGGGGGAATACAGGAATCAAAAGCCTACACAACTATCTTCATTCATGGCAATCTCTTGGTGGCAACAGAATGTGAAACATTCCCCTGAAGCTGGATTAGTGCTGCCTACATTGTTGGGTACTGAAAAAATGTCTCTGCAAATTAAACAATCTTCTATCCCATATGTATTGATATTATCAGCGAGGCAAGAGTGCATATATTGCACAACAACAAAAACCTAACAGTTAACAAGACAGCACACATCTCAAACGGGTATCAAAACAACTAATAAATCTCTTTCAAAAGGAGACAGAAAACAATAAAATATCAGGTAGGCTAGGTCTGGATCAGACAACTGGTTTGGTAAATCATTAGCACATTTAATCTCTACAACACGCGATTTTTTTGGGTACTTTTTTACAGAATAAATCTTTCCATTTGGGTTAACAATGGCTATTGACTCAGCTTTGTTTGTGACAAAAAATACATATAAACATTAGCACTATCATCAACAAACAACAAATTCGAAGATCTAGTGTGGTGTTTACGCTAAGTAGAACCAGAGATTTACAGAAGTATAAGGTTGATTTCAATTCAACCCAAATTTGGTTGTGTGTTTCCCCTTTATGCACTCTTGGTATATTTTGATAGCTATGAAAAGAATATATTTCTTATTTGTTCTATTCAGAAAAACTATCTTCAGATTTATTGTACACAGAGAAAAAAAGATGTTATAAAAAGGATATACAGGGATGTGGACATACTAAAGAGACCTTCTAAAGTTTCTTTACTTTTGGGATATGGATATATATTCCTCACACACCACGGAAGATTTCAAACAAAAATAGACAATAAAAGCAACAACAGAGATAAAAATGCTGAACAAAAAGAATATATTCTCCATTACAAATACAGATATAAATTCCACACACCATTATTATCATTAAATACTTGATCGCAAATGACCGAGTAAAAATAAAAACCTGTACAACCCTCAAATCTTAATGAATGCATAAAATCTTATTTCATGCATAAAATATTCATGTGCCCTAACTTGACTTCTCCCTAAGTAACTCCTTGAGGAGTCGATGGGGCAGTGAACAGAGTTTTTCAGGCAGTGTGTTGTGGGCAAGTCAAACCTGAAGGAGCCCATCCCATTCCAGTGCAGTGGGGTAACAATGTCCTGTGCTCCCACAATTCTTGAATGGCTTTGAACAAGGCCTAAACAATATCAAGTTTTTTGAAAAGCACACTCACTCACTCACTCACATACACAAACACACTGTGCACACAAATACACACGTGCATACACACACATCATGCGCACACACACGTGCACAAGGGCACCACTCCATGCACACACACCCACACACAGATATGTCATAGTTCTTAAGAATTACACAGATTTAATGTTTTTATGTAATAAAAATACCAAATAATCTCTACAAAAATAAACCACAGATTTCTTTTCAATGTAAATATATATATCTAAATCAAAAGGATACAAAGGAAAGGTGGTGGACGGTTGCCTAAAAGTAACACTGTGAGGTTCTGGGGGGTTTGACTCCAAGCCTTGGCCTTTATTCCCGCAGACATGACAGAAAATTGAACTGAGACAGCAAGTCTTTCAGAGGAGAACTAACACCAGTAGACCTGTATCTGCTTACGCAGAGAGGACTGTGTGCACACAAAAAGAATTCATGACAGGTGAAAATCGAAACAGCAGTGGAGGTACCTTGTGACCTGTTGTGGCAAAATCGGTTCGTTCACTTCCCAATAGTCACTCCCCCTGAAGCCAGAATGCAGCTACCTTAAGTGGGATAAAAAAAACACTTGCTGACGTAACATAACAATCCTATAATTGGTGAACCTTTGCAGATCAAGCCGAGGACCCAACAAAATCGTACCCCCCCCCCCCCCTCAAAAAAAGGTATTGTTTGGCCACGTTTTATTTATACATACATACATACTACACATATATGATATATATATATTATATATTATATATATACTATATATATAAATATAAATATATATATATATAATATAAAGGGATATTGCGTTTTATATATAGTAGATGAGTGAGTAAGGTATTGCGTTATTATATATATATATTTAATTAATATAATAGATAGATAGATATAGATAGATATATAGATAGATTTAGATATATAAAGGCAATACCCTTCACTGAGATAAACTTGCATAATTATTTATATATTGCAATGAAGACATAAAGGCGCTTCATGTTGTCCAGTTTTAGATGCATCACGGAAAATAAAAAATATGACAATAACAAGTAACAAGAGATAGATAATAAATAAAAGCAATAAGGCACATAAAAGAGATAACACTTCACTTTTTTCCCCCCCAACTAATGGCAACAGCATGGCAAGAGATGGGTTATTGTACTAGAAAAATGACACACTCACAAAACAAGCTTTAAAAAAAGACTATAAACCATCAAAGTAATCTATAAAATACAGAAACCCTAGCTTTGTTTCAGACACGAACAGAAAATAACCTGGGATTGACATTGTGTTAATCATACAAACTCAAATGAAGATGGACTGGTTTCTAAGATGCTAAACGACGTGGAATGCATAAAGAAAACCAAACAAACAGCACTGTGTAGAGATAAAGGTGATTGTCTTTGGAAAAGATGTACAACACAAAAGGAAATCCTCTAGATTTGTAATCATATAGATAGATATAGAGATTAAATTCAACAGCTGATTGTATATTTGTGACTGAATAGGATATGTTGGCCCATTCTATGGGGTTTTTAGTCGAGTGATTTTTTTGGTGTTCATCGGCCTGAGCTCTCCGAGTATTATATGGATCAATGGAAAATTTTGTGTAGCGACAGTTTTGTATACCCACCATTTAAGGTAGGCCGCATTTTGACTTAGAGGGATTGTGGGCTTACTTTAAAACTGCAAGCCATCAACATGAATATCATTTGTTAAAAAAGAAAAAAAAAAAGAGCTGGGTAAGATAATAATAAAAACACAAAAACAACCAACCCCACCCACCCACAAGGAGAAAAAACAAAGACCTCAACAACCAGTTCCCTCCCATCTCCTCTCTCACTGTCTCTGCCTTTCTCGGGTTGTGTTGAGTCATAGGCCTGACACATTCGCAGATGATATCCTCCAGCTCTTTCCTTGGTCTGCCTCTTCTTCAACTCCTCCTTGGCGAGTGCCTTGCAAAACTGTCTTTGTAATTCCTTGGGGATCTTGTGACATGCCCCGACCATTTTAGTTTACGCTTTTTTTCACGTTCTTTAGAAGGTTCTCATATGGCCCCAATGGTTTGCAGGATTCTGTTATGCACGCGTCGTGCTATGTGGTCTTTGGTAGGAGATGCAAGGAGTCTCCCGAACGCATCTCATCTCCACTGCCTGTTTCGGGTCCAAACGGGGTAACGAACCGCCGCACACTTCCGACAACGGGAGCTTTTTGCTTTCTAGACTCAAGAGCGCCGTTACCTCTTGACCACCGATCCATCACGGATCATTAGAAAACGATGAATAGTCATTAGTACTGCTTCCTGACTCTGAAATGTACTGTGTATGACCATTTTTTGTCACCTCTATATACACCATTCAGTGATACATACACTTTAAGTCGAACACATATCTAATAACATTTTCAATAATTATCAACTTATTAAGTTGAGAACAATAAACAAACCAAAGAGACTGACTTTTATGTAAAGCATCTAAAGAAGAACACTTATAGTAATCTTGAGAAACATTTGACGTTCTATTGTTTAAACTCCACCTTAATAACACAATATTCAATGTTGAGTAGACAATTGATAAAACATTCCTTCAATACATGAGTATACCAATATCCAGGTCAAAGACTGACATCTCGAATGGAGAATCCCTGAGGAGGAACATAATGCTCAGACATATCAAAACATTCTTTTCAATCCAAACAACAACTGTTTTTGCTAAGGGAAACCAACAAATGCCACTAAACAGACACAATCGATACATTTACACCATAGGGCATAAACTCAATTGTTAATCATACTGAGCACCTGAAACGTCACTCCCTAATTAGTAAATTTAATAGCAGGTTTACAGAAAGCTTTGTAAACCAGTAAACAAATATGTTCACAACATATTCCATAAATGTTTCGATTTAAAACACACAAAGTCAAAATACAAACATATCGAGGTGCCAGACAGAAGGGTCTAAATACAAAATTTGACATCTTTACTTTTTTTATGACTGGACTGGAAACAGGTGTCTTACTATTATAAAATTAGAAATTTTCCAGTTTTGTGATTCATTATCCCAAATTTTATTGATCAGAACCTCACAAACGACAAACGTCCGTACAAACATAAGGCTAAGTGATGTCTAGAAGAACACCGACCAAAAAAAACTAGCAGACTCTTTTACAACAAAAAAGAAAACACAATCAATCCACAAAAAAAACTAAACACTGTTTCAGCATCAAACGAAATAACAAACGACGAAAAGAAACATAACCACAAAAACAAAAACACACAAAACACAACAGCCAAACAAAATAAAACATTTCTAGCCATCAACCATCACAAACTCACAAAACATAAGTGTTAACGCTTAACAAACAACAAACCAATATCCCATGCACAAACCTAAACTCCCAACAAAAAAACATAAAAACAACAACATATAACTAAACACACAACACAGAAACCAAAAAAACCCCAACCCCGTGCCCACCACAAACAACAAACATAACACAACAACTGAACGCACCCCTCACACAATGAAACACATAACCCAAACCAAACACAGCTCTACCAACCACCACCCACACCTACACAATCAATAAACGTTACATCATACATAGGTAGCCCACTCCCACTCACCCCCTCACGGCCCCCCCATACCCCTCGAACCCACCCCACCCCCCCCCGCCACCCACCCCCACCCTGCGCCACCCCCCTACCCCCACCCACCAACCCCTCCCCCACTTAAACAGTACCACCCTCTCTCTGCCCAAAGTGGTTGTTATTTTAAAAGCAAGAAATCTATCTTTAGATCAAGTCGGCCAAGAAACTGAATAAGCTAGCGAATTTTTAAAGTAAAGTCAACTAAAATCGACCACATTGAGCGGTGGAAAATATTCAAACTTTTTGTATTTTCCTGTACATTGATAATATTTCAGGCATTTGTGACTTTGCCTTAAATAATTGGATTCTTCTGTATGCTTCTGCAGGAAATCTTGTGGGATAATCCTCCTCAAATAAAGACTAGATCTGGCTACAGGTTTTATTGTATTTCCCATTCTGACACACGGCAGTATCACTAGACTGCCATTTTGTAAACTTTGCACAGGAGAAACAATAGGCCTTGCTATTCACAAGTCGACAGCTGTGGCTAAAATTCTGAGCGAGAAAATCTTGTAGAGAATGGACTGTAGGCGCAGTAACAGACAAACTCGGTAGTTCATGTTGACCTCTATGATTGCAGTTTCATAGTTAAACATCATTTTCAAACAAATATCGGACATACCCTGGGGAAGGTAGTTTTCGGCATAGTAAAAAATACTGATGAAAGCAAACAGCGAATAGGCGCTTCTCCCATGGAGGCAAATTACCTCCCCTTGGCAAAAGTAGTGGCGCAAACAGGAAAAACTGACGACAGCATCTCATCGGTGATAAAACGATCTTATTATGGACATCCTTCTTGCTTTTCATTTTCTCATAGTTTTATTTTGTGTATTTGTTTAATCTACATTTCAACACGAAACTCTCAGTTCATGGTTTCCCTTTTCTAGGGCTTTTAGGGCCTCCAGGGCCCTAGGCTTCATTTCTTCTAGGGCTTTTTTAGGGGCCTTATTTGGCATCTTCAAAATCAGGGCCATTCTAAGGCTTTTAAGATTTGTACGAACCCTGATTGATGTGTGTGTTTGCACACACTGGTTGATTCAGTCAACAGCTGTCACATGGGTGTAATGTGTGTTTACACAAAGACTGAATATCACAAAGAGACTGAGTAATAAGATCAATACCCTCGTTTCAACATCAAATGTCTCCACAAAAATCTGCACCCTCTTATCTCCGTATCTGTCTTCACCTGTATACTCCATCCCAGTTCCCTTCGTTCATCAGCCGCAGATGTAAGCTTTGTGCATCGAACACCCAGATTCAAACAACCACTGTTGGCCGTCGCTCTTTCTCTATTTCTCTGGTCCCATCACACCGGAATGACCACCCTCTTTCACTTCGCCAAAACTTTATCATTTGATGCCTTCAAATCCAGCCGAAAACACACTAATTTTCTACCTGAGACTTTCCCCGCATATTTTCCCTAGAATTTTTCAACAGCATACCCGCATCTCCTAAGTGTGTTCGCAAGTCCTGTGTGTGTGCGAGTGTGGGTGTGCGTTTGAGTGTGATTGTTGCATTTTAGCTTGGGTATGTGCGTGTGCGCTTGCTATGGATTTGAAATATTTGTTCAGTATGATTTAAGGAGAGTTGCTTTGCGCTATATAAATTCCATATATATCTTATTCATTATTATTACAGATATTGGCTGAGCTAGCTAACACAGGTTGCAGCGGGGTATGTATGTTTTGCAGACACTGCTCGAATTAGTTATCAGTTGACAAGAGTACATTTACAAATACTGTAAAAGATATGACTGCTAACCACATATTTTCTCTGCATAAAAATAGAAGACTAACAACTCTTCCCTAAGGAAAACAAAATATCAGCCGTTTTTGCCAATCATCCATCCTTCAATAGCACAGACTATAAACTACACACTTTTCATCCATCCTCCCTTCCTGTCTAAGATGATGGGTAGATCGACTGACAGGAGACAGAGAACGATGTTTAATCCGTCAGCAGTTGGTCGTCCTGCATTCGGTGATGTGAATCATCCATACACACACCCTTGTCGCCTGTGTAATTAACTGCCCCACTTTGCTCATTTAAATTGTGCTGCTGCTACCGTCACGGGGGGAAAATGAGAGAAGAATTCAGTATGGGAGGCAAAAAATGTGAGAGTGTCCTTATCCTGTGTGTGTGGTGTGTGTAGTTGATATCTTTAGTTTAACGGTCTATTCACATTAGTGATTTTTATACAGGAAAAAGTAAGTCGAAACAAGGAGAATATACAATAAACAATAACAGAAAAAATGTCAGATACAGTACTAAAAACTTAACTTTCATCATCATCTCATCATCCCTCGTGACTTTGGCTCGTGGGGAAACACAAGACGATGCCTGGTATAGCCTCCTCCATCCATCTCGGTCCCTAGGCTCCTGCGCAGTAGTGCCGAGTCTTTCATCCTGGGTCATTCTCCTGACTTGTTGTCCATTCCATGACTATGATTCTGCTTCCCCTCTCTTTCGGCCACCAATTCGCTGTTCCCTGCAGTAGCTGTTTTTGCGGCAGAGTGTTGTTGGCGTGGACGTGGCTGAACCATGTCAGCTTTTTCTCTTGACAGATGGTGAGAAGGGGTTCCTGTGGAACCTGGCCAGCCGGTGTTATTTGGCTCTGACAAATTCATTGGTCCTTTTCGTTCTCTTCCCAGGAATCCCAGCATGTTTTTCTATGCAATTTTGTTTCAAAATGGACTGGATTATCGCTTTGCTGTGTTCAGCAGTCATTTCCAGTTTCACTTTGTACAGCAGGATAGTCTGAATTAGGGCTTTGTTGAGCTATAGTTAGGTTTGGGAAACTGAACTTTCTTTACTTTTCCATATGGTTGGTGAGGTTTGTCAGGGAAGATGTTGCCATAGCCAGTCCCGACTTTGTATGTTCTGTCGTTGATCGCACCGTCCTTTGTGAGTGTAAGCGCCAAGGTATTTAAAAGCGCTACCTCCTCCAGTTTGCTGGCCGTTCATGTAAATTTATAGCAGTGGCGTTGCTCGTGCTGTTCAAATACTTTACTTTTACTCCGAGCTCACTGTCCATCCCAATGTCCAGCTCGTCGCAAGTCTGGTCGTAGATCTTGCAGCTCTGGTGTTTACTTCCCCGCCCATGAGGTCAATGTCCATCTGGCAACCCGCAAGTTGTTGAGGGTCTGCCGCCAATGGAGATGGTAGAGTGGAGGGTCATGGAGGGTCTCTCTCCATAATGTTTTCCAAGAACAGATTAAACAGGAACTGGAGATAACAAGGCATCCTTGTCAGACCCCGCAACAGTGGTTTTGAAGGTAGTTCTCCGACTATTGTTCAGAAGACTGCACACGTTGCGTGTTGTATAGTCTGCTTGAATGGTTTGCACTAGTCCTTCAATGCCAAACTTCTATGACCTGCCACAGGCCTCGTGCCATACCTGTCAAAAGTCCTTCCTTAAAGTTCCACAACGTTCAATCGACTTTAAAAAAGGCTAAACATGAAACGTTAACAATACTACAAAAACTGAATAAATCGGACTTCTTATCAATCCCAACAGCAATGTCCAACAGTAACGTATCTAACGATGGTTCAGACCAAATCTGATCCAGTGACAAACTTGGTACAGCAGGCAAAAATGCTCTTAAATGTCCACAATAAAAAATAACATGACTATTGGTAATCTTCTCCCCACAAATACAGTTTACATCTTTCACGTATTTTGTCCTGACAGCATTTAGTTTAAATCTGTGCAGAAGGGATAACATATTTCTGCCATCGTATCAACCACAGACTTTGTTAGAAATGAAAGCATTTTGAAAATCTATCACATTGCTTGTGCAGACAATAGGCAGAATCATACATCTTTCTGAAGTGGTTCCAGCAAGTGTTTTGTAGCAAGCTGTAATCCTCATGCAGAGATAAGGCAACATTTATTTAACAGAACCATTTTATCTTGCTGTTGTGTGTGTGTGTTGTGTGTGTGTGTGTGTGTCTGGTGTGTGTGTGTGTGTGTGTGTGTGGTGTAGGTGTAGTTATAGTACTAGTAATCTTTGGTTTTAACATTGTTTCCACTTTAAGTGATACCAGATGATCAAAAGGAATAATTGGAAAGTGTGTGTGGGTAAATACATCATAATGACAAAAAGAACGAGCAAACACCATAACCAAGTAATAATACCCCCAAAAAAAACCAACAAAAAACAGAAAACAAAACCACCCAACAAAAACTTCAATAATTAGAACACATGTATTGTATGGACATGTGTGTGTGAGTGTGTGCATACCCCAAAAGGGGCGAAAGGAATTAAACAAGAATCTTTAAATCTTTTGGATCTTGGAGCGTGTGTGTAAGTTAGTGCGTGAGATGCGTGTGTGTCACTAAGTTGTTTGTGCACATTTATGATGTGTCATAACAATCCAAAGAAACAGACTCACTGACCAGTTCAACTTGATTAAAAGAATAAAACCCTTCTGCAAAGTTTATGATGCTCATAAACAGTGAATCACATTAATATGAGTATATGATTTCACATTACATGGAGATCTTGTCTTCAGTCTTGACAGAAAAGGTTTTAAAAGGAAATGAATAAAATGGGGGTTTTGGGTGGGGCGGTGCTGGTTTTGTTGTGGTCTTGTTTTGTGGTGTGTGCTTCCCTGAGGAACTTGCAAACAAAAAAAAACCCCCTTGACCCCCCCCCCAAACCCCCCCCCATCAAACAAACAAGACAAAGGGAAACACAAAACAACACGACACAACCACATAACACACAGGACACCCACCCCTCTCCCCTCCCACACACACAAACATCCCCACACATCCCCCCCTCACACTCACCCAATCCCCCACCAAACCCCCCCCCCCCCCCCCCCCCCCCCCCAACCCCCCCCCCCCCCCCCCCCCCCCCCCCCCCCCGCCGACACACAAAAAGGTTTTAAATTTTAAAACCCGCCCTCTTGCCTTTAATCCCCTGCCCGCGCCTGGCAGCAAAAATGCCCAAAGGGGTTTTTGTGATGGGGGAGGAACTTTCGTCGGCCCGTACAGCTGCACTGCCCTGATGCACGTTGGTGTGCAAGATCCTTCGATCTTCGACGCATTAAAAGAAAAAGAGGAAGAGAAAAGGCCTTTTGAGAAAGGGAAGGGGAAGGTGAGGGGGGGTGGGGAGGTGGGGTTGGTCAAATGGGTTTTTTGGTTTTGATTCAATTTTTTAAAGGGTAAAGAATAGGCACAACAAAGGCCTTTTTACAATTCTGCCCCCCCCAAAAAGAAAACAAAGGGAACAAAATTAAAACAAAAAAGAAAACAAAAAAAAAAAAAAAAAGAAAAACAAAAACCGACAAAAAAAGTGGAAATCTCCCATGAACAAATAAACAAAATTCAGAAAACTTGGGAAAAACCGAAATTTAAAAAAAATTGAAAACATTATCAGGCATTCCCAAGGGGGTGGGGGGGATGGAATGGGTAAATCGTGTTAAAAAAAGTTTTAAAAAAACAAAAAAACCCCCAATTTGTGTTTTTTTTTAGGGGTTTTATTTTTTCCCCTTTGGAAAGGACATCAAGAAAAAGCTAAATACTATCAAAACCCTGTAAAACAGCAAAGAATGAATAAGCAAACAAGCAAGCACTCAAGCAAGAAACCAAAAAATCCCTGTGGAGAGACTTTTCTTCCAACCTGCAGTAAAATTTTTCTCTTCTCCCCCCACCCCTTCCCCAAAAATAAAGGTTGTGCATTCCACTCGGGGACAAGGTCTACACACAACACCAGAACATTTGCGCACATGTTAAAAACCCCTTCCCCTTTTCGGAAGGAGGCCCCTGTGTGCTGGTGGGAAGGATGAAAAAATTTCCCTGAAAAAACCCTTTAAAAAAGAAAAAAAAACACAAGTGCTTATTCCTTTTCCTCAACAAAAAAAGAATTATTTTAAAAAAAAAAATTTTAAAAAAGGCTTTGCTATCAAACATAGCGGGGGAAACGTCACTAAAACATTCTAAAAGTTTGTAATTGGGGGAAGTGGCTTTGGTGTGGTGTGGAGAGAATCCCCACAGTTTTTAACTTTCCTCAAAGAATGATTGTTTTTCCAGTAAGAGTGCTGACTTTGGCATCCACGGTGTTTTAGTCTGGGTGTGTTTTTTTTTCCCTCTTCATAAGCGCTTAGACATTAACTATTGTTGTCAATGAGTGAAAATACGTGCCTGGGAGGAATGGCTATTTTCAAGTCTTTCTGTAATAAAAAAAGGGGAAAAAGAATGGACGAGAAGGCAGAAAACAGACAAAGAAAGACTGACAGGAAGACCCCCCCCCCCAAACCCCCCCAAACCCCAACCCGATGGACTATAAACCGACCCCCCGTTTTTGAACGCACGCAAACTCTTGCGCCACTTTTAAATCCTGTTCCGCTTTTGGAAAGAGTGGCATTGTGGGGGGGAAAAAAGACCAAAATTTAAACACCAACGCAGGGGACTGGGTAAAAAAAGCACATGAGTGCTTATTCCATTTTCCGATTAAAAGAATAAATAAAAATAAAATAAAATAAAAATAAATAAATTAAAAATGGTGAAAATGGGTCATGGTGATGTTTTTTCAGAAAACAGGTACACCCTGTGGTCCCGTTTTAAATTTCATGCCCTTTGGGTTTTTTTTTTTTGAAAAAAAAATCTTTAAATTTTCCAGCGCAGAAGGGGGGTTTCGGGGGGGAATTGACTGCGAATTCAAAAGGCCACTGGTTTTGGGGGGGGCAGCGTGCCCCAAACCCCCGCATGGAAAACAGCTTGTAAAGAAAAGGGTAGAGCACGTACGTTGAAGTGTGTTGAGAGACAAAGAAGAGAGAGAGGAGGGAGGATAGAGGGTGGAGGGGAGAGAGAGAGAGGGGGGGGGGGAGGTTAGAGGGAGGGAGGGAGGGGGGAGAAAGGGGAGGGAGGGGGGGAAAAGGGAGGGAGGAGGGGGAGGAGGGGGGGGAGGGGGGAGGGAAAGGGGGGGGGAGGAAAAAGAGGTGTGGAAATTTTTTCGGATTTTTAGAAAGGGGGATTTTTTTTTTTTGAGGGGGAAAAAAAAACAAAAAAATAAAAAAATTTTTTAAAAAAAAATTTTATAAAAATAAAAAAAAAAAAAATTAAAACCAGACATACACAAACTTCCCATGCACACAAACACAAATACACACTCTTAAAAAACACCATTTCTAAACTACCCACAACAAAACACCACCCCATAAACACACAAACAACTAAACATCAAAACACATCAACACATTTCCACAAAAACAACAAAAAACACACAACAAATACACCTTAAAAAAACACAATCATTTAAAAAAAACAAACCAACAAACATACACAAAATTCAAACACAAAACATGACAAAAACAACTCATAACATACCCAAAACACATAACACACAAAACCATACACACACAACAAAACATTTCCCCTTTAAACCAAAAACACTTTATTTACCCCAAACCCATAATCCTGAATGAAAATGCCCCCACCCCCCAATGGCTTGAAATGTATCGTTGGGGCGTGAGGAACCCAAAGTAGTGCGAGGGGGTTGGCCCTGACTTGGTTTTCCTTTGGGGGGCCCGGGGAAACCCGATCGCAACCCCGGGACCCCCCAAACAACAAAATTTGAAATGTCCCCTTTACCTCGTCGTACATATTTTACTATCCCCCCCAAAAAAAAAAATCCCCACAAAAGTTTTGGGAAAACTCCCCCCTCATGGAATTTTTAAACAGTGTTTTAAACTTCACAGGGATTTATAAAAGTTTTTTGTTGCGCGCTGTTGTTTTGTTTTGTTTGTTTTTTTTTTTAAATTTTTGGGGGTTGCCCCTTTTTTTTTCCTGAAATAATTTTTTTGTCCTCCCATTTTTCCCACTCTTTTCTTTCCCGTCACCTCAAAATCCCAACCACTACCGGCCGCAAAAAAGTTGAAACCCTCGGGGTAGAAGTCCCCCTGAGGAAAAAGCTTAAAAAGGGTTTAGGTTTGCTAAAAGGCCCCCCGGGCCCAAAAAGGGGCCCCTGCACACTGCGGGGTTTACCGGAAAGGATTAAACGGTCCCCTTTTGCTGACCCAAAGGAACGGTTATCACCTACAAAAGCCCAGAGGGCCCCAAATTTTGGGAATCAATTTTTGGGTTTGGAGATGTTACTGAATGAGGGAAATTTTTTTCCCAAAGGGTTTTGAAAAAAAAATTTTTTTAAAAAAAAAGTATACATGTACTTGTTTACAATTCACCCAAGCCAGGTTTTTAATTTTGCATTGGGGCCAAAAACAACGAAAATTTTCAGTTTTTAAAAACATTTGGCAGTTTGGTTTAAAACTAAATTTTTGTTCAAACGTAAAAGGGATTTTTTGTTTGGTTTTTGTTTTTTTGGGGAAACCCCTTTTGGGCCCCACGATTATTATTTTAAAATAAAACCTTCAAAGTCACGCGTTTTTGGAAATTTTGTAAGGGAAAATTAAAAAGAAAAAAAAAGGGCAAAAAAAGGGTTGGGAAAAATTTCCCAAATGCGCTACACCACCCCCAATGAGAAAGCTTTCCCCCGTAGATGCGTCTTTCTGGGAAACCCCTGATGTATTGGGAAAAAAACTTTGGTGCAGGCAAGGTTTTTTTTTTATCTCTCTGAATTCAAACCACTGATATAATTTAAGCAAAGAGGGGTGGGGGGGAGGGTGGGGGGCTTTTTTTTGAAATATCCATAGTTTCCCGAGTGTTTTAGCACAACAAGTTTTTCATTTCCAGCAGGTCGGCATTCATTTGCCCTGGAAATTACCGAAACCTTTTTTAAATCAAAGAACCCAACGGGTTTTTACGTGCAGGGTTTTTTGTGTAAAAAAAAGTGATGTTTAATTAAAAAAAAAATTATTTTAAAAAAGAAAAATAAAACAAAATATCCCCCCCTTTATTTTTTCCCTTCCCCCCCTCCTTTCCCCCCCCCCCCCAAAAAAAAAAACCCTGCACATTAACAAAATTATGGTGATGAACGGGAAATAGATAAAATTAATTTTTAAAATTTAAACTTAGAAAGAAACTGTTTAAAACATTACACCCTTTATGAATAATTTCAATTTATTCTTTTTAAAAAAATTAAATTTTAAAAAAGCTTTTAAAAATTTTTAAATTTCCCCAAAAATGTTCAAAAATTCGGGAACGAAATCTAAAATGGGATTCAAATATTTAGGACAAAAATAAAAGGTTTTTTCCCCTTTAAATTTCATTTGTGTCCCCCAAAAAGAAAAAGGGCCCAGAAAAAAAAAATTCTTGGTTAATGAAAAAAAACACAAAACACATACAAAAGAAAATGAAATCCCCAAATTAGTTTAATTCATTTAAACCGACACGACACTCACAGTCGTTGCAAGGATACAGACCCCTTTTGGGGCCCCAAAACAAAATTTTCGGACAAAGATTTAAAAACCCAAAGGGCCCCCCAGTTTGGGAACCCCTTTGGAAAGAAACCTTTTTTTTGGAAACCGAAAACCCTTGTTTGGGGTTTTTTGGGAAGGGGGGGGTTTAGGTATTGGGGTTGGGGGGGGGAAACCCGAGGGACAAAATTTACAAAACCGCATACATGCGGGGCCCGGGAAAAAAAAAGCACATGAGTGTTTAAATTCCTTTAAATCCCCCGATATAAAAAAAAAAAATTAAAAAAAAATAAATAAAATCAAGGGCTGCGTGTGGCAAATTTCAGGCTTGCCCGCAAAAGTATTTGGACTTGCCCAAAAGGGAAATTTTTTTACTGCGGGAAATTTGGTTCTTTCCCATTTTCCCCGGTTGTCTGCCGACGGGGCAGGACACACCACTTTTTCCCCCCAATTTCAAAACCACCCCCTCACACGAACAACACACACACACCATTGTGTTTTTCATTGTTTTTTTTGGGTGCGGGAAAACAATATTGTAAAACCATGAAAAGGAATTTTGGGGTTTCTATAATTTACAAATCTTTTCCTATCCCCTTTCAACATTTTTGCATCAGAGAGGTTTAAAATCTTTTTTTTCAGCCCCCTCAATGAAATGTAAAAAAACCCCCTTACCAAAGCTCCCCCTTCCCTTTTTTCTACCCCCCTTTTTTTTGAAAAGGCGGGGAAATTGAGGGTAAAAAAAAACCCACCTTTTATGTGCATAAAAACCTGTAGAGTTTAGTGAGGCCTTCTCCTTTTCCCAGACTTACGCCAAACAAACACCCCAGGGTGCAGCCCTTTTAAAATTAAAAAAAGATCAGATCTTTTTAATTTGTTTCTGTCTACCGGGCCAAAAAGGGTTTCCCACGGGAAGTAATAAGACTGGGGGGAAAATCTTTACAAATTTTCAAAAAAAAAATGGAAAATTTGTGGTTTTTCAATGTCATTCTCCCTTTTCGGGAAAAAAAGTAATGCCCTCAATTATTACGAGAAAGAAAAATTGTTAAAAAACATTGTTGATTTTTCTTTATACCTCCTTAAGGACGGAACTTTTTCCCTATTTTTCCCCGATATTTAAAACTCAAAGAGCAAACTCCCTAGACATCCCTTTTTTTCCCCTATTCAAAGCCCGCACTTTTGCATGGGAAATTACAGTGACTCGCTGGGAAGGGTGCCCTTTTTTCCAAATTACATAACACTGAAAGGGGAAGGTCAACAAAAAATTGAAAAGTCAAAGATAAGATTCCAAAATTTTTTTTTACAAAAAAGCAAACGGGGGAACCTGTTTAAAATCTTTTTTTAAAAATGTTATGAAAACTAGCTGTATAGAATGTGAGACATAGCCATTTTTTTAAAGTTTAGATTTACAAAACAGTTTTACAAGCGGCAGATTGTTTTTTTCCCCAGATGCTCATCTATAAAATTAAAAACATCCCAGGGAACCAAATGGGGGAAAATGAAACAGGGGGAAAAATTGCTTTTTAATAAAAAAAAATAGAAATTCAAAACTTATATACAAATTTAAAATCACGACCCTAATCACTTTTTTCAAAAAATTTGCAAATAAAACGTTTTGGACAAAATTATTGAAAAAATTTAAACGTGATTTTCTGGGCCCAAAACTTTTGAAAAAAAGGAAAATTTTTTGTACTCACAAGGATATCAAAAATTTGGAAAAATTTTTAAATAAAATAAAAGGGGGTTAAAAAACACCCTTTTTGTGCCCAATTTGAAATTTAAAGGGAAAAGGGGGTTCCCCCCCAAAATTCAGACAAGGCAGAAGTTTTCCCCTTTTTGATATGTTTGCAATAAAATTATGAACATGTTTTTTAAACCAGTCAGAAGTTATCTTAAAAAGGGAAGAAAAAAAAAAAGATTTTTTAAAAAAGATCCATTACCAGATAATCCATTATTCATAAAAAAACCCCAATAATTTTTAAAAAAAAATTAGGGGATTTTTTTTTTCAATCTTTTTTAAATAGGAAAACATCGGGTAGGAATAGTTTGCTATTTAAAAATAAAAATGCTGAAACCTTTACCGAAAAACGGGGGTTTTTTTACTACCCCCAATTTTTTTAGATTTGCGGGTAGAATGTAAAATCCCTTTAAATTTGGAACCCGGTCTTTTTTTTTCCCCTATTTAAAAAAAGGGGAAAATTGAAAATTTTTTTGGATCCCAAAAAGGGAATAGACCTGTTGCATTTACATCAACCCCGGGAAAAAACTTATGGAAAAAGTTTTTTAAAATAGTTTTTTTTGTACTTTTTGGGTGAGAAAAAAAAAAAATTGCCCAGTTTTTTCAAGCGGGAATTTCGAAAAGGGAAGATAAACCCATAGACCTTTTTTTAAAAGCGACTCCCCAAATAAAACACCCAGTTTTGAGAAGAAAAAATACCCTTTTCCCCAAGTTCTTTTGCCCAAAAAACAAAGTTTTATAAACCAAAATTTTGGGCCCCTGCTAGATTGTTAAAAAAAATTTAAAATGTTTTGGACTGTCGGGGTTTATCTATTCTTTATTTTAAAAAAATTTTCTCACAGGAAAAATTTTTCGACAAAGGTTGGAAATATTTTACCCCCACACTTAGTTTTCCCACAAAGGGGCATACCTGGCTTTTGTTTGGGCGCCCTTTTTATTTAAAAATTTTACTTCAGGATACCCCCATTTAGGTGTTTTGTTAATGTTGTTTTTTGGGTAAAATATGGATGCCCTTTTGAAATGAAAAAAGGGGGTAAAAATAAAAAAAAAACACCTAAAGGGTTTTTTTTGAAATTATTTTAAAGAAAGTTTTATCGTTTAAAGTTGGTTTAAAAATTTTAAATAAGAAATATGGGGGGGAAAAGGGTTAGGTTTTAAAACCGAAAAAACACATTTTTGTGTTTTTTTAACAATGGTGCTGATCCCCTAAACTTCCTTTTTTTTAAAATTGGTAAAAAAAGTTCGGGGATTAAAAGCCTAGGGGAAAAATTTTTTTTTGGGTTTTTCATACTTATTTTCAAAATTAAGGGTTCTTTGTGAACAAAAATTGTTTACTTGAAAACGGGAGGGAAAAAAGGGGAAAAAGGCCCTTTCGGGTTTTTTTTCATTTTCTAAACTGAGTGAAAGAAAGACATTTTTTTGCAATAAACTGCCCTTTTACACCCTTAATTTTTCCCAAAGGGCAAAACGGGGGGCGCTATGGGATAAAAAATAATATAATTATAAAGGGGTTTTGATAAAAAAATTTATGCCCTTTAAAATTTTAAAGCAGAGGCAAAGGGATAGAAACCCTTTGTAAAAGGGAAAAATTCCTTAAGAGAGACCAGCCCATCGCCCGATTCCCCCGGGCCCCAGCAAGCGAAAAAAACCCCCTAAACCATCCTCAGCCCCGACTCGGGGTACAAGTCCCACCCCCCTTTGGGAAAAAAAAACCCAAGGCGGGAAAAAAAAAGAAATTGAAACGGAAAAACCAAAAAATTTAAACAACAGTTTTGGAAATGAAACCGGAGGAAACTAGGGGGAAACCCCAAAGCGAAAACGGAAAAGCAGAAAGGGAAGACATAAAAGATCTGCGGGAAAACGTCAAAACAGCCCCGGACGGACAGGAAACAGGAGGGGAGCAGTAAGGCATGTTTTTGGTTTCAGGACGGAAAGAAAAGCTTTAAGGGGGGAAAGGGGGAAACTTTGGGGGAGGAGAAAAAGGAATAAAAACAAAACGGGAAGTGTGTGAAGACGGACCAGGAGCGAAAACAAAGACTCAACCCCCAAAAGAGCAAAAAGGGGCCGCCCGTTAAAGGCCTTCGGGTGTAGGGGTGGGGAAAGGGCCCCGGGGAGAAAAAGGGGAAGGGTGGAGGCGGGTGGCCCACGGCATGAGCGCCTTCAGCAAGAAGGCCGGGGCCTGGGTTTGGTCCAAAAAAGGACTTTCGGATACCCGAAACCAGAAGGGGCCCAAAACCGGGGGGAAAACCAGCCCGGACCCATCATAGTGCGCTTTAAACCTGGGGGGAGGTCGGGGGCCCTTTTTTCTTGCACAGCGGCGCAAACTAAAACAGCCCGGGGCGGCCCCATCGGAGAAAAAATGACCAAAAGGAACATAAGTTTTTTGCGGGAGACCCAAAAACCCAAAAAATTCTGCCCCCCCTTGCACTTGGCTTAAAAGGGAAAAAGATTCTGCCAAATTTTGGAGAATGGAAAAGGGGAAAAAAACTGGACATTCACAGGGCCCCTCAAAAAAGTCTTTAGCAGAAAAAAATGACGGGGAAAAAGCTGGACATTCTGGCCTTAAGGGTTTTTGTGCACCGTGGGGTTCACTTCTTTTTTGTTTGTGGTGTGTGAAATATTGTTTTGGTGCTAAAGAAAAAGACTGATGGTATATTCCCTTTCCCCCTTTCAAATTTTTCCCTCAACTTTTATTCGGGATTTGTGTTTTCATGAAAAAAAGGGAAATAATCCCTTAGAAGTTTAAAAAGGGAAATGGGCTTTGTTTAAATATTTGTGGTGCGGGGCCCCATGGGCGCGTGCATACCTAGTATTTTTTTTTAGGTTTTTTAATTACACTCATTTTGTTTTTTGGGCTCTCGTTTCATGATTTGGCAAAAAAAACAGTTTATTTAGAAAAAACCCCAAAAAAGTAATAAAAAAAATTTTTTTATTTCCTTTTTTATTAAATTTTTATTTTTTATTATTATCATTATTACGCTGTAAAATAAAGGCGGCAAAAAGACTTTATGGATATGCGCTTTTTCTGTGTGGGTTTAACCCCTCCCCCGGGGAGGGGTCCTGATTAGGGTTTTTTTTTATTTTTATTTATTTAAAATTTTTTTTTTTATTATTATTTTTTTTTTCAAAAATACAACCCCTGGGCCCGTTTGGTCTGAGATGGTGTTACTTTTTTTTTTGTCAGGGTTTTTTCGTTCCCTTTTTCCCCTTTTCCCCCCTGGGGCAGGTTTATTTGGGGGTGGTGTTTGGGGAGTGGGGGGGGAGGGAGGGAGTCCCCGGGAAAAAAGGACATGATCTTGCTGGGGGGAAAAAGGTGTTGAGGAAATATGCCCCCTTTTTGGTATGTGTCGATTTTTTTTGGGCTGTTAGTTTTTGGGGGGAGAAGCCCCCGGGATTCTGCTTTTTTCCCCGAAAAAGATGCGGTTGAGTGACAAAATTTAAAGGACTTGTGGAAATTTTGGAATCATTCGCCCGTTTGTTGGCTTTTTTTTTAACCAAACCCCTTTTCAAAAAAACTTTTTCTTTTTTTTGAGAGCGGAATAAAAGAAAAGTGGTGGGTTTTTTTGGGGGTAATATATAGAATTTTTTATTTGCAATGAATGTTTTAAAGCAAAGGGAAAAAATGTTTATGTGCCAAGGGAAAATACGCACACCCCTCTCAATGACACATAAAGCATGCGTGCGCAGGCAAGGGTTTGGGGGCCCCAAACACCAAACCAATTACACTCACAAACAAAACACAGACGCTCACTACCCCGCAAGCACACACCGCACACTCACACATATATACACACGGTATACATGAAAGCCGCGCGCGCCGGGGCGGAAAAACACCACCCCACACATACGCAGCACAGGGGTTTAAGGTTTTTAAAAATGGGACTAAAATGTAAGGCCCAAATGAATTTTCAGGACCCCCCCCCGAAAAAAATGTTATGATGAAAAATGTTTTGAAAAAACTAGAAAAAGGAAAAGACATTGCCAAAAAAAAAAAATGGTTTATAGATTTTTAGATGAGCTAAAGATGTTTTAATTTTTCCCGAAAATGAAAAATTATGTTTCCCAAAAGTTGGGGGATTGGTTAAGGGTGTGTGCCCCAAAAGTGACAAGGAACAATGAAAAAATGGGCAAATTCGGTTTTTTAAGGGCTGGTGAAACTTACAAACAAAGGGGGGTTTTGGGCAAGATGTTTTTGAACCCCAAACAGTTTTGATGGGCTAAATGATTTAGGGCCTTTGGGGGAAAGGGTTTTTAAAGATGTGTTTGGGCCAAAAAAAAAATGTGATGGGGTAAATTTAAAGTGATGGCCCAAAAAAACCGTGGATGGGTTTTTTTGTGTTTATGGCCAAACAAACCGTTTTTGATTGGGGTTTAAAGAGTGAGACCAAAAAAACAGTGGGGATGGGTTTTAATGAAGGGAAAGACCAAAAAATGGATGGGTTAAAAGGGGGGGATGGCCCCAAAAAAATGAATGGGGGAATGATGTTAAAGGCCAAAAACAACCCGTGTACGGGTTAACGATGGGATGGCCAAAAAGTGTTTATGGGGGTTTAAAAATGTGAAGGCCCCAAAAAGTGTGATGGGTTAAGGGTGTGATGGCCAAACGCG
Organism: Rapana venosa; assembly: GCA_028751875.1. Lineage (NCBI taxonomy): Eukaryota > Metazoa > Mollusca > Gastropoda > Neogastropoda > Muricidae > Rapana > Rapana venosa. The sequence continues at coordinate 54,861,827 of CM054155.1, forward strand.
TGGGTGGGTTTTAAAAAGGTGGGACCAAACCCAAAAAATGGTTTTGGGGGTAATGATGTGGTGGGTTTTAAAATGTGGCCCCGGCCCCCAAAAAAATGTGAAAAACTTAAAGAATTTTGGGGGCCCCAAAAAAAATGTGATGGGTAATTATGTGATGGCCCCAAAAATGTGATGGGGGTACATGTTAGGCCCCAGTGTTGGGCCGGGTTTAAAGAATGTCGGCCCCAAAAAGACAAATGTGAAGGGTTAATGGGTGTGATGGCCAAACTAACAAAGTGGAAGGGTTAATTGTGATGGCCAAACCAACAAACAACAAAACAGTGTTTATAGTTTTTAAAGTTTTGGAAAGACCAAAACAACCCTGGGCGGGTTTATGATGTGATGACCAATTAATTAAACTTTTTCTATTGATGGGTAACCCCAAAAAAAAAAACAAATTTAGTTTAAAAAGGGTTTTGACGGGGCCAAAAAGGTGCTGGGTGAAGTGATGAAACCAAAACCCCTTTGATGGGTTTTGTGAAATTAAAATTTAAAACCAAAAATTTTGATGGAAATTTAAAGATGTGGGTGGGGCCCAAAAAACTGGGCGGGTTTTTGGAAAGTGATGGTTAAAAAAGTGGGGGGAATTTTTTAATGAAATAGGGCCAAAAAATGGGGGATGTTCATAAAATTTATGTATGGAAAAATTTTGTCCCCTGTTTTTTAAAGGGGTTTTTGTTTTTTTTTTGTTTTTTTTTTTTGTTTTTTTTTTTTTTTTTTATAAATAGTTTTTTTGTTTTGTTTGCTGGGTTTTTTGTTTTGTTTTTTTTTTTGTTTTTTTTTTTGGTTTTTTTTTTTGGGGGGGGGGGTTTTTGTTGGGGGGTTTTTTTTTGGTGGGGGGGGTTTTGGGTTTTTTTAATTTTTTTTTTTAAATTTAAAATTTTTTTTATTTTTTTTTTTTTTTTTTTAAATTTTTTTTTTTTTAGGGGGGGGGGGGGGGGGGGTCTCTTTGCTCCTGCTTTTTTTTTGCCCCTATTTCTCCACTGTGGGCCCTCCTACATTGTAAATGGTTTATTTGGGAAAATTTTGGCCCCACTCCAGGGATGGGGGGCACACTTGCAATATGGGGAATGAAATGGGGTTTTGGTTCCCAAACCCCGTTTCGACAAAGCACGGGATTCACCCCCCCGCACATGGGCACACAATTTTTAAAAGGCCCCTTTAGACTCGTAATTACACAAAAACACACACACACAACACAAAACCCCCCCGCACGGGGACCCTTTCGCACAAAACCCCACACACACACCACCCCCAAGCCAAAAACCAAATGGCCCGTTAATTTTTCCAAACTGAAAATAAAAGTTTGAAATTTGAAAACACACGCGACATACCACACACACGCACGCACGCAAGCACGCACGCAAAGCACACACACAAAAAAACACAAAAACACACTCACTCATTCCCCCTAATCACTCACTCATTTACTTAATCCTCACTACAAATATAACCCGGGGTTTTTTAAAAAAAAAACTGAACGGTTTTCTCAGGAAAGGGGAAAATGGTTTTTTACCTTTTTTTTTCTCCTGCCTTTTTTTTTCTCCCTTTTTTATAACTAATCCCTTGCCGGGAAATCCAATATTTTACATCTTCTGTAAAAAAAAAACGGGCGGTGCGCATTTGGGCTTGGGCAAAGACATTGTTCCAGGTGCGCGTGCGCGGCCGCGCGCACCCCCACACCCACCAGGCCCCCAAAAAATAATAAATTTTCGTGCTTTTTTTTAATGGTTTTTTTAATTTTTTTTTTTAGGGTAAATATGGGATACCATAAATGTAAAAAAATTTATTTCCTTTTTTGGGTGTATTTTGGGGGCAAAAGATCCCCCACGGTTTTTTGGACAAAAAAAGCAAAAATGTGCAGGGAAAACTTGCCCTTCGGTTTTTCAAGGAAGGGCAGAATATTGGGGGTTTTTTTTTTTGTAATTTTTTTTTTTTTCTTCTTTTTTGTCCTTTTTATGTTTCTCTTTTTTTTCCTTTAACGTTTCCTTTTTTTTTTGTTTAAAATGGTTTTTTCAAAGGGAAAGTTTTGGTTTTATTTTTTTTAAAACTCCAAAATTTACCGGGGCCCGTTTGGTCTTGTTCGTTTTTTAAAAAAAATTTGTATCCCCAAAGAATCAAAAATTTTGGAAAAAACTGTTTTTCCCGAAATTTCAAAAAGATTTGGGCCCTTCCCTTTTAAAACTAATACATTTTTGAACAGGAAAAGATATTTACTTTTTTTTATCATCAACATTTTTTTTACCTCTTATGGATAGTAAAAATTTCCCCTTTCCCCCAAAGAATTGTCCCGGGGTTTGGGGAAAATTTTTTTCAAAGAAAAGGGTGTGTTCCATTAATTTTTAAAAAGAAAAAATGTTTTAAATATATTGTCTTCAAGACCACATTTTGATTAAAAAAGAAAAAAAATATGGGAAGCTCGGAAAAGGGGATATAAATGTTTTTTTGGGGTCTTTTTAAATCAAATTGTAAAAGGGGTTTTTCTATTTTTTTTTCAAAAAAATTTTTAATTTAAGATAAACCCGGATGTAATAAAGGGGTCCAAAGGGGAACTTTCATAATAGAAAATTTTCAAAAAAGGAAAAGATTTCCCTTTTTGTTAATGTAAATGGTTCCCAAAAAGAGACAACCCACAGTTTTATTTCATCTAAAAGAGAAAAAATTAAGTCGTATAAAATAAATAATATTTTGCCCCTCGGGGACTTTGGGAATTAAACGCAAAAAGACCCTAATAAGACTGTAAAAATTTTCCAAATTAACAAACCCCGGCTAGAAAAAAGCACTTGAAAAATTTTTTCGAAAAAACTGGCTCTATCCCGATAAAATGGAAAAGGTTTTAACCCGGTATAGGAGATATACATGGGGGGAAAAAACAACACCAAGAAGCAAAGGTTTTCCCCTTTACTTCTTTTTTATTGTCGGAATACCTTTTTTGGTATTTTTTAAAAAAAACAGAAAATAAATCCCTGGTACGTTCTGACCCCTTTACCCGGGTTTAAAGCTTTTCCCCTAAAATTTTTAGAAAAAAAAAAAATTTAAAAAAAGTTTTTTTTAAGTTTAAATCTTCCCTTCTTAAGATGTCACTATGTGAAGAAATTTAAAAACAGAAAATTTTTGAAAGTGAAAACAAAGAGTACGCAGAAAAAAAAAATATGACAAATCCCGTAATAATGAAATTCCCAAAGCTTTAAAATACAGCTATCGGGCCCCCGAAAAAAAAAAATCTTTTTTTGACTTTTTTTCTGATGAAAAAATTTAAACTAAAAAAAATTTGGGTATGCCCCTAATGAAAAAAAAAAAAAAACCCCGAGAAAATGAAAATAAATAAAAAACGACATTTTAAAAAAACTAGAAAAGCTAGAACAAAAAAGAGACAATGAAAAAAACACAATTTGAGAAAAAAAAAAAAGAATTGGAAAGAAATAGTAAAAGAGGGAAAGGAGGGGGGGTTTTCTGAGTTTCCCAAAACAAAGATGGAAATTTCTGATGGTGAAAAAAATATCCAAATTTTTTTGAACCCAGAAAAAAAAAAAATTTTTTCAGAAAAAGCATTTCCCCAAAATATTAAACCCGGGGAATGATACAGTTTTCGACAAACAAAAGATATTTAAAAAAAAGTTACCGCATTTTTTAAAAGAGAGTCTCTAAAAGAAAGAGAAAAATTGAACCATTTTGGGGATTGAACAGGGGTTAAAAAAACCCACCCCAAAAAAAAGAAGAAAAACAACAAACAGTTAGGTGGTAAAATAAGTAATTTAAAGAAGCAGGAAGTGCGGGTTTAAAAAAAAAGAAAAATGGAAAAAAGCCCCCCCAAACAAGGCTTTAAAAGGTTAGAAATTTTTTTTAAATTTTTTTTTGGGAAAAAAATAGGGATTTCAAGTTAAAAAGGGCCTTTAAAGAAAATTAAACCCGGAGGGGGGAAATTTGGCTTTCAAAAAGAAGGAAAGGGCTTAATTTTCTGTCCCCCCAAAAAAGGGGGCAAAAATAGAGAATACCTTAAAAACTGGCGTTCCCTAACCCCTTTTTAATGTAGTTTTTTTAAAATTTGGTTTTTGCAAGTTTTTGCAAACCCGGGTTTTTAAAAATTTTCTTTCCTTTCACTTATCAGGAAGATCATTTAGGTTTTAAAAGCCAAAAAAGAAAACATTGGAAAAAAAATTAGATTAATAAAAAGAAACCCGAATTTTTTAAAAAAACCCGGGTTTAAAAAAAATCACCGGGGGTTTTTTACTTTGTTTTTGACTTGAAAAAATTCGACTCTTTTAAACGGGGTTTTATGTTTTAAAGGTTTATTAAGGAATATGGTTTTTGGGAGCAGTGTCCTTTTTCCAAAGGGTTCCCCAAAAATTCTTTACAAATATAAAATCAACAGTCCTCGTAAATGGTAACAGTTTTAAAATGGTTTTGAATTTAAAGAGGGTGAAAGGGAGGGGGGATCCAATAACGCCCTACTTATTTATTCTTAGTGCCGAGATTTTGGCTTTAATGAAATTTAAAAAAGATACATCAAAATTTAAAAGGGAAAAAGCATTGGAGAGACGAACATAAAATTTCCCAAAATGGGAGAAGACACCCCAATTGTTAAACCCTAGGAGTTTTAAAATATCATTTTTAAAATTCTATCCCTATTCCCGAGAAGTTTGGAAAAAAAAAAGGTTTTTTCATGGGAAAAATCAAAAGCCCCCAAATTTTTTAAAGGCTTTTAAAAAAAAAGAATCAAATAGGTTTTGGGTTTTGGCCCCCACCTAAAAAAAGATGTGGAATCCCCCCAAAAATTTAAGAATTTTAGGAATTGGTTTACCCCAAAACTAAAGGACTGTGAAAATATGAAAATATAATGATAAATTTTTTTGAAAATTTAAAAAAATATTTAAAGTTTTTGGTTAAAAGAGTTATTACTCCACTTGGCAGAAATTTCCTTTTAAAAATCCTTTTTAAACTTTTTCAAAAAAATTATTCACCCGGGGGTTTTATTACCAATTTCCCCCTGGGCCATTTTATAAAAAATCTACAAAAAACCCATTTTCCAGTTTGTTTGGAAATAAACAAGATAGAATTTGGTAAAAAAAACGGCTTTTTTAAACCCCTTACTCAAGGAGGGAAAGAAAATACCCGATATAAGAAAAGTAAAAATTTTTGCGCCTGAAACTTAATGGATAAGAAAAAAATTTGAAAGTAAATCACAAATGGATAAATATTTTTCAAAAAATTCATTTCCACCTTTTTCATGAACTTAGAAAAAACTTGGATCGATAAAACAGCCACATTTTTTAAAAAATCAATCCCCTTTTTGGGCCAAAACGTTTTAAAAACTTATAGATTTTTTTTTCCGTTTCATTTGCCCCAAAAAAGCCCCGAAAAAATTTCTCCCCCTGAACCGTTTTTTAAAAATGAAAATTTTAACAGTAGTTAAAAAATAATTAAACCAAAAACGTATTTAATTTCGAAAGGGGATATATTCCCCATTAAACACTTTCCCCAATGAAAAAAAGGGGAATTTTTTTAATTAAAAGATTTCAGTTCAAGCTGTGGGGAGGCCTATTGACCCTTTTTTACGTTTTTGAAAGGTTTCCTCAATGGAAACAGTACATAAGGAAAGTGGAAAACAAATAAGTGACAACATAAGAAAAATTCAAGAGGGCCCCCACATTACGCGGATTATTGGGTAGTGTAAATAGGGGACAAAAAAAAATATTAAGAATATCTGGTAAACGCCCAAAAAAACTTCCCCAAACCCGTTGCACAAAGTGGAAAAAGGAAAAAAATACAAAGAAAAATTTCCATTGGAAAGATATCTTTGTAAAAAAAATAAAAAATTTTAAAAATGGAAAAATAAAATGGGCCAAAAAAAAAAATAATTTTTACCCCAACATTTGGGTCAAAAGTGGGTTTTTGAAAGCTTTTGGGTTTAAATAAACCCCAAAACTTTGGGACTTTGGGGAAAAAAGACCAGGAAAAACTCGATAGAACACTTTTTATGGGAAATTTTAAATATATTAGAACTTTTTGGCAAGTTTTGAAAAATGTATTAAAAGGGAAAGAGCACAAAATTTTTGTAACATAACAAATTTTTCGAATTTTAGTCCCTTTTTGGGGGGACCAACACTTTTAAAAAAAAGATATACCTTTTTATTTTTAAAGTTGCCCCCAAAGTTACACATCTACAGATGCAAAAAATTGGGGCGGCAAGTTCCAACACTTTTTTGTTTTTTTTAGGCACACTTTCACAAAAAGATTTAAACCCACAGTATTTAAAGGGAAGAATTGCAAAATAAAACCCTTTTTAAAAATTTGAAATAGAATGGGAAAAAACTAAAAATCATTGTTTTTTGTCCATAAAGGATTTAAAAAAACATCAGAAGGCCACAGCTTTGGAAAAAAAAACCCCCAAAAAAACATCCCATCAAGCCCCCCCTGTAATGGGGGAGGGAGGAATGGCAATTGAAAAAAAATGTTTAAAATTTTTTTTCAGAGGCATGGCAATGAAAATTTTGTACTTAAAATTGGCCCTTGTGGGATATATTTATTATATATTATGTAAAGTTTTGTTTGAAAGTGTATATGGGTTTTAAAATTTTGCGGAATGCTTATAAACGTTATTTTCCTTTTTTTTATTCTAGTTAAAAGTTTATTGATTTGATAAAATTTTTTTGCATAAATGTTTTTTGTAAAACAAAAGGAAATTTAAAAAATATTAAAAAAAAAAAAAAAAAAAAAAAAAAAAAAAAATTTTTAAAATGGCATTGGGCCATCCCAAAAAAGCTTTTAACCAAAGGGAAAAAAGAAGTCCGCTTATTTAAAAGGGGAAATTTTAGGCAAATATGGGGGACAAGATTTATTAGTACTAAAGCATTTTTCAATAAAGCTGGTTCCCCCCCTAAAAAAAATATGGTCAAGAATTATTTTTTAGTGCCCCCCAAAAATCTTTTTTAAACAAAATTTAAACTTAGATTGTAAAGCCTTTTCCCGGTTGCTTTGGGGGGGTTTTTTTTCCCTGAAACTTCCCTTTTGGGAAAGAAAGAGAAATAGGATATACCTCTAGGGATTATTCCCTAACTTAGGAAGGTTTCCCAAAATATTTTCTTAAGAAGTTAAAAAGTTGAAAAACAAAAAATGCAACGGGAAATTTTAATTTGTTTTGGGCTTTGAGTTTCCCAATAGAGCTAAAAATTTTCTTTTCTTTGCACATTTGTACTTACACTTTCTGATAACTTCAAGAAGGGCAAGTATTAATCCCCAAAAACTGGCCAAAAAACCACTTTCCCCTTTTAAAAACACCCTGTCCCCCATGGGAACTTTCAGAAAGCAGATTTTGATTACAACCATCCTTTTTTTAAAAAAAAAGAAAAAAAAAGGCTTATTCTAGGCTTTTTATATAAAAATTTAAACCCAGAAGAAAAATCCTTTTTACTTAAGATTCCCCTTTACTTCCCTTCTTAAAAAAAAAGGGCAGGGGCACCTTCATAATTCCAGCTTTAAAGGTTTTAAAAAGTCCTTTCACTTTGGGAAAAATCATTCCATTTTACCCGCTGAATTAAATGCTAAATTTTTATGGCTTTGGGCTTTTGCTTGGGTTTCCCCAATAATTTTGCAGATTTTTTTCTGTGTTTTATTCTAAAAAATTTATTACAGTCCCCCCCAAATAACCCCGTCATCGCCGTTAAACCCGAATTTAAATTTCTGAAAATTTAAAGGGGTTTGGGACATTTTCTAATTGAGGGGTTTTAAATGTTACTTTCTGCTGGGTTTCCCTTCCCTTGTTATTTAAATTTTTAAAGAAAAAAATCCCAACCCAAAACTGCCAAAAAAGGCAGCAAAAAAATGATTTTAAATTTTAAAAGTTTTTGAAAATTTCCCCCTTTCCCCCTTCATGAAGGGTATGCTTTGCTTCAAAATTTTTTGCTGGGAAAAAATGTGAAAAGAAAAAGGAAGAGGCTGGTTTTCCCCCGCATACTTGTTCAGTTCTGGATCTTGAGAACATTCTTTGTACTCAGTACGGTTTTTCGAAAATCCCTTACTAGAAAAATTGTTTCTCTAATCTACAGATTGAAATTAAATGCCTTTCGAGCAAAATTTGCCAAAAATATACAATGTATATGCGGTGAAAAATTTCCAATGTTCATGTTCTGTATCAATGTCAAGGTTTAAAAACGTTTTTACCATCATTTCAAATAAGTCTCTGCAGGAAAATTTTAACCAATCCAGAGTTATTATGTTTAGATAGCCTTGTCTCTATTGCAATCCCCAGTATTCTCTTTTTTGTAAAGTATGATCGTCGGAACTACATTTTGCTTGTTTCAACAGCTGCCGTTACAAGTAGTTCACAATTGTTTGTTTTTCCAAGTTAAGAGTATTTTTCAATTGTTCGGGGTTTTTGTTAATTTTTGTATTTCTTTGCCATGGTTTTGCAACATACTGTTTATATAGTTTGGAATAGTCTTTTAATGTGCATTTATACCAACACGTATCTATTCTACTTAAAGCCCTTATCTCATTATGCTGCCCCCCCCCCCCCCCCCCCCACCTGCCTCCATCGTCTAATATCACTTTAAGTGAACAGACGTAAAATTGAAGACACACACACACACATACACACACACACTCACACACACACTCCAAACACACAAAGAAAGAAGCAACGAGAGGGAGAAAACTCACTGACCCGGCACTTGGCAAGAGTGACAGTTCCTGAATCGGTGTAACTTTTCTTCTTCTCTTTCTTCTTCTGGTTGATGCAGGGCCATGACACCTGGGACAGTTCAGAAGACATTGATGTCTTCCAGGGCTAACTGTCATCCCATTTCCAAACATTTCAACTTCATACTTCTATAAGCAGAATGATTTATAGACTATACATTCCCCAACATATTCTACCACAGGCACAAGTACTAGCCTATAATGAAATTCTGATGCAAAGGCCAACATTAAGATATAGCTACGCTTTAAAATGCTACGCTGAAATTGTCTTCAGCCGCAACAAGCTCTTAGCACAACAGCTTACGTTCTCCTTTAAAGGGAGAAAAGATTCTCTGAAGTCAGAGTATGGCTGCCTATATATGCCTATACTCTGACGTCAAGAGTAAGACCTCCTATACAGGTACCTGAAAACAGTTCATTTCAACGACATAGACAACCTCTTCAACAGTCTCACAGTGATTCCCAGGTGTGATGAGAGAGACAAAGTTGCACACTGGGGGTGATTGGGGGACGGGATAGCCTAGTGGTTAGAACATTGCGCTTGCAATCTGAGGACCCGGGTTCTAATTTCCGTTCAAGGGATATTTTCCCTGGAGTTAACATCAGTGAAGACTTCCATCTCTCCCAAAATGTCTTCGGATGGGTTTGGGGTGGTTAGGGGCTTACTTGATTTTTTTTTAATTTATGTTTTAACTATAAACCGAGGCCCCGATACGAACACATGCAAAACATCTTGCGCACACATTAATCCTGTTCCGTTTTTTGTAAGAGTGGGCCATTTGTCCGGGTGGGAAAGATACAATTACAAAACCGCATACACAGGGACTGATGTAAAAAACGCATAAGTGCTTATCCTTTACCTTGAAAAAAATAAAATAAAAAAATATATATAAAAAAACCCCGGGATTTAGGCGAAAACCCCCAACAACACGCTCATTCTGGAAAGTTTCAAAAAAAAAAAAAAAAAGGGGGATGGTGGTCTAGGGGTAACCACCTGTCTACACAGGAATTTGCCATTTGATTCTAGTTTTAACCAAACTTTCCCCCCTTCACTGGCCCTGAGTGGTAGCCATCTTGGTGCAAAACTTTTCAGTTGAGACACTTAAAAAAGAACACTGTCAAAAAAAACAAAGAAAAACAACTTTTTAGTCCTTTTTAAAGAGAGAGAGAGAGAGAGAGAGGGGGGGGGAGAAGAGAGAGAGATTGGGGAGGGGGGGGGGTGGGGGGTTGGGGGGTGTGTGCGGATGTGTGCAATAGGTGAACAAGAAATGGTGGGGGAATGGGTTTTAAGGCCCCAAAAAGGTGCGGGGCATGTGTCGCACCGGGACATTGGGTTTTTTTTTTCCAAAAAGAAACCCATTTTTATTTGAATTTAAAAGAAGTGGGTTTTATGTGTTAGTAGGGGGAAAATAAATTAAACGGGTGCCTCATGGGGGGCTTGAACCGAGCCGCCCGACTGGAGCTAAAGCCAAACCACGGGCATTATGTGCATTTGTTTCGGCCCAACCCCCCACCCACTTTTTAGCATTTCCCCCAGGGAGTGGTGAAACCTCCGATAAAATCGGGGACCGTCCCGCCCAGTAAAGACTCAAACTGAAACAGAGAAAATTTGTTTGTTGTTGTCTTGAGCTTGGTTTTTATGTGTTTTATTTATTATCATTAAATTAGTATCTTTTTTTCTTTTAGTTTATTATTATTATTTTGTTTTATTAAATTTTATAAATTATTATTTTTTTCTTAAATTTCCCCCCAGGATAATGAATAAGGCCAGGGCTTTTTTTTTAACTTTCCAGCCCCCCCGGGTTTTAGTTTTTCATTTTTTGTTCTTGGAAAAATGTTTTTGGGGAAAGGTTTAATTTTAAAATTTTTGTTCTTCCCACAAGTTTTTTAAAATTATGTTTTGGGGAAAGGAAGGGGTGTTTAAAAAAAATCCTTTGAATAGTTTGGGGCAGGTCCTGAAAAAATCCCAACCCCAAGGGGGATTAATATTTTTTTTTTGTTTGGTGATTTTTTCAAAAGGGGTTTTGTTTAGTAAAAATTCATTTTTTTCTCTCACATTTGAATTAGGGTTTGTTTTATGGGTGTTCCCCTTTTTTATATTTATTTCCTTTAACAAAAAAACAACAATAAAAAAAAATAAATAAAAAAAAAAAATAAAATTTTCTATGGGTACTTCTTCAAAAACCATTTTTTAACCCTCCCCCCCCTTAAACAAACAACACAAAAACAACAATTTTTTTTCCCTTCATCACAACTTTTAACCCCAACCCAAACCCCCACACATAAACTTCATCACTAAAAAAATCAAAACCTTTTCCACAACCCCAAACAACCCAACCATCACAACCCCCCCCCCCCGACCCAACCGGGGTTTTCGGCAGGTACAAAGCACAAAGGACGGCACGGGAAAAAAGGGGTTTCCCTCCCTTAACATGGGGGAAGTGTCAACTTTTCAGCCCCCCTGGCCACTTTCAATATCACACACACAACATTCCTTCACCCCCCCACTCGCCGCACAAAAGAAACTAACGCAAAAAAAGGGGTCATATTTGGGGAACACACACAACGACAGGCTTTTCCCCGAGCAAAAACTCACTCACACTTGGTCTGTTCGTCCCTCCGCAAGGGGTGTTGAGGCAAAGGGGAGAACACTCCACTCAGGATTCAGGTTTTCTGACCCCGGGGCCAGGAGAAAAAAAAAAAACCGATACAAAACATCAGCACAGCTTAGAGAACACACCTCGCCAACCCCCATGCACATACATTTTTAAAAGGAACAAAAATGCACTGCATGCATGTACTATGCAGCACACACTCGAACTCACACACTGTGCGCCACGCACCACCACCACAAAGACAGAAAGAAAGCAATAAACAATATGGGGGTTTTTTTTTTTGTGTTTTTGTTTTAAATACACAAAACACACCCAACACACAGACACACGAAACACCACACACACACACAAACCCAAAAACACCCATATCTACATAAGACAACATCACGGTCATTTTTTTTGTTAAAAACAATATTATGTTGAGATTTTTTTCACCCATGAAAAAGCTATAAGCAAAAAACTCTATTACAGGAGAAAACCTCTGAAGGCAGAGTAGGGTGCCTATAGAGCTGGAAACATCTATAACGCAAATTTTCATCCATGAGTTTTTAATGGGCCCCCAGGTAGGATAGTGAACTGATCACATTCTGGGCCCAAAACCCCCAGGTTAAGATGGGGGAAAACCCAAAATAAAAATCTAAGCTGAGCAACACAAACCACAACAACCTGAAACTACAAATTACACTCCTGGACTGCTTTTAAAAGAAAAAAAAAAGAAAGAGAAGAGTACTTCTTCTAGTCGGAGCCAACAGCAACTTTTCTTGTCGTCATAGAGCAAAAAGCATTTCGCGCGTTAACCCTGACAATCAGGCCCCACATCTGACTTTAGCTGGGGGAGAAATGTTATATCTTAAGTTTTTCTGGAAAAAAAAAGGGAGGAGAAGGACCCAAAAAGGCAGAAAAAAGACAAAGGGGGTGACAGAAAGAAAAGGGCAAGGCAAAACAAAGAAAGGGAGACAAAAAAGAGGGGAATTCTTAGCCAATTTTCCAGAAGGGGGGGATGTTTTTATACGACAGGCCCCCCGGGATCCCACAGGAGTGAAAGAGAGTACAATAAAAATTTTCTCACTTCTTTTTTTTCCAACAACCTCTGACTGCCATCGTGGTAGGGTGGACACTTGCAGAAAATCAAAATGCCCCGAAAACCGCACACACACGCAAAAGCAAAACACGCATGCACGCACCAAAAACACAACACACACAAAACAAGGCATATTTTTTATATTGTATATTGAAATATTTCATTTTTTCTGGTTTTCTATAAAAAAAAAGAAAGTAAAGGGGGTCCCATAACCCATAAGGTCGTGGGGCCAACCAAAACCTCACTTTTTTCCCAAAGGGGCCACAAGAGGGCGGGGGCCCCTCCCTCTCCCCCCTGCTTTACCTTCTCTACCCCAAAAAGGGCAGTACCCATTTACAGCTGGTGAGCGGGGAACTGTATGAAGCCCAAGGGGTGCAACGGTCACCCTCCAACTGGGAACCACACTCAAAACCCGCTTAACTTGGTGGGGGAAACGAGTCCTACCACTGACTATCCCTCCCCCGTAGTGTAGTCACATAAAATAGTGCTTATTTACTAATTTATGTGTATATGTGGGGCATGCCATGTACATGCCTGCATACACTCCCCCACCCTGTATGCCCACAAAGCAGACAAAACATCTCATATGCGACACACCAACATACATACACACCTCCCAAGTTGCTCACATCAATTTAATAAAACCCCCACACACCATGCATAAAACCTCCACAAAAACAATACACAACACATTCATGCACATACAATACATACACATGTACACAAAAAGTTCACTTAAATTTTTCTCTTCTCACACACACACACACACACACACACCCACAAACAAAAACCCCCAAAAACAAAACACACCACACACACACCACACACACACCCCACACAACAAACAGAGTGCATGAAACATTTTTCCTCCCCAAATATCTCTCACACCACACACACAAAAATTAACTCAATTAGGTTCTCTCTCTCATACACCACACAACAATTCACAATGCACACCCCAAACACACAACACAACACACACACAAACAACACACACACACACCCCACACACACACAAAGTGTCCCCTCAATTAGGGTTTTCTTCCACACACACAAGCATACGCACCATGCACACACCACAATCACAGAAAAACAGACACACAACAAAACCCAAACCATTCTCCAATTTCTTGCTCGAAAAACATTTTTCCCTCACTCACTGCCCCCCTTGATCTCTTCAGCCAATCTTCACACACACACACAACCCCCAGGAATATTCCGTGTTTTTTTTCTGATATTTCCCTTTAAACTTATGAATTTTTTTTTACATATTTTTTGCATGCAACTAAGAAAAATTTTTTCAGCAAAAAACCTTTTTCCCCTAAAATTTACAACAATTTGATCTCTTTGTGGCTTGTGTGGTGTGTTGTGTGTGTGTGTGTTGTGTGGTTGTGGGTGTGGTGTGTGTGTGTGTGTGTCTGCCTCTCTCTCTCCCCCTAAGGGAAAGGGAAGGGGCAGGGGGTTAAATTTCACCTCAACAATAAACCGGGGTTGGGTTCGATTCCACCTCACCCTTTTTTTCCCCAAATTTACAAAAAAATCGAAATGAATGTCAAAAATCCTTTTGGGTGAACTATAAGCCCAGGCCCGTTTTGAACGCAGCAAACACTTCCACACGTTAAATCCTGTTCCGCTTTTTTGGAAAGTAGGCATTGTGTGCTGGGGAAACAGACAGTGCTTTTTCCATTTTCCTCGAATAAAAAAAAATAAATAAAATATATAATTATATAATCCTCGGATAATAAGAACAACGTGTTAAACATTTAATTCTTTTTATCATTTGCTTTACGTACTTCTCCCTTCAAACTCCCCAGGGAACAAACCCGCCGGGCACTGTTTGGGTTTTTCCCGGCAATTCACATAAGGGCCCCTTTAACCTGGCGACCCCCCCCTCTATAGGGAGCTGGGTGCATCTGGGGGTCTGCGTCATCTACCCCCTGCTTTCACTGGTTTTCTTTTTTACAAAAGGTCGGGGGGTTGACATGTTGTAAAATATCGCATCAGTGCATACGGATGTTGGTTAAAATCTCGAAGCTGAAGACTTTTGGGGGAAAGGATCAGTACTACGTTAAGTGCGAGGAAAAAATCGCTTGAATTGATTCTGACAAACTCAAATTTATGCTTTAGTTTCGGGCAGAAACATAAAAATACTCCAACCACAAGGTTTTTCAACCCCCAGCTCTTTATTGATTGGGAAAAAGGGTACCTAAAACAAGCTTTAAAAAAATTTTGA
>CM054155.1:54876991-54894491 GCA_028751875.1 Rapana venosa
CCCTTTTTTGAAAGTTCAGGTTTTTTATACTGCTTTTCTAAAATACTATAAGAAGCAACTCAGTTTGTTTGCATTATCATTTCACACACACACACAAAACACACACACACACCACAAAACACAACACAACCAACACACAAGACGCATACACACACACACCCCAACACACACAAACAACAAAACCCTGCGCTAACCCCTCCCCCTAGTGGATTGGTGTGTGCACTGAACACAAACAAAGCTCAAAAAAACTAGATTATAGTTACAAAAATTCTCACCTGTGTACTAGAATTAACACTGATCAGCCACATGTGTCTTAGACTTACATCAACAATATAACATTGATCATAATTTTATAATTATAAAAAGCTTAAGTTAAAACAAAGATTTAAAAAGTTTTTTTGGCTTTGCCTTTCTCAGAGATTCATCTGGAAAACTTCAGATATAAAATGATTTAATACCTGGTAGAATTTGGCTTTGGCTCCTCCCTTTAAGGCCCCTTGTAAGAAAACGTCTTGGGGCTAGGGCAGGAGCTGCAGCACACCAGTATAAAAAGTTAATTTTTCATTGTCTGGACTATGACCTTCTGGTAGCGCCAACAATGTTCACAAGTTCGTCACTGTGACCCTCTGTCAGACCCCTGCTGAAGAAAGGGTAGGTTGGTGCATCTTATCCAGCCCTAAGGGTGTGGTTGCCTTTCTGTGCACGTCCATTTATGAAGAGTCTGTAGCACTGCCAGTGGAGGCACATGAGGTGCAGGCGGGGGCTGGATTTAAAGTGTCTAAAAAACGCTTTTAGCGGAGAGAGGAGGGAGGTCATTCCAGATCAAGGCCCGAAATAGAGAAAAGAGTACGGAGATGGTGGTTGGTTGAATAGGTATTCGTAAGACAAGGTGTCTGCAGCAGAGTAGAGAAAACGAGAAGGAGTGTACAAGTAAAGACATTCCCGAGGTGACGGGTGCTGTTTTGTGAAGACATTTGTAACAGAGGGTACTGTTTCTTATAGTTTAACTCTGTGGCACAGGCGGCCAGTGGGAGAGATTGCAAAAAGGGGTAATGTGCTCAGATTGTTTTCTTTTGAGGATAAGTCGACTGCAGAGTTTTGTATACGTTAAGGGATTGGATTGATGATGTGGCAGACCAGCCAACGGAATTGCAATATCCAGACATAAAAGAATGAGAGACTAAAAAAATTGGTGCTGCATCTGTGGACAAGTATTTCAAAAAATCCATAATACGCTGAAATTTGATGTAGCTGATGGCAGGTTGGGAAGAATTTTTGAAGAGAGGGGTTTGTAAAAATGACCCCTAATACATCACAGCAGGGATAGGGGGACGATGCTTTAAAGTTTTTTTAAAGGTTGAAATGGGACGAGATTTTGTGTTTGGTCCCTACAATATGGTTTCCCGTTTTTATTGATATAGCTGTAACTTTTCGTTTATCCAATTTTTGGGATTTTTTTTTTAAAAAGCAGTGGGTATTGTAAATAGAGAGGAAGTTTTAAAGGTATGCTGTTAAAATTGAGGTATCTTAAAAAATGTGATTGATCTGTGGCAGTTAATTTATGTGACAGTGAAGCGGGGTAGAGGTGAAAAAAAAAGGGCCCCAAAACAGATTTTGGGAACCCCACATTCAAGGCTGCAGGTACTGCTAAATATTGTTCTGAGACTGTCGGGAAATTGGGGTCAGAAAGGGTTGAACTAAAAGGTAAGGGTGTACCAAAAACCCCAAAAATTTTTTTTTAAGTGGGAGAAAAGAATAGAGTGGTAATAGTGTCAAGTGAGAAAAGCGAGTGGGAAAAAGAAGAGAGATTTTCCCCGGTCAGAAGCGATTAGAAGGTTTTTAAAGGGTGGGGCAAGGGTAGTTCAGTGTGTGGGGGACAGATAGGATAAAAACCAGGAAAGAGATTTTTGGGGAAAAGGGTTGGTGGCGGGCCCCTTTTAAAATACTTTTCAAGGACTTTAGAGATAAAAGGTGGGTTGGGAAAAAGGGTCTATAATTCTTCAGAATTTTGGGGGGTCACGGTCTGCGAGTAGGGGTGTGCTATAGCAGTTTGAGCTGAAGGAACATTTTCCAGAGACAGGGGGTTAAGTTCACTATTTTCGTGTAGGGGAATAATTGTGGCAGGCCTGTGGAAAGAGAAGAGGTATTGGATCAAGATCCAAAATTGTTAGTCTTCCCCTTTTAGAATTATCTTGATTTTTCCCGCTCTCGGGATGAAAGGAAAGGAGAGGAGTGCCAGAGGGAAAGGGAATCGAAGTTGCAGGTGGAGAGGAGTCTGATCCAAAAGGAGCGAATGTTCGTACTTTGTCAGAGAAAAATGCAGAAATATAGAAGGAAGTTCAGAGTGGGCCTGTAGAAAGGGAGGGGGGATCCAAAAAAGGGTAAAAAAAACAAAAGGATCCCTTTAGAAAAAGGGAATACTTTGCTTTTGCTGAAAGAATTAGGTTTTAACTTTGTTGGATCAAGAAATTGACAAGAGTAATCTTTGTTTTTTTGAAGAAATTTGGCTTTTTAAATTTGTTGTTTTTTTAACGGGAAAAGCTGTGTGCTTATTTCGGTTTTGTTTTGCTGTCTTGTTGATGGCGTTTGCGTTTTTCGACCAGGGTGTCCGGTTTTGACCCTGGTGCACATGGCCCCATAGGGAGGGGGGGTCAGTAGGAGGAGCATGTTAAAAAAGAGTTGCTGAGGACGTATGTAGTGCTTAAAAGGTTAGTATGGTCGGGGTTGCGTAGGCGTTCGCAGCTTGGGAAAAAGGGAAAATTTGAATATATATGGCCTTGAGGTTGCGAGGGGTTTTGCCTTCTTGTTTCTGTGGCTTTGCAAAGTTGAGAAAGAAAAGAATGGCAGAAAGATCGGGGCGTTTGCAGTGACAGTACAGACTGAAAAGTGACAGAAGTAAATCATCAGGACATGCCCAAAAAAAGGGGGAGAGAGAGGGGGGGAGAGAATGTTTTTGTTGTGGTGATTTTTTCCTCTCAGAACTTATTTATTTTTTCAGACACTGCGTTTTTTGTCAAAATCAAAAGTAGTAAAATTTGTATCATTGTCTACCCCCCCCCCCCCCCCCCTCTGCCTCCCCCCCTTCCAATGACATGATACTGCCTTTCATTAGGGAGGGTAATAAAAAAAGATTTTTGGTTTGGGGTTGTATGGGCTGTATTTTAAAAAATTACCACACACAACACACACACACACACACAACACAAACACACAAAAAAAAACCAAAAAAACCTTTAAAGCACATAGGTGCTTATTCCATTTTCCACGATATAAAAGAATAAAATAATAAAAATAAAAAAATTTTAAAAAATACACACACACTTTGGTACACACCACACATGCAAAAACACATGCGCAACACCATTTACAATCCCCCCAACCCCCCCAACCGTGTGCTCAAAATCATGTGCAGGACACTGCAGTGTACCTGCACGTGCGTGACAC
This sequence comes from Rapana venosa, assembly GCA_028751875.1. NCBI lineage: Eukaryota > Metazoa > Mollusca > Gastropoda > Neogastropoda > Muricidae > Rapana > Rapana venosa. Next base: position 54,880,436 of record CM054155.1, read on the forward strand.
ACACGCACGCACACACCACACAAAACACACACCACACCTTTAATTTACTCCCTCAACACTGAAAAGAAATAGCTGGGTATCATTCATGAACCACCACAGTTGACGGGAGGAAAAAGTTTCAGTACAAGGAGGGTATCCTACCCCACGATGAAAGGGGCCCCTCACAGGAATGATGTATTCTAGTGTATAATGGTATGCCCTCTTTAAAGTTGGGTGTTCACACCACGGGTATGGGGGGTTTGGGGCTTTTTAAAGAAATTTTTTTAAAAACAAAAAAACAATTTTTTTGGGGTGGTAGGACATATGTTTTTTGACAAAGTACGAAATTTCGGCCCCGCATTAAAAGTTCCGGGAGTTTTAGAGCAAAAAAAAAGGGGGTTTGGGTGAAAATACCCCACGGCGTATGGGGAGGTTAAAGGTTAACTAAATGAGTAACAATCAGAGGGTTGCAGAGTCTTTTATTGTTTGGGGGTTGTGGAAACACAAGAAAACCTGCACAAAAAACCCCGCATTTCCCTTTTTTACCAAAGGGTTTAAAGTGTATTTTTTCATGAACGAGTACAAAGCATAATCTGTGACTCAAAGTTTGTGTGTAAAAGGGTTTGTTTTGAGATAAATTCCCCCCCCAACCAGGCCTGTTTTCTTTTTTGTTATCAGCAACAGCCTACTGCCCTATGAACTCCAATGAAATTTACGAAAAACAAATGAGAAAAGGAGAGAGTTTGATGTATTTTTTAAAGTTATTTTTTTTTTTTTTTCTTATATATATTTTAATTTTTTTTTTTTTTGGTGGGGAGTGTGAATGTTTTTTTTGGGTTATTTTCAATTCCATAAAAAAAATTATTTTTGTGAAAAAGCTCCCCTTTAAAAAAAAAAAAAAAAAAACCGGGGGGGGGGCCCACCCACATTGTCGAAAGTGGTTAGCGCCGTGGTTTTGGGGATGGAAGGTCTTTGGGTTCGAATCCCAAAAGTTTTCAAGGGACTTTTTCGGTTTTGGGCCCAACCCCCCCCCGGGGTCAGTGGGTTTTTGGGACCCCCCGTGGAGCTTTTTTACTTTATGGAAGCGAGTTTTAGAGTTTTGGGCTCAAATTTACCGGGCCCAAAACTCCCGGTTTTTGTTTACTTGGGCCGGGTTGATTTTGGGATATATTATGAAAAATGTGTGAGGAGTGGTGACTAAAAAATCCCAAAAAAAACCCAAAAAAAAAAACCCCTTTCCAAAACACAGAAGCTGCAAAATAAAAAATTTTGAAATGAAATAGCCTGGGATCTACTACGTCAGCAAATGATTTTTTGGGCATTGCCGTGTTTTTGTTTTAGTCTAAAAGTCCCCAAAGGGGCTTTTTTAAAATTATGATTGTGTGGAATTTGGGAGATCTCTATGGATTTTTCCAACATTGCATGTCTGTTAATTTATTATGGTTTGGTTTTATTGCTGCGCTATTGGCGGGTAATTTTCTTTATATTTTTTCCCTTTGTTTGGTTTAAAAATTTTTAAAATCTGCACAAACGATTTGTCTTTTGTTTAACTTTGAATTTTGGTTTTGGGAAGGGGACTATAGGAACAATGTGCAACATCAAAGCTACGATTCGTTTAATCTTTAAAAGTTAAAGAGAGGCTACCCCAAAGGGTGGGGTTCAGTTCTTGAAGCAGTTCAAAAAGTCCACAGTGTAGTTTTAATCCCTTTTATTGGAGATTGGGGTGTTCCCGGAAAACATATGGGGAAGGGGGGGAGGGTCCCAAAAAAATGCACTGTCTCACTAATAATTGAGAATCATTGAAACCATAAATACTCACTGGGGGAAAAGGGTTCCCACGGGTATAGTTTTTTTCAAGGTACATTGGACCGAAAGGAGCCCCACTTTTGAAATTAAAAGAGGAATTTTAGGCCCCGAATCCCCTTTCAATTTGAAAAATCTGATGCTGAAAAGCAAAAGGGGTGGGCCCTTATGTTGCTTACAGACCTTTAAACCCTGGGGCCCGGCAAAAGATGCAAAACTCTTTTAAGGCAGCAGGGGGTTTGGACATAAAAAAAATATGGGGGAAAAAACAGTTAAAAAGAGTTGCTTGCCACCAAATACAAAGCCTTCTCTTCCAAAAAAAAGGAAAAATGGTTTTTGGTTTTAAAATTACACACCCATGTTCTGCGTGGGTTCCCAATTTTAGACAATAGTTACTATTTCATCCCCATGACTTTTTTAGAGAGTTGAGTTGGGTTTCTGATGTTTTAAATTTTTGGGTGGAAAAAAACAATCTTTAAAACAGGCTGATGGTTTGGGGGCTGGAAAACTTTCCATCAGGGGTTTCAAACTCAATGCTCTAACCCCTAGACAATTCCCCCTTTCCCCTTTTTTAGGGTGTGGTATTTTTATTTGGGCCCGTAATGGGCTATGGAAACAATTGTGTGATTTGCTTTATGGTATTGTTCCTAATTATTTCTTTCCCCATTTTTTGTTTCAAGGTTTTTGGTAAAGGTTTTTTAACTTTCTATTTACATTGCATGCAGTTTTTTTTTCCCGTCCTTTAGATGAGATTTAAAGGGCCCCAAGGGCCCCCTTTTTAGGAAACAAAGCAGAACATCTTTGCACTCGGTGAACCCGTTTTTTCCTTTCCCAAGAAATTTGGGGCATTTTGTATGGGTGGGAAACAGATCACTTTACACAGCTTCATGCATCGAGAAAGGGGTAAAAGGCACATAAAACCCTATTTTATTACTTGCAACTTTAAAACATTTCAATTTTTTTTTAAAAAAAGGGAAAAAATTTTGCTTTAACGTTTTATGTTAATTGAAAAACAACCAAAAAGTTTCAAATTTTTCTGTAGCGGGAACCTCAGGGTTTTCTCCAAATTTTTCTTCTTCTAGATCTGGCAACTAAATGCTCTTTCCGGGTTTTGTTTTGTGTTGGGGGTGTTTTCCCAAAAGCTTTCTGAACTTAATTGACATGGGAAACAGTTCAAATTAAGCAGGCCTGCTATTTTGGGTGGCATTTGTCTCTGGTGAGTAGGATTCTATAGTTTGGTTTAAACAAATTAACTAGTTTAGAAACAATGCAGCACTAATACCTGAAATAAGTACAAGCAGTGCTTATATGAGTTACTTTTCTTCCCTTTGAGGAAAATGTTACATACCACTGTAGAATCCCACAATAGGGCCTAGATTCACACACACACACACACATACACACACACACACACAGAGATATATCTGCATATATATATATTATATATATATATATATATATATATATATATATTATATATATATATATATATATATATATATATATATATAATATGCGTGTGTTTCCTTTTTTTCATTCCTCAGTTTCTGTCATATGTTCCAGTCACACACTGGACTACTATTCCAAAGGCTGAACATTTTTAACTGAGTTAACACACATGGCCTTCGTTTATAGTCTCATCAGGACTCTCAGTGGAGTGGGCTTGGCACTGATATTAACTCCAGGGGAAAAGCGCCCTGAAAGTGGTGGTAGCTCAAATCTAGCATCAATCCCAAGCCATCAAGATTGTGAGCTCTACGTTCTAGCTTCCAGGCTATCCCATTCATCCCCCATCCCCCCAACCGATTAAAAACATTGCTAGTTGATGTGCTACAAAACAATCGTTAAAAATAAGCCAACGATCATACAAGAAACCTAAAGGGTGATTTCATCAACAATAAAAGGCTTCCTGTGCTATTCTTGCCAAAGAGTAAAAAACAATAAAATTACTCCTAAATCCATTTTACATATCATAACTAAGATTGCATACATCAGGAAATCGTTATTATGCTAAAAGGAAGACTAGGATAAGTCTACACAATAGACCTAAATAGAATGGGGAAAGTATACTCACAGAGAGAAGATTTCATGAGAATTTGAAAAATGAAAATTGCCATGAAATACGAAGATACGAGTGGGACATACTTGGACTGGCCGAAGTCTGTTGGGTCGGATTCGGCGAAACAACCACAGATCCTCATCATCATCATCATCAGTCCCGTGACCATGGCGGTTGTGGAGGAGACACGACAGACGATGCCGTGGTAAGCCTCCTCCATCCATCTATGTCCTCGGCTCTGCGTAGTAGTGCCGAGTCATTCATCCTGGTCCATTCTCTGATGTTGTCCATCCATGACTTGTTCTGTCTTCCCCTCTTTCTGCCACCATCAGGGGTTCCCGCAGTACTGTTTTTGTCAGAGTGTTGTGGCGGGTGACGTGGCCGAACCATGTCAGCTTTTTTTACTTGACGATGGTGAGAAGGGGTTCCTGTGGACCTGCCAGCCGTGTTATTTGACTCTTGACAAATTCATTGGTCTTTCGTTCTCTCCAGGATATGCCCAGCAGTTTTCTATGGCATTTTGTTTCAAATGACTGGATTCGCTTTGCTGTTTCATCAGTCAATGTCCAGTTTTCACTTCCGTACAGCAGGATAGTCTGAATTAGGGCTTTGTAGACCTTTAGTTTGATTGGGAAACTAATCTCTTTACTTTTCCATATGGTGGTGAGTTTTGTCATGGAAGATGTTGCCATGGCTATTCTGACTTTGATTTCTGTCGTCGATCGTCCGTCCTTTGTGAGCGTAGCGCCAAGGTATTTAAAAGCGTCTACCTCCTCCAGTTGCTGGCTGTTCATGTAAATTTTAGCAGTGGCGTTGCTCGTGCTGTTCACAAGTACTTTACTTTTCTCCGAACTCACCTCCATCCCATATGCTCCAGCTCTGTTCTCAAGTCTGGTCGTAAGATCTTGCAGCTCTGTGTTACTTCCGCCCATGAGGTCAATGTCATCGGCAAACCGCAAGTTGTTGAGGGGTCTGCCGCCCATGGAGATGGTAGAGTGGAAGTCATGGAGGGTCTCTCTCATAATGTTTTCCAAGAACAGATTAAACAGGACTGGAAATAACAGGCATCCTTGTCTGACCCCAACTGTGGTTTTGAAGTAGTCTTCGACCTGATTGTTCAGAAGGACTGCACTGCTTGCGGTGTTGTATAGTGCTTGAATGGTTTGCAGTAGTCCTTCAATGCCAAACATTCTGAGGACGTGCCACAGGCCTTCGTGCCATACTCTGTCGAAAGCCTTCTTGAAGTCGATGAAGTTGTGGAACAGGTCTCTCTGATGTTGAAGATGTTTTTCCATCAGGATGTGGCAGTTAAAAATCTGTTCGATTGTGCTCCTGCCTCCCCTGAACCGTTTTTCCCTCTGCAAGGGTTTTTGCTTCCTTCTTGTTACGTTTTCAAAAAAACTTTGGCATGATCTTTTTGGAGGGCTGATGGGGTTTGATTGTTTATGTTTGGCTTGGGGTTTAAATTCCTTTTTGGGGCGGGGTATGATGAGTGATTGTGCCCATTCTGTGGCCATTTTTTTGCTCCCAATTTTTCTGAAGATGCGAAACATTTGTGATGATGTTGCCACCTTGTTTGGGCAGCGCTCAGCGGGTTTTTGTTGTCTGCTCCTGGGGACTTTCTACTGTAGAGATAGGGAAAGGGGCATTAAAGCCCCTTTCCCGTAATTTTCCCAAAACCTCTGAAACTTTGACCCGTTTGGCTGGCCTCTTCACTCAAAATTTGCGCGTTTTAGTTAAAACTAGGCAACAATCTTGAATCCCCCTTTTTCCCCTATTCTCTACAAACAAAGTAATACTAATTTATTTTTGAGGGTTTTAAAACTATAAAATTAGGGGAATTTTATGCTATAGGGCCACAGAAAAAAAAAGTTGAAGGAGGGAAAAGAAATGGGGGTAGGAGAACCCCTCGCCGTGCTTAAATTGACCACAAAAAGAGCTCAATGGTTGAAAAATAAATAATGGAGATTTCAATAGGTGGCTAGGGGTCTCCGCCCCCGGTAAAATATTAGACAGTTACTTCCTTTTCCCCCAATACAAGACTAGATGAATCAGTGTTTTTAAACAGTGACGCTTTTCCGCTCAGAACTTTTGTTGTAGCAAGGCCCTGCTGTCTTGTCTTTTCGCAGTGTGAAGCGTGCAGAAAAAGGAGTGGAGCTTTTTCTTTAAAAAAAAAGTTTTTGAATTTATCTTACCGTCCTTGCTTAGTTTGTTGGTAATGTCAGATATTTTCAAGATCGAACACCTTTTCCCCTACCAAAAAACGGATCTGCGGCTTCTCTAAAGTTATGCTAATGCTCAGGGCTGTCCCACTACGAAAATGATGTGGTTCTAAAAATAGAAAACGGTTAGGGAAAACGGGGCCCTTTTGGGCTGCCCATGACTTTGTTATGTGATATACATTTTTAACTGTTTTCAATGCCGCTTGTCGCCTCGTTTCACTTCACCTTAAACAGCCTGCACTTTAAAAAAATAAGCTATTGGGTTTACACTACACAGTATTTAGTCGGGGGTTTGTTTTGGTGAGCACTCAGCCGATCCCCCTTCAAAGATCTTACACTTCTTCCCTCCCGCGGCCCTGTCGGGACCCAAAAGAATCACTAAAGATGACGCCGGGGAATAAAGCTAAACCTAATGGCCGTTTATATTATTTACGCGGTCTGGGAGCCCGTGGCATTTCCCTGCTGGGGCTCTTGGAAGATTGTGTTTAAAGTGCTTTGCTAGTTGAGGGGAGTGGCCAATACTGCGAGAGAGGGGGAGAGAGGAGACTTATTAAAAAATTTTTAAAAAACTTAGCAAGAATTTCCCAAAAGAACTTATTAAAAATTTAATACGAACTTACCAAAAAATTCCCCAAGAACTTATCAAAAATTACCTTAAAAAAAGAATATATTAAGAACTTGTCAAGAAATAAAAAGTCCCCATCAACAATTTACCAAAACTTTTCAACAATTTGTCAAGAACAACAAAAATTATTTTCCCAAAAAATATTTGAAAAAAGATAAAAAATAAATTGCGACGAATTTTTTGATGAATTACGGGTTAGTCAAGAAGAAATAACGAGGGAAAAGAATCTAGGGTTAAGAGGAGAAGTTGTCTCTTTTGCTGCTTGTGGTAAAAAAGCATTATTGGGAAAACAACAAACAGTGAACAGGTGCAGCATTTTCACCACAAAATTTTAAGTATTTTTTAGGTTGAACCTTTTTGGGGCAAAGATGGTGAAAAGCTGGGATACTGTTATTGGTCATATGCTAAAGAACAGTGGGTTTTAATGTGGCTCAGAAGCTGCTTAGTTTTTACCCTAAAATCCTTTTTTGTTAGAACGCGGGACACGGCGGAGTTTTAGGGCCTCTTTAGACGTACTGCTGGGTTTGAATTTAAAAATTAAAATTTTAACCAGATAAAAATGGGGGAACAAACAAGCAAACAAACGGAAAACAGGGAGAAGTCAAGAACCAAAAAAAGAAACCCCCCCCAAAAAACATTCTCTTAAACAAAGGAAACCTGGGAGGTTAACGGCAAGAAGGGGAACACGAAAAAAACGAAAAACAAGCAAAGCAAAAAATTTACAGAAACTTTAAAAAAAAAAAGGGCCCTAAGCCGAAAAAGACACAGAAAAAAAAAAAATTTTATTTTTAATAAATTATGGAAAAAAGAGGGGAATTGGATCACCCCTATGATTTGGAGCAACAGAAGAACAAAAACCGCGAAGAAAAAAGCCAAAACCCAACAAAGAAAAAACCTTTGCAAAAAACCTGAAAGATCCTTAAAATTTTTTGTATAAATAAAAATTTTTTCTTTAGTGAAATATGGTTCAAAAAGACTGCAGTCAATCTGGTCTACCAGGCGAGGGAGGGGCTTTACAAAGTTGGAAAGGGCTCAAAAGAGGCCGTTGATTTAAAAAAAATTTAAAAGGCAGCGCCAACTTTGGGGTTGTAAAAAGATCCATTGTACAAAAAATTTTCTTTAAAGCGGGGGCTTCGAAAATTATCCATAAAGAAAAGGTTCTTTTTGGGGTTTGGGTGCTTAGTTAACCCTTGCACGGGGTTGCAACACTTTTTTTTAAAATTTTTAAAAGAAAAGGGGGGGAACTATAAGCAATAAAACAACTGAACAGGAAGGCAGTAAAAAAAAATTGCTTCAGAGATTTATTAATAAAAAAAAAAAACTTCTAAAAAGGAATTGAAAAAAACTTTTCATGGGGGGCAATAAAATTTACACATTGTTCCAAAACAAATTCCCTTTACGCCCCAGCTTGGAATTATAAAATGAACGGGGGATTTTGTTTTAAATTGTGGGGGCATGAAAAGTATATTTCTTGCAAGAATTTTTAAAACAAATTTTTTTATTTTTATATTGAAAAGGAGCCAACTCTCTAAACTACTACAAAAAAAGGGAAAAGGAAAGGACGGCACTTAAAATTAAAAAGTTTGAGCAGAAAGTTTGAAGTACAAAGAATCTGTCAAACAACAATTGGCGTCTTTTACCTGAAACGTTTAATAAATCCATTAAAACTGAAGAAAATGAATAACCAAATCCTTTTTAATTTCCCCAAACAATAAAGAAAAATTTAATATCCTTTGGGGGCTAGTTTTTAGGTTTAAAGATGAACCCCCTTACGAAAAGGGGCCCGCAACTGGTTGCTTTGAAAAATTATGTGGGGGGCCCATTTAAAATTCCCGACTTACGGGTTGGGGTTAAAGGTTTAAAAGGAAAATAATATTTTTCCCGTGAAGTAGCAATAAAAAGAGGTTCCAGGCCCACAATTTAAAGGGGGTTTTGAAAGTTTTAACAACTTTACAAAAACTGTTTTTTTACCCAAAACACCAAAAATTGTCCGGCCAAATACAAAATGGGAAAAAGGGACGCTGAGGTTTTAAAAATGAATTCTGAAAAAATAAATCCGGGTTAAAACCGGAATGAAAAAAAAAAAAAAGCCCATTCCAACATTCTAAGAACCTTTTTCCCCCTTTTGGGAAAAACAGTTTGTATGCTCTTGGAAAAGTGGGCAGGGCTTTTTGGCAAGTTCTGGGTAAAAATTTTTTTTTTTGTTGTGGGGATGGTCCTTTTATTTTTTTTTTTTTTTTCTTTGGGGTTTTTTTGGGGGGTTTTGTGATTTGTGTTTGTAAGGTGGTTTTTCTGGGTGGATGTATGTTTTTTTTTTTTTTTAAAAATTTTTGGGAAAATTTTTGATTTTTTGGGGGGGGTTAAATTTCTTTAAATTTGTTTTTTTAGTTTCTTTAAAATGATCTTTTTTATTTTTTTTTAAAAGTCGTTTTAAATTTTTGATTAAAAGGAACTTGGTTTGTAATTAAATGTTTTTTAAAAGGAGTAAAATTTTGGAGTTTCAACCCTTTTTTTTGTGTTTAAAAAATTTTTTTTAAATTTTTTTTTTATTTGTTTCCCCATGGGTTTTTTGATTTGGTAAAGTTTGGGTTTTTTCCTGCTAATAGTGTTTTTTTAAAAAATTTTTTTGTTGTTTGGTGGGGGTTTGGCAGAGCTTTGGTTGTCTGATGAAATACTTTCCTTCAAACAGGCCTCTTTGTAGTTATCATGCTGTGTTGTTTTGCACCTGTTTGCCAACGCCTTTTGCCTTTTTTATAACACCTTCGGGTTGCAACGTATATTTCCCCTTCGCCCAAACATATTTTTTGATAATAGGCCGTTCATTCATCCTTATTTACCAATAATTTTTGTTTCTGATGTTGAAAGGGGACTGTTTTTGGTTTTAATCACAGGTGTATCCATGCTCTGTCCCACACTACCCCTTAAAAGGGTTTTGTATATATTTTCTGTGGGTTGTTAGGATAGAGTCTGTGTTGTGTACAAGACCTTACGCAGGAGTTTGGTTGAAGAAAATATAAAGAACTCCCATAAAAAGTTTGACAGCTCCAGCCACTAAACCAATGAATATGGTTGTCTAGTTTAACTGAACTTCTTATCATGTGCCATACAGACTGTAGGAAAATTGCTGGTCTTGATAGTTGGCTTTGATGTTAGTTTTATGGCTTCATTTTTTTTTGTGACAAATTAAATCTTTTTTTTGTTGGGTTCTCCATTTTTTTTCCAAGCAGCTGTTGTTCTGGCTTGAAGTAATTTTTTTTGATGCTCGGTTCCCTTGTTCTAGATCAGGTTTTCTGATGTATGGTTTCATGAATTGCTCTTGTAAAACACAATGTCGATGAACGCAGAAGAATTAACCCATCCCTTGGGAAAAACTGTAGCAGTCTGTAGTGAAAAAACATACTTGTTTTTGTATTTAAGTTTGGTACAGCTTTGGGGGTTCTTTTGGAGTGTTTTGGCCTTTCTGCAGCCTTTGGGTAGTCATTGGGGCCCGTCATGTTTTATGGGGATAGATAAATCTCTTTTAAGATCAACCTGTGCTTGATCGGCCCCATTTGTGAAAAAGTTTTAGAGTTCATCAACAGCAAAAGGACCATTAAACACTGGTTTTCTTAGGGTTTGTCTGACACTCGCCCTCTCAGTTGTTGCGCCCAGTAATGATGATTAGAAGCTTTGCTAGGATTGTTTTAAAAATGTTGTTGTTGGCCTTACAGTATTTGTGCGTTTCCATACTGTGCCCCCAGCGACCATCCTCAATTTTTGGAGCATTGGCAGGTCGACAAAAATAAATCTGCCCCAGTAAATTCAAAAAAGCACCCCAGCTTCCCGGTGCTGTAATTTTGTTTGAGGGTTAGTCCATGTGTTTCATCGGTCTTTCTGTAGTTTCAAAGAATCAGCAAGAAACTGCTCCAGAGTATGATTGGAAATGCCCTGTCGACATGCATCTTTTCCCATGCCCAGGATGTGATAGTTTTCTTCACTGTTCCTTGCCGTCGTCGCTGAGAATGTTTTTTTGGGGGCAGCTCTTCTTATCAAAGCTTTCCTGAGCCCAGTACTAAAGGATAGACCCCTTTTTTCGCACGAGTTTGTGTCGAAGTATTTTTTGTAATTGAGAAGTAAGTGATAAAAGACAAGGACTCTAGAGATCCTAGATGTTGTGCAAATCAAAAAAAGGGACAGGCTATTTGTGTAAAAGTCGGTACTTCTTGTGTGGCAATCAGAAAGTTATTCTCAGTCATCCCTGATGTTTAGGTGTGGGTCGTAACCTTTGATTGTGGAAGAAGATGGCAGTTTCCATTTTTTTAGGTCTCTTTTATTTGTGATTACACTTACTATGGTGCCCCACGAATTACCATGATGTGGTTGATCTTGACTGTGGCTGTTCCCGCGGATTCCACAATCCGATTTGTGTGGCGGCTACTTTTCCTGGTCTTCTTCTGTCATAGATCTTTGTGGGTTTGCTTTTGAGAGTAGTGGTTATGATTTGCTTTATTGTTAAAGGGAAAAACCTTCCCGCGTCGGCCCTATACAAAACTGGTTTGATGCCCCCTTTGATCCAAAAAAAACAAAAGCAAAGGAAAAAACTTGGTGTTCAAAGCGGGACGGTTTTAGGATTTCTTCTTTATGGTCTTTAATTTGGCACATATAGACTCGAGTCGCATACTTTACATGGGGTCTTTTGTAATTTTTTATATTTTGAAGTACCCTTGTTTCCCCGGGTCGGGGTGTGAAAAGATGTATTTGTTCACCCTCACTCTTACAAGTTTTCTGTGTTTGTCAGCAGTTGAGTGAGGGTAAACAAACAAAGCATGTCAAAGAACTCTTGTTTTGTGCTTTTTTGTTGTATGGGCAAAAAGTCTACTCTTGTTCTGTTAGTGTAAAATGGTAGCATTGTCATTTGAAAAACAAAAGGTCTCATGTTTTCTTATCAGGATACCACTGTAGGGCTTTTGATATCCTCAGGGTTTTAAACCTTGGTTCTGTATCCCCCAAGTGTAACATTAACACAAATTGGGGGGTTTAGTTCCTCAAAGGCATAAAATTTTTTTACTTAACAGGGAAGGTTACCAGTGAAGTCAGTTGTTCAATGTTCTGATTTTTGCCACCCCTTCTGTTTTTCTTTGTTTATGAAAACCCTTGCTAGCCCAAAAACCCATGCCTTATCTCTTTGTTCTGTATGTTTGCAAGCCTTTTTGTTACTTTTCATTGGTAGGGGAATGTGCCCCTTCCAAAAATGGGATAAACTTTTTTGCTTTAGTTCTATGGAAAAAAACCTTACCAAGCCCATCCTGTCCCTCTTTCTTGTGTTTCTGCAGAATATTCGAAGTTGGCTTCATCTCTCTCCCCTGCGGGTTTTTGAGCTCTTCAAGGGTTCAGTGTTTTGTGTTGTTGCCATGAACTTTAAATTGTTGTTTTGTTTGCGGTTGTATAGAATTTCAGCAACACTGCACCTTTATGGTGGTTCGTTGTTATTTTGTCTGGTTAATTGTGAAATTTGTTTTGGATATTTGTACAAATTTTTCATTTGTGAAACCCCTCGCTCGTTTCGAAACACTTTGTCCTAATGAGTAAAACTAAAATCTCTAATCTATAGTAAGAAAAAAAATTAATTAATTAATTAATTGCTTCTTTTTTTTTTGTTTTGCACGGTATAAAGCGTGAATCTCCCCACAGGTAATTCTTAGCCCCTTAAATGAGTACTCAGTGAGTATTGACAAGCCGCGTTTCCCCCTTTTTTTATTTTCCTTTTTTATCGAGCAATGTCCACAGGCATAGCTTTGTTTTGTTTGTTTGGGGTCAAAATTTTTGACGTTGTATCTCATTTTCCCGAAGCGCTTGAACTCCTTTCTGATAGTGGAATTTTTAGGTTTTAAAAGGGGGTTGTTTTTTAAAAACAAACGCATCTGTTTTTCTGTTCACAACCCTTTTTAAAAAAAACTGATGTGACAAATGAAATCCCGTTTTTGAAAGACCCCTGCTATTGTGGGAGCAATTTAGCCAAGAGGAATGCCCGTTTTCTTGGCGTGACAGTGTTTCTGTACCTGGTAATAGAAAAGTAAATTTTGTACCCACCCCGCTTTTTTTTTTTTTGCTATTTGCTTGGTAATGTTTCAAACGAAGGGTTTTTAAAAAGGTTATTGGCATAAAAATTTTGGGTTTTGGGTCGCTTTTTTTTAATTTTTAAAAAAAAGGTGTTTTTTTTTTTCTTAAACTTAATTATTGTCCCTCAAATTTGAATTTTTTTGCGGGGCAATTGGTTTTTGGGGGAAGTAATTGTGTAGTTGGGGTCTAGGGAAATTGTTTAGGGAAATGCCTTTTTTCCCCCCCCCCCCCTTTCCCCAAGAAAACCCGCCCTTTTTTTTAAAAAAAAACATCAAGAAAAAAGGGGGTTTTTCCCCGAACAAAAAAGTTTTTTCCCCCCCCAAAAAAAAAAGGCTACAAATTTTAAGGGTTTTTATGGGAAAAAAATGTTGGGTTTTTATTTTATTACTTTTCTATTTGGGGGTATTTTTTCTTGTTTTTTTTTTTTAAATTTGGGGATTTGGTTAGGAAAACGGCTGAGTTTTTAGGGTTAAATGTTTTTATTAAAAAAATTTTTTGTTTTGTTTAAAATTTTAAATTTTAAATTTTTAAAAAAAAATTTTTTTTTTTTTTCCCTTTTTTTAAAAAAAGGGTTTTTAAACCCTTTCTTCCTTTTTTCCCTTTATTCCCCCAAAAAAAAAAAATTCCCCCCTTTTTTTCTTTAACCCGATTTTAAAAAAGTTTGATTTTGGGGTTTTTAATTAAACGGGGGTTTTTTATTTTTAAGTATTTTTTTTTTTTTTTTTGTAAAAAAATTTTTTTGCTTTTCTTCCCCTTTTTTTTTGGGGTTTTTTGGGGCCCTTTTTTTTAAAAATTTTAAAAATATTTTGGGGTTTGTCATCTCTCGGGGGGGGCTTGGGTGGGAAAAGGGGGGGCCCCCAGATTTGTTTTTTGGAAAAAAAAACAAAAAAAGGGTTTTTTTGGGGTTTTTTTTTTTGTGGTTTTTTTAAAAACCCTCACACCGAAACATTAAAAATTTTTTCCCCCCAAAATGGCTATTCCCCAACCCCTTTCCCCCCTTTTACATGTTCAAAAAATTAAAGGGTTTGTAATTGGTTTTTTTGGGGCCTGGGGGGATTTTTTTTTCCCTTTTAAAAAATTTTTCCGTAAATTTTAAAATTTTTTTCATTTTTTTAACCCCCCTTTTGGAATTTTTTAAAAAATGTTTTGGGCCCCCTTTTGTTTTAAGGGGGAAATTTTTTTTAAAGGTTTAAATTTTTTTTTAGGGAAAAATTTAAATTTTTAAAAAAAAGGGTTTTTTAAACATTTTGGGGTTTATTAATAAAATTT
>CM054155.1:54899491-54903584 GCA_028751875.1 Rapana venosa
TGGGGATAGAGGGTATTGGCAATGGTAAGTCTGTGGGTGCAGGCAAACTCCAGCAGATGTAGTCCCCTGTTGTTGTTCTCTCCAGTTCCAAACTGGTCAACTGTTCCGGCCCATTGGTTGTAAGAGTCAGGACCTACTTTGGCGTTAAAATCCCCTTGAAATGATGATGTCTTTCTTGGGTATCTTCATAATGGTCTCTTCAAGATCTTCGTAAAATTCTTGTACTTCTTCATCTGCATGGTCAGATGATGGTGCATAGATTTGTATGATGGTGATGTTCTTGGGCTTGGCCAACACCCGGATGCTGATAATCCTGCTGGAAGCCAGTGTACAGCTGATAATGCACCCCAGTACTTCCTTTCTGACTATAAATACCACTCCATGTTGGTGATGTTTCTCTTGACCACTGTACCAGATCTTGTTGCCTTCTTCAGTCATTGTCTCACCAAATCCTGTCCTTCTCACTTCTCCTAGTCCAATAATGTCCTATTTATAGTGGCTAAGCTCATACTCTAGTTCTATGATTTTTCCGCACTGGTAGAGTGTACGGACGTTCAATGTACCAATGGTGATCTGTTCTCTAGGGAGCTTAAGTAATGTTTTAACTCCAGTAGCTGACTTGTCACTTCCACCCTGGTGTTGATCAATGGAAAGCGCGGTCATTGGTAACCCGGGCCTGTCGAGTCCGGTATCATATTGGCTTTTCATCTGTCTTTCATGTCTTTTCTGTGGGCTTAGGATATTCCTTGGTGGCGCCAATCTCTTCTCCAAGTCTCCATATATTTTTTTCTTTCTATTGGGATTCCTCCCCCACATGCGACAGGTTGTACTGGGTTACATGGATACCAGTAGCAGTAACAGAGAACTTCTCTGACTGACCTGACAAATGTCAAGTTACAACTGTGCAACTGTTAAAGGTAAAGGTGTTCCCATAACCTATGTGGTCTAGGGGAGCGAGGTGTCAGAGACTTCAGCTTCTCCAGGGGCCAGCATATTGAGGGCGGCGCCCATCCCCTCTCCCTCGCTGCTTTACCTTCCCTGACCGTAAAGAGGGCAGGTACTCATTTACAGCTGGGGGAACTGTACTGAAGCCAAGGTGCACAAACGGTCAGCCATCCAAGTGGTAACCACGCTCGACGCTGCATAATCTTGGCTGGGGGGGAAAGCGAGCGCCCTGACCACTGAGCTATCCCATCCCCTTGTGCAACTATAGATAGTGCAATTCGAAATCTGTCCAATCCAATCCTGTTGTTTATAGCTCTGCCAAACACAGAGGCCATATCAGGGCTGTCACCTCGTAACATTTTAAATCTCATATTTAAAATGTGCAACTATGTACAGATTAAAATAGAGCATAAAACCAACTCTACTAAATGTAAATCTCTTGAAATCTTTTTAATCTAAATTAAAACTGCGCAACTACAGAGTCTAAACAAGATTAAAACGGGGTATAAAATCCAACTCTACTATCCTTCCCTGCATTAACGCCCTGACCAAACCATAAGGAGAAGACCAAACCACAGAAGAAGATCACAAACTATGGTATAGTGGCGACGACTCCAAACACCAACATGGAGTAGGATTTCTTGTCAACAAGAAGAGGACTAACAGTGTCAGCTGTACCCCAATCTCAAGTAGACTGATCTCCATGCGTATCGCAGCAAAACCACACAACATGACCATCATACAAGTCTATGCACCAACATCAGACTACGATGATGAAGCAATTGAGCGTTTCTACAAGGATTTGGAGAGCATCATCAAATCAACTCCAAAGAAGGACTTTCTCTGATTCAGGGCAACTGGAATGCCAAGATCGGACATGACGCCTATGACCAATGAACCAGGGACAAAGGCCTTTTTTGGGTGGACGAAACCAAAACGATAGAGGTCTCAGACTTTTGGAATTTGCAAGCAGCCAAAATTCTTACTGTCGCCAACACCCTATACCCCCACAAGAACATCAGAAAGAACGACGTGGCACTCCCAAAGGGAAAAGATACACACCATATTGATTACATCTTTGCCCCCAAACGATTTAAGTCGAGCATCAACAAAGCCCAGACAAGAACTTTCCCTGGCGCTGATATCGGCAGTGATCACAACATGGTACTAATGACCCTACAGATCAAGCTGAAGACCAAGAACCAGAAGAGAAATCCCCGTTTGCGATTCAACATAGAAAAGCTGAAGGACCCCGAAGTCGCTGAAATCTTTAAAGCTGAGATAGGGGGCAGATTTGCAGCATTGAATTTCCTCCAAGATGACATCAACAATCTCACTGAGACCTTCAGCAAGACCATTCAGGAGACAGCACTGGAGATCTTTGGGAAAGAAAGGAAAAAGAACCAACCGTGGGTTAACCAACGATATCCTGGAACCTGGCATCAACGTAGGGAGCTAACGCCAGACAAGAACAAAAACCCAGAAACGGCCAAAGAGTATAGAACAGTCAACGGTCAATCCAAGAAGAAGATGACTGAGGCAATGGGGAAACTGGATGTCAGAAAAATGCTCCAAGGTTGAGAAGGCAATGGCAAAAGGAGACAGAAAGGGGGGGCGTACCAGACCATCAAAATACTAACCAAGTCCCAGCAGCCAAAGACCTCCGTTATTGAAGACAAAGAGGGGTCAGTCCTTACAGAGAGCGCCACTATCATGAATAGATTGACAGAATATTGCAGTCACCTGTACAACTACAAGCTGAAGGCTGATCCGAACAAGATCCCAGATCATCAGATCCTGAAAGCACACAGGTGCT
This sequence comes from Rapana venosa, assembly GCA_028751875.1. Lineage (NCBI taxonomy): Eukaryota > Metazoa > Mollusca > Gastropoda > Neogastropoda > Muricidae > Rapana > Rapana venosa. The sequence continues at coordinate 54,902,253 of CM054155.1, forward strand.
GGAGGAAGAGGTAGAAGAAGCAGTAAGATCCTTGAAAGGAGGCAAGTCACCAGGGATTGACAACATCCCAGCTGAGCTCATCAAGTGCAGAGGCCCAGAGATGATCAAGGCACTAACAATCATCTGCCAACGCACCTGGACCAGCAAAGAGTGGCCTGAGCAGTGGACCCAATCCATCATAGTTCTACTTCCAAAGAAGGGAGACCTGAAGAAGTGCCAAAATTACAGAACAATCAGTCTGATAAGCCATCCAAGCAAAGTTATGCTACGCATTGCCTGAACAGACTGAAACCACAAGCAGAAGAAATCCTACCAGAAGAACAGGCAGGATTCAGACCAGGTCGAAGCACTGTCGAGCAATCTTCAACATCAGAATGCTCATAGAGAAGCACCCCCCAACATCACTACAGCTCTACAACAACTTCATTTACCCTTTAAAAAGGCCTTCGACCGAGTGTGGCAAGAAGCTCTGTGGCAAGTCCCTGAGAGACTATATAACTTCGACGAGGACCGATTCAAGTCATCCAGGCGCTGTATGACAGCTCCCACAGCGCCAGTCCTCATGAGTGGAGAAAAACGAGGACTTTTCCGGACTTCAGTTGGAGTTCGACAAGGCTGCCCGCTATCCTCCGCTCTTTTCAACGTGTTCTGGAAAAACATCTGCAGGGGCCCCTTGACTTCCCAAAACCATAATCACATAGAAGGAAGGCATTCTGAAATCTTCGATTCGCAGACGATATTTAATTCCCCTGGGCCGCAGTGAAGAAAAACTCCAGGATCTCACCACCAGATGGAAACATCAGCCAATGATCACGGTATGGAGATCAGCACGGAAAAGAGCAAAATCCAGTGAACAGTACCCACACCGACCACTCCACCAGCATCAAGATGAGTAGCGAGACACTAGAGGAGGTGGAAACTTTCAAGAACCTTTGGGGCAGTCATCACCAAAAAAAGGACAGCACACGAGAGGTGAAAACAGACTTTCAATGCCACTTCCTCCATGATAAGCTGGGGAAAGTGTGGAGAAACCATAACATCAGAACTCCAAAGGTCAAACTAAAAAGGCACTCGTCACATCCATTGCCTTTTACCGTGAAACAGGCACTCACGCCGATTTTTAACGTGCATTTAAGCCTTTGAGATGAAGTGCCTCAGGCGGTCAGAACATCACCTACGGACCGAAAAAAAAAACGCTACATCTGGGAGAGATCAAGGCATGGCTGGGGAAAAAAGCTATTGCTAGATAAATCAAACGAGGAATTGAAATGGGGTTGGCCCCCACAACAAAGGGAAACGCCCTTAAAGAATCCTAAGGGGAAAGGGGAAAAA
>CM054155.1:54904084-55042085 GCA_028751875.1 Rapana venosa
TATTTCCCTTTAATTATTGGGGTTAAAAGGTTTTTCTCCAAAAAATCAACTTAAATGAATCAAAGCACCAGAAAAATTGCCCTTTTTTTTTATGATAATAATTTTGGGAAGGGGTTTCCAATACCAGCCCATAACAGTTGAGGGTTTGTTGTCTTTAAAAGTTTGTTGTGTCTTTAACGGGTTAAAAATAGGTTTTGTAAATTCCCTAATTAAAAATTGGAATATGCCTAAATGTTTTGACTGTTTGGTAAGGGAATTGTTTTTTTAAATTTATGAAGGTTTGATTAAAGCTTTAAAGTAATGAGGTGTATTTTCTAAAATATTCCTTTCCCCTTTAAATTATGATACTTGTGAAAGGAATTTTTTTTTAAATGTTTTAAGTTTTTTAAAAATTATTGAACATTTTTTTTTTAAAAAATTTGGTTTTGTTACAATTTTTTTTAATAAATGGTCGTTTGGTTAAATTTGTTTTTTAAAGTTATTTTTTGATTTTCGCTTAATTATTATTTAACCCCTTATTTAATTGTTTAAAATGCAATGTTTGAAAAATTTTGTTTCTAACTAATTTAAAGGCTTATGCAAATTGTTTTAATTTTCTGCGTTAAAATAATTTATTTTTGAACCACTTTAAAAATCTGTATATTGGTAAGTTTGTACCTTTATTAAGGTTTGTTAATTTGCCCAGTTCTTGAATTTAAATTTTGGGAACTTGCCTATTTATTTAAACTGAATTTAAATTTTTTTAAAAAAACATTTTTTTACAAAATTCCTTTTTTTGGGGGAAAAAAGTATTTTTTTTAATTTTTCCAAAGGGGAAAATTTTTAAAAGGGGGAAAAAATAGGACTTTAGCTATTTTTGGGCCCTTTTTGGGGAAAAATTATTTCCCTTCTTTAAATTTTTTTCCTTTTTTTTTATTTTTTTTCTTTTTTATTTTTTGGGTTTTTTAAATTCTTTTTTTTGGGGTTTGTTTAAAAAAAAGGGTTTTCCCTTTTTTCCCAAATTTTTTCTTTTAAATCTTTTTTTTTAATTTAAAATTTTTTTTTTTTTTTTAAAAAAATTTTTTTTTAATTTACCCCTTTTTTTTCCTGGAACTTGGATTTTAAAAAAAGGGGGGGATTTTGGGGGGGGTTTTTCCCAGTGTTTTCCCCGTTATGGCCCCGGGGGGGGGTTTTCCCCTTTGGGGGTTTTTGATTTTTTTTTTTAAAACCCTTTGCTTTTTTTTTTGGGGGTTTAAAAATAATAAAATCATTCCCCGGGAACTAAAATAAAAAAATATGTTTTTTGGGCCCAAAAGGGCCAAAGCCGGAGCTTACCCGGTTTCTGTACGAAAGGGAAAAGTTTTTTCCCCACCCCGTGACAGACGCTTCTGCGCCGATATTTCCCCAGCAAGCTGGTCCCACTTGTACCCTGGTGGGTGAGGAAAATAGGAGTAAAGTTTTTTCCCAAGGACAAAAACCCACCCGGGGCGGATCAAACCCCCCCCCCGACCTCTGGATTACGATTGCCCCCTAACCCTCGACCACGGTCCCCAAAAAATTTGCCAACACACCCGGTTTTCCCAGGCGTCACCAATCCAAGTAAAACCGGGGCCCGACGCTGCTTAATTCTGATCGGAGAAACCGTGCTTTCAGCTTAGGGCCTTTTTGCAGGGAGACGTAATTGTTGAAAGATCTTTACATCTCAGCCTAATTTTTAAGAGATTGAGGGGTACCTTAATCAATTAATGGCTTTACCTTTTTGGGCCCCCTACAAAAATGAACATGTGACAACCAATTTCTAGCGTCTCACGACCTATAGAAACAGATATTTTTCAAATTGGGAATGGGGTTACCAATTTGTCCATAAAATTTTCAGAGTGTTTGTAACCTAGACCTTACTTCTCTGGATAAAAAGCTTGCAACTTCAGATGGCTCCCAGTACATTCACAGGAAAATTTTGGGGGGCTAGCATGATAGTTTTTTAAATATTTTTTATCAATTTAATCTGGTAATCGATGTTCATTGTCTTCTTTCTAGTACATTACCTCCTTTGATTGCAAAAACCACAGACTGATCGTTTCTTTCGTATTGAACGTATTGATTCAATATGAATAAATATCCATAGTTTGCTGCCTAACCTGATACAATTTTTTAATTTTTAAACCCCTATTTCACTGACTGGAAAGGGTTCGGTCCGCCTGATATGCCCTGAACAACAGTGAGATTGGAGAAGTAAACCCACTGACCTCTAGTCAACTTTACGCTCTCAAACAGGAAGGTGCCAACATGTGGGCCAAACTTTTTATTTTCGGCTGTTCACGGACTTTGACAGTCAAAAAGGATACCCATGTGCATTACTCAGCCCATGAGTGTACCAAAATAAACCCAGGGGTGAAATCCAGGGGACGGGGGAATTATAAATATTTTGGTGTGTAAAAGTTTTGGGTAAGCTATTCCCTGCCTTTTCCTAGTAAACATCCGGAAAAGCTTTGTTGTAAATTTGGGGTTTTAAACAAAAAAAAAAACCCCAAATTTAAAAAATCACTGGCCTTTTTGACTTGAAGTTTATAAAAAAAAGGAAACCCAAATTTTTTGAAAAAAGGGTTTTTGACAAAATTAAAGGGGTTATAAAATTTTTTTAACCCTTTAGATTTTTTTTTTAAAAGGGGGGTTCAAAGAGATTATTTTTTTAAAAAAAACTTCTGACTTGAAATTAAATCTGAAATCCCAAAGAAAAATTGCTCCTCTATACTTTGAGGGGCATAAGTAATGTTTTGGGAAAGAGGAAATGATTCCAAGATAACCATTACCCATTTTGACGTGACTTGCGAGTGTTATCATCCCTTCAGAGTATGTGGTTTTAAATGTAAAAAATTGATTTGAAAAACCCAATTTTAAAAAAAAAAAAAAAAAAAAAAAAAAAAAAAAAAAAAAAAAAAAAAAAAAAAAAAAAAAAAAAAAAAAAAAAAAAAAAAAAAAAAAAAAAAAAAAGGGGGGGGGGGGGGGGGGGGGGGGGGGGGGGGGGGGGGGGGGGGGGGGGGGGGGGGGGGGGGGGAAATTTTTGGGGGGATTATTTGATAAATTTTTTTCCCTTCAAGAAAAAAGGGGGTTAAGCTGGTGTACAAAGTGTTTAAAATTAAAAAAATTTAAATGAACTTGGAAAGAAAGGGGAAAATAAATTTACTTTTTTTCGGGGGTTTTTCTTTTACTGGAAATGCCGTTCCCCGGTTTCCTCGCTATCAAGCGTTCCTGCGCGGTTGAAAGTATTATTATGACAAATTATTTAATTCAATTTTTTTCCAATGAAACCCTTTCTGAAATTTATGTGTTGCAAATTGCACACAATTTTTCTAAACAGTTGATTGAAATGCAAATTTCCTTCCCTACAGACATACATTAGAGCTTTATTTTTAAATAAAAATCTTCTCTTTTCCATGAAATGTTTAAAAAAAAGCGATGGCATGGAGCTTGGTTAAAAAAAAGGGGATTTTGGGTTTGGAACCGAGTGGTCGGGTAGGGAAAATTGGAGAAGTGTTCCATTAGGGGGGAAGTGTAATTATGCATTCTTTCGACTAAGCGTGAGGGATTTTAGAAGAAGGTGTCAATTTAAAAAGCAATCACTCCCAGGCGAAGATTATTCAGATCTTTTTATTGTCATGGCATTAAAAACTTTGGGGGTTTATTTGTTTTTATGAATAGTAGGGCCCCTTCCAAACCCGTGAAGATTTGAATGTTTGGGAGGTGGGGGGGAGGAGGGGGGTTTTTGGGGAAAAGGGGGAAAAAAGGGGGGTTTTCCCCTAGAAACTTTTTTTTGGGGTGGGAAAGGGGGAAAAAGGGGGAAGAAAAAAAATTTAAAACAGAATTTCCCAAATTTTTTAAAAACTTTCCGGGGCAAAAAATAAAATTTCCCGGACCACTGGGGAAGTTTTTTAAAATTGGGAGGGAATTTATTTGGAACGGGGGGGCCCCCCGGGTGTGCCGTGCGGTTTTAAATAAAAATTTTTAAAAAAAAAAGCTTTTTTTCCGAAATGGGTTTTTTTTCGGGTTTTCTTGGGTTTTTTTTTAAATTTTCTTTTAATTACTTTTTTTAAAAATTTTTAAAAATTGTTTTTTTTGGTTCTTTTGTCCCCATTTCCCTGTTTTTTTTTTTTGGGGGTAAATTTTAATTTTTTAAAGTTTTTGGAAAACTTTTTTTAAATTTTTTTAATTTTAATTTTTTTGGGAAAATTTTTAAATTTAAAATTTTAAAAAAAACTTTTTCATTTTATTTTTTTCAGGGGGGGAAAAACCACAGTGATCATTTTCTTTCGTGATTGAACGGTATTGATTCAATATGAAATAAATATCCAAAGTTTGCTGTCCTAACCTGATTACAATTTTAATTTTTAAACCTTTTCACTGACGGGCAGGAGGGTCTCGGCGGCGTGATAAGGCCCTGAACCAACAGTGAGGATTGGAGAAGTAAACCCACTGACCTGCTTAGTCAACATTGACGGCTCTCAAACAGGAAGGCTGCCAACATGTGGGCCAATACGTTATATTTTCGGCTGGTTCACGACTTTGACAGTCAAAAAGGATACCCAGTGTGCATTACCTCAGCCCATGAGTGTGACCAAAATCAGAACCAGGAAGGTTGCAAATGCACTACAGAGACGGGAAGGAACTGAGAAGATATGAAATGGATTTCCATGGTGATGTCAAAATGCCTTATGGCGCTATGCTGGACTGTGACGTGCCATGTTTGCCTAGAATCCAGACATCCAGGCAAAGGTCTTCTGCTTGTCAACATTTGAGTTTTCGAGGTAACTAACATACAAACACACACACGCACAATTTATGGACAAATCAGCTTGCGACCATGTTCAGACTTGTAATGTTTCATGAAAAAAAAGGTAACCAAATTTTTTGTAATCCACAAGTGTTTTGACACAATTATGTACTGGTTATGTAAACACAATTGCCGTTCTTTTAACCACTTTCAGTTACTTGCCTTTTGGAATACTTGGGTTCAAAGAGATTATTTTGCTCAAATGAAAGCTATCAGTGACTGTGAAATTGAATCTGAAATGCAATAGAAAAATTGCTCCTCTATACTTTGATGGCATAAGTATGTTTTGGGAAAGAGGAAAATGATTCCAAGATACCATTACCCATGTTTGAACGAGACTTGACGAGTGTTATCATCCCTTCAGAGTACTGTGCGTCTTTCATACAAAAGCCACTTAGAAAACAACATGATTTGAAAATACACCCAACAATTACAAATAGAATATCAGCCTAAAATATGTTTTTGAACTGTTGAAGTAAGTAGAATCTGATTATTTGTAAATTCCAGCATTCAGCAAGCGTTTTGAATTAGAAGCATTGTTTAAGTGGAAAGGGAGTGCAGTTGTTCTTAAAAATATGAGCACACTCTCCCCCCTCCCAAGTTAAAATGATGTTGAAACTAATGTGTTTAGTGAATATGTATGCATTTCTGAACTTAGTCTAAGTTCAGAGTTTCTTTTTAAAATGTTTTATTGCTAATTGAAACTACTTTTTTTTACCATCGAAAAATCTGTATTTGACTACCCATTTTTCATAAAAATAACAGAGTCTGTTTCCTTGGTGTCCAAAATTGCTAGTTCGTTTAACGGTTGTGTGATGTAATTTTCACTTGTTTATGATACTTCCATCCTTACACCTGTAATGCCACTACAGGTTGTTAAAAACATGGAAGTTTGACACAACAAACACTTTGATTTTCACACTAAACGTAGTTAGAGAGGCATTATGCAAACTTGTGTTCAAGTTATTCTTGCCTTATAAAATAAAATTATTATATATGTTATATGTTAGACAATTACTCTATAATAAGCAATCTGTACTATTTGTAAGCGATAAGTAATGTACTTCATATATGAATTAGATAGACTGATATCTGCCCAGTTCAAAACCATGAATTAAAACTATTGGCGAGTAAAGCCTCCGACTAGATACACTTTAACAGCTGTACAAAATAACTTTCATAAAACTTAAACGTTCACAAAACTGAATACTTTGTGACCAGAAAACGAAGGATATACACCACAGTTTAACAGCGAGCGCTCGCGCGCGCGAGCATGTCCATGAAGAGGAGATATTCAAAATTAACCAGTGGCGCAATGCACAGTTAACGCAGTTTCTCATCTGCTGCACTCAAGCATAGCTTCCTAAGCGTTCATAGATTGAAAGTATAAACATCTCTAATGCTACAAATTATACCATACTAACATCTTCCAATCTTATATTCCCTTCTAATGAAACCCCAAATATACCATAGATTTATATTTTTATGTCTGCATTTGGTCCAAATTAAGTTCCCCAATCAAACTTTTTTACAATGCGAAACAGCAGTTAGACTATGTACTGTGACTAACACGGCTCCTACATCTTACCCCTTTACAGTCTATACGACTTAATATGAGCTGTCCTATTTTTCTACAAAAAAAGTACTATTCTACATGATTCTTCAATCGCACAATAGATTTAGTAAAGATTTGTAAAAGACCAACCAGCCGCCCTGGCGCAAGGTTAGCGCCTGGGTTATGGACTTATAAAGGTCATAGGAATTTTTCGGACTCCGGCTGATCCTACCCAAGTGAGTGTGCTGTGGGCTCAGTGGGAAGACTGGGACCGCACAGTCGCGGCTTCATCCACTTTAACGGATGCAGTTTGAGGAATGTTGCTCAAATACCTGACCAACAAACTGTCAGGTGTCAGTATCTCTCCTGGGCCTGGTTGACGCCGGGATCTATTAGGATCGTAAGCGTAAGTACAAACCCTGTCAAGTACCTCAAAGCATATGCCAACTTCCACGAGCAGCAGCATTACGTCATCCTCATTGTCAATTGATCCTCATTTTCATTGATCCATGCGCAGATATAAATAAAATGCCTGATTCGTGGTGCCATTGCTCTGGCCTTATGGTGACCTCAGATATGGTCTGCCCAAACACTCCTGTGCCGTGATGAAGTTTTTTTCAAGCCTTTGGGGTTTTGAGTTCGCAGGGACGTCCGTTGGTGGACGTTTTGTGATGGAATCCGACGTTGGTGAGCAACTCACTCAGATCTGGGGCTCCGCAACTGAGCTTGTACTGTCCCCAAGTTAGTAAGGGGCTTAGTAGGTGGTGTCCTGCATATGTTGCTCATAAAACATAGCACACTGAACACCCCAAAGTACCAGCAGCAGTGCAGAGCCTCTCTTAGCTGGTGGCCCCACGGCGGCCTGATAGTGAGTGGTAACCACAGTGGACTTCCTACTACTGGGGATGAGTCAAACAATTATGGGTATGTGCTGTGGCGGGGGAGAGGATTGAATGAGCACGTGGGAACACAGGACGGAGATATGTCACGGAAGATGAGGCAAGCAAAAAAAAGGTTAAAAATTATAACAACTTTGTAGCATAATATTAGGTGTACATATTACCTTTACTTACATTATCAATAGACAAAAAATATTGATTTTCCAACAAAAATAGAGAACACTCATTGTGGTTGAGAAGAATCGATCCAAGATCAGTATTTCAGCCAATCATATCCATGAATATGAGCAAACAATATGACTGAATAAAGTTGTTATTGATTTCTTTCCTAGATCAGACCAACGCTCGCATTCGGTAGATAACTCCGGGCCACACGCATTGAATGACAAAAATATCGTTAAGGTACATTTCAGGTAGACAACATAAAATTGACATAAACCAGTATATAAAATACAAATTAATTTAATAATTATAACATCAGAGTATTGGAAAATAAGCAGATTTAGATAAATATACTACATTTTAAAAAATACAAAATATCATAAGCATAATAAGACAGTTTACATAGAGAACTGAAAAACTGAATATATTATGACAGCAGACCCTGGGATTGGTTTTGGCTGTTTTAACCTAAGACAAGTTAAGCCTGTCGGTCCACCCGCTACAGAATGATCCCATCATTTTGGGTTTTTCTGTATAGGAATGATCCAACATACTGGTTTTCTTTGTGCGATAATCCCTCCATAGCTGTTTCTCTGTGTAGAATTGATCTCAAAATTCTGGTTATCTGTTGTAAATAATAAACTTTCTGGTTGATCTGTGTAAATAACATTCTGGTTTATCTATGTAGAATATAATCGGTATTTTTCTGTGTAGAATGAAACATACTGGTTTTCCTGGTAGAAATGAATTGCTGTTTCCTCTTTGACAATAACAACATTCTTACTTCTGTGTAGAATCTCATTCTGGGATCATCTAAGTAAAAAATATCATCAGTAGAAAGATATAATTTTGCTTTAAACAAGAAAAACCCAGAAACTCCTAGGTTTTCTAAGCAGAATGAATTCTGGTTTCCTGTGAAGAATCATAACTTGTGGTTTCTCTGTGTAGAATGATAACATTGCGGTTTCTCTGTTAGAATATAACATTGTGGTTTCTCCTGTATTGATTCGAACCCGAACATTCTAGTTTCTTCTGTAATTAAGTAGGTCTATGAAAAATAAACACTGTTTATGTCTCAAGTACAGCTCAAATGATAATTCCTAGCCAGTTATCCAATCACGGCGGCTTCAGCACTAACAGTGATCGAATCAAACTCACCAATGCCCTAATATCATCATGAAACCGTACCAATGTGCACTGATGCGGTCTCAACTCTCATCACTGATATATGGGAATTACCGTCCTCAAAACATACATCCACACGTTACAGGCAAAGCTGACTTTCGATTGCCCAGCCTAACTTCAAAAGAGGTAATCATGCCTATTGGTTGCAGCTACGTGAAAGCAACGATGTTTGATGTTTGTAATAAAGTAATGTTTTAAACAATCCATTCCATCCTGAACAAAACTATGAGATTGGGGAATAGTGTCCCTTGGAACACATTACTGAGCCAGGCTTACCTGCGTGTAGTTGCTTTTTCCTGGTTTGACTCAGTTGACTTTCATGTGAAGAACCCAGTATGTCATAAATGACTTCAAAACGTTAAACGTAAGGTTGATAACACTCGACTGTTGTTAAGTGCTCTTTTTGTTTCAAATCTTCATCGACAGTGATGGGTGTCCTAGTTTTATGTATTTGGTGTGGGCGCCTCGCGCGCGCGCGCGCGCAGTCAGCAGCGCGTGTTGTGTGGTGTTGTTTGTGTGATTGGTGTGTGTGTGTGTGGTGTGTGGTGTAAACGCTTGCGTTCAAACATGTATGCTGTACGCCGTGAATGTTGTGAGTGTGTGTATGTGTTTCCATTCGTGGTAATTGTTAACAATTCTGAGCTAATTGTTAACATTCATGCTCTGTACTGTTGTTTACATCCTTTTGCTGTGGTAATTGTTAACATCATGTGTGCTAGTTGTTAGCATCTTTGATATGCTAATTGTATCATCCTTTTCTATGCAGTTGTTACCATTCTTGCTGTTTTAGTAGGTAGCAATCCATTCTGTGCTAATTGGTGCCCTTTCCTGTGATAATTGTAACATTCTTAACGTGCTAAATGGTGACATTCTTAGCAAGGCTAAGGGGTAACATACTTAGCGTGCTATTTGATAGTATCCTATTGTCTAATTTGTTAACCATCCTTACTGTGCTAATTGTTAGTATCCTTTTCCTCGCTAGTTGTAGCATCGATACGTAAGCTATGTTAGCATGCTTAATGTACTAATTCCCTTTAACATCCAACTAATTCCTTAACATTCCTGCATGTACTATGTTAAGCATTACTTTGTGGCTAATTGTTAACATCCTTTCAGTGTACTAATTCTTCGCAGTCTCACTTATTGCTTTATTAGTTTTGTTGCATTTATATCTTTCCTAGTGTCACTTTGCAGGGGCGGTGCATGCTGAATCTTACATTATGCACTGCTTATTCATGTACCATCTGGAAATAAAGTTGACTTTGACTGTGTATGTATTCCTTGATGTCTTCCTTTCTTTTGCAACTCTGCGTGTTTTGCTTTGTGTGTAATCCTTGCTGTGCTGCTTTGGTGGGGGGGGGGGGGGGGGGGGGGGGGGAGCCTTGCTGTGCTTCTTTGTGTTTATCCTTGCTGTGTTGCTTTGTTTTCTTTTTGTGTTGCTTTGTTTCCCTGATGGAAATTTTGCTTGTACCTTGTGCGTTACTTTCTTTGTATATCCTTGCCTGTGTGTGCTTTACTCCTTGCTATCTTGCTTTGCATCCTTGCTATCTTGCTTGGATTCCTTGCTGTGCTGCTGTATCTTTTGCTTTGTATCCTTGCTATCATGCGTTGCATCCTTTCTGTGCTGCTTTTAGTTCCTGCTATCTGCTTGCATCCTTTGCTATCTTGCTTTGGATCCTTTGCTGTCTGCTTTAGTCCTTGCTATCTTCTTTTGGTACTTGCTATCATGCTTTGTATCCTAGCTGTGCTGCTTTATATCTTGCTATCTTGCTTTGCATCCTTTGCTTTGTACCTACTGTGTTGCTTTGTATCATTGCTGCTTTGCTTTGTTTGGCTCTTTTCTGTGCTAATCCGACTGTAATAATAATAATAATAATTATATGGAATTTAATATAGCCTGAATCTTGTAAAAAAACAAACAAATCGAAAGCGCTTGCACTCAACATTTAAGCATGCAACTCTCCTTAAACAAATGAGCAACAGTTTTTCAAATCCCTGCGCGAACACTACGCACGCACACGCACACACACCACACACACACACAAACACACACAACACACACACACACACACACACACACTCGGAACGAACACTTAGAAGGTACAGATGCTGTAAGAAAATTAGGGACAGATATGTGGGGGGAAAAGGTCTCAGGAAGGAAATAAGTGTGTTTTGAGCTGGGATTTGAAGGAATCAAGTGAAGGCTTTGGCAAATGAAAGCGAGAGGGCAATCCAGGTGGATGGACCAGAAACAGATGAAGGAGCGACGGCCAAACAGTGGTTTGTTTTGATCTGGGTGTTCGAAAGCACAAAGTATCTGCCGGCTGAACGAAGGACGGGAAGAAGTGTACAGTGAAGACAGTTACAGAGATAAAAGGTGCAGATTTGTGAGACATTTGAAACAGAGGGTATAGAATTTATACTCCATCTCTGTGAGACACCGGAACCAGCGAAGAGATCGCAGAAGATGGGTGGGGGGGGGGAGAGTGGGTGGTTGTAGAGGTATCAGGGTGGGATTGTTTACTGTTCGGTGTATGAGGGGGAAAGGGGCGGGCTTGCGTAAGCTGGCATGGGGAGGTTGGGGGGGGGGGGGGTAGGGTGGGGCGGTGAGAGAGGGTGGGGGGGAGTTGGAGGGTTAGGGGAGGAGTTTGGGTGTGGGAGGGGGGGGGTGGGGGAGGGGTGTGGGGTGGGGGGGGCGGCTGGGCGCAGGGGGATGAGAATACAGTCTATTCTAAACTGAAGAATGAGAATGTAACAAGCTTGGAAAGTGCACTCAGGTGGACAGATTACTTGCGAATTGCCTAATGCGCCGTAAAAAAAAAAAAAGGTTTGAATGGTAGCAAGACTGGCAGTCTGGGTGATGAATTTTTTCATAGAGAGTGTGTTGTTCAAGACTACCCTAAATAACTTCACGGAGTTGGACAAAGGAACGATGTATTGCCGAATTCTAATTGAAGTTTTCTGTGATAGAGGAAAGTTTATAGTTGGGTCCCATAGCAGGCTTCGTTTTTATCGGCATTAAGTTGTAACTTGTTCTAAGTCATCCAGTTTATTTGAAGCAGTGAAATTGTTGTCAGGAGGGAAGGCAAGTTTTCCAACAGTATCACTGCACTGAAGCTGAGTATCATCGGCATAGAAAATGAAAGATCAATTAGGGGGTTGTTTATTATATTGAGAGTGGGCAGTGGTAAGAGTAAAGAGAACAGGGCCCAGGACTGATCCCTGCGGGAACTCCACATTCCATTTTGACAGGTTGTATGATTGAATTTTGGTTTACAAAACTTTCTGGAACCGGTCTGTGAGGTATGAGTAAACCAGTGAGGGCTGTGCCATTAATACCAAAACGTATTTTGGCGGCGAGAAAGAAGAATTGAGTGATCTATGGTAATCAAGAGCTGCAATAAGTCAAGAAGAGTGAGATGGAGATTTTTCCTGCATCAGAGCAAGTAGAAGTGTATCTAAGTATGGACTAGGGTGGTGTCGGGGCTAGTGTTGGGCATAGCGACGAAAAAATGGGAAAAGATCATGGAATGAAGGTGACTGTTGCGCTGTTTGAGAACAACATTTTACAGTACTTAGAGACAAGGGGAAGTTTGAGATGGCCTATATTTCTTCAAATGATGAGATCGAGGTCGTGCTTTTTCAGTCGAGGTGTACTATTGCGTTTTAAGAGCTGATGGAAAATTTCCTGACTGAAGAGAATAGTTTAACTATTTTCGTGAAAATAGCCACAAGTTGGGAAAGGCATTGTGAGAAAACATATAGAGCAGGTATGGCTCACGGTCGCATGATTTTAGAGTCATTTCGCGATAGCGCGCGCATTGTCATGATTTCTTTTTCCCTTGTGGTATGGAAGGAAAAGAGAGGAGTGCCATTGAACTGGGTAAGGAGGCGCAGGCTGGAATTGAGTTGGATCAAGTCTGGCAGCGTATGTTTATTGCGAGAACTTTTGTCTAGAAAAGGCAGAAAATATGGATGGAAGTTTCACAACAGGCTGGGTGTTAGGCCAGAGGTGTAGTGTTTTTGCAGATACGCGAGCGAGGCGGGATTTGATGTGAGGGTGCTTCTAAAAGAGTTATGGATGTAGCACAGAGGACTTGGAAGAGTGGTAGTCTGTCTTTGCTGCATTGGATTAAGAGTTTTGACTTGTTTATTTGATTTCGGAAAGCTGTTTGTTTTCGGTTTTTGACTTCCGCCACCTGCCGTTCTAGTTGCCGTCGTTTGCGCTCGCTATCAAAGATGGTCTTGGGTATACCATGGCGCACAGGGTCTGTCAAGGAGGATAATGATCAGTAGGAGTGCATGCTCATCTAGCAGTTCGGCGGAGAATAGAGAGAGATAGTGATCAAGCGTCATGTGGTCAGAGTTTGTGGAAAAACGTTCGGCTCTACTCTCTATATACATCTATCAGAAGGTATGAATGTCTACGGCCTTAAGATTCGACGAGTAACATATTTTCTTCTTTCTGACAGGTTTTGTGATGTTGAATGAGAAACGCGGAATGGCGTATTGATCAGAATAGCAGTTCGTCGGTGACAGAAACAGATGTGACAAGATTGAATGAAGCATTAGTTATTCAGCTAGTCTAAAATATGACCAATCTGTGCGTTGCTTTCGTTTACCAGTTAAGAGAGAGAATGTTTGGACAGAGAAAGAGAAAGACGTTTGACATCTGGTGCGTACGTGCGCGAGATGTGAGAGTGTGAAATGTGAATGGAAGCACCAAGAATTATAAGTTTTAGATTGAGAAAGGATGCTGTGTAGTGGTCGAGTAGTGACTGGATTTCTTGGTGGAAAAATGATATGTAGGGTTATTTTACGGCGGGGGAGTGGTGTGGAGCGTGGTAAAGGCAGCGAGCAAGTGAGAGGGGAGTAGTTTGTGGGCGCATTGTAGGGGAGAGTTCAGATTGATTATTCGGCAAGACCTTCAACAGATTCATGTGAAATTGAAGGTTGTGACTGAAAAGAAAGAGATGGTTTCCAATATGTCTTTGAGAATGAAAGGCAATTCCCCACCTCCTCGAGAGAGTCGGGGAAAGAAATGGGTTATAAATCCTGGAGGAGTCACGGTTTTATTTTGTGGCTCATTGCCATGTGGGTTTAAGCCAGTTTGTGGGAAGGAAGGTTAAGTCAATGTTTTTTTTTTGAAGTAGTATGAAATAAGATATGTAGCGGATGTTGTAAGTGGTCAGTACAGACTGGCATATTTGAGCAAACAAACTTGAAGGAAGATGTGAAGGAGGTGTGTGAGGTTGAAGATGAAAGTGGGATTGTGTTTGTGAAAAGATTAAGAGTTGAGGAAAGAGGAGATTGTGGGAGATGCAGATTGAGTAGATAAGAATGAGTGTGGTTGGGTGATTTATGAGTAGAAGATGTAAATTGAAATGTGTTTATATGGGGATTAAATGGGTTTGAAACACATCGGTATTACATCAGATTTATACAAGAGCAGAAGAGCGCGAGAGCGCGCGTGCGTGAGAAAAAAATACAAACAATCGAAGCTTAAGGGGCGGGGGATCGGAAGCAGGGGAAAGAATCGTTGTATCTCTATATAGGACAGAAGTGTCGTCAGAGGTGAGGGGAGAACTCGGGAGAAGGGAAGCCCACCACTAGCAGCGAGTGCAGCTGAGCGTGTCGCGAGTGCGCGCGTGTTCCCCGTCGGGAGAAGGGCTCGATTAATGCCTAAAGTGTGGGAAAAAGCGGTACTACACCAGGAGCAGCGTTTTACGTCCCTGACAATTCTGTATCCCTTTGGTGTCTATTGCTTGTATCCTTGCTGTGTTACTTCTATTCTTGCTGGGGTAATTTCTATCTTTACTGTGTAACTTTCTTGATCATGCTGTGTTACTTTGTATGCCGTGCTGTGTAACTTTCTTTTATCATGCTGGTTAACTGTTTGTCCGCACGTTGCTTTGTTTACTTTTGTATCTTGCTGTGGTGCTTTGTAATTCTGTCATGGTAACTTAGGTGAAATCATTCTCCATGTACTCGTGTTAGCATTTCTGCCATGTTACTGTTTAGCATTTCTTACATGTTGCTGTGTTAGCATTTGTCTTCCATGTTGCGTGTTTAGCATTTTCTGCCATGTTACTGTGTTAGCAATTTCTGCCATGTTGCGTGTTAAGCATTTCTGCCTTGTTGCCGTGTTAGCATTTCGGTACATGTTGCTCGAGTTAGCATTTCGTACATGTTGCTCTTTGTTAGCCCCTTTCTGCCTCATTGCTGTGTTAGCATTTCTGCTAGTTGCTGGATTACCATATCTGCCATGTATTGTGTTATCCAGCTTTCTGCCACGGTTGCTGTGTTAGCATTTTCTGCCATAGTTACTGTGGTTTACGCAATTTCTGCCATGTTGCGTGTTAGCAATTTCTGCTATGTTGCTGTGTTTACCATATCTGCCATGTGTGCTCGTGTTAGCATTTCTGCATGTTGCTGTGTTAGCATTTTCTGCCATGTTTGCCGTGGTTAGCAATTTCTGCATTTCAGGTTAGCATTTCTGCCAGGTTTGCTGTGTTAGCGCGCCCTTTTCTGTCACATTTCTTAGTTTGGTATAATTGCCCTGTTTTCTTTCCTTGTTAATAGCTCTGTTAGCATTCCAGTCCTTTCGTTTGCTATAATTGGCCTATTTGCTTGCCAAGTTGCATTGTTTATTTGATTATAGAGTAGCAGAACCTGTAACTACAATTGTTAAGTGTCATAGATGTTAAGGACAACAGTTTACTATGTGCATTGGAATTTTTCCATGCACTTATAAAGCATAGAACGTTCAACCACACAAACTTCCTCTTCAAAGAGGAAACTAACTGTACATTCTCTGTAGAGACAAAACGGGTTCCTAAGTGTGACCTTTGTGAAATACTGCACGATTTTATTAAATATTGAAGACGCTCAGCTTTAATGAGAAAAATGGCATATTAGTACCTATGAAAAACACCAACTGTCTTGGAATTAAATTCTTTTTAATTTCAATTGTATGAAAAGATCACCTGTATACCTCATTTAGTTTTCGTTTTCTCGGATAATAATCTATGGAAAACAGTCCTCGTCCCGAACTTTGTCAGAACCATGATCACTTAAAAATCCGCCTCTCTTTAACACCCACCAGTAGTTCTTTTATCATTTTGCTGAAATGTTTTATTAATCTGTGAATACAATAACCGTTTGCGCTCTTAACAACTTCAGTGATTTGTGTTCAGTTCATTGTTCTAAACTGTTGGACTGTTGTTATGTTTGAGTTAGTTACTTGCTGTGTGTTGCATTTGTCATATACGTCCACTGGGTTTTGAATAAAGTTTGCCATTCGCCTTTACTTACCAAGAGGATACTTCTGAGTGTGAGTGTGTGTGTGTGTGTGTGTGTGTGTGTGGTGTGTGTGTGTGTGTGGTGGTATGTGTGTTGTGAGTGCGTTGTGTGGTGTGTGTGGTTGTGTGTGTAGTTGTGTGTGTGTGGTGTGTAACTCGGAGCGAGGTGGCTTTGTCCGTAATGAGTCCATGTGTCTGTGCGTGCGTGTATACCATCGTGCTTTCAAAAAGAGCCCATTATTTTTCTTCTTTACCTGTATCCATAAGGATGTGTTTCCTATCATAGAAGCTTTTGATCTCCTAATTTTTTGCCAAGGACAAATCTCTTGATGCTGTGGATTCCTTTAACAAGGCCTGAATATTTGTGTGTTGCACACAGACCTCATTCGTGTTTAACAATAACTTTTAGTGCAGCCAGACTCCAACTGACAGCCTGGTGGATGAGGAACAAAGTTTAGGTGCAAGTTGAGATCTAACCTGTCTGTCTAGATTTCTAGGTAGGCAAATTACCTGTAGAACAACGATATGAAAGAAGTGTGGCAGCTAAGAACTCACTGGGACTTGGCCTATACATGGAACTCACTGAGAGTGGCCTATAAACCATGAACTCACTGAGGAGTGGCCTAACCATGATACTCACTACTGAGGAGGGGCCTATACCATGAACTCAACTGAGGAGTGGCCTATACCACGAACACACTGAGGAGTGCCTATACCAAAAAGTGACTATAAGGAAAAGACTACACCAATGAACTAACAAGTGACCATACAATGAAATCTCTTGGATAGACAACGCCATGGACTCATTGAGAAGTGGCCCATACCAATGAACTCGTACTGAGAAGTGGCCTATACCATGAACTCAGTACTGATAAGTGGCCTAGACCATGAACTCAGTACTGGACAATGGCCTATAGCAGAGAATCAGTTTCTGAGGAGTAGACAAGCCATAAACTCAGCACGAGGAGAGGCCTAGCCCATGGAACTCAAGAACTGAGGAGTAAAACTATCATGAACTCACTACTGAGGAGTGGCCTATACCAGGAAGTCAGTACTGAGGAGCTTATGAATCTCTCCTGGAGGAGTGACCTATACCATGAACTCAATAAGGAGCAGAACCATGCCAGAACTCACTAAAGAGTAGACCATGCCCATGGACTGACCCTGATGATTGATGCTAGTTATTCTACAAGCATGGTTCGAGCCACCTACTGAGATGCCATGTTCATCACTAAACAGGTTTCATTATAGCTTTCCATGATCTTTTATTCACTCACACGATCGTGACGTTAGCACACAGGAGGCTCCGGTCTTTACTCCACTACGAGTCATTTTCTACAAAATACACACACATAGTGCGACCATCGTCCTCCGGCGTATAAACGCTACTCCGAGGCGCCAGGTTTCTCGCTACCTCCGCCGCACACAGCACGAACACACCGCTCCACACACACACACGCTACTCAATTGTACCCACTACTAGACGAACACGAACGCACGCGGCGATTCTCGCTACCATCACTTTTTCTTTTGCGGAGACGGGAGGGGATAGACGCGCAGGAGCGAGCGACAGGCGACACGACCACCACCACAACCCACCCTCCCCACCACACACCACCACACATACACAATCATTTTCTCATCTTCGGCAGCTATCAGGCTGCGTGCACTACTAGCGCTCTCACTGCTAGTCCCTTACGTAGCGCGCATGTACGTAGACATCGAGCGTCGCGTAGCGGGCATACATATCAACACTAACACAATGTCGGCTTCACTGGCAAACTGCAGATAGTCTCGCTATGCTCTGACTCAGAAATCTGTTCTCGATCGCTCGCGCTTGGTGTGTTGCGAGTAAGGCAAGAGTGTCACGCGCACGTCTTGATCTCTGTGTGCCACGCGCTATGGTCTCTGAGCTGCGACACCCGAGTAGCACTCAGTCACCTAGTAGTGCATGACAGACAATTGTACTCATTAAGTTCTATGATATGTCAGTATACAGACTCAGCCTGGCAAGAGCTCTTAGATGAACTCATAGATATTTCTAGAAAATGTCCTATATGTTGAGGTCTGTATGAGGCCTGTTGCATCGTAACAGGCAGGTGGGATTCGATTGCTGTTGATAAAGCGTATTCACTCGTCGTAGAGGACAAAAATGATTCACATACACCTTAGGTACAGTAACGTTGATGCTTCTGGCTCCTTCACACTATGATAGGCCCCTTGTGACTGAGAGCGACGTCGTAGTGTGTGCTTACGACAAGGACTGCGAGCTTAACCATGCTGACGAAATGAGTCTTCATATCTCCAGTTGCAGTTTTCATTCTGTCGAGTTCCTCATGGACTCTTATCTCGATCTACGCCCGCGCCGCGTGCCCACAATTGTAGATCACGTAAGTCGTCTCCATGCTAGTGTGCAGCGCAAAGGAGCAACCCCTCTGAGACCTCAGATCACTAGCTGATAGGACACCAGCGGGGATATGTTATCGCATCCTTACTCTTCAGTCCCTCAGGGTATGGCTGGCCTTTCTGTGCTCAGTCATTCGCTCTTAGCACCCGCATCGGAGGCAACGTGCAGGCAGCGGCTCGGATTCTAAAACTGCTCATAAGAACAGCTTTCTAGCCGTAGAGACTGAGACGAGGAATTCACTTCCAGATCAATGGACCAAAAAATAGAGAAAGAGCTAGGGAAGGGATGGTGGATTAGGTTGAATCTAGGTATTCGTGACAAGGTGTCTGCAGCAGAGTAGAAAAACGAGAAGGAGTACAAGTGAAGACATCACAGAGGTAGCCCCGGGTTGCTGGTTTGTGGAGCCCATTTGTAACAGAGGTACTGATCTTATATTTACTCTCGTGGCACAGGCGGCCATGGAGAGATTGCAACAGGGGTAATGTGCTCAGATTGTTTTCTTTCTCGAGGATAAGTCGAGCTGCCAGAGTTTTGTATACCTTAAGGGATTGGATTGATGATGCTGGCAACCACCAAACAGAGAATGCAATAGTCCAACATGAAAAATGAGAGACTAAACAAATTGGATGCTGCATCTGTGGAACAAGTACTTTCGAAATCCACTAATACGCTGTAATTGTTAGTAGCATGACTGGCAGGTTGGGTAATAAATTTTTGCATAGAGAGTGTTGTCAATAAATGACCCCCAAGATACATCACAGCAGTGGATAGGGGGAACTGATGCATTAAAAAGTTCTATGAAGCTTTTTGTAATGGAGAGACTTGGGGTTTTGGTCCCTACAATCATGGTTTCCGTTTTATTGCATATAGCTGTAATTTGTCTTACATCCTATTGGATATCTTAAAAAGCAGGGCCATATTTGTAAATAAGAGAAGGAAGATTTTCAAGAGTATCGCTGCTTAGAACTGAGAGTCAACTGTAAAAAATGATGATTGATCTGATGGCGGGTTAATTATATGTGACAGTGAAGCAGTGTGAGGGTGAAAGAACAGGTCCCAAAACAGATTCTGTGGAACTCCATTTCAAGGCGGGCAGGTACTGACTGAATATTGATTCCTGAGACTGTCTGGAATCGGTCAGTAAGGTATGAACTAAACCAGGTAAGGGTGTACCAGTAACACCAACTTTTTTAAGATGGGAAAAAAATAGGTGGTCAAAAAGGTCAAGGCTGCAGTTTAATCGAGTAGAGTAAGAAGAGAGATTTTCCCCCGAGTCAGAAGCGAGAAAGAAGTGTGTTTAAGGGTGTGGACAAGGGTAGTTTCAGTGCTGTGGTTGACTAGATGGGCAGCCCTGGAAACACAGGAAAGAGATTGTTGGATAGAGGTGGTGGTGAGCGGGTTTAAAAACTCTTTTTCAAGGACTTTGAGAAAAAGGTTTAGGTTGGAAACAGGTCTATTAAATTCTTCAGAAGTTGGGGTCACGGTCATGCGAGTAGAGGGGGGACTTGCATGTTTTAGAGCTGAAGGAACATTTCCAGAGACAAGAGTTAAGTTCCCCTATTTCGTGAATGTGGAAAAAGTTGTGGCAGGCACTGTGCGAAAAGAGAACAGGTATTGGATCAAGATCACAAGATTTATAGTCATTCCTTTCAGAATATCTTGATTTCTTCCGCTCTCACGGGATGAAATGAAAGGAGATGATTGCCAGAGAAAGGGAATCAGAAGTTGCAGACATGGAGAGAGTCTGATCCAAACTGGAGCGAATGTTGCGTACTTTGTCAGAGAAGAATGCAGAAAAAATAGAAAAGGAAGTTCCAGAGTGTCCTGAATATAAGGCAGATTAACTAAGCCTGCTCAGATTCCAAGAAACAATGGGAAGGGAAAAGAGAGATTTCATAGACATGGTATCAAGAACTTGAAAGAGTAATACTTGCTTTTGCAGAATGAATTACAGGTTTAACTTTGTTGGTCATCACGAACTTGTAGAAGAGTAATACTATGTATATGCTGAATGAATTAAGGCTTTAACTTGTTGATTTGTTAACGAACAAGGCTGTTTGCTTATTTCGTATGTTTTGCCTGCTCTTGTTGATGGCGTTTGCCGTTATTGCGACAGGATGTCACGGTTGTACCATGGGCACATGCCTATCAGGCTAGGAGATGGTCAGTAGGATTAGTCATTCTCACAAAGAGTTAGCTAGGACAGTAATCGTAGTGTCTTAAAAGGGTCAGTATGTCAGGGGTTGCATAGCGTTCAGCAGCTTGGGAAAGGAAAAGTTTGAATATATATGGCCTTGAGGTTGCGAGGGTAATGCACTTCTTGTTTCTGATAGGCCTTTTGCATATGTTGAGAAAGAAAGAATGGCAGAATGGAACGAATATGGCCGTTTCGACCCAGTGACAGATACAGACTAAAATGAGTCAAGAAAGTAAAGTCACACAGGAACATGCTCCAAAGGGGGAGAGAGAGTGGGGAGGGGGGGGGAGAGAATGTTTTCGTGTGGTGGATTTTTTTAACCTCGTCAGAAACTAATTCAAATTTCAGTTACAAACTGTCAGTTTTGTACAAAGTCAAAAGCGTAAACACTGTATCATTGTCTACCCACCCCACACCCTCTGTCCATGCCACCCCACTTCCCCAAATGCACAAGACATGATACCATGCCTTCATGTAGTCAGGTACACCCAAAAAAAAGATATCTGTGTCTGGTGTTGATATGTCGTAATCTCCTAAAATACACACTCACACACACACACACAACAAAAACACACACACACACACACACACAACACACATACACAACAAACACAAGCACATACATGCACATAGGTTGCTATTTTTCATCTATTATCCACGATTATAAAAGAATAAAATGAATAAAAATAAATAAAACAAAACATGCACACCAAACACACATGGATACACACACACACATGCACATACACATGCGCACACACATTCACAATCCCCCAACCCCCCACACACAGTGTGCTCAAAATCAGTTGCAGGCATCACATGCAGTGAACCTGCACGTGCGTGCAACACACGACACACACACACAAACACACACAACACACACACACACACACACACACACACACACACACTCACGCGTCACACACACACACACACACACACAGAACACACCACTCACACACTTAATTATACTGCCTCAATCACTGAAAAGGGTACTAGACCTATGGCAATCAATTCATGTACCACCACACTTAGACTGTGAGAAAAAGTTACTCAAGTACACGGACGAGTATCCTAGCCCACGATGTAAGGAGCCTCATCAGGACATGAAATGTCATTTTAGAGACATAATGGATAATGGACCTCTTATAGGTTTTTGGCTTATAAGTAATTTTTTTAAAGCACAAACCAAACAATTTTGTGGATGTGTAGGACATATGTTTTGAACAAAATCACGAAATTTCAGGCCAGCAGCATTAACAGTTCCGAATATTAGAGCAAAATATAGAGTTCCTGGGGTGAAAATACAACCCACAGCGATGGGGAATGTTAAAGGTTAACATAAATGAGCCTAAACATATACTAGTGGTGTTGCAGAGTCTTTCATTGAATGGGACTGTTGGGAGGAAGACACAAGCACAAACACTGCACAAACAAGCCCACTCAGCATCTTCCTTTTATTACCAATGGGAATGCAGTATTTTAACATGACGACGTATCAACAGCCAAGACTGTGACCGTCAACTTTTGATGTTGTAATGATTATGTTGTGCAGATAAACTTCCCCACACCAACCAGGCCTGTTTTGCTCCTTTCTTGTTTATCACAGCAACAGCCATACAGACCGTATTAACTACAATATAATTACGACAACAAAATGAATAGAGAAGAGAGTTTGTATTATTTATATTATATATATTATATATATTTTTTTAAAATTTATAAATATATATATATTAAAATATTAATATACAAATATATATTATATATATATAGAAAAATATATATATATATTTATATATTATATATAATAAAAAATATATATATATGATGTGAGTGTTGTAATTATAGCTTTTGGGTTATTTACCAACTACCACGAAAAAATCACAAAATTATTTTTGTGCAAAACTATTATCCAAAAAGAAAACGTTGGGGACCAGACACATTGCGCTGGGTTAGCGCCCGTGGATTTTCGGACCTGGAAGGTCGTGGGCTCGAAATCCCATAAGTGTCATATGGACTTCGGACTCTACCGACTTCTAACCCAGGGTCGAGTGTGTTGTGGGACCCACACAGTCGAGCTTCATCTTACATATTGAAGCTGAGTTTTAGAGTAATTCTCAAATTACCTGACCAACACTGCATGTGTTTGTATATCTTAGGCCTGGTTACTCTGGGATATATTATGATAAATGGTGGGGGGGGGGTGAGTAGTGACTAAGTCAATGCATTAAAAACCATAACAAACACCTCCAAAACAAACAGAAGCTGCAAAATCAAATCTTGAAATGAAATAGCCTAGATCTACTACGTCAGCTAATGATGTTTAGGCATTACCGTGATTTTTATAGATCTATAAGTCACAAAGGCTATACCAAGTATGATACTGTGTGGAAACTAGGGATATACTCTATGGAGTTTTCACACATTGCACTGTCCTGTTAATTTATTATGGCTTTGGTTTTATTTGCTGCGCTATTGGCAGGTAACTTTATTACAATTTATTCCCTTTGTTTGAGTATATACAAATTTTAGTATGCACAAAACGATTTGTCTTTTTGCTATACTTTGAATACTGGTATTGGGGAGGACTATAGGAACAATGGGCAACATCAAAGCACGACATTCGATTACCAATCATAAAAGTTAAAGAGAAGCTTCACCAAGGTGTATTCACTTCAATGAAGGCAGTACACAAAGTCCCACAGTGTAGTCTACAAGCCATTTATTGGATGATTAGGCGTTTCCCGGCTAACATATGGGGAGGGGGGAGGTACCAAAGCAAAATGCACTCTTCCTTTCTCCAACTAATCAATCTGAGAGATCACTCTGAGACCATAAATACTCACTGGATGAGAAGTTCACGGGTATAGTTTTTTTCAAGTACATTGGACAGAGGCAGACACACTTTTGACTACAGAGGAATTTTAGGCCTGAATCCCCTTTCAATCGAACTCTGATGCTGAATGCACAAGTGGCTGGTCCATTATGTAGCTTACAGACCTGAACCATGGACCCAAGCAAAAGATACAAGCTCTTGAGCACAGGTATGGACATAAGACAAATGTGGAAAAGCCACAGTACAAAGTTGCTGCCACCGAGTACACTGGCCTACTCTTCCCAAGGGTGGGAGGGGAGGAAAGAATGAAATGTTTTTAGGTTATTTAAATCGAGATTCACACGATGTTCTGCGTGGTTCATAATGAGACAATTGTTACAATTTTCATCCTCAAGACTTTTTCAGGGAGAGTAGAGTTGGTACGATTTTTTAAATTACAGTGGTAAAAAACTATCCTCAAACGGGTATGAAGGAAGAGGCTGTAAATCTATGCATCAGTTGCAAGCTCAATGCTCTAACCACCAGACAAGTCCCCCTTCCCATTATTTAGGCCTGTGGGTAGTTTCTATTTTGTCAGTAATGTCTATGATATCAATTGTGCTGATTTGCTATATGGTATTGTTCCTAATGTATTTCTTACCTCATTGTTTGTTTCAAGGTTTGGAAACCATTATGGTAAAGGTTTTGTAACTTTCTATTTACATTGAACTGCAGCTTTATTTCAGTACTTCAGATGAGATTAAAAAGCCAATGCCCCTTGTAGGAACACATGCAGAACATCGTCTCACACGGTGAACCTGTTCTCCCTTTCACAAGAGTTGGTCATTGTGTATGGGTGGGAACAGATATCAATATACACAGCTTCATGCATGAGAATAGGTGTAAAAGGCATATCAACGCTTATTCATTACTTGCAACGTAAAATCATTTCAATTTAAAGAAATACAAGAGAAAAATCTGCTTTGACGTCATCGTTAACTTGAATACAACCAAACAGTTACAAATTTTGCTGTAGCCGGAACCTCAGAATTCTCATTTCGTCTTCTTCTCAGATCTGAGCAACCAAACTGCTCTACCCAGTTGTGTTTTGTGTGGGATGTTTTCCAAGCAGGCTTTCAGAACATAAAATTGACATGAATCAGTTCAAGTTCACAGCAGGCCTGCTATTTTGGGTGGCATTTGTCTCTGGTGAGTAGCATTCTATAGTTTGGTTTAAGCAAATTTACTAGTTTAGAAACAATGCAGCACTAACACGTGAAATGAGTACAAGCAGTGCTTATATGAGTTACTTTTCTTCCCTTTGAGGAAAATGTTACATACCACTGTAAAATCCACAATAGGGTCACACACACACACACACACACACAACACACCCACACACAATACACCACCCACACAACAAACGCACACAACACACAACACACACACACACACACACACACAACCACACACAGATATATCTGCATATATATGTGTTTCCTTTTTTTCATTTCTCAGTTTTTGTCATATGTTCCAGTCACACACTGGACTACTATTCCAAAGGCTGAACAGCTTTAACTGAGTTAACACACATGGCCTTCGTTTATAGTCTCATCAGGACTCTCAGTGGAGTGGGCTTGGCACTGATATTAACTCCAGGGGAAAAGCGCCCTGAAAGTGGTGGTAGTTCAAATCTAGCGTCAATCCCAGGCCATCAAGATTGTGAGCTCTACGTTCTAGCTTCCAGGCTATCCCATCCATCCCCCATCCTCCCAACCGATTAAAAACATTGCTAGTTGATGTGCTACAAAACAATCGTTAAAAATAAGCCAACGATCATACAAGAAACCTAAAGGGTGATTTCATCCACAATAAAAGGCTTCCTCTGCCATTCTTGCCAAAGAGTAAAAAACAATAAAATTACTCATAAATCCAGTTTACATATCATAACTAAGATTGCATACATCAGGACATCGTTATTATGCTAAAAGGAAAACTAGGATAAGTCTACACAATAGACCTAAATAGAATGGGGAAAATATACTCACAGAGAGATTTCATGAGAATTTGAAAAATGAAAATTGCCATGAATTACGAAGATACGAGTGGGACATACTTGGACTGGCCGAAGTCCGTTGGGTCGGATTCGGCGAAACAACCACAGATCATCATCATCATCATCAGTCCCGTGACCTTGGCGCTCGTGGAGGAGACACGAAAGACGATGCCGTGGTAAGCCTCCTCCATCTGTCTCGGTCCTCGGCTCTGCGTAGTAGTGCCGATCATTCCATCCTTGGTCCATTCTCTGATGTTGTCCATCCATGACTTTCTCTATATTCCCCCGTCTTTCTGCCACCAGAAACGAGTGTTCCTCATTCAGTACAGTTTTTGGTCATGGTGTTATGGCGGGTGACGTGGGGCCGAACCATTCAGCTTTTTCCTTCTTGATGATGGTGAGAATGGTTCCTGTGGACCTGCCATCCGTGTTATTTTGACTCTTGACAAATTCTTTGGTCTTTCGTTCTCCCCAGTATATGCCCATCAGTTTTCTATGGCAATTTTGTTTCAAATGACTGATTTCGCTTTGCTTGTTTCAGCAGTTCAATGTCCAGACAGCAGTCAATGCCAGGTTCACTTCCTACCGCGGATAGTCTGAATTAGGGCTTTGTAGAGCTTTAGTTTTTGATTTGGGAAACAGTTATTTCCCTCTTTACTTTTCCAATGGGTGGTGAGTTTATGTCATGAAGATGTTGCCATTAGTCTATTTCTGACTTTGATTTCTGTCGTCGATCGCGTCTACGATCCACATTTGTAGCGTAGCGCCAAGGTATTTAAAATCGTCTACCTCCTCCAGTTGCTTGGCCGTTCATGTAAATTTTAGCAGTGGCGTTTGCTCGTGCTGTTCACAAGTAACTTTACTTTTCTCCGAGCACACCTCCATCGCATAGCTCCAGCCTGTCTCAAGTCTGGTCTAAGAATCTTGCAGTGTTACTTCCAGCCGCATGAGGTCAATGTCATCGGCAACCGCAAGTTGTTATGGGTCTGCCGCCAATGGAGATGGTAGAGTGGAAGTCATGGAGGTCTCTCTCAAAATGTTTTCCAAAAACAGATAAACAGGACTGGAAATAACATGCATCCTTGTTGACCCCAACTGTGGTTTTGAGGGGGGGGGGGGGAGTAGTCACAGACTGATGTTCAGAAGGGGACAGCACTGAAGCTTTGCGGTGTTGTATATGCTGAATGTTTGCAGTAGTTCCTTCCAATGCCAAACATTGCAAAGGACGTTGCCACAGGCCTTCGAGCCAAACTCTGTTCGAAAGCCTTCTGAAGTCGATGAAGTTGTGGAACAGGTCTCTCTGATGTTGAGAGATAGTTTTTTCCATCAGAATGTGGCATTAAAATCGTTCGATTGTGCTCCTGCCTGCCCTGAACCCAGCTGTTCCTCTGCAAGGTGTATCTTCTGCTTCCTTCATGTTACGATTCAAAATAACTTATGAGCATGATCGTGTTGGCATTGCCTGAAGAGTTGAATTGTTCTATATTTCTGTCATTGGGGTAAATTCCCCTTTTTGGGCATGTGTATGATGAGTGATTGTGTCCATTCTGTTGGCCACATGATTTGTCACCCAAATCATCTGACAAGATAGCCTGTACATGTGTGATGACTGTTTCGCCACCAAAGCTTGAGACAGCAGCTCAGCAGGAATGCATTGTCTGCTCCCTTGGACTTTCCTACTGTAAACCTGCGAATGGTGACTTCTTCCACTTCTCCCTCAGTATAGTTAATGACTAGGGGGTAACTCTTTGATGTTTGCTGCTTCCTCTTCTAATAATGCCTCTTGTCAGAGTTGGATTGGTATAGTTTGGTATAGTTCATTGACAATACTCCGACACCTGTCAATGCAGCTGAGCTTCTGTAAGGTTTCCGGATCTGTCTTCAAGACTGATGGTTTTGTTTTGAAGTGGTTTGTGAGTTTCTTCAGGGTGTTGGTATGCCTATTTCACTGTTGCCCACACTTTCATGCCTTTTTTCAATCTCAATCACATTGATAATACTGAGCCACTTCTCATTCTGGCCTATAACAATTGACCTTCTTCACAAGATTGTTGCCCCCCGAATTCTTTAGGGTTGGAAGACCTGGTTTGGTTTCAGTGCTTCTTCTTTGCATTCAGAGGTCAAGAAGTCATTGGTATGTCCATGGCTGGTGTTAATATCCTCTGACGACCGAGTACCTCCTCTGCGTTTTCTCGGACTGCCTCATTACAGTTGTTGGTGAGGTGATTGATGTCCATTGTCCAGGAGGGTTAATGCCGCAAAACGTCCGCCAAGCATAGCTTGGAAGATCACACTCGACATCGGATCTTTCAGGTTTGTCGACGTCAAATTTGAATACGTGGGTTTTCAGCTGTTTGTTTTTCTTCGGGGGGGGGACTTCATTTTGAATCAGCAGCACAAGGTCCGTGGTCGCTGCCTATGTCAGCCCAGGGTAGGTTCTTGTTCTGGCTCTGATGATGCCTCAGGATTTGAAGCGCCGAGTGTTAAAGATAAGAATCTATTTGGTTATGGATCTTGCGTTTGGCGCATTGCGCAGGTTGTCCTTGACGCTTGTGGGGATAGAGGGTATTGGCAATGGTAAGATCTGTGTGTGCCGCAAACTCCCAGCAGAAAGAAAACCCCGAAGTCCCCACTGTTTTTGTTCTCTTCTCCAGTTCCAAACTGACCAACAGGGTGTTCCTGCCTATAGGTTGTGAGAGTCCAAGACATACTTTGGCGTTAAAACCCCTTGAGTGATGTCTTTCTTGTATCTATCTTCATAATGGACCTTCAAGAATCTTCGTAAAATTCTTCTACTTCTCATTTCAATGTCAGATGATGGTGCATAGATTTTTATTGATGGTGGATGTTCTTGGGCTTGGCCGACACCCGGATGCTGATAATCCAGCGGAAGCCGGAGTAACAGCTGATAATGCCACCCCACTACATCTTCCGACTATAAATACCACTCCATGTTGGTGGAAGTTTCTCTTGACACACTGTACCAGATCTTGTGCCGTTCTTCAGGACATTGTCTCACCAAATTCTTTCCTTCACACTTCTCCTAAGTCCAATAATGTCCTATTTAATAGTGCTAAGCGTCATACTCTAGTTCTTTTAAATTTTTTCCGCACTGGTAGAGTGTACCGACTGGGGGGGGGGGGGGGGGGGGGGGGGGGGGGGGGGGGGGGGGGGGGGGGGGGGGGGGGGGGGGGGGGGGGGTCCATGGTACTCGATTGGTGGATCGTGTTCTCAAGGGAGCGTTGAAGTAATTGTGTTTATAACTCCATTAGCTGACTATGGTCACTTCCGGGCCCTACCGCTGATGTTGATGTCAATGGAAAAGGGCGCGGTCGTTGGTGAACGCCTACCGCGTGGCCCTTCGTGCGTCCAATCCGGTATCATATTGGCTTGCATCTGTCTTTCATGTCTTTTCTGTGGCTTAGGATATTCCTTGGTGGCGCCAATCTCCCATCCATGTCTCCCATAAATTTTTTTCTTTCTATTGGGTTTCCTCCGCCAACATGCGACAGGTTGTATTGGGTTACATGATACCAGAGCAGTAACAGAGAAACTTCTCATGACTGACCTGACAAATGTCAAGTTACAACTGTGCAACAGTTAAAGGTAAAGGTGTTTTCCCAAACCAATGTGTCCAGTGGAGCGATAGGCGTCATAGACCTCAATCTTCTCCAGGTGCCCACATATTGAGGGCGGGGCGCCCGGGGGGGGGGGGGGGGGGGGGTGGGGGGGGGGGGGGGGGGGGGGTGGGGGGGGGGGGGGGGGGGGGGGGGGGGGGAGGGGGGGGGGGGGGGGGGGGGGGGTTTTTTTTTTTATCCCCTCACCCTTGCTGCTTTAACCTTCCCTGACCCTAAAGAGGGCAGGTACCAATTACAGCTGGGGAACTTTACTGAAGCCAAGGCGCACCAACGGTCAGCATCCAAGTGGTAAACCCCCTTGACGCTGCATAATCTTTGGCTGGGGGGAAAAGCGAGCGCCCCATCACTGAGCTATCCGTCCCCTTGTGCAATTATAGATAGTGACAATCGAAATCTGTCCAAGTCCCATCCTGTTGGTGTATTAGCTCCGCCGAACACAGAGGCCATATCAGGCTGTCACCGTCGAAACAATTTAAATCTCATATTTAAAATGTGTCCACTATGTACAGATTAAAATAAAGCATAAAACCAATCTCGACTAAATCTAAAATCTCTTGAAATCTTAATCTAAATTAAAACCGCAACTACTGAGTCTAAACAAGATTAAAACGGGGTATAAAATCCAACCTCTACTATACCATCCCTGCATTAAACAGCCCAGACCAAACTCATAAGGAGAAGACAAAACCACAGAAGAAAGATCACAAAACTATGGTATAGTGGCCACGACCCAATCACCAACAGGGAGTAGGAAATTTCTTGTCACAAGAAGAGGACTACAGTGTCATCAGCTGAAACCCCAATCTCAAGTAGACTGATCTCCATGCGTATCGCAGCAAAACCACACAACATGACCATCAACAAGTCTATGCACCAACATCAGACAAACGATGATGAAGCAATTGACGTTTCTACCAGATTTGAAGAGTGTCATCAAATCAACTCCAAAGAAGGACTTTCTCATGATTCAGGGCGACTGGAATGCCAAGATCGGAACTGACGCCTATGACCAATGATCAGGGACAATAGGCCGTTTTGGCGGGACGAAACCAACGATAGGGGTTCTCAGACTTTTGGAATTCGCAAGCAGCCACAATCATACTGTCGCCAACACTCATACCCCCACAAAGACATCAAGAAGAACGACGGGGCACTCACCAAATGGAAAGATACACAACCAATTGATTACATCTTTGCCCCCAAACATTTAAAGTCAAGCATCAACAAAGCCCAGACAAGAACTTTCCCGGGCGCGAATCGGCAGTGATCACGACATGGACTCAGACCCACAATCAAGCTGAAAACCAAGAACCAGAAGAGAAATCCCCTTTTTTGCGGTTCAACATAGAAAAGCTGAAGGACCCCGAAGTCGCTGAAAATTTTAAAGCTGAGATAGGGGCAGATTTGCAGCTTTAGAATTTCCTCCAAGAGACATCAACAACCTCACTGAGACCTTCAGCAAGACCATTCAGAGACAGTGCGGGAGATCTTTGGGAAAGAAAGGAAAAAAAACCCAAACCTTTGGGTTACCAAAATGATATCCTGGACCTGTGCGATCAATGAAGGGAGCTAACCCGACAAGAACAAAAACCCAGAAATGGCCAAAGAGAAAAAGAAACAGTCAACAGGTCAATCAAGAAGAAAGACTGAAGCAATGGGGGAAATGGAATGTCAGAAAATGCTCCAAGGTTGAAAGGCAATGGCGAAAGGAGACAGCAAGGAGGCTTACCAGACCATCAAAATACTAACCATGTCCCAGCAGCCAAAAGACCTCCGTTTTATTGAAGACAAAGACGGGTCAGTCCTTAACAGAGAGCGCCACTTTTTATGAATAGATTGACAGAAAATTGCAGCGACCTGTACAACTACAAGCTGAAGGCTGATCCAAACAAAACTTTACGAGCAAGAATCCCAGACCATCGGATCCTGAAAGCACACGAGCTGGAGGAAGAGGTAGAAGAAGCAGCAAGATCCTTGAAAGAGGGAAGTCACCAGGGATTTACAACATCCCACTGACTCAAACAAGTGCGGAGGCCCAGAGATGACAAGGCACAAAAAATCATCTGCCAACGCATCTAGACCAGCAAAGAGTGGCCTGAAAAAGTGGACCCAATCTATCATAGTTCTACTTCCAAAGAAGGGAGACCTGAAGAAGTGCCAAAATTTCAGAACAATCAGTCTGATAAGCCATCCAACAAATTAATGCTACGCAAACGCCTTGAACAGAAATGAAACCACAAGCAGAAGAAATCCTATCAGAAGAACAGGGCAGGATTCCCGACCAGGTCGAAGCACTGTCCCAAACAGATCTTCAACATCAAATGCTCATAGAGAAGCACCTCCAACATCAACTACAGCTCTACAACAACTTCATTGACTTCAAGAAGGCCTTCGACCGAGTGTGGCAAGAAGCTCTGTGGCAAGTCATGAAGACTATATAACTTCGACGAGGACCTGATTCAAGTCATCCAGGCGCTGTAAGACAGCTCCCACAGCGCAGTCCCATGGGTGGAGAAATCGAGGACTTCTTCCGGGCTTCAGTTGGAGTTCGACAAGGCTGCCCGCTATCCCCCCTTCTTTTCAAAGTGTTCCCGAGAATATCATGCAGGGGCCCTCCTTGACTTCAAGACCATAATCACAATAGGGGGAAGGCCAGTCTTTCAATCTTCGATTTACAGACGATATGATCTCATGGGCCGCATGAAAAAAACTCCAGGATCTCACCACCAGACTTGAAACATCAGCCAATGCCCACGGTATGGAGATCAGCACGGGAAAAAAGCAAGATCCTAGTGAACAGTACCACACCGACCACTCCTTTCAGCATCAACATGGTGGCGAGACCACTAGAGGAAGGGGAAACTTTCAAGAACCTTGGAGCAGTCAT
Source organism: Rapana venosa (assembly GCA_028751875.1). NCBI lineage: Eukaryota > Metazoa > Mollusca > Gastropoda > Neogastropoda > Muricidae > Rapana > Rapana venosa. The sequence goes on from CM054155.1 coordinate 54,935,997, forward strand.
CGCCAAAAAAGGTACGAGAAAAACGAGAGGAAGATCAGTTTGTTGGCACTTCCTCCATCTAACTGGCAAATGTGGAGAAACCAAACATCAAGCCCCACAAAGGTCAACCCCAAAAGGGCACCGTCACGTCCTTCCCTTTGTCAGCTTTTAACAGGGACACTCATTTCCGTTTAGAAAGTGCATTAAACCCTTTGAGATGAAGGCCTCAGGGGAAACCGAACATTCACCTAAAGACCAAAAAAAACAACGACTACGTCTGGCACAGATTGAGGCACTGGCTGGCAAACAAAACCATTGCTAATACAGCAAACGGGGAAAATTTGAAATGGTTTGGCCACAACATGGGATAACAGCCGTCAAAGACACCTACAGGGGAAAGGGGGAAAGGACAAGGAGGCAGGGACGACCACGCAAAAGCTAGATATCCAACATCAAGGAGTGGACCGGTCTCACTGTACCAAACCTCCTGAAAGCAGTCCAGGACAGAACCATTTGTCGGTCCACTTGCAGCGTCCATACGGGTACCCCAACGTCGTCCCCACCAAGGGATGAACTTGAACTTGAACTTGAAAATTGCCACCTCTTTATTGATGCAAAAAGCACTCAGTTTTACTGTGCGGACTTTGCCATCCATCTCACAGCTCACTCTTTGTAGGAGCTGGTCAGAGCCTGAGAACTGGTACATACCTTTCTCTTTAATGTTATTAAAGTATCTTACAGAAGGAATTTAGTCAGGGAAGCATGTTGTAGTGACTAATAGCTATGACTGATTTCATATCTGCTTTCAGTGATGGCCTTAGAAGAAGGAGGTATTTACACTTGCCAACCCAGTACAACTTCATGGAAAACTGGGGACACTGTCAAGATTCGGCTCAAGATATATCGCTCCAAGTTTCCATCTATGTGTGAAATGGGCACAAATGGGATAGCTCTGTTTCAAAGCAGCCGAGATGGCTCGTTTTACAAGGTTCAGTGCACTACAGGTGATATCCGGCAGGCTGGAACATGTTCCTTTACTTTTGGCAGAATGGGTTGTGGCTGCACATGGAAGAATCGTCAGTTCTACTTCTTGGAATACAACTTCGTCTTCACTGCTCATGGACCCCGGTTTTGGAGCGCAGATTTAGCTTGTGTTAACAAGATAGGTGGAAATGCTATCTTTTTCAGAGGCATAGGCTGTAACTATTTGGGTAAGTCACTTTGTGTAGTTTTGTATGTAAACCTGCGAGTGTGTGTGTGTGTGTTTGTGCACGCGCGTGTATGAGGTGTGTGTGTGTGTGTGTGTGTGTGTGTGTGTATATAAGCGCGTGTGTGTATGTAAATTCGTTTAATATCTCTTCACAAGTTGTGATAGTAGACAAAGAAGAGGGAGCTCATAGTGTGTGGGAAAAGGAACCTGATATTATCTATAAGGTAAAGGTAAAGGAGTCCCATAACCTATAAGGTAGGGGAACGAGGCGTCAGAGACCTCACTTCTCTAGGGCCAGCATATTGAGGGCGGCGCCCATCTCCTCTCCCTCCCTGCTTTACCTTCCCTGACCGTAAAGAGGGCAGGTACCGATTTACAGCTGAGGGAACTGTACTGAAGCCAAGGCGTGCAAACGGTCACCCATCCAACTTGTAACCACGCTCGACGCTGCTTAACTTGGCTGTGGGAAAGCGAGTGCTCCGACCACTGAGCTATCCCGTCCCTTTATCTATACACGCTGATTAAAGAAAAGGAATGCATTGGTTAAGTACTGAGCTACAATGGACAGGGAATTAAATGCATTTCTGAACTCTACCTAACAAAACTACTGACAACAATGAAAAAAGATAAAAAATATTTTACTACTAAACCATATTCAAAAGTGAGGAAAAAATACCTAAAGGCAATCTGAAAAAAATTTTGAGATCTAAACAAATTCAAACATACACCCGTTTCAAACAATACTTAATGATCAAAAAGAAATTATAGGCACTGTATTAGAGCATCTTTAAAAGTCAAAGTAATCATTACAATCCACGAAGAGGACTCTGCAACAGCCGTCTTTAAAAAGTCAGTAAGTGAGGGACTGCAAAAAATTCCTTTGGAGAAGATACCGTCAGACCAGGTATGTGACTTGTCAGCTGTGACATGCTAATAATATTATAATAAGTATGGTCTATTTTTATAATTATGTTATTCCCGCATTATATGCAAAATGCATTTCCTGCATTTTTGTCTTGAAACAATTCAGTATCCACCACAAACCAAAGAAACATATTGCTTTATGCAGTAAATATCACGTTTTTTCTTGTTTCAACAAAAACCGTTTACTAAAAACAACGTTCCATGTGCATGTAGACAATCAAATCACCTTTCATCACACTGAAATAAGTTTTGTTGTGCTTTTAATATCAAAACACACACGTTCACGCGTACATGTAAAAATACACACACACACACCACACACACACACAAAACACACACACACACACACACACACTACAACACACACACACACACACACACACACACACACACACTCACATTTACTAAGGATGAGACTATAAACCGAGGTCCCGTGTGCGAACGCACGTAGAATATCTTGTGCACATATTAAAACGCGTTTCGCTATTCGGAAGAGTGGGCCATTGTGTATCGGTGGAAACGGATGACAAAATGTACAAAACTGCATATACATGGTGAGTGGATGTAAAAAGGCACATGAGTGCTTTATCTGTTATCCTCGAAATGAAAGAATAAAATCAATGAAAACAAATAAAACACGCGCATGCACACACACACACAACACACACACCACACACACACACACACCACACACACACACACACACACACACCACAGTTTTGCAGAACAAAGCACGTTTGTTTACACATAAGAGCAGGCCCGTGGTACAGAGCAAAACATCTACCGGTGCATGACAAACAAAGAGAAACCACACATCCTTAGAAAAAAGCAGAAACATCAAAAGCACTCTCAATCACCCCTCAGGCATCTGACTTCGCTCATAAGAGAAGACTAGATGAAACCTACTTAGGCTCAGCCTTGCCTTGCTGCAGATATAACAGAATTAAATGGAACATCTGTAAAATGTACAACCTAACATGTAGAAACCATGCTTAAAGGATCTTCTTGTTTTCAAAGACAGCTATGGTGAAAAAGGTACCTGACCTCCACCAGTCTGCTTTACATAAACATCTGAAAACAAAAGATAGCATGATACTTATGGTGACATCATCAGATGGTATCATTTTTCAGAGAATATCTTAGATCAAATGATGCCAGAAGGGAGCAGGCATTGAAAAAAACAGACGACAGAAAACGACCTCGAGGGGTCAGTATGCTTTAATTCAAAGGAAATAAAACCATTCACCTGAGGACGTAGAGATGTTGAAAGATCTTGAGGACGGGAAGAAACTGAGAAGATATGAAATGGATTTCTATGGAGATGCCAGCATGCCTTATGGCACTATGCTGGACTGTTACATGCCATGTTTTCCTAGAATCCAGACCTCTAGAGAAAGGTCTTCTGCCTGTCAACATTTGAGTTTTCCAGGTAACTCACATACAAACACACACATGCACAATTTATGGATAAATCAGCTTGCGACCATGTTCAGACTTGTAATGTTTCAGGGAAAAAAATGTAACCGAATTTTTTGTAATCCACAAGTGTTTGACAATTTACGTAGGGGTTATCTAACACGATTGTCATTCTTTTAACCACTTTCAGTTACTTTGCCTTTTGGAATATTTGGGTTCATAGAGATTATTTTGCTCAAATGAAAGCTATCAGTAACTGTGAAATTGAATCTGAAATACCAATACAAAAATTGCTCCTCTATACTTTGATGCCATAAGTAATGTTTTAGGAAAAATAAAAATGATTCCAAAATACCATTACCCCATGTTTGAATGAGACTTTGACGAGTGTTCTCATCCATTCAGAGTACTGTGCGTCTTTCATACACATGCCACTTAGAAAACAACACGATTTTGAAAAAAACACCAAACAATTTACAAAAAGAAGATCAGCCTAAAATATGTTTTTAAATTGTTTGAAGTGACATAGAATCTGGATTATTTGTAAATTCCAGCATTCAGTAAGCGTTTTGAATTAGAAAGCGTTGTTTAAGTGGAAAGGGAGTGCAGTTCTTAAAAAAATATGAGCACACTTTCCCCCCCTCACAAAGTTAAAATGATATTGAAACTAATGTTTAGTGAACATGATATGCATTTCTGAACCTAGTCTTAAGTTCAGAGGCCTTTTCTAACAATGCTTTATTGCTAAATGAAACTATCTTTTTTCACCATCTAAAAAGTCAGTTATTTTGACAACACATTTTTTCATAAAATAATAAGAGTCCATTTCCCTTGGTGTCCAAAGTTTCTAGGTTCATTTTAAACGGTTGTATGATGTAATTCTGTCACTTGTTTGCTCATGATACTTCCAGCCTTACCACCTGTAATCAACTACAGGTTGTTAAAACATGGCAGGAAGGATTTGACACAACAAACACTTTGATTTTCTCACACTAAACGTAGTTAGAGAGGCATTTATGCAAACTTGTTGTTCAAGTATTCTTGCCTTATAAATCAAAACTATTTATTATTTTATAAACTTAGGCAAGTACTCTATAATCAGCAATCTGTACTCATTGTAAGCGATAAGTAATGTAATTTATATATGAATTTAGATAGGCTTGATATCTGCCCAGTTCTTGTCACTTGTCTTCTCACTTGTCAGTCCCATGTCCCAAAGGACGTAGGGGGGACATGAGAGAAGACGCCACAGAGATCTTTTTCCATGCTTCACGATCCTGTGTGGCTCGTAGAAGGTGTTGCAGGGGTTGGGCGGTCCAGTCTTTGATGTTGTCAACCCATGATTTCTTTTGGCGGCCTCTTCTTCTCTTGCCTTCAATGGTTCCCTGCAAGATGGTTTTTGCTAAGGTGTTGTGTCTTGTGGTGTGACCAAACCACATCAGTTTTCTCCTCTTTATGGTGGAGAGCAGAGGTTCTTGGGGGCTTTTTGATTTCTTCTTTCATATAGTTGTTGGTTTTGTGTTCTTTGTGTGATATTTTGAGGAGTCTTCTGTGGCGCTTGTTCTCGAATGTTTGGATTCTCCTCTCTAGCTCTGCTGACAGGGTCCATGATTCACAGCCATATAGGAGGATAGATACCACGAGGGATTTGTAGAGGTGATATTTGGTGCAGAAGCTGATGTTGCTTCTGATGATCCTCTCGAGTCTGGCTAGAGCAGATGTTGCTGTTGCAATGCGAGCTTTCACTTCATTGTTTGATGTGCCATCTTTTGTTAGGATGGAGCCTAAGTATTTGAATTGGCTCACCTCTTCCAGTATTTCTCCATTCATCTTTATTTCCGTGCTGTCATTACTAGCGCTGTTGACCATGATCTTTAATTTTCTCTGTACTGACCTCCATGCCGTATGCACTCGCTCGATCTGATAGACTATCTGTGAGGTTTTGCAGTTCTTGTTTGCTGCCGCCCATGAGGTCAATGTCATCTGCAAATCTGAGGTTGCAAAGGGGTCTTCCACCAATGGAGATGGAAGTGTGGTCGTTTTGCAGTGTCTCTGTCATGATGTTTTTCGAGGAAGAGATTGAAAGTACAGGTGAGAGAAGGCAGCCCTGACGGACCGCAACCGTGGTCTTGAAGAACTCGCCATGTGATTGTTCATGAAAACTGCACTTCTGGCGTTCTCGTACAGTGCCTTGATGACTTCAATGAGGCAGTTATCAATGTTGAAGTGCCTGAGTACTTGCCAGAGGCCGTCATGCCATACCCTGTCAAAGGCCTTTTTGAAGTCTATGAAATTGTGATACAAGTCTTTTTGGTTTTGGGGATGTTTCTCTATCAGAATTCTCAGATTGAAAATTTGTTCCATTTGTGCTGCGTTTTGGTCTAAAGCCGGCTTGTTCTTCTGCCAGGAGTTTTTCCGCTTGGTTTTTCAGTCTGTTGAGGACTACCCGCAGCATGATCTTGCTAGGAAGGCTTATGAGACTGATGGTTCTGTAGTTCTGGCATTGCTTGAGGTTTCCTTTCTATGGTAGGGGTATTACAAGAGACTGTGTCCATTCTTCTGGCCATTCTTTGGTGTCGTGAATCTTCTGACAAAGTTCTGTGAATCACCTTGCTGTTTCATTCCCTCCATTTTTTATGAGTTCAGCTGGGATGTTATCGATTCCAGGGGACTTTCCCTTCTTCTGCCCAGTTCACCATGAATTAAAACTATTGGCTATTAAAGCCTCCGACTAGATACGCTTTTAACAGATGCACACTATAACTTTTCATAAAACATTAAAACTTTCACAAAACTGAATACTTTGTGACTAGAAAACGAAGGATATACACCACAGTTTGTATGCAAATACACATTATTAACCACAGATGTCCATGAGAGGAGATATTCATAATTAACCAGTGGTGCGAATGCACAGTTAACGCAGTTTCTCATCTGCTGCACTCAAGCAAGCTTCCTAAGCTGTTCATAGGATTGAAAGTATAATTATCTCTAATGATACAAATTTTAAACCAACTAACATCTTCCAATTTTAAATTTTTCCTTTTTAATGAAAACCCCAAATAACCATAGATTTTAATTTTTTAAATGTCCTTTTGGTCAAAATTAATTTTCCATAATTCAAATTGTTTACAATGAGGAGCACATTAGGCATGTACTTTTGACTAACACGGCCCCACATTTCCCCTTTTTCGTCAACTACTATTAATATGAGCGTCCATTTTTTCAAAAAAAAAAATCCCATGTTCTTTCAACGCACAATTTTATTTAGTAAAGATTTTTAAAGACCCGCCGCCATGGCGCAGTAAATGCCCCTTTATGGTGGTGCCTGTGTATGTTATTTCAGAACGGGCCCCACTGAACTCACCAAAGTGCCCACAGCAGTGCGGGGCCCCTTTTGGCGGGGTGCTCCCGGCGGCCTGATAGTGTTTGGGTGGGCACCCTGTGGATTTTCCCCACCGGGGGATGATGAAAAAAAAAATCTGGGTAGGCGGGGGCGGGATTGGGGACAGATTGAAATGAGGGGCGTGGAACAGCAGGCGGGGGGGGGACGTCACGAATATGAGGGCAAAAAAAAAAAAAAAAAAAAGATTTGTTTAAAAATTATAAAACTTTCTACATTAATTTTTGGGTTACATAATTAGGGTACCTTTACCTATATGAGCAATAGACAAAAAAATTTTTTGATTTTAAACAAAAAAAAGAATGAAAATCAAATCAAATCAGTATTTCAGAAAACAAATCCATGAATAAGAGCAAACAATTGACGAATAAAGTTGTTATTGATTTTCTTTTTCCTAATCAGACCAACCTCGCTTTCGGGGAGATAACTCGGGGGCCCCACTATTGAAAAAGACTAAAAATATCGTTAAGACAAATTTTCATGTGACAACATTTAAAATTGACCTAAACAAGTAAAAAAATACAAAAAATTTAATAATTTTTTTCATCATGGGATTGGAAAAAAGCATATTTAGTAATATACTAAATATAAAAATAAAAATATATCAAGCAAATAATGACAGTTTACATAAGAACTGGAAAAACTAATAATTTTGACCGCACAGCTGGGATTTTGGGTTTTGCGGGGTTTTAAAAAATAAGGGGAAGTGCTGGGGGGTTCCCCTGGCTACAAAAGATGCATCATTTTGTTTTTTTTTTGATGAATAACCCAACATTCTGTTTTTCTTGCGGAATAATTTTTAACATTCTTTTTTCTCTGTGTAGATTGACTCAACACAAAAGTTATCTGGTAGAAAATGACATTCGGTTTATTATGTAAATAATGACACCACTTTAAAGGATGCGAATTTGAGGGGGTGTTGCCAAATTTCCTGACCAACCTGCAGGTGTCCGTTCTCCGGGCCCGGTTGCGCCGGGGGTATAAGATAGTAAGCGTAAGTACAAAACCCCCTCAAGGTTCAAAAGCAATGCACTTTTCCCCAGCAGCAGCATTTCGCATCCTCATTGTCATTTATCACATGCAAAATTAAAAAAAAATTTCCTCTATTTTCGGGGTGGGCCCCCGTTTCTCGATCTCATGGTGGGCCTCGATTGGGGGGTTTGCCCAACACTTTTGTCCTTTGGGTGATTTGTGTCAAAGCTTTGGGGTGAAGGTTTGCGGGGACGGGTTGTTGGAGGGACGTTGTTTGGGGGTTGCTACTCGGGTGGGCAACTCACCCTCTGGCTCCGCGCTGAGCTAATTTTCGCTTAGAAGGGGTTTAGTAGGGGGTGTCCTGCGTTGTTAGCTCAAACGGCACCACAAAACCCGCCCGGGGGACCCACACAGTGCAAGGGCCCCCTGGCTGGTGGCCCCACGGCGACCGAAGTGATGGCCCCTGTGGGGCCTCCGATCGAGGATGAGACATAAAAAAAATCTGGGTAGGTTGTGGCGGGGGGGGATTTTGGGTTTTAACGGGGTGGAAAAAGCGGATGGGGGACATCAAGATGAGGCGCAAAAAAAAAAAAAAAAAAAAAAAAAAAAAAAAAAGACTTCTGGTTTATCTATTAGAAAGAAAATTTTGGGATTTTTTTGTGAGAATGATATAATTCTGGTTTTTTCCCGGTTTTAAAAAGATATTGCTGTTTTTTTCTTTTTAGAATAACAACATTCTGATTTCTGTTAGAATTCATTCTGGGATCTCTTTTAAGAAAAGTATCAATTTTTTTAAAAATACACTAGAAAAAATCATTTGCTTTTTTAACAGAAAATCCAGAAAAAATTTTTATTTTTCCGAGCAAAAATATGGATCATAAGAAATTATGGAAACACAGTATACAAGAGTTGCTGCCACAGTATACATATGGCCCTACTCTTCCAAAGAAAGAAATGGTTTCGTAGGTTTTTAACGTGTAACACGATGTTACGGCGTGGGTTCCATGTATAGAGACCAATAGTTACTATTTCATCCTCATGACTTTTCAGAGAGTTAGAGTTGGTACTGATGTTAATTCTGGGTGAAAAAAAACAATCCTCAAAGGGTATTGATGGTGGTGGCTGAATCATGCCATCAGGTTGCGGTCAATGCTCTACCACCAGACAATTCCCTTCCCTTTTTTAGGGCTGTGGTAGTTTTTTATTTTTGCATCTAATGTCTAATGATATCAATTGTGTGATTTGCTGTATTATGGTATTTTCCTAAGGTAATTTCTACTCTTTTGTTTTTGTTTCAAGTTTGGCAACCACTTGGTACACAGTTTTGTAACTTTCTAGTAGTTACATTGCATGTGTAGCTTTATTCAGTACATCAGTGAGATTAAAAAGCCGCAGGACCTTGTGGGAACACCATGCAGAAACCATCAGTAGTCTGCACACGGTGAACCTGTTCTCCCCTTCACAGAGTTGGTCATTGTGTATGGGTGGAACAGACTCACATTTACACAGCTTCATGCATCGAGAATAGGTGTAAAACGCGGCATCAAACGCTTTATTCTTACTTGCAACAGTTTAATATCATTTCATATTTGTAAAAAACAAGAGAATAATTCTGCTTAAAACGTCATCATTAATTTGAAAAACAACAAAACAGTTACAAATGTTTGCTGTAGAGGGGAACTTCTGGAATTCTGTTTCGTCTTCTTCTCAGATTTCTCGTACAACCAAAATGCTCTGTCCCAGTTGAGTGTTTTGTGTGGGATGTTCTTCATAGCAGCTTTCTTGACATTTAATTGCATGAAGCAGTTTCAAGGTCAACTAGCAGGCTGCTATTTTGGGCTTTGTTTTAGGTGGCATTTGTCCCTGGTGAGTTCGGATTCTATAGTTTGTTTAAACTATTCAATAGTTTAGAACAATGCAGCTCTATTACTGAATTGAGACAAGCAGTGCGCTATGAGTTATCTTTTCTTCCCCTTTGTAGGGAAATGTTACATGTGCTCACTGTAGAATCCCCAATGGGCTTAGATTCACGACACACATCACACGACACACCAACACACACACAGTCACCACACACTCACACACACACACACACACAGCACAGACACACACATATATTAGATATATTAGATATATATATAGATTACTAATATATTAGATATAGATTTAGATATTTTATTACTAATTATAATAGGATGTGTTTCCTTTTTTTCATTTCTCAGTTTGTGTCACATGTTCCAGTCTCACGATGGCACCTACTATTCACAATGGTGAACAGCGGTTAACTGAGTTAACACAAAGGGCCTTGTTTATGTCTAGAAGGACTCTCAGTGGAGTGGGCTTGGCTCGATTTAACTCCAAGGGTAAAGGCCCCTGAAAGTTGGTTTGTAGCTCAAATCTAGCGTCAATCCCAGGCCATCAAGATTGTGAGCTCTACGTTCTAGCTTCCAGGCTATCCCATCCATCCCCCATCCACCAACCGATTAAAACATTGCTAGTGATGTGCTACATACAATCTTGTTAAAAATAAGCCAAGATCATTACAATAAAACCCTAAAGGGTGATGTCATCCCAATAAAAGGCTTCCTTGCCAATCTTGCCAAAGAGTAAAAAACCAATTAAAATTAATCCTAAATCCATTTTACATATCATAACTAAGTGGCTTACATCAGGACATCGTGATTATGCTAAAAGGAAAAACTCGGATAAGTCTACACAATAGACCTAAAATTGGAATGGGGAAATATATCACAGAGAGAAGATTTCTTAAAAAATTTGAAAAAATTGGAAATTTGCCATGAATTACGAAGAATACGTGTGGGACATACTGGACTGGCCGAGTCCGCTTGGGTCGGATTCTGCGACGCGATACAACACAGATTATAATCATCATCATCAGTCCGTGACAGTGGCGGTCGTGGAGGACGACAGAAAGACGATGCCGTGGTAAGGCCTACTCCATCCGTCTCGGTTCCTCGGGTTCTGGCGCAGTAGTGCCGGTGTCATTCATTTTTTTTTCCCTTTTGGTCCAATTCACTGATGTATGTCCATCCATGACTTGTTATGTGCACCTTCCCCGCTTTTGCACCTTCGTGTGTTCCCTGCAGTACTGTTTTTTGTCTGAGTTGTTGTGGCGGGGACGTGGCTGAACCATGTCCGCTTTTTTCTCTTGGTCGATGGTGATGAAGGGGTTTCTGTGGACCGCCTGCCGTGTTATTGACTCTGACATAATTCATTGGTCTTTTCGTTCTCTCCAGGATATGCCCTGCAGTTTTCTATGGTTTTTGTTTCAAATTGCCTGGATGCGCTTTGCTGTTTCAGCAGTCAATGTACAAGGTTTTCACTTCCGTACAGCAGGGTAGTCTTAATTAGGCTTTGTAGAGCTTTAGTTTGATTGGGAAACTAACTCTCTTTACTTTTCATATGGTGGTGAGTTTTGTCATGAAGATGTTGACATGGTTATTTGACCTTGATTCTGTCGTCTCGATCGCCACCTCCTTTGATGAGGTAGCGCCAAGGTATTAAAAGGTCTACCTTCCTCCAGTTGTTGGACGTTCTGTAAATTCGCGTAGAGTGGCCGGTTGCTCGTGCTATTCACAAGTTACTTTACTTTTCTCCGAGCTACCTCCATCCCATTGCTCCTGCTTCTGTTCTCAAGTCTTGTCGTAGGATCTTGCAGTGATTACTTCCGCCCATGAGGTCAATGTCATCGGCAAACGAAAGTGTGAGGGGGTCTGCCGCCAATGGAGATGGTTGGTGGAAGTCCATGGAGGGTCTCCTCATAATGTTTCCAAAGATCAGATTAAAAAGGACTGGAGATAACAGGAATCCTTGCGGACACCCACTGTGGTTTTGAAGTAGTCTCCGACCTGATTGTTCAGACACGGGGAGCTGCTGTACTGCTTACGGGTGTTGTATAGCGCTCTTGAATGGTTTGTCAATGTCATTCTTCAAGTATGCCTAAGCATTGCTGAGGACCGTGCCATTAGTCCTTCGTCGCCATAAGCTCTAGTCACAAAGCCTTCTTGAAGTCGATGTAGAAGGTGTGGAACGGTCTCTCTGATGTCGGAAGATGTTTTTTCCAAAATCAGAATGTTGCAGTTGTAAAAATCTGTTCGATTCGTGCTACGGCCTAGACTCCTGAACCAGGCTTTGTTTCCTCTGGCAAGGTGTTCTTCTGCTACTCCTTCTTGAGTCGATGCAAAATAACTCTTGAGCATGGTCTTGCTGGCATGGCTGATGAGGTTGAGTGTTCTCTGTATAGTTTGGGCATTGGCGACGTACGTCGCGCTCCCTTTCTTGGGTGGGGGTATGATGTTGAGTGGTTGTAGTCATTCTGCTATGGCCACAGTTTTGTCTCCCAATAATTCTGTTAGACAGATAGCTGGAACATGTGTGATGTCTGTTTCGCACCATGCTTGAGCAGCAGCTCAGCTGGTATGTTGTCGCGTTATGGCGGACTTTCATACTGGGCTACTGTCGGATGGCTTCTTCCACTTCTTCCCTCACGTATAGGTAATGGCGAGGGTACTCTTGATATGCTGCTTCCTCTTCTATTATGTCTTGTTGGTTGGACTTTAGGGTTAGTTGTATAGTTCTGAGCATGTACACAGTCCACCTGTTCAATGAAGTCTGGTTTCTGTTAAGGAGGTTTCCGGAGCTGTCTTCAATGATACTGGATGATGATTGGTTGAAGTGGTTTTGTGAGTTTCTTTCTGGGTGTTGTATGCCTTTTTACCTGTTGCCCACTTTCATGTTTTTTTTTTCGATCTTCATCACATTGATCACTGATCCAACAGCTTCTCGTGGCTTTAAACATCGGATTCTTCACAAGATGTTTTGTCTCCCGGTTATTCTTTAGGGTTGGAAGACTGGTTGGTTTTCAGTGCTCTTCTTGTATCGCAGAGGTCCAAGATGTCATTGGTAGTCCTATGGCTGGTAGTTTATTCCTCTGAGACCGAAGTACTCTTCTGCTGTTTTCTCGGACTGCACTCATTATAGTTGTTGGTGAGGTCATTGATGTCATTGTCAGGAGGGTTTAGTTGCGCAAACGGCCGCCAAGCTTAGATTGGCCGATCTCCTAACACCTGGATCTTTTCTCAGTTTGTTCCACGTCTAATTTGAAAGTGGTTTGCAGGCTGTTTGGTTTTCTTCAGCTTCATTTTGAATACCAAGCTGCACAAGGTCGTGGTCGCTGCCTATGTCAGCTCCAGGGTAGGTTCTTTGTTCTGGCTCTGTTGATGTGGATTGAAGCGCCGTGCGTGGTGTTAAGATAAAATCTATTTGGGTATGGATCTTGCGGTTTGGCGCATGCAGGTTGTTCTTGACTGCTATGTGGGGGTACTAGAGGGGTATTGGCAATGGTAAGTCTGTGGGGTGCTGGCAAACTCCAGCAGACGTAGTCCCTGTGTTGTTCTCATACAAGTTCCAAATGTGTGTACCAAACTGATTCGGCCCAATGGTTGTAAGAGTCAGGACATTCTTAACTCCCTATAATTCTTAACATCTACTTGCTATGTAGGTTCGAGTTAGCATTCCTTTTGTGCTAAAGGATCAACATCCTTTCTGTGCATAATTTCGCATTCTCATTCTCACTGTATTGATTGTATTGGTTTTGTTGCTGTGTTGCTTTGTAGTATCTTCCGGTGTACTTTGTACGCTTGCTTGTCTTACTGTGTTTGATATCTGTGTATTACTATGTGCACGCTCTGCTGTATCCGACGACGTTAGTGTGTGCTTTGTGTTTCATCCTTGCTATGTTGCTATGTGTGTATCTTGCTGTGTTGCTTTCTGTTTCCTTTTTGCTATATGCTTTGTTTCCTTGTGTGTTTTTGCTTGTTCCTTGTGCGTAACTTCTTTGTATCCTTGCTGCAGTTTGTTTACGATCCTTGCTTTCTTGCTGTTACATCTTGTTATCTTGCTTTGGATCCTGGCTGTGCTTCTTTGTATCCTTGTGCTATCTTGCATTTGTATCATTGCTATCTTGCTTTGCATCCTTTGCTGTGTGTCATTTATATCTTGCTATCGGCTTTGCATCCTTGCTTTGTATCCTTGCTGTGTTGCTTTGTATATTTGCTTGCTTTTGCTTTGTTTGCATGTTTTTTTCTGTGCTAGTGTATTCCCTTTTGGTGTTTGTTTGCTGTGTTTCTTTGCTGTGTTGTCTACTGTTGTATCTTGCTGTTTTACTTTCTTTGTATCTTGCTGTGTTATCTTTGTATCCTTGCTGAGTTACTTTTATCCTTGCTGTGTATTTTGTATCTTGCTGTGTAACTTTTCTTTGCTTCCTTGCAGTGTTACTTTGTATCGACTTGCTGTTGCACTTTTAGCTTTGTATCCTTGCTGTGTTACTTTGTAGCCTTGCTGTGCAACTTTCTTTGCGCCTTCCTTGCTGAGTTACTTTGGTCTCAGCATCGTTGCTTTTTTACTTTGTATTCTTGCTGTGGTGTTTTTATTTCTGTCATTGTTACGGTTGTTAGACATTGTCTGCATTGGTTGACCTGTGTTGATTTCTGCATGTTGCTGTGTTAGCATTTTGCCATGTTTGTTGTGTTGAGCAGAGTGTTTCTGCCATTGTTGTGTCGTGTTTGCTTGTTACGCCATTTCTGCCATGTCAGTGTTAGATTTGTTGCCATGTTGCTGTATTGTTAGCATTTCTGCCATGTTGCTGTGTTAGCAGTTCCGCCTGCCATGTTTGCTGTGTTAGCGCCTTAGTCTTTCGCTACATTTGTCTTAGTTTTGGTTATATTGCCCTGTTTCTTTCCACTTGTTAATATCTCTGTTAGCATTCCAGTCCTTTTTCAGTTTGCTATAATTGGTCTATTTGCTTGCCATGATTGCAATTGCTTTATTTTATTATAAGTTAGCTGACCTTAAACTTACATATGTTAAGTGTCCATATTTGGTTAGTAGTATTCGAGTGCTTTTGTAATTTTTCTCATGCACTTAACAGTAGAAGCATAGAACGTTCAACCACGCAACATCCTCTTCATGAAGAGGAAGGGATACTGTACATTCTCTGTCGAGACAAGAAACTGTTCTAAGTGTGACTTTGTGAAAATACGGATACGATGTTGATTATATATTGATATGTCCGCTTTAATGATGAAAATGGCATATTATACTATTGGAAAACCACCACTGTGTTGGAACTAAATGTCATTGTTTTATTTAATTGTAGAAAAAGATTCACTATGTTTACCTCATTTTGTTACGTTGTGTCGGATATATCTTTTGGACGAATACGGTAATCGACTTGCTCTGTACCATGAATCACTTAACATACGCCTCTCTTTAACACCCACCAATAGTTCTTTTATTCATTTTGCTGAAATGTCATAGTTATCTGTGGACAAAAGAACCCTTTGTCTGTCTTGACAACTCGAGCGATTTGTTGCCTTCAGTTGTTCGTAGACTATTAGTAGTGTTGATGTTTGTGTTAGTACTTGCTAGCGCGATGGCTGCATTTTCATATACAGTTCAATGGGGTTTTGAATAATAGTTGTGCCTCGCGTACTTACAAGTGTAATATTCTGCTGTGCTGTGTGTGTTGTCGATTGTGGAGTTGTGAGTGTTGTGTGTGTTGTGTGTGTGTGTGTGCGTGTGTGTATGTGTGTAATCAACAATAACAACAATAACTAAATTCAATAACTCGTTACTTCAGGTTTTTGCATGGCGACATTTTGGTCTCCCATTGGAACAACAGTAATCATATACTTCCATGTAAGTGTGAACATCACATAATTCAGATATCCAAACATATCGAAAGAAATAATCCAACTTTAAAATCGCACAACTAGGTTTAGTGTCATAAAAAAGAAGCTGCACCCTTTCAGAATCGATGGAAATCTGTAATATTACAGAGGAATACATTTTATTCGCAATATCAGCATATCGGGGGGCATACAAGTAAAAAGTGACAAAACATCTTCAATTTGTTGGCCATCCACTGAGAGCAGAATGGCATCAGTAATCGTTCTGTTTGCATATCGTGAAATTGCCCATTTAAAGGTAATTTGTTTGGACACTCAGCTCTAACATATTGCTGTAGTATCGGTATTCTAAAGATTCTATTCACATACATGTAATTTGCCTCTACAATAATGGGTGATAATCTAATGTTGTCAGGGCTATTGCTGATAGAGAGTCATGCCAATTTTTGGGGTACCATTTTGTGTATTTCGTATTTGGAATTCTTAATGAAGGATGAAGATTTCCCACAATTCGCATTGGCCGAGAAACATAACCAAATCCGTGGGTGCATAAAATCTTTCTAAATGTGTTATCCCAATTTATTCTCACTGCTTCATCTGTCTACACAACATTTGTAGCATTGTCTGGGTTATCTATGTTCAGGCATATCCAAATTGTTAGCGATATTTGATTACTCTAGTAAACAGTGTCAACAAAAATGGAATCTACCACAATTCGCCAAGGCAAATATTTTTTTAACATCTCTAGCCCAACCCTAGGACCATTTTTGCAAATTTTTACTGTGTGTGTGTGTGTGTGTGGTGTGGTGTGTGTGGTGTTCAGTGTGTGTGTGTGTGTGTGTGTGTGTTGTGTGTGTGAGTATCTGGGTGGGTGTTGTGGTGAACTCTGTGAGCGAGTGTTGGATTTTTTCAGTCATGATTCCATGTGTCTCGTGCGTGGAGTATATGGCATCTGTGCTTTCAAAAAATGGAGCCAATTTTTTTCTTCTTTTCCTGTGTCCATAATGGATGTTTTCCCTGTCATAGAAAGCTTTTTTCTCTAGAATTTTGCCAAGGACACTCTCTTGCTGCTGTGGTTTCTTTTTACTAGATCTGTATAATTGGTGTGTTGCAACATGAACCTCATTTCGTGGTTTTAACTGAAAATTTTTGGCAGCACATGACCACCACTGACAGCCTGGTGGATGAGGACAAAGTTTAGAAGCAAGTGGAGATCGTTCCGTGACTTCTGTGATTTCTAGGTGAGGAACTTACCTGTAAGAACAACGATGATGAGAAGTGGGGCAGGCTTAGAACTCACTGAGGAGTGGCCTATACCTTGAACTCACTGAGGAGTGGAATGTTTTATGAATCGCGACTGAGGCGATGGCTATTTACCATGAATACAGCACTGGAGCGTGGCTCCTATTAACCACTGAAATCACTACTGAGGAAGTGGCTTATACCTATATGAATCGACTGAGGATGTGGCCTATACCATGAACTTCACTGAGCGAGCTGCCCCTATACTCAGCAAGTGACTAAGGAAAGATACACCAGAACTAAGAGTGACCATTGCAATGAAATCTCTTTGGAGTAGACAACGCCATGGACTCATTGAGAAGTGGCCTATACCATGAACTCAGTACTTGTGAAGTGGCCTATACCATGAACTAAGTTATGAGAAGTGGCCTATACATGTAAGCTCCGGTCTACTGAGAAGTGGCCTATACCATGAAACTCTAGTTTGAGGAGTTGACTATGCCATGTAAACTCAGCACTGAGAGAGGCCTATTGCAGAACTCAGTACTGTAGGAGGTAAACTATGCCATGAACTACTACTGAGGAGTGTGGCCTATACCATGTAAGTCAGTACTGGGGGCCATGAATCTGCCTCTACTGAGGAGTGGCTTTCTCCATGATCACTCAACTATGTGTGCTAGCCGACTCAGCCAATGAACATCACTAAAGAGTAGACACATGGCCATGGAGGACTGAAGGCATGGAGTTGTTGCTATGATACTGACGCATGTTGTCTGTGTTTTTTGTTGTCTTTTTTTTTATATTTTTTTTTCCATTGCGAAGCCCCAACTGTGAGATGCCCCTTGTTCATCACTAAAACCAGGTTTCCATTATGAGCTTTCCTGATCATTTTCCCATGACACTACTTTTAGAAAGTGTCAGGTCTTTATACTGCATTTTCTAAATTTACTACAGAAGCAACTATCAGTGTGGTTCTGCATTATCATCAACACACCACACACACATCACAACACACACACCACACACCACAAACACCACACATAACGACACACTGTGCCACAAGAAAAGAGTAGACATATCACACCATCACACACACACCACAAACACACACCCTGGCTACACCTCCCTAGTAGATTCATGTGGTTGCACTGACACAAATCAAAGCTATCACAAAATAGATAATAAGTACACAAATGTCTTCACACACTTAGCTACTGAAGAAATTTTACACACTGATCTAAGCCATGAGTCTCTGTTATGACTCTACAACACTATATATAACTTGACTATAATTTTATATATATAAAAGCTTTAAGTCGTTAAGAGAAACATGAGTGCTTTTTTTAAAAATAGTCTTTTGGCTTTTGCCTTTTCAGAGATTCATCTGATTCAAGTTCAGAATAAACAATGATTTACTACCCTGGTCGGAATTGGCTTTGGGCTCATCCCTTAAGGCGCACACTTAGTGAAAGAGAAACGTCTTGGGGACTAGGGCCAGGAGCTGCAGCAGCACATACACAGTATCACAAGTTAATTTTTCAGGGACCCTATGCCTTCTGGTTAGCGCCAACATGTTCACAAGTTCGTCACTGTGGAGACCTATGTCAGATCTGCTGGAAGATAAGGGGTAGGTTGGTTGCATTATTTATCCAGCCCTAAGGGTGTGGTTGCCTTTCGAGTGCAAGTACATTTGTGATGAGGACTGTAGCACCTGCCAGGGAGGCATTGAGGTGCAGGCAGGGGCTGGATTTAAAAGTGTCATAAGATCGCTTTTAGCGGAGAGAGAGAGGGAGGTCATTCAGATCAATGGACCAGAAACAAAATTTTTTTTTTTGAGAAAGAGCTACGGCAGCATGGTGGAATTGGTTGAACTCAGGTATTCGTAAGGACAAGGGTGTCTGCAGGCAGAGTAGATAAAAACGGAAGGTGTGTACAAGTGATGGACATTCACAGAGGTAGACGGGTGGTGCTTTTGTTTGGTAAAGAATTTTGTAACAGAGTCGTACTGAATCTTATAGTTTACTCTCTGTGGGCACAGGGCGGCAGTGGAGAGATTGCCAATTCGGGCGGGGGCTGCTTGGGACATTCATGGAAATCTACTTGACAGGGGCTCTGGGTGGTCCGGTTTTGTACAGGTTGTTGTGGTTTTCTTGTATCTTTTGAAGTTTCTTCTTAACCAGGTTTGTACTTTATACGCATCGCGTTGTGTTGGGGCGTTACTAGAGGCTTTAAATATTAAAGTTAGAGTAATTAAGACAAGGTTTAAAGGTAGTTATCAGGTGTAATGCCGAGTTTCGGTTTTATTAATTGGTGATTTTTCAAATCATTTTTTTTTCGCTGTGTTTCGTTTATTAGATTGAGTCTGGAGTAACTATACGCCATGGGTTAATTTATTGTTTATTATTTTAATGATGTTGTGTGTGTCAATTATTAATATTAGTGTTTGTAAATTATTTTAATGTTTAATGGTGTTTTGTAAGGGTTGTAGCTCGGCCTGTGTTATGGTCATGTGCATGTATAATATGGTTAGATTATTTAAGTGTATAGTAGTAGTTTGACTATAGTGTGTTGTGTTTTGCTTAATTATTATTGTTTTGGTTTGTTTGTATTGGTTGTAATAATATGTAAGGGGAGATAAGAACTACGTTTTTAAGTATTGTTTTAGGGGTTAATGTTATTTTGTGATAATATTCGTATGGTTGTTAAACTTTATTTCTAATTCCTAAGGTTAACTTATTTCGTTTCGTTCGTTTTTAGTAATGTAAACGTAAACGTTAGTAGTAGTTTATAAAGAGTTGTGTCAGGATTGGGTTTTCTTTTGAGGTTTTAGTCGACCTGCAGAGTTTTGTATACGGCTTAAGGGATTGGATTCGATGCTGCTGGGGCAGGCCAGCTCCATGTGTTTGCACTATTCCTCCTGAAGAGGAAAGAATGCAGAGATGAGAGTAACAACATTTGGATGATGCATCGTGTGGGACAACACAATGTACTTTCGAGAAAAACCACTAGAATCGCTTGTAATTGATTAGTAGCATGGGGGGGGGACTGGCAGTACGATGGTACATGAATTTTTGCATAGAATGTGTGAGTGTGTTGTGTCAATTAATGTACCCTCTAGATATCACAGCTGTGATATCTCAGAGGAGACTGGATGAGATTACAAAGTTTTATTTATGAAGCTGTTTGTAATGGAGAGGTGTCTTTGGGTATTGGTTCCCTGCATATCATGGTTTTTCAGTTTTTTTTTTTCTATCTGCATAAGCTGTAATGTAACTTGTTCTGTATCATCCATTTTTGCGCAAATCCTTAATCAGCGTGGGGCGCCTATTGTAAAATATGGAGAGAGGACTATAAAGAAGAATATATCAAGAGTATCGACTGCGTGTAGATGTTATGAGAGTCATTGTATAAAAATGATGTATTGATCTGATGGAGCAGCGGTAATTTATGGACAGTGAAGCACAGTGTGTTTGAGAGGGTGTGAGTGGTGAATAAGTGTTCAGGTCCCAGAACAGTTTTCCTGTGGAACTCAACATTCCAAGGCTGGGCAAGATGGTACTGATTGCGATCTGATTATTGATTTCCTGAGACTGTATGGAATCGGTAGCAGTAAGGTCATGAACTAAACCTGAGGTAAGGGCCTGCTTTTTGTACCAGCGATTCACCAACTTTTTTTTTAAGAGTGGAGAGAAGAAATAGATTGTGGTCAATAGTTTGTCCAAAGGCTTGAAGATATAGTACCGATGTAATAATTAGTGTAGATTGAGAAATAAGTTTAATATGTAGGTATTTTAGCAGTTGTTGGATAATCAGTACGTGATACGCGAAAACTGGCCCAGAAAGGGAAAAAGGTTGAGTTAGAGTTTATAGGAAGTTTAGAAGCTATAGGTCTCAGGGTTAGAGGGATTCACCCCACTGGTATTATTATATGAGTTAAGTAGTTAGAACAGGACAGAGTAGTAGACTTCTAAACTGTTAGTAGGTAAGCTTCCTATCTATTACGCTATTAAGGTATACACAAGTTAAGAAGTGAAGTAGTTGAAAAGAAAGAGGATATAAGTAAGTAGAGTAAGAAAGAGAGCTTTTTCGCACAATCCGAGTCAGAGAGGAAGCGAGTGAATTCAGTAGAATAGAAAAGTTATTGAAGTATAAGTATAGAATGCAAGAGTGAGAACTGTAGAAGTGTTTGGTTTAAGGTGTGGACAGGGTAGTTTCAGTTGCTTTCCATTTGTGCTGTGGTTGACTAGATAGCCAGGACTGAAGACGGCCTGAAAACACAGGAAAGAGATGGTGGGAGTCGAAGGAGATGGTGGCTGAGCTATTTAGATCTACTTTTCAAGGACTTTTATTAGAGATAAAAAGGTAGGTTTGGCGGAAACAGGGCCTATAATTCTTCATAAATGGTTGGGGCTGGTCACGGGTCACATTCGCGAGTAGAGGTGGTTGACTTTATAGCATGTTTTAGAGCTGATCAATACGTCATGTTCCTTTGTCCAACTCCCCCCCCAGGAACATTTCCTGGACAAGAGTTTAAGTTCACATTTTTCGTGATAGTGGGAATATGATTAAAGTTGTGGCAGAGGCATTTTGTGCGAAAGAGAATTTAAGAAGAAGAGGTATTGATCAAGATCACAAGGATTTGGTTTTAGTCATTCCTTTCAGAATTATCTTGAGTTATTTCTTCCTCGCTTCGGGAATGGATGAAAGGATTAAGGAGAGGAGTGCATGCCAGAAGAATTAGGGAATCAGAAGTTGCATGGCTGGATGAGGAAGTCTGATCCGAAACTGTGGAGGCGAATGTTACTGTACTTTTGTCAAGTGTAGAATGCGAGAAAAGTATAGAAAGGATGTTCAGAGTGGGTACTCTGAAATAGAGAATGGGCAGAGGACATGGTATCAAGAACTTGAGAAGAGTAATACTTTGCTTTTGCGAAAAATGTTTATTAGGGTTTTAACTTTGTTGGGCTTAATTCTAGAACCTTTGACAAGAGTATAATACTTTGTTTTTTGCTGAATGAAATTAAAGGCTTTAACTTTGGTTGTTTTATGTGTATAACGAACAAGCTGTGTGCTTTATTTCGGTTTTTTGTTTTGCCTATGCTCTTGTTGATTGGCGTGTTGCGTTTTGCGACGACCAGGATGTCTAAAGGTTTTGTTGTATAATAGCTTGTGTACATGGTTTGCAGACATGGCCCTAACAGGGCAGGAGGTTATTGGGTCAGGTGTTGTGTAGAGGAGAGGAGCATGTTCAGACAATGAGTTGCTTTGAGGACAGTATAGTATTGCTTAAAAGTGTTAGTATTGGTCAGGGGCAGTGTGCAGTTAGGCGTTCGCCAGCTTGGGGAGAAGGGAATATGACAGTTTGATTATATATGGCCCTTGAAGGTTTGCGAGGAGGGTCAATTGACTTCTAGATGTTTTTTCTGATAGGCTTATGCAATGGCTGTGAGAAAGAAAAAAGAATGGCTAAGAAATGATCGGAGAGCCCGTTTTCGTCAGTGACAGATACAGCTCCTGATATGTTGAGCAAAAGATCGATGAGTCACTCAGGAACATGCCCAAATTAGGAACATGCCAAAAAGGCAGGGAGGAAGAGTGTGGGGGATGAGAGAATGGTAGTCTGTGTGGGAGATTTTTTTAAATTCTGCTCAGTAAACTTATTCATTCATTCTGCACACTGTCTGTTTGTACAAGTCATAAGAAGTAGGTAAACATTTGTAGATTCATCATTGTACTACCCCTCAGTTCCCCCCCCCCTCTGCCATGCCACCCCCTTCCATAATGCACAATGATACCATGCCTTGCTTATAGGCAGGGTTACACCTAAAAATAGATATCTGTGCTCTGTGAGTGTTGTATGTCTGTATCTCTCTAAAATACACACACACACACACACACACCACACACACATACAACACACTCACACACACACACACACACACAAACACACACACACTCACACTCAAACACATACATGCACATAGGTGCTTATTCCATTATCACGATTATTAAAGAATAAAATGAATAAAAATATATAAAATATAACATTACACAACACACAGGATACACACACACAATGCAAAAACACAGGCGCACTCACAATTCAAATCCCCCAACCACCACCACTAGAGTGCTTTCGCATAATTCATGTGCAGGCACACCACTGCAGTTGTACCTGCACGTGCGTGACACACCACACGCAGCCACACACACTAAAAACCACACACCTTTATTTACGCCTCAATGCACTGAAAGTACTAAGATCCTAGGCGATCATATTCATGAACCACCACAGCTTATGACGGGTTGGAGAAAAAGTTCTCTCAGTGCAAGGGAGGGTTTCCTGCAACAGACCACGATGTAAGGACTCACAGGACATGATGTCATTCTAGTGTCATAATGTGATATGATCCTCTTTAAATGTGTCTGGGGTGTTTACAACTCCAACGGCGTACTAGGGAGGTTAAGGGCTTATTAAGTAATTTTTAAACACAACCAAACAATTTTTTGTGGATTGTGTTAGTGACATCATGCATTGTGACAAGTCACGAATATTTCAAGGCCCAGCTAGCGATAGAGAACAGTTTCCGGACGTTTTAGAGCAAATTATAGGGGTCTGGGGTCGAAAATACCACCCCGACAGGGCGCATGGGGGAGTTAAAGGTTAAGCTATAAATGTAGTATACAAATCAGAGGTGTTGCGAGTCTTTCAGTGGTTGGTGGGTTCTGTGGGAAACACAAGCACTAACACTGCTCAATAAAGCACGAGCATCTTCATTTTATTCTACCATGGGAAAATGCTTAGTATTTTAACATGGAACGACGTAATCTCAACAGCCAAAATCTAGTGGACCATTCAAACGTTGGTGTCTAAGTGGCATTTGTTGTGCCAGATAAACTTTCCCCACCCATCCAGGCTGTTTGCTACTTTATTGTTATCCTAGCAACGCCATACTGACCGTATGAACTACAATATAATTACGACAAGAAATGAGAGAGAGAGAGAGTTTGTATGTATGTATTTATATATATATATATATATAATGTGAGTGTGAGTGTGTAATGATATTTTGGGTTAATTTTCAACTACCATAACCAAAATATTATTTTTGTGCAAAGCTACCTCCTAAAAAAAATCGTGGGGTGGGACCACCAGCTCCACCATTGTCCGCTGTGGTTAGCGCGTGGCTTTCTCTTCGGACTGGAGGTCGTGGGTTCGTATCCCATAAGTGTCATAGGGACTTTTCGGACTCTGGCCGACTTCTACCCAGGGTCAGTGTGTTGTGGGACCACACAGTCGAGCTTCATCTACTTTATGGAAGCGAGTTTTAGAGTATTGCTCAAATTACCTGACCAACACTGCAGGTGTTTGTATATCTTGGGCCTGGTTGACTCTGGGATATATTATGATAAATGTGTGGGGAGTAGGTGACTAAGGCAAAGCATTAAAACCATAAAAACTCACCTGTCCAAAAACACAGAAATGCTGCAAAATCAAATTCTGGTAATGAAATGAGCCTAGATCTACTACGTCAGATAATGATGTTCTAGGCATTGCGTGATTTTTTTTTAGGATTCTATAAGTTCTCCAAAGGATATATCAAGTATGATACTGTGTGGAAACTGGGGATACTCTATGGAGTTTTAACATAATGAATGTCTGTTAATTTATTATGGCTTTGATTTTATTTGCATTGCGCGATTGGAGGTAACATTCTTTTATATTTGTTCCTTTGTTTGTGTTTACAATTGTTAATCTGCACAAAAACGATTGTCTTTTGCAGACTTTGAATGACTAGGTGTGGGAAGGACTATGGAAACAATGTGCCGCAACATCTAAGCTAACGACTTCGTATCTTTCATCCATATAAGTTAAAAGAGAGAGTAGGCTACACCAACGGTGTGTTCAGCTTCCATAATAGCAGTTCACAAAGTCCCACTGTGTAGTCTAATGCCATTTATATGAGATGGATTAGGCTGTCCCCGGAGACCTACCATATGGGTACAGGGGGGGATGGTACCAACAAATGCACGTCTCACGAAGCAATCTGAGAATCAAGATTGAGATAATGAAATACTCCACTGGATGAGAAGTTCAAGCGGTATAGAGTTTTTTTCAAGTACATGGACAGATGAGCAGACACACTTTTGGCTTACAGAGGAATTTTAGGCCATGAATCCCCTTTCAATCGAACTCTGATGCTGAAATGCACAAGTGGCCTGGTCCATTATATAGCTTACAGACCTGGAACCATGGACCCATGCAAAAAAAATGCAGCTCTTGAGGCTAGCAGCGTATGGATCATAAGAAATTATGGAAACACAGTATACAAGAGTTGCTGCCACAGTATACATATGGCCCTACTCTTCCAAAGAAAGAAATGGTTTCGTAGGTTTTTAACGTGTAACACGATGTTACGGCGTGGGTTCCATGTATAGAGACCAATAGTTACTATTTCATCCTCATGACTTTTCAGAGAGTTAGAGTTGGTACTGATGTTAATTCTGGGTGAAAAAAAACAATCCTCAAAGGGTATTGATGGTGGTGGCTGAATCATGCCATCAGGTTGCGGTCAATGCTCTACCACCAGACAATTCCCTTCCCTTTTTTAGGGCTGTGGTAGTTTTTTATTTTTGCATCTAATGTCTAATGATATCAATTGTGTGATTTGCTGTATTATGGTATTTTCCTAAGGTAATTTCTACTCTTTTGTTTTTGTTTCAAGTTTGGCAACCACTTGGTACACAGTTTTGTAACTTTCTAGTAGTTACATTGCATGTGTAGCTTTATTCAGTACATCAGTGAGATTAAAAAGCCGCAGGACCTTGTGGGAACACCATGCAGAAACCATCAGTAGTCTGCACACGGTGAACCTGTTCTCCCCTTCACAGAGTTGGTCATTGTGTATGGGTGGAACAGACTCACATTTACACAGCTTCATGCATCGAGAATAGGTGTAAAACGCGGCATCAAACGCTTTATTCTTACTTGCAACAGTTTAATATCATTTCATATTTGTAAAAAACAAGAGAATAATTCTGCTTAAAACGTCATCATTAATTTGAAAAACAACAAAACAGTTACAAATGTTTGCTGTAGAGGGGAACTTCTGGAATTCTGTTTCGTCTTCTTCTCAGATTTCTCGTACAACCAAAATGCTCTGTCCCAGTTGAGTGTTTTGTGTGGGATGTTCTTCATAGCAGCTTTCTTGACATTTAATTGCATGAAGCAGTTTCAAGGTCAACTAGCAGGCTGCTATTTTGGGCTTTGTTTTAGGTGGCATTTGTCCCTGGTGAGTTCGGATTCTATAGTTTGTTTAAACTATTCAATAGTTTAGAACAATGCAGCTCTATTACTGAATTGAGACAAGCAGTGCGCTATGAGTTATCTTTTCTTCCCCTTTGTAGGGAAATGTTACATGTGCTCACTGTAGAATCCCCAATGGGCTTAGATTCACGACACACATCACACGACACACCAACACACACACAGTCACCACACACTCACACACACACACACACACAGCACAGACACACACATATATTAGATATATTAGATATATATATAGATTACTAATATATTAGATATAGATTTAGATATTTTATTACTAATTATAATAGGATGTGTTTCCTTTTTTTCATTTCTCAGTTTGTGTCACATGTTCCAGTCTCACGATGGCACCTACTATTCACAATGGTGAACAGCGGTTAACTGAGTTAACACAAAGGGCCTTGTTTATGTCTAGAAGGACTCTCAGTGGAGTGGGCTTGGCTCGATTTAACTCCAAGGGTAAAGGCCCCTGAAAGTTGGTTTGTAGCTCAAATCTAGCGTCAATCCCAGGCCATCAAGATTGTGAGCTCTACGTTCTAGCTTCCAGGCTATCCCATCCATCCCCCATCCACCAACCGATTAAAACATTGCTAGTGATGTGCTACATACAATCTTGTTAAAAATAAGCCAAGATCATTACAATAAAACCCTAAAGGGTGATGTCATCCCAATAAAAGGCTTCCTTGCCAATCTTGCCAAAGAGTAAAAAACCAATTAAAATTAATCCTAAATCCATTTTACATATCATAACTAAGTGGCTTACATCAGGACATCGTGATTATGCTAAAAGGAAAAACTCGGATAAGTCTACACAATAGACCTAAAATTGGAATGGGGAAATATATCACAGAGAGAAGATTTCTTAAAAAATTTGAAAAAATTGGAAATTTGCCATGAATTACGAAGAATACGTGTGGGACATACTGGACTGGCCGAGTCCGCTTGGGTCGGATTCTGCGACGCGATACAACACAGATTATAATCATCATCATCAGTCCGTGACAGTGGCGGTCGTGGAGGACGACAGAAAGACGATGCCGTGGTAAGGCCTACTCCATCCGTCTCGGTTCCTCGGGTTCTGGCGCAGTAGTGCCGGTGTCATTCATTTTTTTTTCCCTTTTGGTCCAATTCACTGATGTATGTCCATCCATGACTTGTTATGTGCACCTTCCCCGCTTTTGCACCTTCGTGTGTTCCCTGCAGTACTGTTTTTTGTCTGAGTTGTTGTGGCGGGGACGTGGCTGAACCATGTCCGCTTTTTTCTCTTGGTCGATGGTGATGAAGGGGTTTCTGTGGACCGCCTGCCGTGTTATTGACTCTGACATAATTCATTGGTCTTTTCGTTCTCTCCAGGATATGCCCTGCAGTTTTCTATGGTTTTTGTTTCAAATTGCCTGGATGCGCTTTGCTGTTTCAGCAGTCAATGTACAAGGTTTTCACTTCCGTACAGCAGGGTAGTCTTAATTAGGCTTTGTAGAGCTTTAGTTTGATTGGGAAACTAACTCTCTTTACTTTTCATATGGTGGTGAGTTTTGTCATGAAGATGTTGACATGGTTATTTGACCTTGATTCTGTCGTCTCGATCGCCACCTCCTTTGATGAGGTAGCGCCAAGGTATTAAAAGGTCTACCTTCCTCCAGTTGTTGGACGTTCTGTAAATTCGCGTAGAGTGGCCGGTTGCTCGTGCTATTCACAAGTTACTTTACTTTTCTCCGAGCTACCTCCATCCCATTGCTCCTGCTTCTGTTCTCAAGTCTTGTCGTAGGATCTTGCAGTGATTACTTCCGCCCATGAGGTCAATGTCATCGGCAAACGAAAGTGTGAGGGGGTCTGCCGCCAATGGAGATGGTTGGTGGAAGTCCATGGAGGGTCTCCTCATAATGTTTCCAAAGATCAGATTAAAAAGGACTGGAGATAACAGGAATCCTTGCGGACACCCACTGTGGTTTTGAAGTAGTCTCCGACCTGATTGTTCAGACACGGGGAGCTGCTGTACTGCTTACGGGTGTTGTATAGCGCTCTTGAATGGTTTGTCAATGTCATTCTTCAAGTATGCCTAAGCATTGCTGAGGACCGTGCCATTAGTCCTTCGTCGCCATAAGCTCTAGTCACAAAGCCTTCTTGAAGTCGATGTAGAAGGTGTGGAACGGTCTCTCTGATGTCGGAAGATGTTTTTTCCAAAATCAGAATGTTGCAGTTGTAAAAATCTGTTCGATTCGTGCTACGGCCTAGACTCCTGAACCAGGCTTTGTTTCCTCTGGCAAGGTGTTCTTCTGCTACTCCTTCTTGAGTCGATGCAAAATAACTCTTGAGCATGGTCTTGCTGGCATGGCTGATGAGGTTGAGTGTTCTCTGTATAGTTTGGGCATTGGCGACGTACGTCGCGCTCCCTTTCTTGGGTGGGGGTATGATGTTGAGTGGTTGTAGTCATTCTGCTATGGCCACAGTTTTGTCTCCCAATAATTCTGTTAGACAGATAGCTGGAACATGTGTGATGTCTGTTTCGCACCATGCTTGAGCAGCAGCTCAGCTGGTATGTTGTCGCGTTATGGCGGACTTTCATACTGGGCTACTGTCGGATGGCTTCTTCCACTTCTTCCCTCACGTATAGGTAATGGCGAGGGTACTCTTGATATGCTGCTTCCTCTTCTATTATGTCTTGTTGGTTGGACTTTAGGGTTAGTTGTATAGTTCTGAGCATGTACACAGTCCACCTGTTCAATGAAGTCTGGTTTCTGTTAAGGAGGTTTCCGGAGCTGTCTTCAATGATACTGGATGATGATTGGTTGAAGTGGTTTTGTGAGTTTCTTTCTGGGTGTTGTATGCCTTTTTACCTGTTGCCCACTTTCATGTTTTTTTTTTCGATCTTCATCACATTGATCACTGATCCAACAGCTTCTCGTGGCTTTAAACATCGGATTCTTCACAAGATGTTTTGTCTCCCGGTTATTCTTTAGGGTTGGAAGACTGGTTGGTTTTCAGTGCTCTTCTTGTATCGCAGAGGTCCAAGATGTCATTGGTAGTCCTATGGCTGGTAGTTTATTCCTCTGAGACCGAAGTACTCTTCTGCTGTTTTCTCGGACTGCACTCATTATAGTTGTTGGTGAGGTCATTGATGTCATTGTCAGGAGGGTTTAGTTGCGCAAACGGCCGCCAAGCTTAGATTGGCCGATCTCCTAACACCTGGATCTTTTCTCAGTTTGTTCCACGTCTAATTTGAAAGTGGTTTGCAGGCTGTTTGGTTTTCTTCAGCTTCATTTTGAATACCAAGCTGCACAAGGTCGTGGTCGCTGCCTATGTCAGCTCCAGGGTAGGTTCTTTGTTCTGGCTCTGTTGATGTGGATTGAAGCGCCGTGCGTGGTGTTAAGATAAAATCTATTTGGTTATGGATCTTGCGGTTTGGCGCATGCCAGGTTGTCCTTGACTACTTGTGGGGATAGAGGGTATTGGCAATGGTAAGTCTGTGGGTGCAGGCAAACTCCAGCAGACGTAGTCCCCTGTTGTTGTTCTCTCCAGTTCCAAACTGGTCAACTGTTCCGGCCCATTGGTTGTAAGACTCAGGACCTACTTTGGCGTTAAAATCCCCTTGAATGATGATGTCTTTCTTGGGTATCTTCATAATGGTCTCTTCAAGATCTTCGTAAAATTCTTCTACTTCTTCATCTGCATGGTCAGATGATGGTGCATAGATTTGTATGATGGTGATGTTCTTGGGCTTGGCCGACACCCGGATGCTGATAATCCTGCTGGAAGCCGGTGTACAGCTGATAATGCACCCCACTACTTCCTTTCTGACTATAAATACCACTCCATGTTGGTGATGTTTCTCTTGACCACTGTACCAGATCTTGTTGCCTTCTTCAGTCATTGTCTCACCAAATCCTGTCCTTCTCACTTCTCCTAGTCCAATAATGTCCTATTTATAGTGGCTAAGCTCATACTCTAGTTCTTTTGATTTTTCCGCACTGGTAGAGTGTACGGACGTTCCATGTACCAATGGTGATCTGTTCTCTAGGGAGCTTAAGTAATGTTTTAACTCCAGTAGCTGACTTGTCACTTCCACCCTGGTGTTGATCAATGGAAAGCGCGGTCATTGGTAACCCGGGCCTCGTCCAGTCCAGTATCATATTGGCTTTGCATCTGTCTTTCATGTCTTTTCTGTGGGCTTAGGATATTCCTTGGTGGCGCCAATCTCCTCTCCAAGTCTCCATATATTTTTTTCTTTCTATTGGGATTCCTCCCCAACATGCGACAGGTTGTATTGGGTTACATGGATACCAGTAGCAGTAACAGAGAACTTCTCTGACTGACCTGACAAATGTCAAGTTACAACTGTGCAACTGTTAAAGGTAAAGGTGTTCCCATAACCTATGTGGTCTAAGGGAGCGAGGCGTCAGAGAACTCAGCTTCTCCAGGGGCCAGCATATTGAGGGCGGCGCCCATCCCCTCTCCCTCGCTGCTTTACCTTCCCTGACCGTAAAGAGGGCAGGTACTCATTTACAGCTGGGGGAACTGTACTGAAGCCAAGGCGCACAAACGGTCAGCCATCCAAGTGGTAACCACCCTTGACGCTGCATAATCTTGGCTGGGGGGAAAGCGAGCGCCCCGATCACTGAGCTATCCCGTCCCCTTGTGCAACTATAGATAGTGCAATTCGAAATCTGTCCAATCCAATCCTGTTGTTTATAGCTCCGCCAAACACAGAGGCCATTTCAGGGCTGTCACCTCGTAACATTTTAAATCTCATATTTAAAATGTGCAACTATGTACAGATTAAAATAGACCATAAAACCAACTCTACTAAATCTAAATCTCTTGAAATCTTTTTAATCTAAATTAAAACTGCGCAACTACAGAGTCTAAACAAGATTAAAACGGGGTATAAAATCCAACTCTACTATCCTTCCCTGCATTAACGCCCTGACCAAACCATAAGGAGAAGACCAAACCACAGAAGAAGATCACAAACTATGGTATAGTGGCGACGACTCCAAACACCAACATGGAGTAGGATTTCTTGTCAACAAGAAGAGGACTAACAGTGTCATCAGCTGTACCCCAATCTCAAGTAGACTGATCTCCATGCGTATCGCAGCAAAACCACACAACATGACCATCATACAAGTCTATGCACCAACATCAGACTACGATGATGAAGCAATTGAGCGTTTCTACAAGGATTTGGAGAGCGTCATCAAATCAACTCCAAAGAAGGACTTTCTCGTGATTCAGGGCAACTGGAATGCCAAGATCGCACCTGACGCCTATGACCAATGACCAGGGACAATAGGCCGTTTTGGCGTGGACGAAACCAACGATAGAGGTCTCAGACTTTTGGAATTCGCAAGCAGCCACAATCTTACTGTCGCCAACACCCTATACCCCCACAAGACATCAAAAAGAACGACGTGGCACTCACCAAATGGAAAGATACACAACCATATTGATTACATCTTGGCCCCCAAACGATTTAAGTCGAGCATCAACAAAGCCCAGACAAGAACTTTCCCTGGCGCTGATATCGGCAGTGATCACAACATGGTACTAATGACCCTACAGATCAAGCTGAAGACCAAGAACCAGAAGAGAAATCCCCGTTTGCGATTCAACATAGAAAAGCTGAAGGACCCCAAAGTCGCTGAAATCTTTAAAGCTGAGATAGGGGGCAGATTTGCAGCATTGAATTTCCTCCAAGATGACATCAACAACCTCACTGCGACCTTCAGCAAGACCATTCAGGAGACAGCGATGGAGATCTTTGGGAAAGAAAGGAAAAAGAACCAACCGTGGGTTACCAACGATATCCTGGACCTGTGCGATCAACGTAGGGAGCTAACGCCAGACAAGAACAAAAACCCACAAACGGCCAAAGAGTATAGAACAGTCAACAGGTCAATCAAGAAGAAGATGACTGAGGCAATGGGGAACTGGATGTCAGAACAATGCTCCAAGGTTGAGAAGGCAATGGCGAAAGGAGACAGCAAGGAGGCGTACCAGACCATCAAAATACTAACCAAGTCCCAGCAGCCAAAGACCTCCGTTATTGAAGACAAAGACGGGTCAGTCCTTACAGAGAGCGCCACTATTATGAATAGATTGACAGAAAATTGCAGCGACCTGTACAACTACAAGCTGAAGGCTGATCCAAACAAACTTCACGAGCAAGATCCCAGACCATCGGATCCTGAAAGCACACAGGTGCTGGAGGAAGAGGTAGAAGAAGCAGCAAGATCCTTGAAAGGAGGCAAGTCACCAGGGATTGACAACATCCCAGCTGAGCTCATCAAGTGCGGAGGCCCAGAGATGATCAAGGCACTAACAATCATCTGCCAACGCATCTGGACCAGCAAAGAGTGGCCTGAACAGTGGACCCAATCCATCATAGTTCTACTTCCAAAGAAGGGAGACCTGAAGAAGTGCCAAAATTACAGAACAATCAGTCTGATAAGCCATCCAAGCAAAGTTATGCTACGCATTGCCTTGAACAGACTGAAACCACAAGCAGAAGAAATCCTACCAGAAGAACAGGCAGGATTCAGACCAGGTCGAAGCACTGTCGAGCAAATCTTCAACATCAGAATGCTCATAGAGAAGCACCTCCAACATCAACTACAGCTCTACAACAACTTCATTGACTTCAAGAAGGCCTTCGACCGAGTGTGGCAAGAAGCTCTGTGGCAAGTCATGAGAGACTATATAACTTCGACGAGGACCTGATTCAAGTCATCCAGGCGCTGTATGACAGCTCCCACAGCGCAGTCCTCATGGGTGGAGAAATCGAGGACTTCTTCCGGACTTCAGTTGGAGTTCGACAAGGCTGCCCGCTATCCCCCGCTCTTTTCAACGTGTTCCTGGAGAACATCATGCAGGAGGCCCTCCTTGACTTCAAGACCATAATCACAATAGGAGGAAGGCCAGTCTGCAATCTTCGATTCGCAGACGATATTTATCTCATGGGCCGCAGTGAAGAAAAACTCCAGGATCTCACCACCAGACTGGAAACATCAGCCAATGATCACGGTATGGAGATCAGCACGGAAAAGAGCAAGATCCTAGTGAACAGTTCCACACCGACCACTCCCACTAGCATCAAAATGAGTAGCGAGACACTAGAGGAGGGTGGAAACTTTCAAGAACCTTGGAGCAGTCATCACCAAAGAAGGTACGAGCACACGAGAGGTGAAGATCAGACTTGCAATGCCACTCTCCTCCATGACTAAGCTGGCGAAAGTGTGGAGAAACCATAACATCAGAACTCACACTAAGGTCAGACACTACAAGGCACTCGTCACATCCATTGCCTTGTACAGCTGTGAAGCATGGACACTCACTGCCGATTTAGAACGTCGCATTCAAGCCTTTGAGATGAAGTGCCTCAGGCGGATCATGAACATCACCTACAGAGACCGTAAAACCAACGACTACGTCTGGCAGCAGATTAAGGCACTGGCTGGCAAACAAGAACCATTGCTAGATACAGTCAAACGGAGGAAATGAAATGGTTTGGCCACACAACAAGGCATAACAGCCTGTCAAAGACAGTCCTACAGGGAATGGTGGAAGGAGCAAGGAGGCAGGGACGACCACGCAAAAGCTAGATATCCAACATCAAGGAGTGGACCGGTCTCACTGTACCAAACCTCCTGAAAGCAGCCCAGGACAGAACCATTTGTCGGTCCACTTGCAGCGTCCGTGCGGGTACCCCAACGGTCGTCCCAAAAAAGGGAATTTTTAAACTTAAACGGGAAATTAAAAATTTTGGCCACCCTTTTTTAAAATGCAAAAAAAGCCTAAAATTTTAAAAAAGGTGCGGACGCCACCCAAAACCCACAGTACCAATTTTTAAGGAGTGGCCGGCCTAAACGGTTAAAAAACCCCCTTTTAAAAGAGAAAAACCTTAACGGAAGAAAGTCGGGCCCCCAAGGATTTTTAAAAATAACTTAAACTTAAAAATTCCAAACTTTTAAATGAACCCCAAAAAGGGATATTTTCCCATTTTCCCAAACCCATTAAAACCTCCTTTTGGAAAACGGCGACCTAACGGGTCAAATTTCCCTTTTTAAGTTTTTTGTTTTTCCAAGGGAATTAGTGGAACCCTGAAAATGGGAAAAGCTTGTTTTAAATTTTTTTTCAAATGGCCTTTTTAAAGTTATGTTTTTAAAATTGAAATCCCACTGGAAAAGGGGAACACTTTCAAAGGTCGTCCTCAAGGAAAATCGCCCCAATTTTCCAACTATTGGAATCAACTTCGTTTCAACCCCAATGGCCCGTTTTAAAGGGCATTTTAAATCCGGTGTACCGGCCGGGGAAATGTTTTTCTTTTTCAAAAGGGCTTGGCTGAACTTTTGGGAAACTCGCTTTTGGGGAAATTTTTTTAATGTAAACCTTGGAAATGGTTTTTTGTGCACGGCGGGGGAATTAATTTTTTGGGTGGGTAAAAATTAAGGGGCTTTTTGGGGTAGTTTTTTTTAAACTTTTTCCCAATTTGGTGTGGGGGAAATTTCATATTTGTGGGGGAAAAAAAAACCGAATTTATCAAAAATAAAGGAAAAGGGAAGCCCCCATAACCAATAAGGTCTTGGGGGAGCGGGGCGTCAGAGACCCACTTTCAGGGCCACCCAATTGAGGGCGCGCCCACTCCTCCCCCTCGCGTTTTAACCTTCCTGCCCCAAAAGAGGGCGGGTCCCCTTTTTTACAGCGGGGTGAACGGGGGAATGTAAACCAAGCGCGAAAAGGGTCACCCAAACCAAACCCGGAAAACCACGCTCGCCGCTGCTTAAAATTGGCTGGGGAAAGCGAGTGCCCCGCCCCACTGACAAACCCGCCCCCTTTAAACTTCCCACGCTGATTAAAAAAAAGGAATGCAGGGTTTAATTACTGACTACAAGGACGGGGGAAACAAAATGCTTTTCGAACTCTCCTAAAAAAAACTCTGACAAAAATAAAAAAAGGGTTTAAAAAAATTTTTTTCTAAACCAAAAATTCAAAAGTAAAGGAAAAAAAATACCAAAAGGCAATCTAAAAAAATAAAGTTTCAAAATCTAAAAAAAATTGAAACTTTAAAACCCCGTTTCAAACAAACCTTAATGATAAAAAAAATTTAAAGGGCACTGTATTAAAGGCATCTTTAAAGGGTCAAAGTAATCATTACAATCCCGAAGGGGACTCTGCAACAGCCGTTTTTAAAAAATCATAAGGGGGGGAAAAAAACCCGGAAAAATCTACCGGGAAAAATGTAATTGCAGCTGTGACATGCTAATAATTAAAATAAGAATGGTCTTTTTTAAAATTTAAGTTATTCCCCAAAATTTGCAAAATGCATTTCCTCTTTTTTGGGTTTTAAAACCAAATTTCGAAATCCACCAAAAACCCAAAAGGGAAACCCAAAATTGCTTAATGCAGTAAAAAACACTTTTTTTTTTAAAACAAAAACCTTTTTTCTAAAAAAAATTTTTCCCCTTGTGCATGTAGACAATCAATTCACCTGTCAAAAACTGAAATAATTTTTGGGTGTTTTTAAATATCAAAACACACACCCCCCACCGGGGAAAGTAAAAAAAAAATACACACAAAACCCCCAAAACCACACACAACACACACCAAACCCCCAAACCCACCCCCCTCACAAAAAAGGAAAAAATTTGGAAGACAAAAACCAAGGCCCCGTGGGGCGAACGCACGAAAAAACGGCACCCCTTAAAAAAACCCTTTTCGCTATTGGGAAGAGGGGGCCCCATTTGAAAGGGGGGGGAAAAAAAAAGAAAAAAAATGACAAAACTGCTTTTAAAAAAAATGGTGAATGGATTAAAAAAGGAAAAAAATAATGAAAAAAATTCCAAAAAAAGCCAGAAAAAAAAACCCCAAAACCAAAAAAAATTAAAAAAACACCCAAACCACACACACAAAAACACACCCAACCCCACAACCCCCCACACACACACACACCAAAAAACCCCAAAAAAAAAGGTTTTCCCAAAACAAAACACTTTTTTTTTTGAA
This sequence comes from Rapana venosa, assembly GCA_028751875.1. Lineage (NCBI taxonomy): Eukaryota > Metazoa > Mollusca > Gastropoda > Neogastropoda > Muricidae > Rapana > Rapana venosa. The sequence continues at coordinate 54,972,182 of CM054155.1, forward strand.
ACAATATAAAAAGGCAGGGGGCCCCGGGTACAGAGCTAAAACTCAAACCCGGAGCCATCCAAAAAAAAAGAAAAACCAAAACATCCTTTAAAAAAAAGGCAAAAAAACAAAAGCACTCTAAAGTCCACCCCTAAAGGATCTAAACTTTCCCAGTAAGAGAGACTAAAGTACCTACTTTTGGGGCCAGCCTTTCCCCTGCAGTTTTGGAACAGAATTAAAGGGAAACCCTGCGGTAAAATGTAAAATTTCTAAAAATTTAGAAACCATGCTTAGGGGGACCCTTGAAAATTTTTTTTTCAAAGACAAGCAAAATTTTTAAAAAAAGGTACCTCCTCCACCACCCCTTGCTTTCAAAAACACCTAAAAACAAAAAAAAGGGAAATGATATTTTATGGTGAAAACCATCAATGGTATAAATTTTTCAGAGAAATCTTAGATCAAATGATGCCAAAAGGGGCAGCTTTAAAAAGAAACAGACGACAGAAAACGCCCCTCGGGGGTTTCAGAAAGTTTTAAAATTTCAAAAAAAAACCCAAATTCACCAAAAGACGAAGAATTTTGAAAGATCTTAAACCCGGAAAAACTGGGGAAGAAAAATAAAATTTCAAGGGAGTTTCCCACATCCCTTAAAGGCACTATCTGGACGTTACAATCCCAATTTTTAAAATAACCCAAAAAATCCGCCTTTTGATTTTTTCCAGGTAACTCAAAAATACAAACACACAAAAAGCACAATTTAGGAAAAAAAACAGTTTCCAAACCATTTTAAAACATGAAAGTTTGGGGGGAAAAAAAAAAAACCAAAATTTTTGAAATCCACAAGTGTTTACAATTTAGTGGGGTTTCTAACACGATTGCCAACTTTAACCATTTTAAGTTACTTTGCCTTTTGGAAAATTTGGGGTTCCAAAGGGGATTATTTTTGCTCAAAAAGTTGTAAAAAAAGCCTATCCCCTTAATTTTGGGGAAATTTTGGGGAAAATTAAAAAATAACCAAAAATCCCAAAAATTTGTTTAAAATTTTATGATGCCCTTTAAGAAATTGTTTTAAAAAGTTAAAAAAATAAAAAAAAAACCCAAAAAAAAAACCTTTACCCCTTTGTTTTAAAGGGAAGGAACCTTTGGGGAATGTTTCCACCATTCAGAAAAGGCTTTTTTAAATTTAAAACCCTTGAAAAAACCAGTTTAAAAAAAACACAACTTACCCCCCCAAAAAAGTTAAAATATTTTTTTAAAACTAATTTAAGTGAATAAAAAAGGGGATTTTAGAAACCAGCAATTCAGAAAACCCTTTTTTTTAAAATGTTTTAAAATTGTAATTTAAAAAAATTTTAAAAATTTTCCCCCACCCTAAAAATGATTTTTTTGAAAAAAATTTTTTAATAAAAAAAAAGATTCCCATTTTCCCTTTGGTTAAAAGGGGTTTCTTTTTTTTAAAAAAAAAAAAAAAAAAAAAAACCTGGGGGGTTTTTGTATGATGAAATTTCTGTCCCTTTTTCCTCATGATATTTCCCAAACCTTACCACCTGAAATCCACTACATTTTAAAACATGGCGGGAAAGGGAAATTTGACACAACAAACACATTGATTTTCCCAAAACCCTAAACTAGTTAGAGAGGCATTTAAAAAACTTTTTTGTTCAAGTATTTTTGCCTTATAAATCAAAACTATTTATTTTTTTAATAACCTTAAAAAAACTCCAAAAACAGCAACCCTGACTCTTTGTAAGCGATAAGAAATTTGAAATTTTAATATATAAATTTTAAGATTGGTTTTTAAAACTCCCGTTTCTTGCCACTTTTTTTTTTCACCTTGTCAGCCCCAATGCCCCCAAAGGGACGAAAGGGGGACATGAAAAAGATCCACAGAATTTTTTTCCCCTCTTCACAAACCTGAGTGGTCAGGGGTTTTGCGGGGGTTTGGGCGGCCCCATTCTTTATGTTTTTCCCCCCAAATTTTTCCCTTTTGGGGGGGGGCCTTTTTCTTCTTTTTCCCTTAAAGGTTCCCTGCAAAAAGGTTTTTGCAAGGTGTTTTTCTTGGGGGCCCAAACCACATCATTTTTCTCCTCTTTAATGGTGGAGAGAAAGGGGTTTTTGGGGGCCCTTTTTGATTCTTCTTTCATATATTTGTTGTTTTGTTTTCTTTTTTTAAAAATTTAGGAGTCTTCTGGGGACTTTTTTCCCTCGAATGTTTGGGTTTTCCCCTCTCTACTCTCCCTGACGGGGCCAGTTTCCCCACCCCAAATGGGATAGAACCACAGGGTTTTGTAGAGGAGAAATTTTTGCAAAAAAATTTGTTGCTTCGGGTACCCCTCTCGGTCTGGCTAGACAGATTTCTGTTTCGACTTTCATTTCCCTTGTTTAAAGTCCCCATTTTTTGTTAGGATGGAGCCTAAGTTTTTAAATTTTGGCTCACCCCCCTTCCAGTATTTCTCCATTCATTTATTTTCCGTGCTGTCAAATTTACGCAGTTGACCATAAACCTTTAATTTCTCTTTCTAAACCCCCCCCCAAGCCGAAGAAACTCGCTCGATCTGATGACTATCTGTGATTTTTTGCGTTCTTGTTTGTTTCCGCCCATGAGGCAATGTCATCTGAAAATCTGAGGTTTGAAAAAGGGGCCCTTCCCCCAAAAGGAAGAGGGAAAGTGGGGGTTTTTTTTTTCCCAGTTTCCCCCGTCATAAAGTTTTCGGGGAAGATTTTTAAAAAGTACGGGGTTAAAAAAGGCACCCCTGGGGGCCCCCAAACCCGGGTCGGAAAGAACTCCCCCAGGGAAATGTTCATAAAACTGCACTTTTGCGTTCCCCGAACAGGGGGGGGCCTTGATCCCTTTAAAATGAGGAGTTTTCAATGTTGAAGTGCCTAAAGTACTTCCCAGACCGTAAAGCCACCCCCCTTTCAAAGGCCTTTTTGAAGTTTTTATGAAAATTTTTGAACAAGTCTTTTTGGTTTTGGGAGGGTTTTTTCTATCAGAAGTTCTCAGATTGAAAATTTGTTCCATTTGGGGCTGCTTTTGGCCCTAAAGCCGTTTGGTTCTTCTCCCGGGGATTTTTCCGTTTGGTTTTTCAGCCCCTGTTGAGGCTACCCGCAGCATACCTTTTAGGAGGCTTAAAAAAACTGATGGTTTGTATTTTCTGGAAATTGCTTTGGGGTTTTCCTTTCTAGGGGAGGGGTATTACAAGAGACTGTGCCAAATTCTTCGGCCCAATATTTGGTGCCGTGAATCTTCTGACAAATCACCGGGCTGTTTCATTCCCACCATTTTTTTTTTTTTTTTGATTTCACGGGGGTTTTTAAAAGGGTTTTCCCGGGGGATTTTCCCCTTTTCTTTTTCCCCATTTCAAAATTTAAATTAAAAAAAAAATTGGCAATTAAAAAGCCTCCGACTAGATACGCTTTTAACAGATGCCCCACTAAAACCCTTTCATAAAACATTAAAACTTTCACAAAAGAATATTTTTGTCCAAGAAAACAAGTATACACCACTTTTTGTATCAAATACAAAAATTTTTAAAACCAAAAAAGCCCCATGAAGGAAAAAAAATAATTAACCAGTGGGCGAAACCCCGTTAACGCAGTTTCTCATCTGCGCACCAAGCAATTTCCCTAAGCTGTTAAAAAAATTGAAATTTTCCAAATCTCAAAAGCTACAAAATACCAAACAAACATCTTCCCAAACTTATATTCCCTTTTTAAAATGAACAATTTTTAGTTATTTTGGGGGAAACAAAAATAACCTTTTGCTTTTGAAATTCCGAGTTGCCCCGGGGTTTTTAAAATTTCTTTTGGGGGTTTTTTTTTTGTTTTTCAAAACCCCCAAGGGTTTAAAAATTTGCCTCGCCTTACCTTACAAGTGTTTACTTGTGGTGTGTGTGTGTGGTGTGTTTGTGTGAGTGTGTGTGTGTGGGGGGTGTGGTGTGGGGTGTGGTGTGGTGTGTGTGTGTGTTTTTGTGTAACAACAATAACAATAACAAAAATTTAACAATAATTTTAATTAGTTTTTTGGGCAGGCCATATGGCCCATAGGAACAACAGTTAATCATATACTTCATGTAGGTGAACATCCTTACTTCTGTACTAAACTTTAGTAAGAAATAATCAACTTAACATCAAACTGGGTTTTTGGGTGTTCATACAAAGGGAAGCTGCACTTTCCAGATTCATGGAATCTGTATAATACGGGGAATACATTTTCTTCGCATACAGCATATCTGGGGCATCCCAAGTAAAAATGGAAAAACATCTCAATTTGTTGGCCATCACACTGAGAGCAGAATGGATCAGTAATCGGTTTGCTATAAGTGAAATTCCATTTAAAGGTAATTTGTTTGACCTCAGTAAACAAAGCTCTACGGTATTCTAAAGATTCTATTTCCCACTACATAATTTGCTTACAAATAACGGTGAATAATCTAAGTAGTCAGGGTATGCTGATAGAGAGTCATGCCATTTTTGTTGGTACACATCTTGTATTCGTATTGGAATTCTTTCATGAAGGATGAAGAATTCCCACAATTCTGCATTGTCCAAACATAACCAAATCGTGGGTGCATAAAATCTTTCTAACATGTGTTACCCAATTTATTCTCCTGCTTCATCATGTTCTACACAACTATTGTAGCATTGTCTGGGATATCTATGATCAGGCAATCCAAAATTGTTAGCCAATATTTGATTACACTGGTAACAGTGTCAACAAAAAATGGTATCTACCACAATGCCAAGGCAATATTATTTTTAACATCTCTGCCAACCCCCCAGGACCATTTTGCAAATTTTTACCTGAGTGTGTGTGTGTGGTGTGTGGTGTGTGGTGTGTGTGTGTGTGTGTGTGGTGTGTGTGTGTGGTGGGGTGTGGTATGTAGTTGTGTGTGGTGTGTGTGTGTAACTCTGTGAGCGAGTGTGTGTTTGTCAGTATGATTCCGTGTGTCTGTGCTTGCGTGTATACGCATCTATGTTTTCAATAGAAGAGCAGAACCACTCTTTTTTTCTACTTTTCCTGTCTGCATAATGGATGTGTTTCCCTGTCATAGAAGCTTTCTTTTCCTAGAATTTTGCCAAGGACAACTCTCTTGCTGCTGTGGATTCTTTTACAAGGACTGAATAATTATGTGTTGCACACAGAACCTCATTTCGTGGTTTTAACTGAGAATTTAGGAGCCAGACCACAGCAGCCTGTGAATGAGACAAGTTAGGAGCAAGTGGGGATCGATCTGGACTTCTTGATTTCTAGGTAGGCAAATTACCTGTAGAACAACGATATGAAGAAGTGGTGAGGCTTGAACTCACTGAGGAGTGCTAACCATGAACTCGGGAGTGGCCTTATCATGAACTCATGAGGAGTGGCCTATACCATGAACTCAATGAGGAGTGGCCTATACCATGAACTCACTGAGGAGTGGCCTATACCATGAACTCACTGAGGAGTGGCCTATACCATGAACTCGATGAGGAGTGGCCTATACCATGAACTCACTGGGGAGTGGCCTATACCATCAAGTCACTGAGGAGTGACCTATACCATGAACTCACTGAGGGGTGGCCTATACCATGAACTCACTACTCAGGAGTGGCCTATACCATGAACTCGCTGAGGAGTGGCCTATACCATAAAGTGACTAAGGAAAAGACTACACCATGAACTAACAAGTGACCATTACAATGAAATCTCTTTGGAGTAGACAACGCCATGGACTCATTGAGAAGTGCCTATATCCATGAAATCGAGTTACTGTGAAGTGGCCTATACCATGAACTCAGTACTGAGAAGTGGCCTATACCATGAACTCAGTACTGACAAGTGGCCTATACCATGAACTCAGTACTGAGAAGTGTCCTATACCATGAACTCAGTTCTGAGGAGTAGACTATGCCATAAACGCAGCACTGAGGAGAGGCCTATCCATGAACTCAGTACTGAGGAGTAAACTTATACATGAACTCACTACTGAGGAGTGGCTATACGATGAAGTCAGTACTAGGGAGCTATGAACTCTCTACCGAGGTGTGGCCTATACCATGAACTCAATAAGGAGCAGACTATGCCTGAACTCATAAAGAGTAGACCATGCCATGGACTGACTGATGAGTTGATGCTAGTTGATCTGACAGATATGGTTCGAGCCACCACTGAGATGCCTGTTCATCACTAAAACCAGTTTCCATTATGAGCTTCCTGATCATTTCCATCACACTCTTTTAGAAAGTTCAGGTTCTTTTTATACTGCATTTTCTAAAATATACTATCAGAAGCAACTCAGTTTGTTCTGCACTATCACTATCACTCAACACACACACACACACACACACACACACACACACACACACACACACACACACACACACACACTCACACACAGACGCAATACACACACACACACAGCACAACACATACACACTCACACACACACCACACACACACACACACACACACACACTATATACAACATCACACGCGCGCGTCTGAACACTGCTACACCCTCCCAGTGGATTGGTGTGTGCACTGACACAACAAAAGCATACACAAAACTAGATGTGCTACAAAAATTCTCACACTGTGTAAACTAAGGAAATGTACACACATGATCAGCCACAAGTTCCTTACGACTTACATCACCATATTAAAATTGACTCTTATTCTTAATATCAAAATGCCTAAGTTCTAAACAAAGATTTAAAAAGTCTTTGGCTTTGCCTTTTCAGAGATTCATCTGGAAGTTCAGAATAAAAATGATTTACATACCTCTGGTGAGAATTGGCTTTGGCTTCCCTTTAAGGCCCCTTGTAAGAAACGTTTGGGCTAGGGCAGGGAGCTGGCAGCCACACAGTATTACAAGTTCATTTTTCATTGTTCTGACTATGACTCTGGTAGCACGCAACTAATGTTACAAGTTCGTCACTGTCAGACCCTCTGTCAGATCCTCTGAGAAAGGGTAGGTTGGTGCATCTTATCCAGCCCTAAGGTGTGGTTGCCTTTCTGGTGCACAGTCCATTTATGAAGAGTCTGTAGCACCTGCCAGTGGAGGCACATGAGGTTGCAGCAGGAGGCTGGATTTAAAAGTGTCAAAAAGCTTTTAGCGTAAGAGAAGAGAGGAGGTCATTCCAGATCAATGGACCAGAAATAGAGAAAGAGCTACGGCAGATGGTGTGATGGTTGAATCTAGGTATTCGTAAGACATAGTGTCTGCAGCAGAGTAGAGAAAACGAGAGGAGTGTACAAGTGAAGACATTTCCAGAGGTAGACGGGTGCTGTTTTGTGGAGACATTGTAACAGAGGGTACTGATCTTATAGTTTACTCTCTGTGGAGCACAGGCGCCAGTGAGAGATTGCAAGAGAGGGTAATGTGCTCAGATTGTTTCTTTCTGAGGATAAGTCGAGCTGCAGTTTTGTATACGCTAAGGGATTGGATTGATGATGCTGGCAGACCAGCCAACAGAGAATTGCAATAGTCCAGACAGAAGAATGAGAGACTAACAAATTTGGATGCTGCATCTGTGGACAAGTACTTTCGAAATCCACTAATACGCTGTAATTGATAGTAGCATGACTGGCAGGTCTGGGTAATGAATTTTTGCATAGAGAGTGCGTTGTCAATAATGACCCCCTAGATACATCACAGCAGTGGATAGAAGGACTGATGCATTGGAAAGTTCTATTGAAGCTGTTGTAATGGACGAGACTTTGTGTTTGGTCCCTACAATCATGGTTTCCGTTTTATCTGCATATAGCTGTAACTTGTACTGTATCATCCAATTTTGGATATCTTAAAAGCAGTGGGCCATATTTGTAAATAGAGAAGGAAGATATTCAAGAGTATCGCTGCTTAGAATCTGAGAGTCATCTGTATAAAAATGATGATTGATCTGATGGCAGTTAATTATATGTGACAGTGAAGCAGTGTAGAGGGTGAAAAGAACAGGTCCCAAAACAGATTTCTGTGGAACTCCACATTCAAGGCTGCCAGGTACTGACTGAATATTGATTCCTGAGACTGTCTGGAATCGGTCAGTAAGGTATGAACTAAACAAGGTAAGGGCTGTACCAGTAACACCAACTTTTTTAAAGATGGGAGAGAAGAATAGAGTGGTCAATAGTGTCAATGGCTGCAGATAAGTCGAGTAGAGTAAGAAGAGAGATTTTCCCCCGAGTCAGAAGCGAGTAGAAGTGTGTTTAAGGTGTGGACAAGGGTAGTTTCAGTGCTGTGGTTGACTAGATAGGCAGACTGAAACACAGGAAAGAGATTGTTGGAGAGAAGGTGGTGGCTGAGCTGTTTAAGAACTACTTTTTCAAGGACTTTAGAGATAAAAGGTAGGTTGGAAACAGGTCTATAATTCTTCAGAATGTTGGGGTCACGGTCATGCGAGTAGAGGTGTGACTATAGCATGTTTTAGAGCTGAAGGAACATTTCCAGAGACAAGTGTTAAGTTCACTATTTTCGTGATAGTGGGAATAAGTTGTGGCAGGCACTGTGCGAAAAGAGAAGCAGGTATTGGATCAAGATCACAAGATTGTATAGTCATTCCTTTCAGAATTATCTTGATTTCTTCCTCGCTCTCGGGATGAAAGGAAAGGAGAGGAGTGCCAGAGAATTGGGAATCAGAAGTTGCAGGCTGGAGAGGAGTCTGATCCAAACTGGAGCGAATGTTACGTACTTTGTCAGAGAAGAATGCAGAAAATATAGAAGGAAGTTCAGAGTGGTCCTGAATAGAAGGCAGAGGACTAGCTGCTCAGATCCATAAAACATAGGATGTGAGGGAAAAGAGAGATTTCATAGACATGGTATCAAGAACTGAGAAGAGTAATACTTGCGAATGAATTAAGTTTTAACTTTGTTGGCATCAGAACTTGAAAGAGTAATACTTTGTTTTGCAAAATGAATTAAGGCTTTAACTTTGTTGATTTGTTAACGAACAAGCTGTTTGCTTATTTCGGTTTTTGTTTTGCTGCTCTTGTTGATGGCGTTTGCGTTTTGCGACCAGGATGTCACGGTTGTACCATGGTGCACATGGCCTATCAGGCAGGAGATGGTCAGTAGGAGGAGCATGCTCACAAAGAGTTAGCTGAGGACAGTATCGTAGTGCTTAAAAGGGTCAGTATGGTCAGGGGTTTGCAGTAGGCGTTCAGCAGCTTGGGAAAGGAAAGTTTGAATATATATGGCCTTGAGGTTGCGAGGGGTAATGCACTTCTTGTTTCTGATAGGCTTTGCAATGTTGAGAAAGAAAAGAATGGCAGAATGATCGGAGAGCCGTTCGTCAGTGACAGATACAGACTGAAATGTGACAAGAAGTGAGTCACTCAGGAACATGCCCAAAAGGGGGAGAGAGAGTGGGAAGGGGGGGAGAGAATGTTTTCTGTGTGGTGATTTTTTAACCTCTCAGAAACTTATTCATATTTCAGTACACTGTCAGTTTGTACAAAGTCAAAAGTAGTAAACATCTGTATCATTGTCTACCCCTCCCTTCCCCTCTGCCATGCCACCCCCCTTCCAATGCACAGACAATGATACCATGCCTTGCATGTAGGCAGGGTACACCTAAAAATAGATATCTGTGTCTGGTGTTGATATGTCTGTATCTCTCTAAAATACACACAACACACACACACACACACACACACACACACACACCACACCACACACAACACACGCACACACAAGCACATACATGCACATGGGTGCTTATTCCATTATCCACGATATAAAAGAATAAAATGAATAAAAATAAATAAAATAAAACATGCACACACACATGGATACACACACACACATGCACATACACATGCACACACACATTCACAATCCCCCAACCCCCCACACACAGTGTGCTCAAAATCAGTTGCAGGCACACATGCAGTGTACCTGCACGTGCGTGCACACACAACACCACACACACACACGCACGCGCGCGCAACACTCACACACACACACACACACACACACACACACACACTTAATTTACTGCCTCAATCACTGAAAAGTACTAGACCTAGGGCTATCAATTCATGAACCACCACAGCTTAGACGGGAGAAAAAGTTCTCAGTACAAGGACGGGTATCCTAACAACCACGATGTAAGGAGCCTCACAGGACATGATGTCATTCTAGTGTCATAATGGATATGACCTCTTTAAAAGTCTGGGTGTATACACACCCACGGCGTGCTGGGAGGTTTAGGGCTTATTAAGTAATTTTTTAAAACACAAACAAACAATTTTTGTGGATGTGTAGGACATATGTTTATTGACAAAGTCACGAAATTTCAGGCCAGCAGCATTAACAGTTCCGGAGTTTTAGAGCAAAATATAGGGGTCTGGGTGAAAATACACCCACGGCGTATGGGGAGAGTTAAAGGTTAACATAAATGAGCTATACATATCAGAGGTGTTGCAGAGTCTTTCATTGTTTGGTGGGTTGTGGAAACACAAGCACAAACACTGCACAAAAAGCCACAGCATCTTCCTTTTATCTACCAATGGGTAATGCTAGTATTTTAACATGAACGACGTATCAACAGCCATAATCTGTGACCGTCAAACGTTTGATGTGTAAGTGATTATGTTGTGCAGATAAACTTCCCCACCCAACCAGGCCTGTTTGCTCTTTCTTGTTATCCAGCAACAGCCATACTGACCGTATGAACTACAATGTAATTACGACAACAAATGAGAGAGAGAGAGAGAGAGGAGAGTTTGTACGTAAAATGGGGACCCGCCACAATGGAAGCGAGTTTGAGAGTGTTGCTCAAATTCCCTGACCAACACTGCAGGTGGTTGTATCTCTTGGGCCTGGTTGACTCTGGGATATATTATGATAGTAAGCATAGAGTACAACCCTGTCACGTAGTCTCTGCAAACACATGCACCTTTACAGAAGCATCATTACGTCATCCTCATTGTCATTGATCAACATTGAATTAAAGAAAAATAATAATAATAATACATGAAATTTATATAGCGCCATATCTTGAAAAAACCCAAATCATATCGCTTTCGTTCATCTCACTCATTCACATGCAGCCAGTTACAATCAATAGTTTATTACTAATTCAAATGTATACATTCACACGCACACACATAAAGGTTATACACTTCGGCAGGGTGGTGGGGGTTTGTCTGTTGAGGGCAGGGACACAAATGAGATGGAACAAGAGGGGAGAATCTTAGGTTTGAAATAAATGAGTCTTGAGGCCGGATTTAAAAGCTTCATAAGAAGGCTTTTGGCGGAGGGAGGTCATTCCAGATCGATGGACCAGAAACAGAGAAAGAGCGACGGCCAACGGTGGATTGGTTGAATCTAGGTGTTCTAAAGCACAAGGTATCTGCGGCAGAGCGGAGGGACGAGAAGGAGTGTACAGATGAAGACATTCACAGAGGTAGGAAGGTGCAGTTTTATGGAGGCATTTATAACAGAGGGTACTGATCTTATAGTTTACTCTCTGTGGCACAGGCAGCCAGTAGAGAGATAGCAAGAGAGGAGTAATGTGCACAGATTTTTTTCTTTCTGAGGACTAGTCGAGATGCAGAGTTTTGTATACGTTGAAGGGAGTGGATAGATGAAGCTGGGAGACAGGCCAGAAGACAATTGCAATAATCCAGTCGTGAGAGAATGAGGGACGTGACTAGTTTGGATGTTGCCTCAGTGGACAGGTACTTTCGAACTGCACTGATGCGCCGTACGACTGACAAGTTTGGGTGATGAACGTTTGCATGGAGAGTGTGTTGTCGATAATGACCCCTAGATATTTCACAGCAGTGGCTAGAGGGACAGACGTATTGCCGAATTCTATTGAATTCTATTGAAGCTGTTGTGATGAAAGAGAGTTTGTGTTTGGTCCCTACAAGCGTGGCTTCGGTTTTATCTGCATTTAACTGTAGCTTGTTCTGTATCATTCAATTTTGGATATCTTGAAGGCAGTAGGACATATAAATCAAGAGAGAAGGCAGATTTTCAGGAGTATCACTGCTAAGAATCTGAGAGTCATTTGCATAAAAGTGATGGTTGATCTGATGACGATTTATTATATGTGAAAGAGGAGCAGTGTAGAGAGTTAAAAGAACAGGGCCGAGAACTGATCCCTGTGGGACTCCACATTCCAGTTTGGTAGGCGTTGATTGAATCTTGTTTACTGCAACTGTGTGGAATCGGCCTGTAAGGTATGAACTAAACCAGGTGAGGGCTGTGCCTTTAATACCAAACGAATGCCTCTTATTCGGTGGTTCCAGTTGCACTGGTCTCGTGGTGACCTCAGATTTGCTTTCCCCATACACTTTTTCACCTGTGGTGAGTTTGTGTCAAAGCCCTTGGGGTTGGAGGTTCGCGGGGACGGTATTTGGAGAGACGTTGTGGTGGCTGCCACCTGGGGTGGGCCCTTTACTCAGTCTGGTTCCGCGGCTGAGCTAATACTATCGTTAGTAGAGGGCTTAGTAGTTGGTGTCCTGGTATGTTAGATCAGAACACAGGCACCACTGAACACCACCAAATCTATCATTTCAAAGGCAGAGCAGGTTTAACATGCGCACAAGATGTTATGCATAAGTTAACACACATGGAGCCCTCTGGCTGGTGTCACCAAGGCGTCCTGATATTGATAGGCCCACTGTGAACTTCCGACCCTGGGGATGAGACATAATAGTCTGGGTATGGCTGTGGCGGGGATATTGGGATGAGGGATATGGGAACCCCATGACAGGAGGTCACAGAAGATGAGGCAGCAAAAACAAAAATATTTGTGGGGAGTAGGTGACAAAGCAATACATAAAAATCCGTTAAAAAAACACCAAAACATAGAAGCTGCATAATAAAATCTTCAATGAAAATAGCCTAGATCTACAACGTCAGCTAATGATGTTTAGGCATTGCTGTGATTTTTGTAGATCTAGAAGTCGCAAAGGTTATATCAAGAATGATGCTGTGTGGAAACTGGGGAGATACTCTATGGAGTTTTCATACATTGCACTGTCCTGTTAATTTATAATGACTTTGGTTTTATATGCTGAGCTATTGGCAGGTAGCTTTCTTTACTATTTGTTCTTGTTTTTAAATTAACAAATGTCAGTCTGCACAAACGATTTGTCTTCTGCTAGACTTTGAATACTGGTATTGGGAAGGACTTTAGGAACAATGTGCAACATCTAAGCTACGACTTCGATTACATCATAAAAGTTAAAGAGAGGCTTCACCAAGGTGTGTTCAGCTTCAATGAAGCAGTTCACAAAGTCCCACTGTGTAGTCTACATGCCATTTATTGGATGATTAGGCGTTCCCCGGCTAACATATGGGGAGGGGGGGAGGTACCAACAAAATGCACTCTGTCTCACTAATCAATCTGAGAATCATTCTGAGACCATACATACTTACTGGATAAGAAGTTCAGGTGTATAAGTATTTTCAAGTACCTTGCCAAAGAGGCAGACACACTTTTGACTTCAGAGGAATTTTAGGCCTAAATCCCCTTTCAATCGAACTCTGATGCTGAATGCACAAGTGGCTGGTCCATTATGTAGCTTACAGACCTGAACCACGGACCCATGCAAAAGATGCAAGCTCTTGAGGCAGCAGGTATAGACATAAGAAAATAGGGAAACCACAGTACAAGGATTGCTGCCACCAGTGCAATGACCTACTCTTCTGAAAGGCAGAACAGGCTTTAACGTGTACACACGATGTTCTGCGTGTGTCAACACATGAGACCCTAGTAACTATTTCATCCTCATGACTTTTCAGAGACTAGAGTTGGTACTGGTGTTAAATCTAGGGAAAAACAACCCTCAAACGGGTATGTTGGTGGTGGCTGGAATCTATGCCATCAGGCTGCAAGCTCAATGCTCTAACCAATCCCCGTCCCATTTTCGAGGCTGTGGTAGTTTTTATTTTGTCAGTAATGTTTATGATATTAAGTCTGCTTATTTGCTATATGGTATTGTTCTTATTGTGTTTCTTACCTCATTGCTTATTTCAAGGTTTGGCAACCATTATGTTAAAGGTTTTGTAACTTTCTATATACATTGCACTGCAGCTTTATTTCAGTCCTTCAGATGAGATTGTAAACCAAGGCCGCAACATAGGAACAACGCATGCAGAGCATCTTCTGCACACCCCCTTTTAGAAGATTTGGCCATGGTGTATGAGTGGGAACATATGACATTTACAAAACTTCATGCACACGGAGACTGGTGTAAAAGGGCACACCAACACTTATTCATTTCTGGCTAAGTCAAATAATTTCAATAAAAACAAGAAAACGTTCTGCTATAACGTCATCGTAAAGTTGAACACAACCAAACAGTTACAGAATTTGCTGTGGCGGGAACTCCAGAATTCTCGTTAGGTTTTCTTCTCAGATCTGAGCAACCAACTGCTCTGTCCAGTCGTGTTTTGTGTGGGATGTTTTCCAAGACTGTTGCAATAATGTAGTTTACCAGCTGAGAGGAAAATTATAGCATGGGTCAGTTTAAGCTCACAGCAGGCCTGCTATCTCTTTGGGCTTTTGCCAATGGTGAGTAGGATTCAATAGTTTGCTTTAAACAAAATTAATAGTCCAGAAACAAGGTAGCACCAGTTATTGAAATAAGTACAACAAAGCAATGCCTATTATGAGTTTGTTTTCTTCCCTTTGGGGAAAATGTTACTACCACTTACAAAGCCCAAAATGGGACATATATATATATATATATATAGATATAATATTATATAATATATATATAGTATATAATATATATATATATATATATGAGGAGGCCACCGTGGTCGAGTGGTTTAGGCGGTCAACTCGTGATCCAGAGGTCCGGGTTCGATCCCCGCCCGGCTCGGTGTTGTGTCCTTGGGAAAGACACTTTACTCCTATTTCCTCACTCCCACCCAGGTGTACAAGTGGGTACCAGCTCTGCTGGGGAAGTATCTGGCGACAGACTAGCGTCCTGTCACAGGGGTGGTGAAAAACCATCAGTTGGCTTAACGCTACAGAAACCGGGATAAGCTCCGGCTCTATGGGCCTTCTGGCTCGAAAGAACATACTTTATATATATATATGTATATGTATACATATATATATATATGTATACATATATATATATATATATATATATATATATGTGTCTGTGTTTCTGTTTTTACTCCTCAGCTTTGGTCATCTGTTCCCACTGGCACATACTGGTCTACTATTTCAACAACTGGCACATACTGGTCTCTAATTTCAAAGGCAGAGCAGGTTTAACATGCGCACAAGATGTCATGCATAAGTTAACACACATGGAATTCGTTTATAGTCTCATCAGAACTCTCAGTGGAGTGGGCTTGGCACTGATATTAACTGTGAATTGAACCAAAAATAAAACAGCTGACTCTTCCTGGATATAAAGCTATTTCTTTCCCCCTGCTCTCTCGAGTAGGTGGGATTGCCATCATTCTCAAAGACACATTGGAACCATCTCTTTCTTTCAGTCACAACCTTCAATTCTCACATGAATCTTTGGAAGTTCAATCTCAATCTACCTGGCCACTCTATTACTATCTGCTGCCTTTACCGTCCACCTCCCAGCCGTAAAAACAACCTAACATCTCTTTTTCACCAAGAATTCCAGTCACTCCTCGACCACTACAGCCTCTCTCCCACTAAACTTATAATTCTTGGTGACTTCAACTTCCATTTCGACAACCAGTCTTCTCCAGATGTCAAACGTCTTTCTCTTTTTCTGTCCAACCATTCTCTCTCTCAAATGGTAAACGAAGCAACGCACAGATCTGGTCATATTTTAGACTGGCTGATTACTAATGCTTCATTTAATCTTGTCACATCTGTTCTGTCACCGACGAACTGCATTCTGATACATACCGCCATTCTTTTCATCTTAACATCACAAAACCTGTCAGAAAGAAGAATATGTTACTCGTCGCCAATCTTAAGGCCTTAGACATTCATACTTTCTCTTCACAAGCTTCCGTTTTTCACAAGCCTCTGACCACACTGACATCTCTGATCACTATACACTATCTCCGCCAACTGCTTGATGAGCATATGCACCTCCTACTGACCATCCCTCCTGATGACCCTGTGTGCCATGGTATACCCAAGACATCTTGATAGCGAAGCGCAAACGCGCAACTAGAACGGCAGTGCGGAAGTCAAAAACCGAAATCAACAAACAGCTTTTCCGAAAAACAAATAAACAAAGTCAAACTCTTAATCCATTCAGCAAAGACAGACTACTACTCTTCCCAAATTCTCTATGCTACATCCATAAAATCTCTTTTTTCCCTCACCTCAAATCTCCTTGGATCTGCAAAAACAACTCCTCTGCCTAACACCCACAGCCTGTCTGAACTTCCATCCATATTTTCTGCCTTCTTCTCAGACAAAGTTCGAAACATACGCTCCAGACTGGATCAGACTCAATTCCAGCCTGCGCCTCCTGATCCCCAGTTCACTGGCACTCTTCTCTTTTCCTTCCATCTTACAAGTGAAAAAGAAATCATGACAATTCTGAAGGAAATGACTATAAAATCATGCGACCTTGATCCCTTACCTGCTCCTGTTTTCTCACAATGCCTTCCACAACTTGTGCCTATTATCACTAAAATAGGAAACTCATCTCTTGTGTCAGGAAATTTTCCATCAGCTCTTAAAACAGCAATAGTCACACCTCTACTGAAAAAGTACGACCTCGATCCTAATATTCTGAAGAATTATAGGCCTGTCTCAAACTTACCCTTTGTCTCTAAAGTACTAGAAAAAGTCGTTCTCAAACAGCTCAACAGTCACCTTCATTCCAATGATCTCCTTCCTATTTTTCAATCTGCCTATCGCCCCAACCACAGCACCGAATCTACCCTAGTCCACACTTTAGATACACTTCTACTTGCTTCTGATGCAGCAAAAATCTCCCTCCTCACTCTTCTTGACTTATCTGCAGCCTTTGATACCATAGATTACTCAATTCTTCTTTCTCGCCTCCAAAATACGTTTTGGTATTAACGGCACAGTCCTCACCTGGTTTACTTCATACCTCACAGACAGGTTCCAGAAGTTATTGTAAACAAATTCAATCAAAACCTGTCAAAATGGAATGTGGAGTCCCGCAGGGATCAGTCCTGGGCCCTGTTCTCTTTACTCTCTACACTGCTCCACTCTCACATATAATAAACAACCACCATATTGATCATCATTTCTATGCCGATGATACTCAGCTTCAGTGCAGTGATACTGTTGAAAACTTGCCTTCCCCCCTGACAAATATGTCCTACTGCCTTCAAGACATTCAAAACTGGATGACTTAGAACAAGTTACAACTTAATGCCGATAAAACCGAAGCCATGCTCATAGGGATCCAACATAAACTTTCCTCTATCGCAAAAACTTCAATAGAATTCGGCAATACGTCAGTTCCATTGTCCAACTCTGTGAAGTATTTAGGAGTAGTTCTTGACAACACACTCTCTATGAAAAAATTCATCACCCAGACCTGCCAGTCTTGCTACTATCAATTACGGCGCATAAGCGCGATTCGCAAGTATCTGTTCACTGATGCAACTTCCAAGCTTGTCACATCTCTCATTCTTTCACGTTTAGACTACTGTAATTCTCTTTTGGCTGGCCTACCAGCATTATCTATCCACTCTCTTCAACGCATACAAAACTCTGCAGCTCGACTGGTCCTAAGAAAGAAAAAACTGAACACATCACATCCTCTTCTGCGATCTCTTCACTGGTTGCCTGTCTCACAAGACTGGAGTATAAATTAATACCCTCTGTTTCAAATGTCTCCACAAATCTGCACCCTCTTATCTCTGTAACTGTCTTCATCTGTACACTCCATCCCGTTCCCTTCGTTCAGCCGCAGATACTTTGTGCTTTCGAACACCCAGATTCAAACAAACCACTGTTGGCCGTCGCTCCTTCTCTGTTTCTGGCCCATCCACCTGGAATGACCTCCCTCTTTCACTTTGCCAAAAGCCTTCACTTGTTCAAATCCAGCCTCAAAACACACTTATTTCCTACCTGAGACTTTCCCCCCAAATATCTGTCCCTAATTTTTAACAGCATCTTTCACCTTCTAAGTGTTGTTCCGAGTGTGTGTGGTGTGTGTGTGCGTGCGTGCATGCGTGCATACGTGAGCGCGCATGGTTTTGAAATCTGTTGTTCATTATGTTTAAGGAGAGTTGTATGCCTGTAAATGATTGAGTGCAAGCGCTTCGGTTTGTTTGTTTTTTACAAGATTCAGCGCTATATAAATTCCATATATTATTATTATTATTATTATTAACTCCAGGGGGAAAGTGCCCTGAAAGTGGTGGTAGCTCAAATCTAGCGTCAATCCCAGGCCATCAAGATTGTGAGCACTATGTTCTAGCTTCCAGGCTATCCCATCCACCCACCAATCCCCCCAACCCATTAAAAACATTACTAGTTGATGTGCTACAACACAATCGTTAAAAAAAGCCAACAATCATACAATGGACATAAAGAGTTATTTCATCCACAATAAAAGGCTTCCTCTGCCATTCTTGCCAAAGAGTAATAAACAATAAAAATACTACTAATCCATTTTACATATCATAGCTAAGATTCCATACATCAGGACATCGTGATTATGCTAAAAAGAAAACTAGGATAAGTCTACACAATAGACCTAAATAGAATGGGGAAAATATACTCACAGAGAGAACATTTCATAGAATTTGAAAAATGAAAATTGCCACCTCTTTATTGATGTAAAAAGCACTCAGTTTTACTGTGCGGACTTTGCTATCCATCTCACAGCTCACTGTTTGTAGGAGCTGGTCAGAGCCTGAGAACTGGTACATACCTTTCTCTTTAATGTTATTAAAGTATCTTACAGAAAAAAATTTAGTCAGGGAAGCATGTTGTTGTGACTAATAGCTATGACTGATTTCATATCTGCTTTCAGTGATGGCCTTAGAAGAAGGAGGTATTTACACTTGCCAACCCAGTACAACTTCATGGAAAACTGGGGACACTGTCAAGATTGAGCTCAAGATATATCGCTCCAAGTTTCCATCAATGTGTGACCTCGGCACAAATGGGATAGCTCTGTTTCAAAGCAGCCGAGATGGCTCGTTTTACAGGATTCAGTGCATTACAGGTGATATCCGGCAGGCTGGAACATGTTCCTTTACTTTTGGCAGACTGGGCTGTGGCTGCACAAGGATAAGTGATCAGTTCTACTTCTTGGAATACAACTTCGTCTTCACTGCTCATGGACACCGATTTTGGAGAGCAGATATATCCTGCATTGACAGGACATGGAAATGCTATCTTTTTCAGTGGCATAGACTGTATCTATTTGCGTAAGTCGCTTTGTGAAGTTTTGTATGTAAGCCTGCGTGTGTGTGTATGTTTGTGCACGCGCGTATGTGAGTGTGTGTGTATGCGCGCGCGCGTGTGTGTATGTAAATTCGTTTAATATCTCTTCACAAGTTGTGATGGTAGACAAAGAAGGGGGGCGGGGAGCTGATAGTGTGTGGGGAAAGGAATCTGAATTTATCTATACAAGCTGATTGAAGAAAAGTAATGCAATGCTTAGGTACTGAGCTACAATGGACAGGGAATCAAATGCATTTCTGAACTCTACCTAACAAAACTACTGACAACAATGAAAGAAGGTAAATAAATTTTTATTACTAAACCATATTCAACAGTGAGGAAAACATACCTAAAAGCAATCTGAAAAAAAAGTTTCAGATCTAAAAAAATTGAAACATAACCCGTTGCAAACAATACTTAATGATCTAAAAGAAATTATAGGCACTGTATTAGAGCATCTTTAAAAGTCAAAGTAATCATTACAATCCACGAAGAGGACTCTGCAACAGCCGTCTTTAAAAAGTCAGTAAGTAAGGGACTGCAAAATATTCCTTTGGAAAAGACAACGTCAGACCAGGTATGTGACTTTTCGAGCTGTGACATGCTAATAATATTACAATAGGTATGGTCTATTTTTATAATTATGTTATTCCCGCATTATATGCAAAAATACATTTCCTGCATTTTTGTCTTGAAACAATGCAGTATACACCACAAACCAAAGAAACAATTTACTGTATGCAGTAAGTATCACATTTTTTCTTGTTTCAACAAAAACGGTTTTCTAAAAACAACGTTCCATGTGAATGTAGACAATCAAGTCACCTGTCCTCACACTGAAATAAACATTGTTGTGCTTTTAATATCAAAACACACACACACACACACGTTCACGAGTTCATGTACACATACACACACGCACACACATCATACACACACAAACACACACACACACACAACACACACACACACATCACAACACACACACACACACACACACACACACACACACACACACACTGACTTAGGATGAGACTATAAACTGAGGTCCCATGTGCGAACGCACGCAGAATATCTTGTACACACGTTAAAACTCGTTTCGCTATTCGGAAGAGTGGGCCATTGTGTGCCGGTGGGAACGGATGACAAAATATACAAAACTGCATACACATGGTGACTGGATGTAAAAAGGCACATGAGTGCTTAATCTGTTATCCTCGAAATAAATAAAAAAATAAATAATACACGCGCATTCACACACACACTCACACACACGCACACACACACACACGCACACACACACACACACACATACAACACACACACACACCACACACACACACACACACACACACACACACACACACACACAGAGTTTTGCAGAACAAGAGCACGTTTGTTTGAACCAATATAAAGAAGCAGGAGGCCCATGGTACAGAACGTAAAACATCTAACCGGAGCTATGACAAACAAAAGAGAAACCACAACATCCTTTAGAAAAAGGCAGAAACATCAAGAGCACTCTCAAGTCCACCCCTTATGGCATCTGATCTGTCAGCTCAGTAAGAGAGACTGATGTACCTACTGGTTAGGCTAGCCTTTGCATTGCCTGCAGATTGTGAACAGAATTGAATGGTAACATGCGTGTAAAATGTACAATTCTAACATGTTAAAAAACCATGCTTAGGAGGATCCTGTACATTTCTGCTTTATATAAACATCTGGAAATAAAAGATAGCATGATACTTATGGTGACATCATCAGATGGTATCATTTTTCAGAGAATATCTTAGATCAAATGATGCCAGAAGGGAGCAGTCATTGAAAGAAACAGATCACAAAAAACTACCTCGAGGAGTCAGTATGGTTTAATTCAAAGAAAATAAAATCATTCACCTGGAGACGTAAAAGTAAAAAAAGTATGTTCTTTCGAGCCAGAAGGCCCATAGAGCCGGAGCTTATCCCGGTTTCTGTAGCGTTAAGCGAACTGATGGTTTTTCACCACCCCTGTGACAGGACGCTAGTCTGTCGCCAGATACTTCCCCAGCAGAGCTGGTACCCACTTGTACACCTGGGTGGAGTGAGGAAAATAGGAGTAAAGTGTCTTTCCCAAGGACACAACACCGAGCCGAGCGGGGATCGAACCCGCGACCTCTGGATTACGAGTTGACCGCCTAAACCACTCGACCACGGTGCCTCCAAAAAGATTGCCAACAGCACCCGGTTTTCCCAGGCGGTCACCCATCCAAGTACTAACCGGGCCCGACGCTGCTTAACTTCGGTGATCGGACGAGAACCGGTGCTTTCAGCGTGGTATGGCCGTTGGCACCTGGAGACGTAGAATTGTTGAAAGATCTTGTACATTCTCAGCCTAAGGTTTAAGAGATTGATGGAGTGACCTTAATCAATTAATGGCATGTACACTATTTGGCACCCTACTAGAAAATGAACATGATGACAACCAATTTCTAGCGTACTCACGTACCTATAGTACAGATATGATTTTTCAACATTGGTGAATGAGTCTACCTAGATTGTCCATGAGATAATTTTCAGAGATGTATGTGAACTCTAGACACCTTACTTCTCTGGATCAAACAGCTTGCTAACTTCAGATGGCTCAGCACAGTATCATTCACAGGAAAATGTTCTGGACTAGCATGATAGTTTTTTAAAATATTTTTTATCAATTTAATCTGGTGAATCGATGTTCATTTGTCTTCTTTCTAGTACATTTATCCTCCTTTTGATTGCAAAAAACCACAGATCTGATCAGTTCTTTCGTGATTGAACGGTATTGATTCAATAGTGAAATAAATATCCATAGTTTGCTGTCCTAACCATGATTACCAATTTTTAATGTTTAACCCTATTTCAGCTGACTGGCAGGAGGTGTCTGTCCGCCTGATATGCCCTGAACCAACAGTGAGGATTGGAGAAGTAAACCCACTGACCTGCTTAGTCAACATGACGGCTCTCAAACAGGAAGGCTGCCAACATGTGGGCCAATACGTTATTTTTCGGCTGGTTCACGACTTTGACAGTCAAAAAGGATACCCAGTGTGCATTACCTCAGCCCATGAGTGTGACCACAAATCAGAACCAGAAGGTTGCAAATGCACTACAGAGGACGGGAAGGAACTGAGAAGATATGAAATGGATTTCCATGGTGATGTCAAAATGCCTTATGGCGCTATGCTGGACTGTGACGTGCCATGTTTGCCTAGAATCCAGACATCCAGGCAAAGGTCTTCTGCTTGTCAACATTTGAGTTTTCGAGGTAACTAACATACAAACACACACACGCACAATTTATGGACAAATCAGCTTGCGACCATGTTCAGACTTGTAATGTTTCATGAAAAAAAAGGTAACCAAATTTTTTGTAATCCACAAGTGTTTGACACAATTTATGTACTGGGTTATGTAACACAATTGCCGTTCTTTTAACCACTTTCAGTTACTTTGCCTTTTGGAATACTTGGGTTCAAAGAGATTATTTTGCTCAAATGAAAGCTATCAGTGACTGTGAAATTGAATCTGAAATGCCAATAGAAAAATTGCTCCTCTATACTTTGATGGCATAAGTAATGTTTTGGGAAAGAGGAAAATGATTCCAAGATACCATTACCCCATGTTTGAACGAGACTTTGACGAGTGTTATCATCCCTTCAGAGTACTGTGCGTCTTTCATACACATGCCACTTAGAAAACAACATGATTTTGAAAAATACACCCAACAATTTACAAATAGAATATCAGCCTAAAATATGTTTTTGAACTGTTTGAAGTAAGGTAGAATCTGGATTATTTGTAAATTCCAGCATTCAGCAAGCGTTTTGAATTAGAAAGCATTGTTAAAGTGGAAAGGGAGTGCAGTTGTTCTTAAAAAATATGAGCACACTCTCCCCCCTCCCAAAGTTAAAAATGATGTTGAAACTAATGTTGTTTAGTGAATATGATATGCATTTCTGAACTTAGTCTAAAGTTCAGAGGTCTTTTTTAAAATGTTTTATTGCTAATTGAAACTACTTTTTTTTTACCATCGAAAAAATCTGGTATTTTGACTACCCATTTTTTCATAAAAATAACAAGAGTCTGTTTCCTTGGTGTCCAAAATTGCTAGGTTCGTTTTAAACGGTTGTGTGATGTAATTTTGTCACTTGTTCGCTCATGATACTTCCAGCCTTACCACCTGTAATCCACTACAGGTTGTTAAAAACATGGCAGGAAGGATTTGACACAACAAACACTTTGATTTTCTCACACAAAACGTAGTTAGAGAGGCATTTATGCAAACTTGTTGTTCAAGTATTCTGGCCTTATAAATTAAAATTATTATATATGTTATATGCTTAGACAAGTACTCTATAATAAGCCATCTGTACTAATTGTAAGCGATAAGTATTGTACTTCATATATGAATTTAGATAGACTTGATATCTGCCCAGTTCACCATGAATTAAAACTATTGGCGATTAAAGCCTCCGACTAGATACACTTTTAACAGCTGTACAATATAACTTTTCATAAAACATTAAAACTTTCACAAAACTGAATACTTTGTGACTAGAAAACGAAGGATATACACCACAGTTTAACTATTAACCACAGATGTCCATGAGAGGAGATATTCATAATTAACCAGTGGTGCAAATGCACAGTTAACGCAGTTTCTCATCTGCTGCACTCAAGCAAGCTTCCTAAGCTGTTCATAGGATTGAAAGTATAACTATCTCTAATGCTACAAATTATCCATACTAACATCTTCCAATCTTATATTCCTTCATAATGAAACCCCAAATATACCATAGATTTATATTTTTATGTCTGCATTTGGTCAAATTAAGTTCCACAATTCAAACTTGTTTACAATGAGAAACAGCAGTTAGACTATGTACTGTGACTAACACGGCCTCCTACATCTTACCCCTTACAGTCTACTACTACTTAATATGAGCTGTCCTATTTTTCTAAAAATAAAGTCTATTCTACATGTTCTTCAATCGCACAATATGATTTAGTAAAGATTTGTAAAAGACCAGCCGCCATGGCGCAGTGGTTAGCGCCTTGGGTTATGGACTTATAAGAGTCATAGGAATTTTTCGGACTCCGGCCGGATCCTACCCAGAGTGAGTGTGCTGTGGGCTCAGTGGGAAGACTGGGACCGCACAGTCGAGCTTCATCCACTTAACGGATGCGAGTTTGAGAATGTTGCTCAAATTACCTGACCAACACTGCAGGTGTCTGTATCTCTCAGGCCTGGTTGACGCCGGGATCTATTAGGATAGTAAGCGTAGAGTACAACCCTGTCAAGTAGCCTCAAAGCATATGCACTTCCACAGCAGCAGCATTACGTCATCCTCATTGTCATTGATCCTCATTTTCATTGATCATGCGCAATATAAAAAAAATGCCTGATTCGGTGGTCCCATTTGCTCTGGCCTTATGGTGACCTCAGATATGGTCTGCCCATACACTCCTGTGCCTGTGATGAGTTTGTGTCAAGCCCTTTGGGGTTTGAGGTTCGCAGGGGACGGTCGTTGGAGGGACGTTGTGATGGTTGCCACGTTGGGTGAGCAACTCACTCAGTCTGGCTCCGCAACTGAGCTTGTACTGTCGTTAGTAGGGGGCTTAGTAGGTGGTGTCCTGCATATGTTAGCTCAGAACAAGCACCACTGAACACCACCAAAGTGACCCAGCAGCAGTGCAGAGCCTCTCTAGCTGGTGGCCCCACGGCGGCCTGATAGTGATGGGTACCCTGTGGACTTCCTACTCTGGGGATGAGTCATAACAAATATGGGTATGGCTGTGGCGGGGGAGAGGATTGGAATGAGCAGCGTGGGAACAGCAGGACGGTGGATGTCACGGAAGATGAGGCAGCAAAAAAAAGGTTAAAAATTATAACAACTTTTCTAGCATTAATATTAGGGTACATATGTACCTTTACTTACATGATGCAATAGACGAAAAATATTGATTTCCAACAAAAATAGAGAACTCTCATTGTGGTTGAGATGAATCGAGTCAAGATCAGTATTTCAGCAATCATATCCATGAATATGAGCAAACAATATGACTGAATAAAGTTGTTATTGATTTTCTTTCCTAGATCAGACCAACGCTCGCATTTCGGGGAGATAACTCGGGCCACACTATTGAATGACTAAAAATATCGTTAAGACATTTCATATAGACAACATTAAAAAACACATTAACAAGTAGATAAAATACAAACTAATTTAATAATTAGTAACATCAGAGTATTGGAAAATAAGCATATTTAGATAATATACTAAATTTAAAAATACAAATATATCATAAGCATAATAATGACAGTTTACATAGAGAACTGAGAAAACTGAATATATTTTGACAGCAGACCTGGTATTGGTTTTGCTGTTTTAACCTAAGACAAGTGTAGCTGTCGGTCCACCCGGCTACAGAATGATCCCATCATTTTGTTTTTTCTGTATAGAATGATCCCAACATTCTGGTTTCTTTGTGCGGAATAATCCCACCATTCTTGTTTCTCTGTGTAGATTGATCTCAAAATTCTGGGTTATCTGTGTAGAATAATAACATTCTGGTTGATCTGTGTAGAATAACATTCTGGTTTATCTATGTAGAATGATAATCTGGTATTTTTCTGTGTAGAATGATAACATTCTGGTTTTCCTGTGTAGAATGATATTGCTGTTTTCTCTTTGTAGAATAACAACATTCTGATTTCTGTGTAGAATATCATTCTGGGATCTCTATGTAGAAAGATATCATCTATGTAGAAAGATATCATTTTGCTTTTATACAGAAAACCCAGAAATTCTTAGGTTTTCTAAGCAGAATGATATTCTGGTTTCTCTGTGTAGAATAATAACATTGTGGTTTCTCTGTGTAGAATGATAACAGTGCGGTTTCTCTGTGTAGAATGATAACATTGTGGTTTCTCTGTATTTGAATCGAACCCGACATTCTGGTTTCTCTGTAATTAAGTAGGTCTATTGAAATAACACTGTTATGTCTCTGTACAGCTCAATGATAATTCCTGCAGGTATCCAATCACGGCGGGCTACAGCATCTAACAGTGATCGAATCAAACTCACCAATGCCCTGAAGATCACCATGTACCTTACCAATGTGGCACTGATGCTGTCTCAACTCTCAGTCACTGATATATGGGAATGACCGTCCTCAATCATCATCACACAAGTGTACAGGCAAAAGCTTACTTCTATTGCCCTAACTTCAAAGAGGTAATCATGCCTATTGTTTGCAGCTACGTGAAAGCAACTGATGTTTGATGTTTGTAATCAAGGTAATGTTTTAAACAATCCATTCCTTCATGAACAAAACGAGGAGATGGAATAGTGTCCCTGTGGAACACATTACTGATCCATGCTTACATGCGTGTAGTTGCTTTTTCTGGTTTGACTCAGTTGACTTTCATGTGAAGACACCCAGTATGTCATAAATGACTTCAAAACGTTAAACTTAAGGGTTGATAACACTCCTGTTGTTAAGTGCTCTTTTGTTTGATCCTTCATCGCAGTGATGGGTGTCCTAGTTTATGTATTTGGTGTGCGCCTTCGCGCGCGCGCGCGCGCGCGCGCGTGTGTGTGTGTGTGTGTGTGTGTGTGTGTAAACGTTGCTTTCAGAACAGTATGCTGTAAGCCTGAATGTTGGTGTGTGTGTGTATGTGTTATCATCCTTTCTGTGGTAATTGTTAACAATTCTGAGCTAATTGTTAACATTCATGCTCTGTACTGTTGTTAGCATCTTTTCTGTGGTAATTGTTAACATCTTGTTGTGCTAGTTGTTAGCATCTTTGATATGCTAATTGTTATCATCCTTTCCTATGCTAGTTGTTAACATTCTTGCTGTTTTAGTAGGTAGCATCCTTTCTGTGCTAATTGGTGCCCTTTCCTGTGATAATTGTAACATTCTTAACGTGCTAAATGGTGACATTCTTAGCGTGCTAATTGGTAACATACTTAGCGTGCTAATTGATAGTATCCTTAATGTGCTAATTGTTAACATCCTTACTGTGCTAATTGTTAGTATCCTTTCCTCGCTAGTTGTTAGCATCCTTTCTAAGCTTATTGTTAGCATGCTTAATGTACTAATTCTTAACATCCCTACTAATTCTTAACATTCCTGCTATGTACTATGTTAGCATTCTTTTGTGCTAATTGTTAACATCCTTTCTGTACTAATTCATTCGCATTCTCACTGTATTGCTTTATTAGTTTTGTTGCTATGTTAGTATCTTTCCTGTGTTACTTTGCACGCATGCTGTCTTACAATTATGCACTGCTTATTCAATGTACCATCTGGAAAATAAAAGTTTGACTTTGACTGTGTATGTATCCTTGATGTCTTACTTTCTTTGCAACTCTGCTGTTTTGCTTTGTGTGTATCCTTGCTGTGCTGCTTTGTGTGTATCCTTGCTGTGCTTCTTTGTGTGTATCCTTGCTGTGTTGCTTTGTTTTCTTTTTGTGTTGCTTTGTTTCCCTGTATGATTTTGCTTGTATCCTTGTGCGTTACTTTCTTTGTATCCTTGCTGTGTTGCTTTACATCCTTGCTATCTTGCTTTGCATCCTTGCTATCTTGCTTTGGATCCTTGCTGTGCTGCTTTGTATCTTGCTTTGTATCCTTGCTATCATGCTTTGCATCCTTTCTGTGCTGCTTTAGTTCCTTGCTATCTTGCTTTGCATCCTTGCTATCTTGCTTTGGATCCTTGCTGTGCTGCTTTAGTTCCTTGCTATCTTGCTTTGTATCCTTGCTATCATGCTTTGCATCCTTGCTGTGCTGCTTTATATCCTTGCTATCTTGCTTTGCATCCTTGCTTTGTATCCTTACTGTGTTGCTTTGTATCTTTGCTGCTTTGCTTTGTTTGGATCTTTTCTGTGCTACTTTAATAATAATAATAATAATATATGGAATTTATATAGCGCTGAATCTTGTAAAAAAACAAACAAATCGAAGCGCTTGCACTCAATCATTTACAGGCATGCAACTCTCCTTAAACATAATGAGCAACAGATTTCAAATCCATGCGCGAACACTACGCACGCACACGCACACACACACACACACACACACACAACACACACACACACACACACACACAACAACACACACACTCGAACAACACTTAGAAGGTGAAAGATCTGTTGAAAATTAGGACAGATAGTGGGGGGAAAGTCTCAGGTAGGAAATAAGTGTGTTTTGAGGCTGGATTTGAAGGAATCAAGTGAAGGCTTTTGGCAAAGTGAAAGCGGGAGGTCATTCCAGGTGGATGGACCAGAAACAGAGAAGGAGCGACGGCCAACAGTGGTTTGTTTGAATCTGGGTGTTCGAAAGCACAAAGTATCTGCGGCTGAACGAAGGGAACGGGATGAAGTGTACAGGTGAAGACAGTTACAGAGATAAGAGGGTGCAGATTTGTGGAGACATTTGAAACAAGGGTATTGAATTTATACTCCAGTCTTTGTGAGACAGGCAACCAGTGAAGAGATCGCAGAAGAGGAGTGATGTGTTCAGATTTTTTCTTTCTTAGGACCAGTCGAGCTGCAGAGTTTTGTATGCGTTGAAGAGAGTGGATAGATGATGTTGGTAGGCCAGCCAAAAGAGAATTACAGTAGTCTAAACGTGAAAGAATGAGAGATGTAACAAGCTTGGAAGTTGCATCAGTGGACAGATACTTGCGAATTGCGCTTATGCGCCGTAGTTGATGGTAGCAAGACTGGCAGGTCTGGGTGATGAATTTTTTCATAGAGAGTGTGTTGTCAAGAACTACTCCTAAATACTTCACAGAGTTGGACAAAGGAACTGATGTATTGCCGAATTCTATTGAAGTTTCTGTGATAGAGGAAAGTTTATGTTGGGTCCCTATGAGCATGGCTTCGGTTTTATCGGCATTAAGTTGTAACTTGTTCTAAGTCATCCAGTTTTGAAGGCAGTAGGAAATATTTGTCAGGAGGGAAGGCAAGTTTTCAACAGTATCACTGCACTGAAGCTGAGTATCATCGGCATAGAAATGATGATCAATAGGGTGGTTGTTTATTATATGTGAGAGTGGAGCAGTGTAGAGAGTAAAGAGAACAGGGCCCAGGACTGATCCCTGCGGGACTCCACATTCCATTTTGACAGGTTTTGATTGAATTTTGTTTACAATAACTTTCTGGAACCGGTCTGTGAGGTATGAAGTAAACCAGGTGAGGGCTGTGCCATTAATACCAAACGTATTTTGGCGGCGAGAAAGAAGAATTGAGTGATCTATGGTATCAAAGGCTGCAGATAAGTCCAAGAAGAGTGAGGATGGAGATTTTTCCTGCATCAGAAGCAAGTAGAAGTGTATCTAAAGTATGGACTAGGGTGGTTTCGGTGCTGTGTTGGGGCGATAGGCAGACTGAAAAATGGGAAGAAGATCATTGGAATGAAGGTGACTGTTGAGCTGTTTGAGAACAACTTTTTCTAGTACTTTAGAGACAAAGGGTAAGTTTGAGACAGCCTATATTTCTTCAGAATGTTGGATCGAGGTCGTGCTTTTCAGTAGAGGTGTGACTATTGCTGTTTTAAGAGCTGATGGAAAATTTCCTGACTGAAGAGATGAGTTTACTATTTTCGTGATAATAGGCACAAGTTGTGGAAGGCATTGTGAGAAAACAGGAGCAGGTATGGGATCAAGGTCGCATGATTTTATAGTCATTTCCTTCAGAATTGTCATGATTTCTTTTTCGCTTGTGGTATGGAAGGAAAAGAGAGGAGTGCCAGTGAACTGGGGGTCAGGAGGCGCAGGCTGGAATTGAGTTTGATCAAGTCTGGAGCGTATGTTTCGAACTTTGTCTGAGAAGAAGGCAGAAAATATGGATGGAAGTTCAGACAGGCTGTGGGTGTTAGGCAGAGGAGTTGTTTTTGCAGATCCAAGGAGATTTGAGGTGAGGGAAAAAAGAGATTTTATGGATGTAGCACAGAGGACTTGGGAAGAGTGGTAGTCTGTCTTTGCTGAATGGATTAAGAGTTTGACTTTGTTTATTTGTTTTCGGAAAAGCTGTTTGTTTTCGGTTTTTGACTTCCGCCACTGCCGTTCTAGTTGCCGGCGTTTGCGCTTCGCTATCAAGATGTCTTGGGTATACCATGGCGCACAGGGTCTGTCAAGGAGGAGATGATCAGTAGGAGGTGCATGCTCATCAAGCAGTTGGCGGAGAATAGTGTTATAGTGATCAGAGAGGTCAGTGTGGTCAGAGTTTGTGAAAAACGTTCGGAAGCTTGGGAAGAGAAGGTATGAATGTCTAAGGCCTTAAGATTGCGAACGAGTAACATATTTCTTCTTTTCTGACAGGTTTTGTGATGTTGAGATGGAAAAGAATGGCGGAATGATCAGAATGCAGTTCGTCGGTGACAGAAACAGATGTGACAAGATTGAATGAAGCATTAGTAATCAGCTAGTCTAAAATATGACCAGATCTGTGCGTTGCTTCGTTTACCAGTTGAGAGAGAGAATGGTTGGACAGAGAAAGAGAAAGACGTTTGACATCTGGAGAAGACTGGTTGTCGAAATGGAAGTTGAAGTCACCAAGAATTATAAGTTTAGTGGGAGAGAGGCTGTAGTGGTCGAGGAGTGACTGGAATTCTTGGTGAAAAAGAGATGTTAGGTTGTTTTTACGGCTGGGAGGTGGACGGTAAAGGCAGCAGATAGTAATAGAGTGGCCAGGTAGGTTCAGATTGATTTCGCAAACTTCAAAAGATTCATGTGAGAATATGAAGGTTGTGACTGAAAGAAAGAGATGGTTCCAATATGTCCTTTGAGAATGATGGCAATCCCACCTCCTCGAGAGAGTCGGGGGAAAGAAATGGTTTTATATCCAGGAGGAGTCAGCTGTTTTATTTGTGGCTCATGGCCATGTGGTTTAAGCCAAGTTTCGGGTGAGGAAGGTTAAGTCAATGTTTTTTTTCAGAGATGAAATCAGATATGTAGTCGGCTTTTTCATTTGGACAGACAGACTGCACATTGAGCAAACAAACTTGAAGGAGATGTGAAGGAGGTGGAGAGGTTGAAGATGAAAGTGGTGAGTTTGGACAAGCATCAGAGGAAGAGGACGAAGGCGATGGTGGAGATGCAGCTAGCGGAAGAACAGACAAGAGTTTGGATGGTGAATCAGGAGTAGAAGATGGGTAAAAGAACTGTGTTAATCAGGGGATTCAGTTTTTGAAACACATCGGGATATACATCATAATTATCAGAACAAAAAACATTAGCAGAGTTACAAACAACAGAACAATCAGAAGCTGAAGGGGCGGGTGGACGGCAGCATGGGGAAGAAGCGTTGTCAGGGGTGACAGAAGTGACGTCAGAGGTGAGGGGGGAGACACGGGAGAGGGAAGCCCACCACTGGCGATGACGTCGGCCTGCCCGTGTTCCCCGTCTGGTTTTGCGGCGATGAATGCCTAAGTGTGTCAAAAGCTGTACAACACCAGGAGCAAGCGTTTACTGTCCCTGACAATTCTGTATCCCTTTGGTGTTGCTTTGCTTGTATCCTTGCTGTGTTACTTCTATTCTTGCTGTGGTAATTTCTATCTTACTGTGTAACTTTCTTTGAATCATTGCTGTGTTACTTTGTATCCTTGCTGTGTAACTTTCTTTGTATCCTTGCTGTGTTACTTTGTCCGCATCGTTGCTTTGTTACTTTGTATTCTTGCTGTGGTGCTTTGTAATTCTGTCATGGTACTGTGTAAGCATTTCTGCCATGTTACTGTGTTAGCATTTCTGCCATGTTACTGTTTTAGCATTTCTTACATGTTGCTGTGTTAGCATTTCTTCCATGTTGCTGTGTTAGCATTTCTGCCATGTTACTGTGTTAGCATTTCTGCCATGTTGCTGTGTTAGCATTTCTGCCATGTTGCCGTGTTAGCATTTCGTACATGTTGCCGTGTTAGCATTTCGTACATGTTGCTTTGTTAGCCTTTCTGCCTTCTTGCTGTGTTAGCATTTCTGCTATGTTGCTGTGTTACCATATCTGCCATGTTACTGTGTTAGCATTTCTGCCACGTTGCTGTGTTAGCATTTCTGCCATGTTACTGTGTTAGCATTTCTGCCATGTTGCTGTGTTAGCATTTCTGCTATGTTGCTGTGTTACCATATCTGCCATGTTGCTGTGTTAGCATTTCTGCCATGTTGCTGTGTTAGCATTTCTGCCATGTTGCCGTGTTAGCATTTCTGCCATGTCAGTGTTAGCATTTCTGCCATGTTGCTGTGTTAGCGCCCTTTTCTGTCACATTTCTTAGTTTGGTATAATTGCCCTGTTTCCTTTCCTTGTTAATATCTCTGTTAGCATTCCAGTCCTTTCAGTTTGCTATAATTGGCCTATTTGCTTGCCATGTTGCATTGTTTATTTGATTATAAGTTAGCTGACCTTTAACTTACAATTGTTAAGTGTCATAAGTTGTTAAGCAGTTTACTATGTGCATTTGGAATTTTTCCCATGCACTTATAAAGCATAGAACGTTCAACCACAAAACTTCCTCTTCAAAGAGGAAGACTACTGTACATTCTCTGTAGAGACAAAAACTGTTCTAAGTGTGACCTTTGTGAAATACGCAACGATGTTGATTATATATTGATATGTCAGCTTTAATGAGAAAAATGGCATATTATACCTATTGAAAAACACCAACTGTGTTGGAATTAAATGTCTTTTTAATTAATTGTAGAAAAGATCACCTGTTTACTCATTTAGTTCGTTTTCTCGGATAATAATCTATGGAAAACAGTCCGACTTTGGTCAGCACCATGATCACTTAAAAATACCGCCTCTCTTTAACACCCACCAGTAGTTCTTTTATTCATTTTGCTGAAATGTTAGTTATCTGTGAATACAATAACCGTTTTGCTCTCTTAACAACTTCAGCGATTGTTGTTCAGTTGTTCTAAACTTTAGACTGTTGTATGTTTTGAGTTAGTTACTTGCTGTGTGTTGCATTTTCATATACGTCCAATGGGGTTTTGAAATAAAGTTTGCCTCGCCTTACCTTACCAGTGTATACTCTGTGTGTGTGTGTGTGTGTGTGTGGTGTGTGTGTGTGTGTGTGTGTGTGTGTATGGTGTGTGGTGTGGTGTGTGTGTGTGTGTGTTGTGTGTGTGTGTGTGTGTGTGTGTGTAACTCTGTGAGCGAGTGTGGCTTTGTCAGTATGAGTCCATGTGTCTGTGCGTGCGTGTATACGCATCTGTGCTTTCAAAAAAGAGCCCATTATTTTCTTCTTTACCTGTATCCATAATGGATGTGTTTCCCTGTCATAGAAGCTTTTTTTCTCCTAGATTTTTGCCAAGGACAACTCTCTTGCTGCTGTGGATTCTTTTACAAGGCCTGAATAATTGTGTGTTGCACACAGGACCTCATTTCGTGGTTTTAACTAAACATTTAGCAGCCAGACCACCACTGACAGCCTGGTGGATGAGGACAAAGTTTAGGTGCAAGTTGAGATCGAACCTGGACTTCTAGATTTCTAGGTAGGCAAATTACCTGTAGAACAACGATATGAAGAAGTGGTGCAGGCTAAGAACTCACTGAGGACTGGCCTATACCATGAACTCACTGAGGAGTGGCCTATACCATGAACTCACTGAGGAGTGGCCTATACCATGAACTCACTACTGAGGAGTGGCCTATACCATGAACTCACTGAGGAGTGGCCTATACCATGAACTCACTGAGGAGTGGCCTATACCATAAAGTGACTAAGGAAAAGACTACACCATGAACTAACAAGTGACCATTACAATGAAATCTCTTTGGAGTAGACAACGCCATGGACTCATTGAGAAGTGGCCCATACCATGAACTCAGTACTAGAAGTAATGTGTCCTATACCATGAACTCAGTTCTGAGGAGTAGACTATGCCATAAACTCAGCACTGAGGAGAGGCCTATGCCATGAACTCAGTACTGAGGAGTAAACTATGCCATGAACTCACTACTGAGGAGTGGCCTATACCATGAAGTCAGTACTGAGGAGCTATGAACTCTCTCCGAGGAGTGACCTATACCATGAACTCAATAAGGAGCAGACTATGCCATGAACTCACTAAAGAGTAGACCATGCCATGGACTGACTGATGAGTTGATGCTAGTGATCTGACAGCATGGTTCGAGCCACCACTGAGATGCCTGTTCATCCACTAAAACCAGGTTTCCATTATGAGCTTTCCTGATCATTTTCCATCACACTACTTTTAGAAAGTGTCAGGTTTTTTTATACTGCATTTTCTAAAATATACTATCAGAAGCAACTCAGTTTGTTCTGCACTATCACTATCACACACATACACACACACACACACACACACACAACAACACACACAGCAACCACACACACACAACACACACACAACACATAGACGCAAACACACACCACACACACACACACACACACACACACACACACATACAAACACACGCGACGTGCGCGCGTGAACACCTGCTACACCCTCCCCAGTGGAATTGGTGTGTGCACTGACACAAACAAAGCTACACAAAACTAGATACTAGCTACAAAATCCTCACACTGTGTACTAAGGAAATGTACACACTGATCACCACATAGTGTCTTACGACTTACATCACCATATCATAACATTGACTCATTATTCTATAATATACAAAAGCCTAAGTCTAAAACAAAGATTTAAAAAGTCTTTTGGCTTTGCCTTTCTCAGAGATTCATCTGGAAAACTTCAGAATAAAAAATGATTTACATACCCCTGGTAGAATTGGCTTTGGCTCCTCCCTTTAAGGCCCGTTGTGAAGAAACGTCTTGGGGCTGGGGCAGGAGCTGCAGCACACACAGTATACACAAGTTCATTTTTCATTGTCTGACTATGACCTTCTGGTAGCGCCAACAATGTTCACAAGTTCGTCACTGTCAGACCCTCTGTCAGATCCTGCTGAAGAAAGGGTAGGTTGGTGCATCTTATCCAGCCCTAAGGGTGTGGTTGCCTTTCTGTGCACAGTCCATTTATGAAGAGTCTGTAGCACCTGCCAGTGGAGGCACATGAGGTGCAGGCAGGGGCTGGATTTAAAAGTGTCATAAGAACGCTTTTAGCGTAGAGAGAGAGATGGAGGTCATTCCAGATCAATGGACCAGAAATAGAGAAAGAGCTACGACAGATGGTGGATTAGTTGAATCTAGGTATTCGTAAGGACAAGGTGTCTGCAGCAGAGTAGAGAAAACGAGAAGGAGTGTACAAGTGAAGACATTCACAGAGGTAGACGGGTGCTGTTTTGTGGAGACATTTGTAACAGAGGATACTGATCTTATAGTTTACTCTCTGTGGCACAGGCGGCCAGTGGAGAGATTGCAAGACAGGGGTAATGTGCTCAGATTGTTTTCTTTCTGAGGATAAGTCGAGCTGCAGAGTTTTGTATACGCTTAAGGGATTGGATTGATGATGCTGGCAGACCAGCCAACAGAGAATTGCAATAGTCCAGACATGAAAGAATGAGAGACTAACAAATATTGGATGCTGCATCTGTGGACAAGTACTTTCGAAATCCACTAATACGCTGTAATTGATAGTAGCATGACTGGCAGGTCTGGGTAATGAATTTTTGCATAGAGAGTGTGTTGTCAATAATGACCCCCTAGATACATCACAGCAGTGGATAGAGGGACTGATGCATTACAAAGTTCTATTGAAGCTGTTGTAATGGACGAGACTTTGTGTTTGGTCCCTACAATCATGGTTTCCGTTTTATCTGCATATTTATGCTCCAAAAAACCCAAAGAAATCATATTGCTTTAAAATGCAGTAAATAACGTTTTTCTACGTTTCTCAACAAAAACCCGTTTACACTCGTAAAAACAACGTTCATGTGTCTTAGACATCAAATCAACTTCCTCACACTGCAAAATAAGTTTTGTTGTGCTTTTAACATCAAACACACCGTTCACGGCGATATGTAAAAATACCACACACACACATCACACACACACAACACACACACACACACACACACACACACACACACACACACACACATCACACACACACCACACAACACACACACACACCACACACACACTCACATTTACTAAGGATGAAGAATAAACCAGGTCCCGTGTGGAACGCCTAGAATATCTTGTGCACATAGTAAAACGCGTTTTGCTATTCGGAAGAGTGGCCAATTTTGTATCGGGGAATCGGATGACAAAATGGACAAATCTCGCATATACATGGTGGTGTGGATGTAAAAAGACACATGAGTGAGCTTTATAGCTGCTTCTCCTCGAAATGAACAGAATAAAATCAAGTGAAAACAAATAAAAACACGCCGCACTGCACACACACTCACATACACAACACCACTCACACACACACACACACACACACAACACACACACACAACACCAGACACTCACCACACACACACACACATTTTGCAGAACACAGAGCAACGTTTGTTTGACAAGTTAAAAGAGCTGGAGGTCCCGTGGGACAGAGCGTAAAACATCTAACCGGAGACATGACAAACAAAAGAGAACCCACATCATCCTTTAGAAAAAGGAAGAACACGCTAAAGCACTCTCAAAGCTCCACCCATCATGGCACTGATCTTTCGGCTCAGTAAGAGAGACTGATGTACCTACTGGTAGGCTAGCCTTGTCCCTTGCCTGCCATACTGAACCAGAATAAATGGTAACATCGTGTAAAATGTACAATTCTAACATGGTTAAGCAACAACCATGCTTACGAAGGATCCAGTACATTGTGTTACACAACAGACATGCTAAAATGGTGAAAAAGCTACATGAACCACCACCAGTCTGCTTACCATAAACATCTGAAAAACAAAAGATACATGATACTTAGGGTGACATCATCAGATGGGACTCATTTTCAGAGAAATATCTTAGATCAAATGATGCCCAAGGGAGCAGGCATTGAAAAAAACACGACCGACAAAACGACCTCGACGGGTCAGTATGCGTGAATTCAAAGGAATAAAAACATTCACCTGAGGACGTAGACACATGTTGAACAGATCTTGATGACGGAAGAAACTGAGAATATATGAAATGGATTTCTATGAGATGCCACGCATCTTATGGCAACTATGCTCGGACTGTAAACATCGCCATGTTTTCCATAGAATCCAGATCCCATAGAGCATGGTCTTCTTGCCTGTCAACATTTGAGTTCTCAGGAACTCACATACCAACACAAAATGCACAATTATGGATAAATTCAGCTTGGCGACCTATGTTCAGCACTTGTAATGTTTCAGGGAAAAAAATGTAACCGAATTTATTGTAAATCCCATCAAAATGTTTGCGACAAATTTACGTAAGTTATCGTAACACGATTGTCATTCATTTAACCACTTTCAGTTGACTTTCGCCTCTTTGGAATAGTTGGGTTCATAGAGATTATTTTGGCACCAAATGAAAGCTATCAGTAACTGTGAAATTGAATCTGAATATAACCACTACACAAATTGCTTCTCTCTATTGATCTGGGATGCCATCCACAGCGTAATGTATTAGAAAAATAAAAATGATTCCAAAATAATTTCCATTACCCCATGTTTGAATGCCACTTCACGAACACAACACGATTCTTGAAAAAAAACAACCCAAAGCAATTACAACAAGAAGAACAGCCTAAAAATATGTTTTTAAATTGTTTGAAGTGACATGAATCTGATTATTGTGTAAATCCAGCATTCAGTAAGCTTTTGAATTAGAAAGCGTTGTTTAATGGAAAGGAGTGGCAGTTTTTCTTAAAAAAATATGAGCACGACTTTCCCCCCCCTCACAAAGTATAAAGGAAAGTTGAAACTAATTTTTAGTGAACATGAATTCGCATTCTCTGAACCTAGTCTTAAGTTCAGAAGGCCTCTTTCTAACATGCCATTTATTGCTAAATGAAACTATCCTTTTTTCACCATCTAAAACACGTCCATTTATTTCTGACAACACATGTTTTTCATAAAAATCAAGAGTCCTTTCCATTGGTGGCCAAAGTTTACTAGGTTCATTTTAAACGGTTGTATGATGGTACTTCTGTCACTGTTTGCTCATGATTATCGTCTCCAGCTTACCCCTGAATTCACTACACGTTGTTAAACATGGCAGGAAGGATTGATCCACAACAAACACTTTGATTTTCTCACACTAAACGTAGTTAGAGAGGCATGTACAGACAAACTTGTTGTATCAAGCTTCTTCGCTTATAAACCAAAACAGTTATTTTTTTATAAACTTAGGCAAGTACTCTATAATCAGCTATCTGTACTCATTTTGTAACCGATAAGCTAATTAATTTATATATATCATTTAGATAGGCCTTGATATCTGCGCCAGTGCTTGTCACTTGTCTTTTCACTTTGTCCGTCCCATGTCCCAAAGGACGTAGGGGGGACAGAGAGAAGACGCCACAGAGATCTTCTTTCATGCTTCACGATCCTGTGTGGGCACGTACGTAAGGTGTTGGCAGGGGTTGGGCGGTCCATGTCTTTGATGTTGTCAACCCATGATACTTTTGCGCGGCCTCTTCTTCTCTCTGCCTTCAAGGGTTCCCTGCAAGATGTTTTTGCTAAGGTGTTTGCGTCTTGTGGGTGTTGACCAAACCACATCAGCTTTCTCCTCTCTTTTATGGTGGAGAAGAGCAGAGTTTCTTGGGGGCTTTTTGATTCTTCATTGCATATAGTTGTTGGCGTTTTGTGATCTTTGTGTGATATTTTGAGGAGTCCTTCTGTGGCGCTTGTTCTCGAATGTTGGATTCTCACTCTATAGCTTCCTGCTGACAGGTCCATGATTCCACCATAAGGAGACAGATACCACAGAGGGTTTCGTAGCAGGTCGATCACCTTGGTGCAGAAGCTGACTGTTGCTTCTGATAGTAGATTCCTCTCGAGTCTGGCTAGAGCAGCATGTTTGCTGTTGCTCATGCGAGCTTTCTCACTTCATTGTTTGATTGTGCCATCTTTTGTTAATGGAGCCTAAGTATTGAATGGCGTCATACGCCCCTTCCAGTAGTTCTCCATTCTCTTTATTTCCGTGCGGTCCATTACTAGCGCTGTTGGACCATGAATCTTTAATTTCTCTGTACTCGACCGCCATGCCGTATGCACTCGCTCGATATGAAGACTATCTGTGAGAGTCTTTGCAGTTTCTTGTTTGCTGCCCGCCCATGAGGGTCCATTTCATCTCAAATCTGAGGTTGCAAAGGCGGGCTTCCCACCAATGAGACATGCGAAGTGGTGGTCGTTTGCAGGTCTCTGTCATGATGCTTTTTGGGAAGAGATTGAAAGTACAGGTGAGAGAAGGGCAGCCCTGACGGACCCGCAACCTTACCCGGTGGCTCTTGAAGTAACTCGCCATGTATTGTTCAAGAAACTGCACGTCTTTGCGTTCTCGCAAGTGCCCTTGATACTTTCACATGAGGGCGGTATCAATGTTGAAGTGCCTGAGTACTTGCCAGAGGCCGTCATGCCATACCCTCGTCAAAGCCTCCTTTTGAAGGCCTATGAAAATTGTGATACCAATTCTTTTTTTTGTTTTTGGGAGGCTTTCTCTATCCAGAATTCTCAATTGAAAATTTGTTTCTATTCTCATCTGTGCTGCGTTTACTTCGTCCTAAAGCCGGCTTGTTCTCGGCCAGAGTTTTTCCGCTAGTGTTTTTTCAGTCCTGTTGAGGACTACCCCCGAAGCTTGATCTTGCTAGTCAAGGAGCTTTGGGGACTGATGGGTTTCTGTAGTTTCTGGCATTGCTTGAGTTTCCCTTTCTATGTAGTGCGGTATTTACAAGAGACTGTGTACCATTCTTCCTGGCCATTCATTGGGTCGTAATCTTCTGACAAAGTTCTGTGAAATCTCCCCTTGCCGTTTACATTCCCTCCCATTTTTTAGAGTTCAGCTGGGATCTCTATTCGATCTCCAGGGGACTCTTCCCTATCTTCTCCCCAGCACTACTCTCTCTTCTACTCTGCACGAATTAAAACGTGGAGCTATTAAAGCCTCCGACGAGATATCACTTTACACAGATGCACACTATAACTTATCATAAAACATAAAGACTTTCACAAACTGATACTTTGTACTAGAAACGAAGATATCTACCACCACAGATTTGTTTGCAAGATACATGATTAATTAACCACATATGTCCACCTGGAGGGAAGGCAGATATTCATAATTAACCAGTGGTGCGAATGCACATGTTCCGCAGTCTTCTCAGCTGCGCACTCTAGCAAGCTTCCTAAGCTGTCTCATACAGATTGAACAGTATACATTATCAGCTCTAAAGGGCTCACACTACATTTACCCATACTAACATCTTCCAATCTTATATTCCACTCCTTAATGAAACCCCAAACTTATACCACTAGATTTATACGGTTTATGGTCTGGGCATTTGGTCTAATTTAAGTTCTCATATTTCAAACTTGTTTACAATGAGGACAGCAGTTCAGGCTATTAACTGTGACTAACACCGGCCTCCTACATCTTACCCCTTACAGTCTACTAATACTACTTAAGATGAGCTTCTCCTCTCTTCTTTCTAAAATAAAGTCTATTCCACAGCTCATCAATCGCTTCTACACTGATTTAGTAAAGATATGTTAAAACCCCGCCGCCAATGTCGCAGTGAATACGCTGACTAGTAGGTGGTTGTTTTTCCTGTGATGTTTTCTCAGACACAGGCACCACTGAACTTCACCAAAGGACCCAGCACATGCAGGGCTCCCCTGTGCTGGTGGCTCCACGCGCGGCCTGATAGTGATTCGGGTGGGCACCCTGTGGACTTCCGACTCTAAGGGATGACATTAACAAATCTGGGTAATTCGCCTCGTGGACGGGAATGGGGACATATTGAAATGAGCGCGTGGAACAGCAGGACGCGTATAGACGTCACTGACATCTAGGCGCAAGAGCAAAAAAAAAAAGATTTGTTTTACCAAAATTACAAGACACACTTTTCATAGCATCTAATTTTAGGGTACATAAATTTATGTACCTTTACCTATATGATGCAATAGACGAAAAAATATTTGATTTCCAACAAAATCCGAGAACCTCATTGTGTTGGATGAATCGAAGTCAGATTCAGTATTCAGTCAATCATATCCATGATATATGACAAACATATATGCACGTGAAAAAAACTTGTTATTGATTTTCTTTCCTAGATCAGACCAACCCTCCGCAATTTCGTGGAGATAACTCGGGCCACACTATTGAATGACAAAAAATAACGTTAAGACATTTCATGTAGACAACATTAAATTGACATGAAACAAGTAGATAAAATACAACCTAACAATAATTAGTTAACATACTGTAATGGAAAATAAGCATATTTTAGGATTAATCTACACTAAATATAAAAAGACAAATATATCATAGCATAATAATGACATTTACGTATAACTGAGAAAACTGAATATACTGGACCGCACACTGTATTGGTTTCGCTGTTTTAATTTTCACCTAGAGGCAATAGCTGGAGGTCCACCTGGCTACAGAATGATCGCAAACATTTTATTTTTTCTGTATAGAATAAGCCCAACATTCCTGGTTTCTCTAAGCGGAATATTATTCTAACATTCTTGTTTCTCTGTGTAGATTTGATCTCAACATTCTAAGTTATCTGTGTATTTAATGACATTCTGGTTTATTCTATGTAGAATAATCAATCCTGGTTGATCTATGTAGATTGATAGATGTGGCTATTTTTTCTGTGAGAAATGATTTAATTCTGGCGTTTTCCCTGTGTAGCAATGATATGGCTGTATTCTTTTTTAGCTAGTAGAACAACATTCTGATCTTCTGAGGGAGCAATATATTCTGGATCTCTATGAAGAAAGATATCATCTTTATTGTAGACAGACATCATCACATTAGACAGATATCATTTTGCTTTCTATACAGAAAAATTCCAGAAATTCTTAGTTTTTCCTGAGCAGAAGGATAGTCAAGTTTCTCTGTGTAAATTATAACATACTGCTTCTCTGTGTAGAATGATAACATTCCCTCGTGTTCTGTGTGTAAATGATAGCAGAGTGGTGTTTCTGTAGAATAACATGTGGTTTCGCAGTGTAGAAGTAAGCATTGTTGTTTCTCTGCTGTGAATGAGAACATTGTGTTCTCTGTGCAGAATGATATGACATTAGCGTTGCTCTGTGTAAATGATACCATTGTGAATTCTCTGTATTAGAATGTGAGAACTCGCGACATTCTGGTATCTCAGTAATTAAGTGGGTCTATTGAAATAACAACTGCTTAATGTCTCTATACCAGCTCAGTGATACTCTCCTGCGTGTGTCTCTCCAGTCCACAGCGGGCTACATCTCTAACAGTGATCGAATCAAAATCACCAATGCTCTGAAGATCATCATGTACCTACCAATGTGGCACTGATGCTGTCTGCAACTCTCACAGTCACGGGACATATGGTAATGAACCGTCCCTCAATCATCGTCACACACGTTTACAGGCAAAGCTTTCTTCTCGTGCACACTGGCTCCAAACAAGCTCAACTTGCCATGTTTGCAGCTACCCGAATAGCAAACTAATGTTTGAATGTTTGGAAATCAAGGTACACGTTTTTTAAACAATCATTTCCTTCATAAACAAAACCAGGAGGATGGAGTAAGTGTCCCTTCTTGGAAAACATTACGGATTCCATGCTACATGCATGTAGTTGCTTTTCTCTCTGGTTTGACTCTTCAGCGAAGACACCCAGTTATACTACATATAAAATTTCTAATGACATTCGAAATGATTAACACTTAAGGGTTGATAACACCCGGTTGTTAAGTTCCCAGCAGGTGGAACAAAAAAACTCCAACATTACCTAGATTCAATGTCACCCCCAACACTCTCTCTCTCTCATCTCTCTCTCTTCTCTATCGCTTCTCTCTCTTCTCTTTCTCTCTCTCTCTCTTCCTCTCTCTCTCTCTCCTCCTCTCTCTACTCGCTCTCATCTCTCTCTTTTCTTTCTCTTTTTTATCCCTAAGGCGGGGACTGACATGGGGAAAAAAAAGCACCTAAGTTGCTTTTCAGGTCTCCCTTGCAATAAAAGAATTTTGTCATTGTCTTTGTTTACACTCCCTTCCCCACAGTGGATGATGTCCCTAGTTTCTACCGTCAGTTGGCGGTGCGGCCTTTGTGTGTGTGTAACGTGTGTCGCGTGCTGTGCCGGTGTTCGTGTGTGGGTGTTGTGTGTGTGTCTGTGTGTGTCTTGTGTGTGTGTGTGTGCTGTGTGTGATGTTGTTGTTGTTTGTTGACCCACTTTCATTTTACGGTCTGTTCACTTTTATGATATTTAGACGCCCCACCCCCCCCCCCCCCCCTCTACAAAAAAAACCAAAAAAAACCCCGGTTAGATGTTGGATGTGGGTTAAAAAAAATACTCTCTAACTATAAAACAATCTCGAAAACTTGGGGCAATGCAACGGGAATTTAAAAAACAACAAAAAAACCACACAGTCATTAACGTTTAATCGTAACCTATAACCAAGGTCCTATGGAGGCACTGTAAACAAACACCTTTCACAATTTCAAATGCCAATTTTAAAACTACTCGAATATGCTGGTAGGGAGTTTTCAGAAAAATGGGGGCATGAAAGGTTTTACACTCCTGGCAGTCAAAAAGTATATGAGTATTTACGTGATATCTCACCTCATCAGCTCGGCATTTACCATTTTTGCTCGAATTTGGTTATCAAATCGCACTTTACCGTTTCATTCTATTGAATTATTATTATCATTCTCCTTGATCGTAAAAAACACTTTTGTACTCAACCTCTGCAATTGTCCCCACTGTTAGATTATGGGTACTGATTGCAGTTCTTCAGTTAAAACGTCTCTCATTTGGCTGATTACTATCAGTGACCTTTCT
The DNA here is from genome assembly GCA_028751875.1 of Rapana venosa. NCBI lineage: Eukaryota > Metazoa > Mollusca > Gastropoda > Neogastropoda > Muricidae > Rapana > Rapana venosa. The sequence continues at coordinate 55,016,403 of CM054155.1, forward strand.
CCAAGATTTTTTTTGTCTAGTAAGCTATACCCTTCTTAGTAAGGATAAAGGCACATGCAATTCTTATTGCAGTCCCGTCCATCGTTTTGCCCCTTTTTCGGCAGCCTCTATCCGCCCACTCATTTGGAAAGAACCCAGTGGTCTGAAGGCACCCAACAAAATCTCACTACATATGCCTTTATGGTTAAGAGATGTATGACCATGCTTAATCCTAATATGAATTTTCTCGAAGTTTTCTTGTAACATGGCGATTTTAAAGCATACAATGCCTTTTACGAATCAACGCAAACAGAAGAATTTGAAATATTACCCCAACGGCAAATCAAGGTATATGTAAGACCCATTAGAAATGCTACACGAGTTCTGCTGTAAATATCGAGTGATGTTCTACAAATAATACTGATTATTTCTTCAATATTTAACGAGCCGGTATAAAACACAAGCAGAACCCTGTTTCTGTTGATTATCTAGGCGTGATCCATCTGTGATAAATTTGTAAATGTCCAAAATATTTACTATGTAGGATGTGGGATCGGACATCACAACAATTATATTCTTGGTTTGTCATTCTTCGTTTTCATTAGACACCTCTATATCAAAGTTGCTTTAATTTCATCTCGACCCTGATGGGCAAGTGTAAGATTGCTTCTCGTGTGTCCATGCTGTGTTGATTCGACTTCAGTCAGTCTTTCTACCAGATCAGACTACACATATGTACATATGGGCCTTAACACCGAGGATATACTTTCGTCTTTAGGAAAATTAAACTCTGATTTCACTTGCTATGTTCTTCTGAAATAAAGTTTTCTGTCGTTTTGTTTCTAAGCAAATATGTTTAGCACCATGCAGTTGACGGTAATCATCTAAAGTGCAATATGCCCACTTCGTTAAGTTCCCAGGCTTGAGCGCGTGAGATCGGCACACCAAGAGCTCAGTCTGTATCTTTTGCAGTCCTATACTTTGTAACTTTTTAAGTAAATACTCTAGCCGCACTGAGAAACAGACCTCTTTGACCATACGTCACGATAATTTCTGAACGAAAAGGGAATGTAGCTAAATATTTCATACTTTATCAAATGTGTCCTGGGCCCCAGAATTGTTTACTAACCATCTTCAAAAAGTTCAAAGGCCTTTCTTTGCTTTAGTTACAAATTGTCTTCGATATGTGCATTCCAAGTTACCTTAGAAGTGAAAAAACACCAAGAACTTTAGCGGTCGTCTTTATACTCACATCCAATTGGTCCCAATTCTAAATGCTGGTATACTTCACCTGGTTACCTTCCATTCTCTTACAAAGCACATCGTGTACGCTTTTTTCTTGGATTACAAGTAAATCCATCATTTCGAGCATATAAATATCGATGTTGAGTTCAAGCTGGTTCTGGATCATACCCTTTTAATGTAGTTTAAACGCTCCTTTTGGCGTGAGCGCTTCGTTGGATATAGAAACATGTCATCACACATACATTATCTCTGCTGAAGACTTGTACTATGACGTAAGCACCTCGAAAATTTCATCAGAAGATCAGGCAGTAAAACTTAATTTGAAGAGAGGAGATATGACATGAAACTGGGGTAGTACCCCAGATGTGTGTGGGGGTTGTGGGGGTGTCGGTGGGGGGGGTGGGGTGGGGTGTGATCGTGTGGGTGGGGTGGTGGGGTGTGTGTGGGGGGGGTGGGGGTGTTTATGCTGTGTGTTGTGCTTAGCGTGATGCTGTAAGTGTGTGGTGAGGTTAAGTGTTGTGTATGTGTGTGGGTGGTTTTGTGTGATGGAGGCGGGGTGGTCCTTGCTTACAGCACACGTATGGCTATACAGACTTTTAGCGTTTGTGTGTGTGTGTGTGGTGTGTGTGTGGGGTGTGTGTGAGTCGGTGTGTGTGTGTGGGTGTGTGGGGGTGGGTGTGGTGCGTGTGTATGCTGTGGTTTGGAGGAGGGGTGGTCCCTTGCTTACAGTATCATTCTCAGTCATGCTATAAGACTTTTTGTGTTTGGTTGTGTTGTGTGTGTGTGTGTGGGTAGTGTGAGGCTCGTGTGTGTGTTATGAGGAGGGGCTGGTCCTTGCTTATCAGACAGTACGCCTTATATCCAGCCGTTGTGTGTATGTGTGTGTGTGTGTGTGGTGTGTGGGTGTGGTGTGTGTGTGTGTGTGTGTGTGTGTTGGTGTGTGTGTGTGTGTGTTCGTGTGTTGTGTTGTGTGGTCAAACGTTCCTTTCCAGCACAATGCTATGCTGTCTAAGCACATGTTGGTGTGTGTGTGTGTGTTAGCATCCATTTCTGTGGTAATTGTTAATATGTTCCGATACGACATTGTTAACAGTCAGCTCTGTACTTACTTAAGGGCATCCGTTCTGTGGAATTGATAAACAGCTTTTTAACGACCTGTTGCATAACATCTTTGAATATGCTAATTGTTATCCTTTCCTATGCAAAGTTGTTTAGCATCTTGCTTGTTCTAATAGTAGCATTATATCTGTGCAACTTGGGCGCCCTTTCCTGTGGCTAATTGTAACATTCTTACGGCTAAATGGTGCCATTCATAGCTTGCTCATGTAACATACTTAGAGTGCTTATTGGTAGTATTCCTTAGGTGCCTAATTGTTCTAACGAGCCTTAATGTTCTAATTTTAGTATCCTTTCCTCGCTAGTTGTCTAGCATCCTTTCCTAAGCTATTGTTTAGCATGCTTAATGTACTTAATGCTTATACTATCCCCTACTAACTTCTTAACATCCCTGATATGTAGGTTTTTTGTTAAGCATTCTCTTTTGTGCTAATTGTCCAACATCTCATCTGTGCCTATCTTCATTCGCTATTCACTGTATTGCTTTATTAGTTTAGGGAGGGCGTGGTAGCTTGCTGTGTTAGTATCCATCCTGGTGTTACTTTCTGTACGCTTGCTGTCTACTGTGCTTTGTATCCTTAAATCTTACTATTCTCGGTTGCACTCTGCGCGCTTGTAGCTCGGTTTGTGTTGTCCATCACCGCGCGCTGTGTTTGCTTTGTCTGTGTATCCTTCTGTGCTGCTGGTGTGCATCCTTTGCCTGTGTTGCTTTGTTTTCCTTTTGGTGCTTTGCTTGTTTCCCTTGTATGTTTTTCGCTCTGTATCATTGTGCGTTACTTTCTTTGAGTATCCTTGCTGTCTTGGCTTACAACCTTGCAATCGTGCTTTGCATCCTTGCTAATCTTACTTGATCCTCTGTGCGCTTTGTATCTTTGCTATCTTGTCTTTGTATCCTTGCATCATGCTTCTGCATCCTTGCTGTGCGGCTTATATCCTTGCTATCTGCTTTGCATCCTTGCTTTGGAATCCTTGCTGTGCTGCGTTGTATCTTTGCCGGTTTGCTTTTGTTTGCATTTTTCTGTGCCTACATTGTATCCCTTTGAGTGTTGCTTTGCTTGTGTCCTTGCTGTGTTCCGTTTTATCCTTGCTGTGTTCACTTTCTTTTGTATCCTTGCTTGTGTCACTTTGTCATCCTTGCTGTGATTACCTTTTTATCCTTGCTGGGCAACGTTTCTGTTATCCTTCTGTGGTATACTTTGCGTATCCTTGCTGTGTCTACTTTTGTCTCATTGCTGTTGTAACTTCTTTGTATCCTTGCTGACTTACATTGTATCTTAATGCTGTGGTTACTTTCTTTGTAGCTTGCTGTGTTTACTTTCTTTCTGTATCCTTGCTGTGTAACTTTCTTTGTATCATGCTGTGTTACTTTCTTTGTACTTCGCCTGTGTAACTTTCGTTGTATACCTTGCTGTCTTACTTTGTATCTTTGCTGTGTATTGGTACCCTTCTGTGTAACTTTTCTTTGTATCTTGCTGTGTTTTCTTTGTGATCCTTTGCCTGGCAACTTTCATCTTGTACCCTTCTTGTGTTACTTCTGTCAGCATCGTTGCTTTGCTACTTTGTTATTCTTGCTGAGGTGCTTTTCAACTCTGGGTCAGGTACCTGTGTTAGCATTCTGCATGTTCTCGATCGTTTGGGTCATTTTCTGCCATATTGCTGTGTTTACTTCCTTTCTGCCATGTTGCTGTGTTAGCATTTCTGCCATATTGCTGTATTAGCTCATATCTGCCCATGTTACGGTGTTAGCAATTCTGCCAGTTTGCTGTTTAGCATTTCAGGCTATGTGCTGTGGGGGGGGGCGGTTACCAATATCTGCCATGTCGACTGTGATTAGCATTTCTCTGCCAGGTTGATGTCGGTGTTAGCATTTCTGCCACTGTTGCTGTGTTAGCTATCATCTGCCGCTGCCATGTTGCTGTGTTAGCATTTCTGCCTATGCTTGCTGTGTTAGAGCCCTTTTCTGTCACATTTCCTTAGTTTGTATAAATGGTCCTGTTCCAGTATCCTTGTTAATATCACTGTTAGCATTCCTGTCCTTTCCAGTTTGACTATAATTGGCTATATGCGCTTGCCATGTGCATTGGTTTATTTTGTCATTTAACAAGTTAGCTGACGCCTTTCTTCAACTTACAATGTTTAAGTGTCATATTTGTTACAGTTCTACTATGTGCATTGGAATTTTCTCCCATGCACTTATAAAGCATAGACGTTCAACACTACAACTTCCTTTCAAAGACAGAATACTGTACATCTCTCAGAGATCACAAACTGTTCTACCATGTGACCTTTGTGTAAACGGAACGATGATCTGATTACACTCATATTTATATGTCCAGCTTTAATGAGAAAAATGGCAATATAATACCTCTTGATAAACACCAACAGTGTTGGAATTAAATGTATTTTAATTAATTGTAGAAAGATAACCTGTCTACTCATTAGTTCGTTTCTCGGATAATAACTCTAATCGGAAAACAGTCTCCCGACCTCTTTTGGTCAGCTCCATGATCAGCGTTAAAAATTACCGCCCTCTTTAACACCCACCAGTCGTTCTTTTCTCTATTCATTTTGCCTGAAATGTTAGTTATCTGTTGAATACAATAACCGTTTTTGCTCTCTTTAACAACTTCAGCGATTGGTGTGTTTCAGCTTCTGTTCTACATCTTAGACTGTTGAGCATGTTTTGACAGTTAGTTACTGCTGTGTGTTGCATTTCATATACGTCCATGGGGTTTTGCGAATAAAGTGTCCTCTGCCCTACTTCTCCAGTGTATACTCTGTGTGTGTGTGTGTCTGGTTGTGGTGTCTGTGTGTGTGTGTGTCGTGTGTGTGTGTTGTGTGGTGTGTATGTGTGTGTGTGTGTAACTCTGTCAGACGAGCGTGGCTTTGTCCAGTATGATTTCCATGTGTCTGTCGTGCGTGCTATAACGCATCTGTGGCTTCTCAAAAAGAGCCCCATTAGTTTCTTTCTTTTCCTGCGTATCCATATGGATGTGTTTCCCTGTCATAGAAGCTTTTCTTCTCCTAGATTTTTGCCAAGGACAACTCTCTTGCTGCTGTGGATTCTTTTAACAAGGCCTGAATTCATGCTGTGTTGCACACAGGACCTCATTTCCGTGGGTTTTAACTTAAACATTTAGCAGCCCAGACCACCACTGACAGCCACGGTGGAGTGAGGACAAAGTTAGGGTGCAAAGTTGAGATCGAACCTGTACTTCTAGATTTCCTAAGGTAGGCACTTACCTGTAGAACAACGATATGAAGAAGTGGTGCAGGCTAAGAACTCACCTGAGGACTGGCCTATACCATGAACTTCACAGAGTGAGCTGCCTATACCACTGAACTCATACACGATGGGCCTATGCCATGAACTCACTCTGATGAGTGGCCTATACCATGATAACTCACTGACGGAGTTGGCCTATACCATGAACTCCACGAGGAGTGGCCTATACACCATTACAGTGACTAAGTCGAAAAGCACTACATCCATGACACTAACAAGCCTGACCATTTACAATGAAATCTCTTGGAGAGACAACGCCATGGACTCATTGAGAAGTGGCCAATACCATGAACTCAAGTACTGAGAAGTGCCTTACCCATTGACTCAGTACGAAAGTGGCTCCTACCAGAACTCATTCTGAGGAGTGAACTATGCCCATAAACTCAGCACTGAGGAGAGGCCTATGTCATGAACATCAGTTCTGAGGGAACACTCATGCGCATGAATTCACTACTGAGGAGATCGCCGTTACCAAGAAGTCGTACTGAGGAGCTATGCACTCTCTACTGAGGAGTGGCCTATACCATGAACTCAAAGGAGCAGACTAGGCATGACTCACCTAGGAGTAACAATATGCCATGGACTGACTGAGATGATTTATGCTAGAGATCTGACAGTAACAGGTTTCGAGCCCCTCTGAGACCGCCACATTGCAACCCACTAAAACCAGTTTCCAATATTGAGCTTTTCGCTGATCATTTTCCATCACACTACTTTACAAAGGTCAGGTTTTTTTACTGCATTTTCATAAATTCATACTATCAGAAGCAACTCAGTTTCGTTCTGCACTATCACTATCACAACACACACACACACACACACACACACACAAAGAGGCATACCCTTGAACCTTGAAACTTCAAAATTACCACCTCTTTATTGGATGCCAAAAAGCATCAGGTTTTTACTGTGGCGGACGTTGAGCCATCTACTCACAGCTCACCTTGTTGGAGCTGGTCAGAGCCTGAGAACGGGGTACATACCTTTCTCTTTAATCTGATTAAAGTATCTTCCAGAAGAATTTAGTCAGGAACGCACTGTACTGACTAATAGCTATGACTGATTGCATACTGCTTCAGTGATTGCCTTAGAAGGAGGTATTTACCTCTTCCAACCCAGTACCAACTCATGGAAACTGGGGACACTGCTCAATTCGGCTCAAGATATTATCCGCTCCAAGTTTCCATCTATGTCCTCTGAAATGGCCACAAATGATAGCTCTTTTCAAACAGCAGCCCGAGATGGCTCCGCTTTACAAGGTCAGTGCACACAGGTGATATCTCCGGCAGCTTGGCAACATGTTCCTTTACTTTTGGCAGAATGAGGGTTTGTCGGCTGCACATGGAAGAATACGTCCAGTACTTCACTTCTTGGTCATACAACTCGATCTTCACTGCTCCATAGCACCCCGGTTTGGAGCGCAGATTTAGCTTCTGTTGTTTAACAAGATAGGTGGAAAAGCTATCTTTCTTCTTTCAGAGGCACATAGGCTGCAATCCTATTTGGAGTCAGTCACTTTGTGAAGTTTTGTACGTAAACTGCGAGACTGTGTGTTGTGTGGTCGTTTGTGCACCGCGTGTAATGAGCGTGTGGTGTCGTGTTCTCCTCTCGTGTGTGTTGTGTGTGTGTGTGGTGTGTGTGGTGGATAATAAACTACGCGCGTGACGTGTATGGTAAATTTCGTTTTTAATATCGTCTTCTACAGTTGTGATAGTAGACCAAAGAAGAGGGAGCTCATAGTGTGTGGGAAAAGGAACCTGATACTATCTATAAGGGATAGGTAAGAGGCCCATAACCTATAAGGCAAGGGGAACGAGCCCGTCCAGAGACACTTCCACTCTCGAGGGGCCCAGCCTACTTGAGGCCGGCGCCCATCCTCCTCTCTCTCCGGCTATTCACTTCCCTGACCGTTAAGAGGGGCAGGTACCGATTACAGCTGAGGGAACTGTTCTGAAAGCAAGGCGTGCAAACGGTCCACCCATTACAACTTGTAACCACGCGCGACGATGCTTAACTGGCTGGGGAATGCGAAGTGCTTCTCCGCAGACCACTGGAGCTATCCTCATCCATATCTATACTCCTGACAATAACGAAAAGAATGCTTTGTTAAGTTCTAACGGAGCTTACAATGGTCAGGAAGTAAATTGCATTTCCTGATCTCACCTAACTAAACACTGACATTTAAATAAGAATAAAAAATATTTTACTACATAAACCATACTTCAAAAGTGAGGAAAAATACTAAAGGCATGTCTGAAAAAAAATATTTTGAGACTCTAAACAAATTCAAAACAACATAAAACCCCTTTTCAACCAATCTTAAGGATCAAATAGAATTATAAGGCACTGTATTAAGCATCTTTATATGTCAAAGTAATCCTTACCACATCCACGAAGAGGACGCGGCAACACCTCTTTTAAAACAGGTCAGCTATGTCTGAGCCGACTGCAAAACTTCCTTTGGAGAAGATACCGTCAGACCAGTACGGGACTTTGCGTTCAATCTCGACACTCTAATAATATTATAAAAGTAGGTCCTATTTTTCATAATTAATGTTCATTCTCCGCATTACATGCAAAATGCATTTCATGCATTCTTGTCTTGAAACCAATTCAAATTCCTCCAAAAAACCCAAAGAAATCATATTGCTTTAAAATGCAGTAAATAACGTTTTTCTACGTTTCTCAACAAAAACCCGTTTACACTCGTAAAAACAACGTTCATGTGTCTTAGACATCAAATCAACTTCCTCACACTGCAAAATAAGTTTTGTTGTGCTTTTAACATCAAACACACCGTTCACGGCGATATGTAAAAATACCACACACACACATCACACACACACAACACACACACACACACACACACACACACACACACACACACACACATCACACACACACCACACAACACACACACACACCACACACACACTCACATTTACTAAGGATGAAGAATAAACCAGGTCCCGTGTGGAACGCCTAGAATATCTTGTGCACATAGTAAAACGCGTTTTGCTATTCGGAAGAGTGGCCAATTTTGTATCGGGGAATCGGATGACAAAATGGACAAATCTCGCATATACATGGTGGTGTGGATGTAAAAAGACACATGAGTGAGCTTTATAGCTGCTTCTCCTCGAAATGAACAGAATAAAATCAAGTGAAAACAAATAAAAACACGCCGCACTGCACACACACTCACATACACAACACCACTCACACACACACACACACACACACAACACACACACACAACACCAGACACTCACCACACACACACACACATTTTGCAGAACACAGAGCAACGTTTGTTTGACAAGTTAAAAGAGCTGGAGGTCCCGTGGGACAGAGCGTAAAACATCTAACCGGAGACATGACAAACAAAAGAGAACCCACATCATCCTTTAGAAAAAGGAAGAACACGCTAAAGCACTCTCAAAGCTCCACCCATCATGGCACTGATCTTTCGGCTCAGTAAGAGAGACTGATGTACCTACTGGTAGGCTAGCCTTGTCCCTTGCCTGCCATACTGAACCAGAATAAATGGTAACATCGTGTAAAATGTACAATTCTAACATGGTTAAGCAACAACCATGCTTACGAAGGATCCAGTACATTGTGTTACACAACAGACATGCTAAAATGGTGAAAAAGCTACATGAACCACCACCAGTCTGCTTACCATAAACATCTGAAAAACAAAAGATACATGATACTTAGGGTGACATCATCAGATGGGACTCATTTTCAGAGAAATATCTTAGATCAAATGATGCCCAAGGGAGCAGGCATTGAAAAAAACACGACCGACAAAACGACCTCGACGGGTCAGTATGCGTGAATTCAAAGGAATAAAAACATTCACCTGAGGACGTAGACACATGTTGAACAGATCTTGATGACGGAAGAAACTGAGAATATATGAAATGGATTTCTATGAGATGCCACGCATCTTATGGCAACTATGCTCGGACTGTAAACATCGCCATGTTTTCCATAGAATCCAGATCCCATAGAGCATGGTCTTCTTGCCTGTCAACATTTGAGTTCTCAGGAACTCACATACCAACACAAAATGCACAATTATGGATAAATTCAGCTTGGCGACCTATGTTCAGCACTTGTAATGTTTCAGGGAAAAAAATGTAACCGAATTTATTGTAAATCCCATCAAAATGTTTGCGACAAATTTACGTAAGTTATCGTAACACGATTGTCATTCATTTAACCACTTTCAGTTGACTTTCGCCTCTTTGGAATAGTTGGGTTCATAGAGATTATTTTGGCACCAAATGAAAGCTATCAGTAACTGTGAAATTGAATCTGAATATAACCACTACACAAATTGCTTCTCTCTATTGATCTGGGATGCCATCCACAGCGTAATGTATTAGAAAAATAAAAATGATTCCAAAATAATTTCCATTACCCCATGTTTGAATGCCACTTCACGAACACAACACGATTCTTGAAAAAAAACAACCCAAAGCAATTACAACAAGAAGAACAGCCTAAAAATATGTTTTTAAATTGTTTGAAGTGACATGAATCTGATTATTGTGTAAATCCAGCATTCAGTAAGCTTTTGAATTAGAAAGCGTTGTTTAATGGAAAGGAGTGGCAGTTTTTCTTAAAAAAATATGAGCACGACTTTCCCCCCCCTCACAAAGTATAAAGGAAAGTTGAAACTAATTTTTAGTGAACATGAATTCGCATTCTCTGAACCTAGTCTTAAGTTCAGAAGGCCTCTTTCTAACATGCCATTTATTGCTAAATGAAACTATCCTTTTTTCACCATCTAAAACACGTCCATTTATTTCTGACAACACATGTTTTTCATAAAAATCAAGAGTCCTTTCCATTGGTGGCCAAAGTTTACTAGGTTCATTTTAAACGGTTGTATGATGGTACTTCTGTCACTGTTTGCTCATGATTATCGTCTCCAGCTTACCCCTGAATTCACTACACGTTGTTAAACATGGCAGGAAGGATTGATCCACAACAAACACTTTGATTTTCTCACACTAAACGTAGTTAGAGAGGCATGTACAGACAAACTTGTTGTATCAAGCTTCTTCGCTTATAAACCAAAACAGTTATTTTTTTATAAACTTAGGCAAGTACTCTATAATCAGCTATCTGTACTCATTTTGTAACCGATAAGCTAATTAATTTATATATATCATTTAGATAGGCCTTGATATCTGCGCCAGTGCTTGTCACTTGTCTTTTCACTTTGTCCGTCCCATGTCCCAAAGGACGTAGGGGGGACAGAGAGAAGACGCCACAGAGATCTTCTTTCATGCTTCACGATCCTGTGTGGGCACGTACGTAAGGTGTTGGCAGGGGTTGGGCGGTCCATGTCTTTGATGTTGTCAACCCATGATACTTTTGCGCGGCCTCTTCTTCTCTCTGCCTTCAAGGGTTCCCTGCAAGATGTTTTTGCTAAGGTGTTTGCGTCTTGTGGGTGTTGACCAAACCACATCAGCTTTCTCCTCTCTTTTATGGTGGAGAAGAGCAGAGTTTCTTGGGGGCTTTTTGATTCTTCATTGCATATAGTTGTTGGCGTTTTGTGATCTTTGTGTGATATTTTGAGGAGTCCTTCTGTGGCGCTTGTTCTCGAATGTTGGATTCTCACTCTATAGCTTCCTGCTGACAGGTCCATGATTCCACCATAAGGAGACAGATACCACAGAGGGTTTCGTAGCAGGTCGATCACCTTGGTGCAGAAGCTGACTGTTGCTTCTGATAGTAGATTCCTCTCGAGTCTGGCTAGAGCAGCATGTTTGCTGTTGCTCATGCGAGCTTTCTCACTTCATTGTTTGATTGTGCCATCTTTTGTTAATGGAGCCTAAGTATTGAATGGCGTCATACGCCCCTTCCAGTAGTTCTCCATTCTCTTTATTTCCGTGCGGTCCATTACTAGCGCTGTTGGACCATGAATCTTTAATTTCTCTGTACTCGACCGCCATGCCGTATGCACTCGCTCGATATGAAGACTATCTGTGAGAGTCTTTGCAGTTTCTTGTTTGCTGCCCGCCCATGAGGGTCCATTTCATCTCAAATCTGAGGTTGCAAAGGCGGGCTTCCCACCAATGAGACATGCGAAGTGGTGGTCGTTTGCAGGTCTCTGTCATGATGCTTTTTGGGAAGAGATTGAAAGTACAGGTGAGAGAAGGGCAGCCCTGACGGACCCGCAACCTTACCCGGTGGCTCTTGAAGTAACTCGCCATGTATTGTTCAAGAAACTGCACGTCTTTGCGTTCTCGCAAGTGCCCTTGATACTTTCACATGAGGGCGGTATCAATGTTGAAGTGCCTGAGTACTTGCCAGAGGCCGTCATGCCATACCCTCGTCAAAGCCTCCTTTTGAAGGCCTATGAAAATTGTGATACCAATTCTTTTTTTTGTTTTTGGGAGGCTTTCTCTATCCAGAATTCTCAATTGAAAATTTGTTTCTATTCTCATCTGTGCTGCGTTTACTTCGTCCTAAAGCCGGCTTGTTCTCGGCCAGAGTTTTTCCGCTAGTGTTTTTTCAGTCCTGTTGAGGACTACCCCCGAAGCTTGATCTTGCTAGTCAAGGAGCTTTGGGGACTGATGGGTTTCTGTAGTTTCTGGCATTGCTTGAGTTTCCCTTTCTATGTAGTGCGGTATTTACAAGAGACTGTGTACCATTCTTCCTGGCCATTCATTGGGTCGTAATCTTCTGACAAAGTTCTGTGAAATCTCCCCTTGCCGTTTACATTCCCTCCCATTTTTTAGAGTTCAGCTGGGATCTCTATTCGATCTCCAGGGGACTCTTCCCTATCTTCTCCCCAGCACTACTCTCTCTTCTACTCTGCACGAATTAAAACGTGGAGCTATTAAAGCCTCCGACGAGATATCACTTTACACAGATGCACACTATAACTTATCATAAAACATAAAGACTTTCACAAACTGATACTTTGTACTAGAAACGAAGATATCTACCACCACAGATTTGTTTGCAAGATACATGATTAATTAACCACATATGTCCACCTGGAGGGAAGGCAGATATTCATAATTAACCAGTGGTGCGAATGCACATGTTCCGCAGTCTTCTCAGCTGCGCACTCTAGCAAGCTTCCTAAGCTGTCTCATACAGATTGAACAGTATACATTATCAGCTCTAAAGGGCTCACACTACATTTACCCATACTAACATCTTCCAATCTTATATTCCACTCCTTAATGAAACCCCAAACTTATACCACTAGATTTATACGGTTTATGGTCTGGGCATTTGGTCTAATTTAAGTTCTCATATTTCAAACTTGTTTACAATGAGGACAGCAGTTCAGGCTATTAACTGTGACTAACACCGGCCTCCTACATCTTACCCCTTACAGTCTACTAATACTACTTAAGATGAGCTTCTCCTCTCTTCTTTCTAAAATAAAGTCTATTCCACAGCTCATCAATCGCTTCTACACTGATTTAGTAAAGATATGTTAAAACCCCGCCGCCAATGTCGCAGTGAATACGCTGACTAGTAGGTGGTTGTTTTTCCTGTGATGTTTTCTCAGACACAGGCACCACTGAACTTCACCAAAGGACCCAGCACATGCAGGGCTCCCCTGTGCTGGTGGCTCCACGCGCGGCCTGATAGTGATTCGGGTGGGCACCCTGTGGACTTCCGACTCTAAGGGATGACATTAACAAATCTGGGTAATTCGCCTCGTGGACGGGAATGGGGACATATTGAAATGAGCGCGTGGAACAGCAGGACGCGTATAGACGTCACTGACATCTAGGCGCAAGAGCAAAAAAAAAAAGATTTGTTTTACCAAAATTACAAGACACACTTTTCATAGCATCTAATTTTAGGGTACATAAATTTATGTACCTTTACCTATATGATGCAATAGACGAAAAAATATTTGATTTCCAACAAAATCCGAGAACCTCATTGTGTTGGATGAATCGAAGTCAGATTCAGTATTCAGTCAATCATATCCATGATATATGACAAACATATATGCACGTGAAAAAAACTTGTTATTGATTTTCTTTCCTAGATCAGACCAACCCTCCGCAATTTCGTGGAGATAACTCGGGCCACACTATTGAATGACAAAAAATAACGTTAAGACATTTCATGTAGACAACATTAAATTGACATGAAACAAGTAGATAAAATACAACCTAACAATAATTAGTTAACATACTGTAATGGAAAATAAGCATATTTTAGGATTAATCTACACTAAATATAAAAAGACAAATATATCATAGCATAATAATGACATTTACGTATAACTGAGAAAACTGAATATACTGGACCGCACACTGTATTGGTTTCGCTGTTTTAATTTTCACCTAGAGGCAATAGCTGGAGGTCCACCTGGCTACAGAATGATCGCAAACATTTTATTTTTTCTGTATAGAATAAGCCCAACATTCCTGGTTTCTCTAAGCGGAATATTATTCTAACATTCTTGTTTCTCTGTGTAGATTTGATCTCAACATTCTAAGTTATCTGTGTATTTAATGACATTCTGGTTTATTCTATGTAGAATAATCAATCCTGGTTGATCTATGTAGATTGATAGATGTGGCTATTTTTTCTGTGAGAAATGATTTAATTCTGGCGTTTTCCCTGTGTAGCAATGATATGGCTGTATTCTTTTTTAGCTAGTAGAACAACATTCTGATCTTCTGAGGGAGCAATATATTCTGGATCTCTATGAAGAAAGATATCATCTTTATTGTAGACAGACATCATCACATTAGACAGATATCATTTTGCTTTCTATACAGAAAAATTCCAGAAATTCTTAGTTTTTCCTGAGCAGAAGGATAGTCAAGTTTCTCTGTGTAAATTATAACATACTGCTTCTCTGTGTAGAATGATAACATTCCCTCGTGTTCTGTGTGTAAATGATAGCAGAGTGGTGTTTCTGTAGAATAACATGTGGTTTCGCAGTGTAGAAGTAAGCATTGTTGTTTCTCTGCTGTGAATGAGAACATTGTGTTCTCTGTGCAGAATGATATGACATTAGCGTTGCTCTGTGTAAATGATACCATTGTGAATTCTCTGTATTAGAATGTGAGAACTCGCGACATTCTGGTATCTCAGTAATTAAGTGGGTCTATTGAAATAACAACTGCTTAATGTCTCTATACCAGCTCAGTGATACTCTCCTGCGTGTGTCTCTCCAGTCCACAGCGGGCTACATCTCTAACAGTGATCGAATCAAAATCACCAATGCTCTGAAGATCATCATGTACCTACCAATGTGGCACTGATGCTGTCTGCAACTCTCACAGTCACGGGACATATGGTAATGAACCGTCCCTCAATCATCGTCACACACGTTTACAGGCAAAGCTTTCTTCTCGTGCACACTGGCTCCAAACAAGCTCAACTTGCCATGTTTGCAGCTACCCGAATAGCAAACTAATGTTTGAATGTTTGGAAATCAAGGTACACGTTTTTTAAACAATCATTTCCTTCATAAACAAAACCAGGAGGATGGAGTAAGTGTCCCTTCTTGGAAAACATTACGGATTCCATGCTACATGCATGTAGTTGCTTTTCTCTCTGGTTTGACTCTTCAGCGAAGACACCCAGTTATACTACATATAAAATTTCTAATGACATTCGAAATGATTAACACTTAAGGGTTGATAACACCCGGTTGTTAAGTTCCCAGCAGGTGGAACAAAAAAACTCCAACATTACCTAGATTCAATGTCACCCCCAACACTCTCTCTCTCTCATCTCTCTCTCTTCTCTATCGCTTCTCTCTCTTCTCTTTCTCTCTCTCTCTCTTCCTCTCTCTCTCTCTCCTCCTCTCTCTACTCGCTCTCATCTCTCTCTTTTCTTTCTCTTTTTTATCCCTAAGGCGGGGACTGACATGGGGAAAAAAAAGCACCTAAGTTGCTTTTCAGGTCTCCCTTGCAATAAAAGAATTTTGTCATTGTCTTTGTTTACACTCCCTTCCCCACAGTGGATGATGTCCCTAGTTTCTACCGTCAGTTGGCGGTGCGGCCTTTGTGTGTGTGTAACGTGTGTCGCGTGCTGTGCCGGTGTTCGTGTGTGGGTGTTGTGTGTGTGTCTGTGTGTGTCTTGTGTGTGTGTGTGTGCTGTGTGTGATGTTGTTGTTGTTTGTTGACCCACTTTCATTTTACGGTCTGTTCACTTTTATGATATTTAGACGCCCCACCCCCCCCCCCCCCCCTCTACAAAAAAAACCAAAAAAAACCCCGGTTAGATGTTGGATGTGGGTTAAAAAAAATACTCTCTAACTATAAAACAATCTCGAAAACTTGGGGCAATGCAACGGGAATTTAAAAAACAACAAAAAAACCACACAGTCATTAACGTTTAATCGTAACCTATAACCAAGGTCCTATGGAGGCACTGTAAACAAACACCTTTCACAATTTCAAATGCCAATTTTAAAACTACTCGAATATGCTGGTAGGGAGTTTTCAGAAAAATGGGGGCATGAAAGGTTTTACACTCCTGGCAGTCAAAAAGTATATGAGTATTTACGTGATATCTCACCTCATCAGCTCGGCATTTACCATTTTTGCTCGAATTTGGTTATCAAATCGCACTTTACCGTTTCATTCTATTGAATTATTATTATCATTCTCCTTGATCGTAAAAAACACTTTTGTACTCAACCTCTGCAATTGTCCCCACTGTTAGATTATGGGTACTGATTGCAGTTCTTCAGTTAAAACGTCTCTCATTTGGCTGATTACTATCAGTGACCTTTCTCCAAGATTTTTTTTGTCTAGTAAGCTATACCCTTCTTAGTAAGGATAAAGGCACATGCAATTCTTATTGCAGTCCCGTCCATCGTTTTGCCCCTTTTTCGGCAGCCTCTATCCGCCCACTCATTTGGAAAGAACCCAGTGGTCTGAAGGCACCCAACAAAATCTCACTACATATGCCTTTATGGTTAAGAGATGTATGACCATGCTTAATCCTAATATGAATTTTCTCGAAGTTTTCTTGTAACATGGCGATTTTAAAGCATACAATGCCTTTTACGAATCAACGCAAACAGAAGAATTTGAAATATTACCCCAACGGCAAATCAAGGTATATGTAAGACCCATTAGAAATGCTACACGAGTTCTGCTGTAAATATCGAGTGATGTTCTACAAATAATACTGATTATTTCTTCAATATTTAACGAGCCGGTATAAAACACAAGCAGAACCCTGTTTCTGTTGATTATCTAGGCGTGATCCATCTGTGATAAATTTGTAAATGTCCAAAATATTTACTATGTAGGATGTGGGATCGGACATCACAACAATTATATTCTTGGTTTGTCATTCTTCGTTTTCATTAGACACCTCTATATCAAAGTTGCTTTAATTTCATCTCGACCCTGATGGGCAAGTGTAAGATTGCTTCTCGTGTGTCCATGCTGTGTTGATTCGACTTCAGTCAGTCTTTCTACCAGATCAGACTACACATATGTACATATGGGCCTTAACACCGAGGATATACTTTCGTCTTTAGGAAAATTAAACTCTGATTTCACTTGCTATGTTCTTCTGAAATAAAGTTTTCTGTCGTTTTGTTTCTAAGCAAATATGTTTAGCACCATGCAGTTGACGGTAATCATCTAAAGTGCAATATGCCCACTTCGTTAAGTTCCCAGGCTTGAGCGCGTGAGATCGGCACACCAAGAGCTCAGTCTGTATCTTTTGCAGTCCTATACTTTGTAACTTTTTAAGTAAATACTCTAGCCGCACTGAGAAACAGACCTCTTTGACCATACGTCACGATAATTTCTGAACGAAAAGGGAATGTAGCTAAATATTTCATACTTTATCAAATGTGTCCTGGGCCCCAGAATTGTTTACTAACCATCTTCAAAAAGTTCAAAGGCCTTTCTTTGCTTTAGTTACAAATTGTCTTCGATATGTGCATTCCAAGTTACCTTAGAAGTGAAAAAACACCAAGAACTTTAGCGGTCGTCTTTATACTCACATCCAATTGGTCCCAATTCTAAATGCTGGTATACTTCACCTGGTTACCTTCCATTCTCTTACAAAGCACATCGTGTACGCTTTTTTCTTGGATTACAAGTAAATCCATCATTTCGAGCATATAAATATCGATGTTGAGTTCAAGCTGGTTCTGGATCATACCCTTTTAATGTAGTTTAAACGCTCCTTTTGGCGTGAGCGCTTCGTTGGATATAGAAACATGTCATCACACATACATTATCTCTGCTGAAGACTTGTACTATGACGTAAGCACCTCGAAAATTTCATCAGAAGATCAGGCAGTAAAACTTAATTTGAAGAGAGGAGATATGACATGAAACTGGGGTAGTACCCCAGATGTGTGTGGGGGTTGTGGGGGTGTCGGTGGGGGGGGTGGGGTGGGGTGTGATCGTGTGGGTGGGGTGGTGGGGTGTGTGTGGGGGGGGTGGGGGTGTTTATGCTGTGTGTTGTGCTTAGCGTGATGCTGTAAGTGTGTGGTGAGGTTAAGTGTTGTGTATGTGTGTGGGTGGTTTTGTGTGATGGAGGCGGGGTGGTCCTTGCTTACAGCACACGTATGGCTATACAGACTTTTAGCGTTTGTGTGTGTGTGTGTGGTGTGTGTGTGGGGTGTGTGTGAGTCGGTGTGTGTGTGTGGGTGTGTGGGGGTGGGTGTGGTGCGTGTGTATGCTGTGGTTTGGAGGAGGGGTGGTCCCTTGCTTACAGTATCATTCTCAGTCATGCTATAAGACTTTTTGTGTTTGGTTGTGTTGTGTGTGTGTGTGTGGGTAGTGTGAGGCTCGTGTGTGTGTTATGAGGAGGGGCTGGTCCTTGCTTATCAGACAGTACGCCTTATATCCAGCCGTTGTGTGTATGTGTGTGTGTGTGTGTGGTGTGTGGGTGTGGTGTGTGTGTGTGTGTGTGTGTGTGTTGGTGTGTGTGTGTGTGTGTTCGTGTGTTGTGTTGTGTGGTCAAACGTTCCTTTCCAGCACAATGCTATGCTGTCTAAGCACATGTTGGTGTGTGTGTGTGTGTTAGCATCCATTTCTGTGGTAATTGTTAATATGTTCCGATACGACATTGTTAACAGTCAGCTCTGTACTTACTTAAGGGCATCCGTTCTGTGGAATTGATAAACAGCTTTTTAACGACCTGTTGCATAACATCTTTGAATATGCTAATTGTTATCCTTTCCTATGCAAAGTTGTTTAGCATCTTGCTTGTTCTAATAGTAGCATTATATCTGTGCAACTTGGGCGCCCTTTCCTGTGGCTAATTGTAACATTCTTACGGCTAAATGGTGCCATTCATAGCTTGCTCATGTAACATACTTAGAGTGCTTATTGGTAGTATTCCTTAGGTGCCTAATTGTTCTAACGAGCCTTAATGTTCTAATTTTAGTATCCTTTCCTCGCTAGTTGTCTAGCATCCTTTCCTAAGCTATTGTTTAGCATGCTTAATGTACTTAATGCTTATACTATCCCCTACTAACTTCTTAACATCCCTGATATGTAGGTTTTTTGTTAAGCATTCTCTTTTGTGCTAATTGTCCAACATCTCATCTGTGCCTATCTTCATTCGCTATTCACTGTATTGCTTTATTAGTTTAGGGAGGGCGTGGTAGCTTGCTGTGTTAGTATCCATCCTGGTGTTACTTTCTGTACGCTTGCTGTCTACTGTGCTTTGTATCCTTAAATCTTACTATTCTCGGTTGCACTCTGCGCGCTTGTAGCTCGGTTTGTGTTGTCCATCACCGCGCGCTGTGTTTGCTTTGTCTGTGTATCCTTCTGTGCTGCTGGTGTGCATCCTTTGCCTGTGTTGCTTTGTTTTCCTTTTGGTGCTTTGCTTGTTTCCCTTGTATGTTTTTCGCTCTGTATCATTGTGCGTTACTTTCTTTGAGTATCCTTGCTGTCTTGGCTTACAACCTTGCAATCGTGCTTTGCATCCTTGCTAATCTTACTTGATCCTCTGTGCGCTTTGTATCTTTGCTATCTTGTCTTTGTATCCTTGCATCATGCTTCTGCATCCTTGCTGTGCGGCTTATATCCTTGCTATCTGCTTTGCATCCTTGCTTTGGAATCCTTGCTGTGCTGCGTTGTATCTTTGCCGGTTTGCTTTTGTTTGCATTTTTCTGTGCCTACATTGTATCCCTTTGAGTGTTGCTTTGCTTGTGTCCTTGCTGTGTTCCGTTTTATCCTTGCTGTGTTCACTTTCTTTTGTATCCTTGCTTGTGTCACTTTGTCATCCTTGCTGTGATTACCTTTTTATCCTTGCTGGGCAACGTTTCTGTTATCCTTCTGTGGTATACTTTGCGTATCCTTGCTGTGTCTACTTTTGTCTCATTGCTGTTGTAACTTCTTTGTATCCTTGCTGACTTACATTGTATCTTAATGCTGTGGTTACTTTCTTTGTAGCTTGCTGTGTTTACTTTCTTTCTGTATCCTTGCTGTGTAACTTTCTTTGTATCATGCTGTGTTACTTTCTTTGTACTTCGCCTGTGTAACTTTCGTTGTATACCTTGCTGTCTTACTTTGTATCTTTGCTGTGTATTGGTACCCTTCTGTGTAACTTTTCTTTGTATCTTGCTGTGTTTTCTTTGTGATCCTTTGCCTGGCAACTTTCATCTTGTACCCTTCTTGTGTTACTTCTGTCAGCATCGTTGCTTTGCTACTTTGTTATTCTTGCTGAGGTGCTTTTCAACTCTGGGTCAGGTACCTGTGTTAGCATTCTGCATGTTCTCGATCGTTTGGGTCATTTTCTGCCATATTGCTGTGTTTACTTCCTTTCTGCCATGTTGCTGTGTTAGCATTTCTGCCATATTGCTGTATTAGCTCATATCTGCCCATGTTACGGTGTTAGCAATTCTGCCAGTTTGCTGTTTAGCATTTCAGGCTATGTGCTGTGGGGGGGGGCGGTTACCAATATCTGCCATGTCGACTGTGATTAGCATTTCTCTGCCAGGTTGATGTCGGTGTTAGCATTTCTGCCACTGTTGCTGTGTTAGCTATCATCTGCCGCTGCCATGTTGCTGTGTTAGCATTTCTGCCTATGCTTGCTGTGTTAGAGCCCTTTTCTGTCACATTTCCTTAGTTTGTATAAATGGTCCTGTTCCAGTATCCTTGTTAATATCACTGTTAGCATTCCTGTCCTTTCCAGTTTGACTATAATTGGCTATATGCGCTTGCCATGTGCATTGGTTTATTTTGTCATTTAACAAGTTAGCTGACGCCTTTCTTCAACTTACAATGTTTAAGTGTCATATTTGTTACAGTTCTACTATGTGCATTGGAATTTTCTCCCATGCACTTATAAAGCATAGACGTTCAACACTACAACTTCCTTTCAAAGACAGAATACTGTACATCTCTCAGAGATCACAAACTGTTCTACCATGTGACCTTTGTGTAAACGGAACGATGATCTGATTACACTCATATTTATATGTCCAGCTTTAATGAGAAAAATGGCAATATAATACCTCTTGATAAACACCAACAGTGTTGGAATTAAATGTATTTTAATTAATTGTAGAAAGATAACCTGTCTACTCATTAGTTCGTTTCTCGGATAATAACTCTAATCGGAAAACAGTCTCCCGACCTCTTTTGGTCAGCTCCATGATCAGCGTTAAAAATTACCGCCCTCTTTAACACCCACCAGTCGTTCTTTTCTCTATTCATTTTGCCTGAAATGTTAGTTATCTGTTGAATACAATAACCGTTTTTGCTCTCTTTAACAACTTCAGCGATTGGTGTGTTTCAGCTTCTGTTCTACATCTTAGACTGTTGAGCATGTTTTGACAGTTAGTTACTGCTGTGTGTTGCATTTCATATACGTCCATGGGGTTTTGCGAATAAAGTGTCCTCTGCCCTACTTCTCCAGTGTATACTCTGTGTGTGTGTGTGTCTGGTTGTGGTGTCTGTGTGTGTGTGTGTCGTGTGTGTGTGTTGTGTGGTGTGTATGTGTGTGTGTGTGTAACTCTGTCAGACGAGCGTGGCTTTGTCCAGTATGATTTCCATGTGTCTGTCGTGCGTGCTATAACGCATCTGTGGCTTCTCAAAAAGAGCCCCATTAGTTTCTTTCTTTTCCTGCGTATCCATATGGATGTGTTTCCCTGTCATAGAAGCTTTTCTTCTCCTAGATTTTTGCCAAGGACAACTCTCTTGCTGCTGTGGATTCTTTTAACAAGGCCTGAATAATTGTGTGTTGCACACAGGACCTCATTTCGTGGTTTTAACTAAACATTTAGCAGCCAGACCACCACTGACAGCCTGGTGGATGAGGACAAAGTTAGGTGCAAGTTGAGATCGAACCTGACTTCTAGATTTCTAGGTAGGCAAATTACCTGTAGAACAACGATATGAAAAGTGGTGCAGGCTAAGAACTCACTGAGGACTGGCCTATACCATGAACTCACTGAGGAGTGGCCTATACCATGAACTCACTGAGGAGTGGCCTATACCATGAACTCACTACTGAGGAGTGGCCTATACCATGAACTCACTGAGGAGTGGCCTATACCATGAACTCACTGAGGAGTGGCCTATACCATAAAGTGACTAAGGAAAAGACTACACCATGAACTAACAAGTGACCATTACAATGAAATCTCTTTGGAGTAGACAACGCCATGGACTCATTGAGAAGTGGCCTATACCATGAACTCAGTACTGAGAAGTGGCCTATACCATGAACTCAGTACTGAGAAGTGGCCTATACCATGAACTCAGTTCTGAGGAGTAGACTATGCCATAAACTCAGCACTGAGGAGAGGCCTATGCCATGAACTCAGTACTGAGGAGAAAACTATGCCATGAACTCACTACTGAGGAGTGGCCTATACCATGAAGTCAGTACTGAGGAGCTATGAACTCTCTACTGAGGAGTGGCCTATACCATGAACTCAATAAGGAGCAGACTATGCCATGAACTCACTAAGGAGTAGACTATGCCATGGACTGACTGATGAGTTTATGCTAGTGATCTGACAGCATGGTTCGAGCCACCACTGAGATGCCTATTCAACCACTAAAACCAGGTTTCCAATATGAGCTTTCCTGATCATTTTCCATCACACTACTTTTAGAAAGTGTCAGGTTTTTTTATACTGCATTTTCTAAATTATACTATCAGAAGCAACTCAGTTTGTTCTGCACTATCACTATCACACAACACACACACACACACACACACACACACACACACACACACACACACACACACACACACACACACACACACACACACACACACAGACGCAAACACACACACACACATAGACGCATACACGCACGCACACACACACACACACACCCACACACACACACCACACACACACACACACACACACACACACATAACAAACACACGCGAGCGCGCGCGTGAACACCTGGCTACACCCTCCCCAGTGGAATTGGTGTGTGCACTGACACAAACAAAGCTACACAAAACTAGATACTAGCTACAAAAATTCCTCACACTGTGTACTAAGGAAATGTACACACTGATCAGCCACATAGTGTCCTACGACTTACATCACCATATCATAACATTGACTCATTATTCTATAATATACAAAAGCCTAAGTCTAAAACAAAGATTTAAAAAGTCTTTTGGCTTTGCCTTTCTCAGAGATTCATCTGGAAAACTTCAGAATAAAAATGATTTACATACCCCTGGTAGAATTGGCTTTGGCTCCTCCGTTTAAGGCCCGTTGTGAATAAACGTCTTGGGGCTGGGGCAGGAGCTGCAGCTCAGCTGGTATGTTGTCTGCTCCTGGGGACTTTCCTACTGGTAAACTGCGGATGGCTGCTTCTACTTCTTCCCTCAGTATAGGTAATGGCGGGGGTACTCTTGATGTTGCTGCTTCCTCTTCTATTATGCTCTTGTCAGGTTGGATTGGGTAGTTGTATAGTTCTTGACAATACTCAGACCACCTGGTCAATGCAGCTGAGCTTTCTGTAAGGTTTCCGGAGCTGTCTTCAATGGACTGATGGTTTGGTTTGAAGTGGTTTTGTGAGTTTCTTCAGGGTGTTGAAATGCCTTTTTTTACTGTTGCCCTTTTTCATGCTTTTTCAATCCACCCACATTGATTACTGATCCACTTCTCTCTGGGCCCTTTTAAAAAAATTTACTTCTTCACAAGATTGTTGTCCTCCCGGTATTCTTTAGGGTTGGAAGACCTGGTTGGTTTTTGTGCTCTTCTTGCATTGCAGAGGTCCAAGATGTCATTGGTAGTCCATGGCTGGTGTTTATTCCTCTGACGACCGAGTACCTCCTCTGCTGTTTCTCGGGCTGCCTCATTTAAAATTGTTGGTGAGGTCATTGATGTCATTGTCCAGGAGGGTTAATGCCGCAAAACGTCCGCCAAGCTTAGCTTGGAAGATCTCCTCGACATCTGGATCTTTCAGTTTGTCCACGTCAAATTTGATACGTGGGTTTGCAGGCTGTTTGTTTTTCTTCAGCTTCATTTTGAATACCAGCAGCACAAGGTCGTGGTCGCTGCCTATGTCAGCTCCAGGGTAGGTTCTTGTTCTGGCTCTGTTGATGCTGGATTTGAAGCGCCGTGGTGTTAAGATAAAATCTATTTGGTTATGGATCTTGCGGTTTGGCGAAGGCCAGGTTGTCCTTGACTGCTTGTGGGGATAGAGGGTATTGGCAATGGTAAGTCTGTGGGTGCACATTGCCTTGAACAGACTGAAACCACAAGCAGAAGAAATCCTATCAGAAGAACAGGCAGGATTCAGACTAGGTCGAAGCACTGTCAAGCAGATCTTCAACATCAGAATGCTCATAGAGAAGCACCTCCAACATCAACTACAGCTCTACAACAACTTCATTGACTTCAAGAAGGCCTTCGACCGAGTGTGGCAAGAAGCTCTGTGGCAAGTCGTGAGAGACTATATAACTTCGACGAGGACCTGATTCAAGTCAACCAGGCGCTGTATGACAGCTCCCACAGCGCAGTCCTCATGGGTGGAGAAATCGAGGACTTCTTCTGGACTTCAGTTGGAGTTCGACAAGGCTGCCCGCTATCCCCCGTTCTTTTCAACGTGTTCCTCGAGAATATCATGCAGGAGGCCCTCCTTGACTTCAAGACCATAATCACAATAGGAGGAAGGCCAGTCTGCAATCTTCGATTCACAGACGATATTGATCTCATGGTCCGCAGTGAAGAAAAACTCCAGGATCTCACCACCAGACTTGAAACATCAGCCAATGCCCATGGTATGGAGATCAGCACGGAAAAAAGCAAGATCCTAGTGAACAGTACCACACCGACCACTCCCACCAGCATCAACATGAGTGGCGAGACACTAGAGGAAGTGGAAACTTTCAAGAACCTTGGAGCAGTCATCGCCAAAGAAGGTACGAGCACACGAGAGGTGAAGATCAGACTTGCTATGGCACTCTCCTCCATGACTAAGCTGGCAAAAGTGTGGAGAAACCATAACATCAGAGCCCACACTAAGGTCAGACTCTACAAGGCACTCGTCACGTCCATTGCCTTGTACAGCTGTGAAGCATGGACACTCACTGCCGATTTAGAACGTCGCATTCAAGCCTTTGAGATGAAGTGCCTCAGGGGGTTCATGAACATCACCTACAGAGACCGTAAAACCAACGACTACGTCTGGCAGCAGATTGAGGCACTGGCTGGCAAACAAGAACCATTGCTAGATACAGTCAAACGGAGGAAATTGAAATGGTTTGGCCACACAACATGGCATAACAGCCTGTCAAAGACAGTCCTACAGGGAATGGTGGAAGGAGCAAGGAGGCAGGGACGACCACGCAAAAGCTAGATATCCAACATCAAGGAGTGGACCGGCCTCACTGTACCAAACCTCCTGAAAGCAGCCCAGGACAGAACCATTTGTTGGTCCACTTGCAACGTCCGTGCGGGTACCCCAACGGTCGTCCCCA
Source organism: Rapana venosa (assembly GCA_028751875.1). Classification (NCBI taxonomy): domain Eukaryota; kingdom Metazoa; phylum Mollusca; class Gastropoda; order Neogastropoda; family Muricidae; genus Rapana; species Rapana venosa. Next base: position 55,041,940 of record CM054155.1, read on the forward strand.
CCAAGGGATAAACTTGAACTTGAACTTGAAAATTGCCACCTCTTTATTGATGCAAAAAGCACTCAGTTTTACTGTGCGGGCTTTCCAACCCCCTCCCACTCACTCTTTGAGGAGCTGTCAAGCCGGAAATGGGGACATACCTTTCC
>CM054155.1:55042585-55087879 GCA_028751875.1 Rapana venosa
GAAGGCTTTCCGATCATTTTCTCACATACTTTTAGAAAGTGTCAGGTTTTTTATACTGCTTTTCTAAAATATACTATCAGAAGCAACTCGTTTGTTCTGCACTATCACTATCACACACACACCCCACCACACACCACACACCACACACACACCAACACACACACACACACACAAAGAACCACACACACACACACAAACACACACACACACACAAAACACACCACACACAAACACACGCGCGCGCGGGAACCTGGCTACCCCTCCCCAGTGGAAATTGTGTGTGCACTGACACAAACAAAGCTACACAAAACTAGATAATAGCTACAAAAATTCCTAAACACTGTGTACTAAGGAAATGTACACACTGATCAGCCACATAGTGTCTTACGACTTACATCACCATATCATAACATTGACTCATTATTCTATAATATACAAAAGCCTAAGTCTAAAACAAAGATTTAAAAAGTCTTTTGGCTTTGCCTTTCTCAGAGATTCATCTGGAAAACTTCAGAATAAAAAATGATTTACATACACCTGGTAGAATTGGCTTTGGCTCCTCCCTTTAAGGCCCCTTGTAAAGAAACGTCTTGGGGCTAGGGCAGGAGCTGCAGCACACACAGTATACACAAGTTCATTTTTCATTGTCTGACTATGACCTTCTGGTAGCGCCAACAATGTTCACAAGTTCGTCACTGTCAGACCCTCTGTCAGATCCTGCTGAAGAAAGGGTAGGTTGGTGCATCTTATCCAGCCCTAAGGGTGTGGTTGCCTTTCTGTGCACAGTCCATTTATGAAGAGTCTGTAGCACCTGCCAGTGGAGGCACATGAGGTGCAGGCAGGGGCTGGATTTAAAAGTGTCATAAGAACGCTTTTAGCGTAGAGAGAGAGAGGGAGGTCATTCCAGATCAATGGACCAGAAATAGAGAAAGAGCTACGGCAGATGGTGGATTGGTTGAATCTAGGTATTCGTAAGGACAAGGTGTCTGCAGCAGAGTAGAGAAAACGAGAAGGAGTGTACAAGTGAAGACATTCACAGAGGTAGACGGGTGCTGTTTTGTGGAGACATTTGTAACAGAGGGTACTGATCTTATAGTTTACTCTCTGTGGCACAGGCGGCCAGTGGAGAGATTGCAAGAGAGGGGTAATGTGCTCAGATTGTTTTCTTTCTGAGGATAAGTCGAGCTGCAGAGTTTTGTATACGCTTAAGGGATTGGATTGATGATGCTGGCAGACCAGCCAACAGAGAATTGCAATAGTCCAGACATGAAAGAATGAGAGACTAACAAATTGGATGCTGCATCTGTGGACAAGTACTTTCGAAATCCACTTATACGCTGTAATTGATAGTAGCATGACTGGCAGGTCTGGGTAATGAATTTTTGCATAGAGAGTGCGTTGTCAATAATGACCCCCTAGATACATCACAGCAGTGGATAGAAGGGACTGATGCATTGGAAAAGTTCTAATTGAAGCTGTTGTAATGGACGAGACTTTGTGTTTGGTCCCTACAATCATGGTTTCCGTTTTATCTGCATATAGCTGTAACTTGTACTGTATCATCCAATTTTGGATATCTTAAAAGCAGTGGGCCATATCTGTAAATAGAGAAGGAAGATATTCAAGAGTATCGCTGCTTAGAATCTGAGAGTCTTTTGTATAAAATGATGTTTGATCTGATGGCAGTTAATTATATGTGACAGTGAAGCAGTGTAGAGGGGGGAAAAGAACAGGTCCCAAACAGATTTTTGTGGAACTCCACATTCAAGGCTGCCGGTACTGACTGAATATTGATTCCTGAGACTGTCTGGAATCGGTCAGTAAGGTATGAACTAAACCAGGTAAGGGATGTACCAGTAACACCAACTTTTTTAAAGATGGGAGAGAAGAATAGAGTGGTCAATAGTGTCAATGGCTGCAGATAAGTCGAGTAGAGTAAGAAGAGAGATTTTCCCCCGAGTCAGAAGCGAGTAGAAGTGTGTTTAAGGTGTGGACAAGGGTAGTTTCAGTGCTGTGGTTGACTAGATAGGCAGACTGAAACACAGGAAAGAGATTGTTGGAGAGAAGGTGGTGGCTGAGCTGTTTAAGAACTACTTTTTCAAGGACTTTAGAGATAAAAGGTAGGTTGGAAACAGGTCTATAATTCTTCAGAATGTTGGGGTCACGGTCATGCGAGTAGAGGTGTGACTATAGCATGTTTTAGAGCTGAAGGAACATTTCCAGAGACAAGAGTTAAGTTCACTATTTTCGTGATAGTGGGAATAAGTTGTGGCAGGCACTGTGCGAAAAGAGAAGCAGGTATTGGATCAAGATCACAAGATTGTATAGTCATTCCTTTCAGAATTATCTTGATTTCTTCCTCGCTCTCGGGATGAAAGGAAAGGAGAGGAGTGCCAGAGAATTGGGAATCAGAAGTTGCAGGCTGGAGAGGAGTCTGATCCAAACTGGAGCGAATGTTGCGTACTTTGTCAGAGAAGAATGCAGAAAATATAGAAGGAAGTTCAGAGTGGTCCTGAATAGAAGGCAGAGGACTAGCCTTCTCAGATCCAAGAAACATGGATGTGAGGGAAAAGAGAGATTTCATAGACATGGTATCAAGAACTTGAGAAGAGTAATACTTTGCTTTTGCTGAATGAATTAAGGTTTTAACTTTGTTGGGCATCAAGAACTTGACAAGAGTAATACTTTGTTTTTGCTGAATGAATTAAGGCTTTAACTTTGTTGTTTTGTTAACGAACAAGCTGTGTGCTTATTTCGGTTTTTGTTTTGCTGCTCTTGTTGATGGCGTTTGCGTTTTGCGACCAGGATGTCACGGTTGTACCATGGTGCACATGGCCTATCAGGCAGGAGATGGTCAGTAGGAGGAGCATGTTCACAAAGAGTTAGCTGAGGACAGTATCGTAGTGCTTAAAAGGGTCAGTATGGTCAGGGGTGTGCAGTAGGCGTTCAGCAGCTTGGGAAAGGAAAGTTTGAATATATATGGCCTTGAGGTTGCGAGGGGTAATGCACTTCTTGTTTCTGATAGGCTTTGCAATGTTGAGAAAGAAAAGAATGGCAGAATGATCGGAGAGCCGTTCGTCAGTGACAGATACAGACTAAATGTGACAAGAAGTAAGTCACTCAGGAACATGCCAAAAGGGGAAAAGAGGGGGAGGGGGGAAAAATGTTTCTTTTTTTTATTTTTAAATTCGAACCTGCCTTTTAACATGCTAGATAAAATTTCAAATGTCACTTTTTATCTTCCACCCCCCCCCCGCTGCTGCCAGACCCTTAAAAATGTCCGTTGATGGGAAACAAAAATTGCCTTTTTTAAGTCTTTAATCTTAAAAACAAACCACCCACACAGGCCCCAACATAACCCACCCAAAAAACAAAACAAATATTTTTCCATTATCGATAAAAGAAAATGAATAAACATAAAAAAAATTAACACACCCTGGGTTCAAACAAGAAAAAACCTCCATTTAAAACCCCAACCCCCACACATCAAATTGGAACCTCCTGTACCGTGGTCCAAAAGAACCACCCAAAACCCCAAAAATTAATTTTTCTAACACACCGAAACTGACCGGGGCTATCTTCTGAATTTTTTGTTTTTAAGTTAATAAATTTACGGGGTTTAAATGAAAGGGGCCTGAATGGCCTTTTAAGTTTTTTGGAAATATGTTTAAATTGGTTTACCCCACCCGTTTGGGGTTAGCTTTTAAAATTTTTTTAAAACAAAAATGGTTGGAAATTTTTATTTAGAGTAAATTTTGGAGCAGCTTTAAAATTTCCCGAGTTTTAAAAATTTGGGGTTGGGTAAAAAAAAAGCATGGGAGTTAATTAACAAAGGTTAATTTAGATTTGAGAGTTTTCATTTTGGGGGGACACACAAATTTAAAAAAGAAAATGTCCTTTTCACCAAAAGCAGTTTTAACTTACAATTATAAAACCATTCAAAAAAACTTTAATTAAAATTATGTTGTGCAGAAAACCCCCCCTTTTTTTTTTTTTTTCTTTCCCACCAATTTTAAACCTAAACTCATTTGAAAAAATGAAAGGGGTTTTGATTAAATTATTATTATTATATATATATTTAAATATATTTTTAATATATAATTATATTTATTTTAATAACAAATATTTTAATATTAAAAAGTGGGTGTAATGAATTTTGGGTATTTAACTATAAAAAAATTTTTTTAAAAAGCTGGGTTAAAAAACCGGGGGGACCCCGCGGGTAGTTTGGGATGGAGGCCCGGGGGTTCGAAAAGTGCATGGACTTTGTCTGGACTTCACCCAGGTCTTTTTTGGGGCCCCACGGGGCCTATTTTCTTTGGGTTTCCAAATTACCACCAACCCGGTTTTTTTTTGGGCCTGGTTGACTCTGGGATTTATTATGATAAATGTGTGGGGAGTAGGTGACTAAACAATGCATTAAAAACCTAAAAAAACACCTCCAAAACACAGAAGCTGCAAAATCAAATCTTGAAATGAAATAGCCTAGATCTACTACGTCAGCTAATGATGTTTAGGCATTGCCGTGATTTTTTTTAGATCTATAAGTCACAAAGGCTATATCAAGTATGATACTGTGTGGAATCTGGGGAGATACTCTATGGAGTTTTCACACATTGCACTGTCCTGTTAATTTATTATGGCTTTGGTTTTATTTGCTGCGCTATTGGCAGGTAACTTTCTTTACTATTTGTTCCTTTGTTTGAGTTTACAAATTTTAATCTGCACAAACGATTTGTCTTTTGCTAGACTTTGAATACTGGTATTGGGAAGGACTATAGGAACAATGTGCAACATCTAAGCTACGACTTCGATTACATCATAAAAGTTAAAGAGAGGCTACACCAAGGTGTGTTCAGCTTCAATGAAGCAGTTCACAAAGTCCCACAGTGTAGTCTATATGCCATTTATTGGATGATTAGGTGTTCCCCGGCTAACATATGGGGAAGGGGGGGAGGTACCAACAAAATGCACTGTCTCACTAATCAATCTGAGAACACTCTGAAACCATAATCCATGGATGGAAATTCACGGGTATAGTTTTTTTTAAGTACATTTGGGCAGAGGGGAGACACACTTTTGAACGAGGAATTTAGGCCGAAAACCCCCTTTTAATCGAACTTGTGCTGAATGCAAAGTGCGGCCCTATGTGCTTCAGACCGAACCATGGCCCCGCAAAAGATCAAATTTGAGGGAGAGTATGGACTAAAAAAATATGAAACCACGTCAAGAGTTGCTGCCCCCAGCAAAGGGGCCCACTCTTCCAAAAAAAAAGAAATGGTTTTAGGTTTTAAACGGTCACACGATGTTCTGCGTGGTTCATAATGAGACAAATTTTCTATTTCATCCTTTATGACTTTTCAGGAGTAGAGTTGGTACTGTTTTTAAAATTTGGGGGGAAAAAAAACAATCCTCAAACAGGTATGATGGTGGGGCTGGAATCATGCCATAGGTTTCAAACTCAAGCTTAACCACTAACAATTCCCCCTTCCCATTTTTTAGGCTGTGGTATTTTTTTTTGGTAGTAATGTCTATGATTCAATTGTGCTGATTTGCTATATGGATTGTTTTCCCAAATTTTTCTTACCTCATTGTTTGTTTCAAGGTTTGGTAAAGGTTTTGTAACTTTCTATTTACATTGCACTGCAGCTTTATTTCAGTCCTTCAGATGAGATTTAAATGCCAAGGCCCCTTGTAGGAACACATGCAGAACATCGTCTGCACACGGTGAACCTGTTCTTCCTTTCACAAGAGTTGGTCATTGTGTATGGGTGGGAACAGATCACATTTACACAGCTTCATGCATCGAGAATAGGTGTAAAAGGCACATCAACCATATTCATTACTTGCAACATAAAATCATTTCAATTTTTTTTAAAACAAGAGAAAATTCTGCTTTAACGTCATCGTTAAATTGAATACAACCAAACAGTTACAAATTTTGCTGTAGCGGGAACCTCAGATTTCTCATTTCCTCTTCTTCTCAGATCTGAGCAACTAAACTGCTCTGTCCAGTTGTGTTTTGTGTGGGATGTTTTCCAAGCAGCTTTCTGAACATTAATTGACATGAATCAGTTCAAGTTCACAGCAGGCCTGCTATTTTGGGTGGCATTTGTCTCTGGTGAGTAGGATTCTATAGTTTGGTTTAAACAAATTAACTAGTTTAGAAACAATGCAGCACTAATACCTGAAATAAGTACAAGCAGTGCTTATATGAGTTACTTTTCTTCCCTTTGAGGAAAATGTTACATACCACTGTAGAATCCCACAATAGGGCCTAGATTCACACACACACACACACATACACACACACACACAGAGATATATCTGCATATATATATATAAAATATATATATATATATATATATATATATATATATATATATATATATAATATGCGTGTGTTTCCTTTTTTTCATTCCTCAGTTTCTGTATATGTTCCAGTCACACACTGGACTACTATTCCAAAGGCTGAACATTTTTAACTGAGTTAACACCAATGGCCTTCGTTTATAGTTCATCAGGACCTCAGTGAGTGGTTTTGGCACTGATTTTAACTCCAGGGGAAAAAGCGCCCTGAAAGTGGGTGGTTAGCTCAAATCTAGCATAAATCCCAAGCCATCAAGATTTTTGAGCTCTACGTTCTAGCTTCCAGGCTATCCCATTCATCCCCATCCCCCCAACCGTTTAAAAACTTTTGCTAGTTGATGTGCTAAAAAAACAATCTTTAAAAAATAAGCCAACGATCATACAAGAAACCTAAAGGGTGTTTTCATCAAAAATTTAAAAGGCTTCCTGTGCTATTCTTGCCAAGAGTAAAAAACAATAAAATTACTCCTAATTCCATTTTAATATCATAACAAAAGATTGCATACATCAGGAAAATCGTTTATTATGCTAAAAGGAAGACTAGGATAAGTCTACACAATAGCCTAAATAGAATGGGGAAAGTATATCACAGAGAAAAGATTTCATGAGAATTTGAAAAAATAAAAATTGCCATGAAATACGAAGATACGAGTGGGACATACTTGGACTGGCCGAAGTCTGTTGGGTCGGATTCGGCGAAACAACCACAGATCCTCATCATCATCTCATCAGTTCCCGTGACCATGGGGGTTTGTGGAGGAGACACGACAGACGATGCCGTGGAAAAGCTCCTCCATCCATCTATGTCTCGGCTCTGCGTAGTAGTGCCGAGTCATTCATCCTGGGGCCATTCTCCCGATGTTGTCCATCCATGACTTGTTCTGTCTTCCCCTCTTTCTGCCACCATCAGGGTTCCCGCAGTACTGTTTTTGTCAGAGTGTTGTGGCGGGTGCGTGGCGAACCATGTCAGCTTTTTTTATTGACGATGGTGAGAAGGGGTTCCTGTGGACCTGCCAGCCGTGTTATTTGACTCTTGACAAATTCATTGGTCTTTCGTTCTCTCCAGGATTATGCCCCGCAGTTTTCTATGGCATTTTGTTTCAAATGACTGGATTCGCTTTGCTGTTTCATCAGTCAATGTCCAGTTTTCAAATTCCGTACAGCAGGATTTGTCTGAATTAGGGCTTTGTAGACCTTTAGTTTGATTGGGAAACTAATCTCTTTACTTTTTCCCTTATGGTGGTGAGTTTTGTCATGGAAGATGTTGCCATGGCTATTCTGACTTTGATTTCTGTCGTCGATCGTCCGTCCTTTGGAGGTAGCGCCAAGGGATTTAAAGCGTTTTACCTCCCCCAGTTGCTGGCTGTTCATGTAAATTTTAGCAGTGGCGTTGCTCGTGCTGTTCACAAGTACTTTACTTTTCTCCGAACTCACCCCCATCCCATATGCTCCAGCTCTGTTCTCAAGTCTGGTCGTAAGATCTTGCAGCTCTGTGTTACTTCCCCCCATGAGGTCAATGTCATCGGCAAACCCGCCAGTTGTTGTGGTGTCTGCCGCCCATGGAGGATTGGTAGAGTGGAATAGTCATGGAGGGTCTCTCTCATAATGTTTTTCCAAAAAAGACCAGATTAAACAGGACTGGAATAACAGGCTCCTTGTCATGCCCCCAACTGTGGTTTTGAAGTAGTCTTCGACTGATTGTTCAGAAGGACTGCAATGCTGGCGGTGTTGTATAGTGCTTGAATGGGTTTGCAGTTAGTCCGTCAATGCCAAAACATTCGGAGGACGTGCCACAGGCTTCCGTGCCCATACTCTGTCGCAAGCCGTCTTGAATGTCGATGAAGTTGTGGTGGAACAGGTCTCTCTGATGTTGAAGATGTTCTTCAATCAGGGATGTGTGGCAGTTAAAAATCTGTTCGATTTGTGCTCCGCCTGCCTGAACCCAGCTTTGTTCCTCTGCAAGGTGTTCCTTCTGCTTCCTTCTTGTTACGATTCCAAATAAACTTTTGAGCATGATCTTATTGGCATGCTGATGATGTGATGTTCTATTAGTTTTGGCATTGGCGTAAGAATCTCCCTTCTTGTGCAGCGGGTATGATGAGTGATTGTGTTCCATTTGTTTGGCACACTGTTTTGTCTCCCAAATCTTCTGACAGATAGCTGTAACTTGTGATGACTGTTTGCCACCTTTGCTTGAGCAAGCAGCCTCAGCTGGTTATGTTGTCAGCCTTCCTGGGGACTTTCCTACTGTAGAGATAGGGAAAAGGGCATTCAAGCTCCTTTGCGCTAATTTTACCAATCCTCTGGCAACTTTGTGCCGATTTGGCTGAGCCTCATCGACTCAAACTTGCGGCGTTTTAGGTAAAACTAGGGCAACAAATCTTGAATTGCCCCTTTTCTCGTATCTCTCTACTAAAACTGAAAGTAATACTAATTTATTTTGATGGGTAAAACTATAAAATTAGGGAATCTATGCTTACTACGGGTCCCACAGAAAAAAGAGTTGAAGAAGGGAGGAAAGAAATGGGTAGGAGAACACTCGCCACGCGTCTGCTTGACATGACACACAATAAGAGCCGTCATTAGGCTTTGACAACTGAATAAATGGAAGGATCTCAATAGGGTAGCTCTAGGTGTGTCTCCCGCCCCGGTATGCATATCTAGACATCGTCACTTACTTTCCCCCAATCACAGATAGTAGAAATCAGCTGTATTAGTAAACTGTGACGACAGTTCGCTCAGAAATCCTATGTTGTTAGCAACCGAGGCCCCTTGCTGTCTTGTCAGATCGCCAGTGTGAGCTGTGCGTGAAGACGTGCGAGTTTTCATTAAAAAAGTGTTTGAATTTCATCTTACCTGTACCTTGCTTAGTTTGTTAGGTAATGTCAGATATTTCGTCAGAATCAGAACAACCTCTCACCCTATCTATAAACACAGGATCTGCCGAGCTCTCGCAATGAAGATTATGCATAACTGCTTCAGGTGCTGTGGCCACTAACGAAAAGGATGTGGTTCTAAAATTAGAAACGGTTACGCGTAACCGGTTGGACCTGTTTCTGACTCCCACCATGACTTTGTTTCTATGTGTATATAACATTTTTCACCTGCTTTCCATGCCCGCTTCGTCGCCTCGCTTCACTTACCCTGAAAACCGCCTGCACTGTTTTCAAAAAATAAGCTATTGGGTTTACATACACAGTATTTAGTCGGCTGGACTGTTTCTTGAGTGAGCCACTGCAGACCCGATCAGCCCTTTTGAGACTCATTACACATCTTAACCTGCCAGCGGCCCCTGTCGAGGACCCAACAATAAGAGAATCACTCAGCATGACGACGTCGGCTAAACTGAAAGCTCACTAATTGCCTGTTTAATATTCATTTCACGCGGTCTAGGTAGACCGTGGCAGTTCCCTGCTGTGGCTCTTGAGAAGATTGTGTTTCAAGCTGCTTTGCTAGTTGAATGGGAGTGGACCATTACTGCGAGATGGAGAGGGAGAGAGAGAGATCTTTTAAACAACTTATCAACACTTCTAGCAAGAACATGCCAAGAACTTATATAAAACTTAATATTACCAATAACACTTACCAAGAACTTACCAAGAACTTATCAAGAACTTATCAAGAACAAAACAAAACTTATAAGCCTTGACCAAGAAATAAACAAGTCCCTTCATCACTTACCAGTCAACTTATCAACACTGGTCAAGAACAACACAATTATTTTACACAAAATATATTGATATAGATAGGACACATGAATTGCGACGAACTTTTGTTGATTACATCTACTGGTTCGAGTCAAGAAGAAATACCAAGATGAGACGAATCTACTGGATAGAAGGAGAAAGAAGTTGTACTCTCTTGCTGCTTTGTGGTCAAACAAGCATTACTTAGGAACACAAACTACAGTCTAGAAAACAGGTGAAGCAGTTATCATCCACAGAGACATTATTAAGTATTTTAATAAGTATGATCTCTTCTTGGAGCAAAGATGGTGAAACCTAGGGCTACTTGTTATTGGTCTATATGCTAAGCAACAAGTAGGGTCTTTAATGTGGTACTCAGAAGTGACTTAGCATATTGACCTCTCACAAGATCCTATTTTTGTCTTAGAACGCTGAGGAACATTGGGCTGTGATATGTATTACCGTTTTGGCTCTCTGTTAGCACCGTAGTAGCTGCTAGTATGCATAACTTTAAAACTATAAAATTTAACCAGTAGAGAGAGGGAAAGATGGAGGAAAGAACACAGCCTCGGAACATCAGGAAACAGGGAGAATGTCAAGAACCAAGAGCAACCCTCCCTTTCACACGTGGACTTCTGTACCCAAAGAAACCTGGGAGAGTTGAAGCTGGCAAGAATTGAATCGACAGAAATAATCTTAGCAACCAAGCAAAGGCAAAAGCTCTTATCTGGAGAAACATTAGAAAAAACAGATGCCTATAGAAACAACAGAAAAAAGACACAGCACCACCCAAACACAAATACATTCAAGTCTTCTTAATTATGGTATAACAGCTATGGAAATTGGTCTATACAGCTATAGAGTCTTGGAGCAACAAGCAACAGCAAGACAGAAACCGCTGCAAGAACAAAAGCCAAAAAACCCCACAAACAACAGCCCACAGCCATTGCAAAGCAAACAGCCTGACAACGATCCATTCAATATGTATTAATAGATTAGATATAAATAAATAATTTAGACTTATAGAAGAAATTTGAGTACTCAAAAGACTCAGTCAATTGTCTACACGCTGCCGGTATTGGGCAGTTTAGGTGTAGGCGATACTATGTTAGGGAAAGAGTCTTCTAAAAATGAGGCCTGCTGATTTAGGAAAACAGGACTTTGAAGGCAGCGTCCATGCTAGTTGTGGTTGTAACTGCATCCATTGCTACAAACGCTTATGTAAAGCAGGAATCATTCCAGAAATTATTCGTCCATAAATAGAAAATGGTTCTTTATGATGGGCAATTTTGGTAGGTGGTGCTGTAGTTAAACGCACTTGCTGTATACCAGGTAGCAAACTACTTGTTTATCAAACTTCTCCCGACGAAGAAAGGAAGAGACATGATAATGCAATTAGGAACAACTGACAGGAGACAGCAGAATACGAAAGCCTAAGAATTGCTCAGTTAGATTTTATTAATGAAAGACTTCGTGAAAAAGGACATGCTGCAAAAACATTTTCTGTGTTGACGGGGGGGGGGGGGGGGGACAATAAAAGGGTTACTACATTGTGTCGAGGCAAACAAATATCTCCTATTACTAAGCCACAGCTTCGTGCATTTCATTATCACCCCACTGAACCCAGAAGACAGGCGAGATTGCTTTTATTGTGGTGGCATGACCAATTAGTATATTTCTTAGCACCAGATGGATGGTTAACCAACTGGCAATTATTTTATGTATTACTATATAGAACAATGGAAGCCAACTCTCTAAGATCTACTCACACCAAAAGGGTACTGGAAAGGACAGCAGCTATTAATAAAACTGAGCACTGCTAAGCAGGAGCTACAGTTTGAAAAGTAGCAAAGAGATGGTGTCTAAAACAAGCCATTATGGCAGATCATTTACCAGCACAAGGCGCATTATAGACCCTCCCTTCATCAACATGAAGCCAAATGATCACTACCAATTAGACTTTTCTACTTACCCCATGATCAATCAGAAGAAGAGGTATATGCTTGCTATTACTGTGGTGGTCGTAGCTTCTAGTATAAAGATGCAGAGCCCTTATGAAAAGGTGTGCCACCGCAACTGCAGTAGCTTTGCACGAAATTATAGTCGGGGCCACTAAATTATCAGACTTATTCAGTGCGATGATGGTAAAGTGTTTAAAGGGAGCATCTTTTAATCAGTTGTTACTAAAGCATGAAAGTTAGCACTAAAAGAGGTATACCAGGCAACCACAGATCTCAATGCCTGGTTGAAAGTTTTCAACACAGCTGTTAGCCACAAAGACTGTTTGGCATACTCAGTCCACTCAAGAATTATGATCCCAGGCTCACGAAATACAGAGTGGCGGGAAGAAGATGCCTGCAGTTTTGAGAGCAATGAACTCTGAGATAGCTAAACTAAAGTCACAGGGTTTTAAAACTGCAGAACGCCATGAAACTCAAAACAAATACAGCCGCACATCAAAACACCGTCTAGCAACACTTCAATACCCCTTTGGGAAAGAAACTGTGCTATCTGTATGCTCTTGGAGAAGCTGAAGCAGCGACAGTCTACAACGAGCAACAGATCCCATTGGGAGCATAGACACTTATGAAATAAAAAAGTAGCTTGTGAGCTGGATCCTCCTATTTATTATTTGTCTTTACATTGCACCACACGGGTTTTGTTTAGAGAGGAACTGAGAGATAGTGCCACCTACTACTGACCCGCTGCAGTAAGGTAGGATATCTATTTCATCAGAAGTAAGTGACTGTATGGTTCTCATCTAACTGTTTTTTGTTATACAAGTACTGCGGAAGAATTTTTGATAATACTGAAGTAGGTTGGTCACTCTCTCACTCCCACCTAACACACCTTAGGAATATTATTAGCACCTCTTCTCTTTGTACATGATCAAGTTTTATTTCTACTGCTGGGGCCAAGTGTCTAGAATGTCAGCACTGTAAAAGCAGGAGAGTGGCAATGTACCACTACCATAGTCTTGATAAAGAGTAAAACAAACCATTGTGAGTTTCAAAGCCAAATTTTTAGCTCGTATATAAATGATTAAAACAATAACTTATTAATTAAATTTACTTTGTTCGCCAGTGGTCCAAGTGCATATGATGGTGCTCGGGTGGAAGAATATACTCGTTTTGTATCTGCGATCAGTGTCCTTTTTTCTAACCACAGTTTGTGTTGATTTCGTGTGCAGGGTTGAGCAGCAGCTTTAGGTTGTCATGATGAAATACTCTACTCCTTCCAACCAGAGCTCTTTGTAGTTATCATGACTGATGGTAGTTTTGACTACTGTTTGCCAACGCCTTTTGCCTTTTTTATAAACCTGTATGGCTTGCTAAGCTATACATCTTGGCCTACAGCCCACATATTCTTTGTAATAGTGCCGTTCCTCTCATCTTATCTTACAATAACTGTTTTGTTTACTTGATGAAATTTGCAAGGGACTGTCTTTTGGATAATCACAGGTGGTCTACCCCCCCCCCCCGTATACATGACTCTGATCCCCAGCACTACGTCCTTACAGGTCTTTGCTTATATCATTCTGTGGGTATGTCTAGGATGGAAAGAGTCTGTGTCTGTGGTACAAGACCCTGACCGCAGCGATGTTTAGGCTGAAGTAATCTTTTTTAATCTAAGAAACTCCAGCATCAACAGCTTTGCCAGCTCCAGCACACTAAACCCCAAATGGAATTACTGGCTTGTTTAGTTTTAACCTGCAACTTCTTCATCTGATGCCATACCACGCCTGTCATGGAATTGCCTGTTGTCTTGATAGCCTTGGCTTTGAATGTTAGCTTTCTGGCTTCATTTTCTTGTGTGGACTAATCTATCATCTTTTCTTTTGAATTGTGGGTTCCTCCATTGTTTTACCCAAAGCAGCTGTTTGTTATGAGCTTGAAGTTATCCTTTTCTGGATGCTTCGGTTGCTTTGTTGCTCAGATCAGTGTTCTTCATGATGGATGGTTTCTGGAAAGGCCTCTTGCTCAAACCCAATGATACGATGAACACAGTAAGATTAAACCATGCCATTAGGTAGACTGTAGAGTCTGTAGTGATAAACTTACTTGCTCTTGTCATTTCCGTTTGGTTCAAGCTTTGGTGGTTCTTTTTGGAGATGTCTTTGGCCTTTCTGCCGCCAATGGGTAGTCATTGTGCGCGTCATGTAGTTCATGGGTAGACTAAATCTACTTTTAAGGTCAACTAGTGCTGATCCGGCACCCATTTGTGACAACGCCTTTTAGAGTCTCATAACAGCAAAAGGACCATTAAACCACTGAAAGGTTTCTTAGTGGTAGTGGGGGGGGGAAAATGGACACATCGCCCCCCCATCCTACAGCTTGTTTGGCGTCCAAGTACTGCTGTACTTAGAAGCTTTGCTCAGGATCATGTCTTCCTATAATAGTTGTTGTTGGCCTTACAGTAGTTGTGCGATGATACTGATGCCACCACGCAGGCCATCTCAATAATTTGGAGCATTGGCAGGTCAGACAACAATCAATCTGCACCCCAGTAAACTTCAATGAAAGCATCCAAGACATTCCGGTTGCAGTAATATAGTGTGAGGGTCCTTAGTCATAGTGTTTCATTCCGGTCTTTCTGTAGTTTCCTCAAAGGACAATCAGCAAGCCACATGCCTCAGCAAGTAGATACTGATAATGGTTAATCGCCCATCGGTCCGACACTGCATCTTTTGCCATGCCCACTGAGCATGCTGTTAGCTCATCATCCACTGATTCCTTTGCCTGTCAGTCTGCTGACGTATGCTCTTTTGGGGCAGCTCTTCTTCATCAACGCTTTCCCATGAGTCCATTGTACTCATAAGGATAGATCCTTTTCGCAGAGCTTTGTGTCGAAGTATTTTTCTGGATTGAGCAAGTTCTAAGTGATGAAGTACAAGGACTCTAGACGTCCCATCAGATGTTGAGCAGAAATCAAAGAAGGAACAGGCATATTTAAAAGGGTGTAACAAGATCAGTACCTTCTCGATGATCTGGCGCAATGCAGTAAGCCTTATACTCCATCTTCACTGCCTGATGATTAGGTGTGAGTCCGTATCCCTCTTAGATTGTGAAGAAGACTGCAGCTCCATGTTTTAGGATCTACTTTTAGTTGTAGGAATACACTTATTCTGTGCTGCTCCACGAATAACTTACCACTGATGTGGTCATGATCTCTGGACTGTGAGTCGTCTGCCAGGCGGTATTACCACATACTCAGCAATGTGTGGCAGAAGCTACTGTCCTGGTCTTCTTCTGTCATAATGATCTCTTGTAGGTTTAGCTGTTGAGAGGTAGTGGTTATGATTTGCTTCATGGTTCAAGGAAAACCTTAGCCGGCGTCTGGACCTCTATACAAAACTGGCTCTGCGTGTCCCCCATCTGATCTAACAACAACATATGCAAAGGAAACAAACTTGGTGATTTCAAGCGGGACTGTTTTAGGTATTTCTTCTTCTACTGGTCCTTGATATGGCACTACTATAGACTCGAAGTCAGCAATACACATCATAGGGGCTCTTTTCTAACTTATTTATCTCTTGAAGTACACCTTGCTTCCCGGTCTTGGTGTGACAAGTACGTATTTTGCCTTCAGCCTATTGACAATGTTTTCTGTTTTGTCAGCAGCTTGAAGTGATGGTAAACCGACTACGGATCGTCTAGAAACTCTTGCTTTTGATGCTTTTTAGTTGTATGGGCAATAAGTCTACCTCAGTGTTTGATTAGTGTATTTGGTAGCCATTGTCATTGCTGATTACAAAAAGGTCTACATGATTCTTATCAGGGGGACTTCCAATGTAGGAGACCTTCTTGATATCCTCAACGGTCTTAACCTTGGTTCTGTTATCTTCCAAGTGTACACATTAAACACTAATTGGGGGGTTTTAGTTCATCAAAGGCATCAATATTTTTCACTTCAACAGGAAGGTAAATACCAGGAAGTCGAGCTTGTTACAAGTTCATGATATATGCCACTCTCTCTGCATTCTTGTTATATGGAAAAACCTTGCTAGAACACCCCATAAAGCACTTATCATCTTTCGTTCTGTATGTTTAGCACAGCCCGTTTTGTAACTATTTCTATTGGTAGGGGAATGTAGCTCTTCCAACAAATGGATGAACGGTTGTTGCTTTGGTTCTATGCGAGACCCTTACCAACTGTCCATCTCTGATCCCCTCATTCTTTTGCTGTTTTCTGCAGCATATTCGAAGTATGCGCCTCATCCTCATTGCCCATGCTGTGTTGAGCTCTTCAAAGGAGTTGTTCAGTGCTTGTTGTGTTGTTGACACTATGAACAGTTAATTGTTGTATTTAGTTTGACTGTGTGGTATAGAATTTCAGCAACAACTGCACCTTTACTGGTGGTTTCGATTGTTATCTAGTGTCTGGTATTTGTGTAATTGCATCTTGGATACTTTGTTAACGTTTTTGCATGTGTGTAACCCTAGTCCTTCTCAGATGTCTGTAACACCTTTGTACCATAATGAGCCTCAACCTAAAATCTCTAACTCATATAGTAAGACAAAAAAATTAATTCATTACTTAATTGCCTTCTTTGTTTTTTTGTTTTGCGACTGTATATAACGCCGTGACTTACCACAGTAAAGTCTTAGCCCTTAATAGAGTACTCAGCTGAGTATAGTCCAGCAAGCAGATTACCCCTTTTTATATATTCCTTTTTTATCGGTCAATGTCTCAGGCTTAGCTTCTGTGTTGTTTGTTTGGAGGTCAAACTTTTTGCACCTGTAGTCTTTATAGTCATCCTGAGACGCTTGAACTCCCTCTTATGATATTGCTGGAAATCTGTAGCGCTTTAGCTAATCATGAGCTGAATTGCGCTTAGCTTGGGCTAATTTCAAGGCATCAACAGCATCGTTTTTCTAGTCTAGCAACAACCTTCTTCGGAAAAAGACTGATTTGACGACTATGAACAGGCTCCTGCTGTTATTTGAAACAGAGCCCAATGCTTTGTTGAAGGAGCGCTATTTCCCAGTAGCCAAGAGAGCAATGCCTGTTACTGCTGTGGATGTAAGACAGTGATGCTGTACCTGTGTAATAGAGCCTTCAACACAGAAATGCTGATCTGTACCTACGCCTGCATTTTTCTGTCTACTTTGCTAGTTCGTTGCTCATTGTCATGCTGCATCTGTGTAATGTTGTCAAACGAAAGGTATTCGCATTATCATTAAGGAGGTTCTGGATTGGTGCATAGAAACTTTAGGATATTAGCGGTCGTCATCTTCTTCTTATTACTGTTTTAAAACAAACGAGTGTAATTTTTAGTTGGTATTCATCAGAAAGTTCCGTAATGATTGTCGGGCAGTACAAACATCTGTGTAATAGACTGCAACGAGGTCAATGTGGTGTAGGATGAGGGAATGCTAATTGTGTTAGCTGTGGTGGGTTAGAGCAAGTTGACTTTATTACTGCGAAATGTTTCCCTTCAATGGTACTTGTACCGCCGCTGTTCGAATAGCAATAGCCAATCTGAGGGCATCAAAACGTCAAGGTCTATCCAGTTAATAGTAATCCCACATCCATGAACAAGAAAGAAGCTCTTTATTCTTTGCAACCAGAACAAACACATGTGTACTGCTCATCCAGAGGAACAGTATGGAAGGAAATCGTCGCCAATGTGTGATGGGTTAGTCATGAGTCTTTTCTATGAATGCAAGTAACGTGTCTTATTAGGAATGCTCATTATCTCTCTTTCATTTCTACTAGCTGATTGATAGCTAGTGTATGTTTATGGTCAGCATTTTATGCTTTACGAAAGTTCTGTCAGGTGCATAGAGAGTGTATGGACCTAATAAACTCATACTTGATCTGCAGTCCGATGCTGTTTGAAGTGCCATTTATTAGCTTAATGATTACTTTGTAAGTAAAATCATCATCTGCTCATGCTTCAGCTTCAACATTCGATCTGTCAAATTTAGGAAACCGAGGCGGGTTCTTAGCTGTCTTCCTATTGCCTGTACGCTTGTAGTTCCATTCAGTTGTATAATCAAAAGCGCTAAACTTCCCCAAAATCTCCCCCATCCTTCCTCAAACTCTTGTACATCACAAGATTTTAAGCTCAATAGTCTTGGCATGTTTCAGGTGTTCTTATTACAGGACCGAGTGACATGGTTACGTATGTATAAAGTATTTATATTATTTTTATTTCTAATGTAATATGTAAATTTTTACAGTCCACTGTTCTTTGTGCTGCGTCTTGTTGTCTATACCGAGTGTTTCATGGAAGCCTTCTTCTAGCTCTTTAAACTGAAGTGTAGTAAAGCTATTGTGCTGCGTTTCACAGTACATTGCTCTGCTGGGTGGAAGGATTCTTAGGAGATCAGAAGTGACTGATGAGGAAGAAGCCTTCATCACCACTTGGTTTTGTGTTGTGTTTAACTGAGACAGGTGTACAAAAAGCAAAGAGTTTACTGCCATGTTAATGGGTCTTTCACCGACCTTGGTTATTTCCGCGTTAACATCATAACCATCATCACCACCAGCAATGGCTACTTCCCAATCTGGTTTTTCCATTCTTCTAAAATGGTCTATGTCAAACCCAAGCATTTCCATAAGACGTTGTGACTTAAGCTACTATTGATAGGTAGAGTAGTGACTCTTTAGACTAGCTTGGTTGGTTTTGCCGTGATACCAGCTGGGCGAAAGAGCTCCTTTTCCAGAGTGCAGAATCATAACTTCTTGCACAGTAAATTTATACCGCTCTAGTAGTCCAGTTTTAGGATCATATTTTTAAAGCAGTTGTTGCCTTGCTGTTCAATGTTTTGTCATGATACTTTGTAGAAGACCTCATGCAATAGCTACTGTTTATGTTCGACAGCGGTTGTCAATAGGGAAAGGGCTAGTTTAACAGTTGCACCTGATTGGCTGTTTTTTAGTGTTTATAAACATTTTATCTTACTAGTGATAATCATGTTAAATATAATAATGATGCAAAATACGAGGCTGGATCTCACTATTACCAAAGACTATTACCTTTAATCAGCTAGATGTTGCTGTGTCCGAGACAATTGATCTTCGAAGTAAAAGTTCCCAACCACTGAACTCATAATTAAACTCCCCCCAATTAAGGATGAATGCTATGCGAAAGCGATGTTGTCTTTATCCTATACAGTTTTTACAAACCACTTAAAACTTTGCTATACACTATGCAACTACGGGCTGTGGAGTGTCATATGCTGACCAAAAATTGAACCATCCAAACCAGTTTAGTAAGTCTGTTGTTACAGGTTTCATTTGTACTATCAGTTAGCGTGTGTATCTGAGCTGCAGGTCCCACTGCCCATTGATAGTAACTTCAATCCCTTTAATAGTAGCGATAAATGAAGGTGTAGAGTGGCTGTGCAATGAGTTTAATATTGATTCTAGACTGCTTAGACAAGCACAGGACAAAAATCATGCATGGAACTCTGTTTTGTGGGGTGTGCACAGTGAGGCTATAACTATGACTTGGTGGCCTCCAATTACATCTTTCTCACGCGGTGCAAGAGTTGTTCTTGGTTCAATAGCAGCAAATGACCATTGTATGCATGGACGACTTTTATTCTTGAAAGAGTGAAGGTTAACAAGACCAGGATTAGAGAGGTTTATGACTTTGTTCGGACCTATGTGTGGTGCTTGGCTTGGTGCCACAGGACAGACCAAGATCAAGTATTATTGGTGGCATGGGTTTGATGCACAGGAAGCAGTTTCGAGCCAAATCTGCAGACAGTATTAAACTCGGCCGTTGACCTACCATCAAGCCTCAAGCATTATCAAGAGGTTCTTCACTATGCACGGTCTAAGGTAGACTTTGTATAGGACATGGTTTATATATATGCTGCCTGCCAACATGCAGTTACAATAGGAACAATTCAAACTACAAACAATATTATTATAGCTGGAGAATGTGTGCTGTCGGAAAAAATGAAATGTGTACACATACAGAAGTAGCAAAAAAGTGTAGTAACAACAAGTGTAGTAAGTCCAAACACAAGAAAACAGGGGAAAGAACTACTACACCTCAGCGCCAAAGAAAAAAAAAAATTATTCCCCTTGTAAGAGACCAGTCACATGATGAATAACTGCTTTAAACAAGTATACTAGTTTTAAGCGCCTTGCTGTATCTTGATTTTAGAAAAGAAGAAAAAACCATACAACTAAAACCCAGTAACGCCAAATAAATGCTCAGCCATAAACCCTACAATTTTCCTGTCTGTTGATAATAGCCAGCTAACAAACAGAACCAATTATACCAGGAAGAGCGTAGCAACTTTGTAGGCTAATTTTTTAATAGGTTCCCGTCTAAGGGCCGATTTGTTTCTAACCAGCCTGTGCCTGTGGGTGCAGAAGGTGTTGGTGGTCTGGGGTGGTGGCGGAAAGTGTGCTTCCTATCAGCGCATACACATGTGTGCTAACAGCGAAACCAATGCTGTAATGATACTGACAAGTGTATGCTTGCTCGCGAAACGTGTTCGGGATTCTTTTCGGTAATGTTTGTGGTTTCAATAAAGATTCGATGAATTGTGTCTTTTATTCTGTAACCTGAGATTGTAGATGTTGTCTGTTAATGTTTAAGACCTCTAATCTTGCTTGGCGTTCATCGTGCGTTTTTTTAGACGCTGTGTGATTCTTTCTTTTACTTCCTGGTCTAGGTTGGCTCATCTGCTTCTGCTAGCTTTTTCTTTCTTGTTCTATTGCGTGAGTTACATCACCTAGCTTTGCTAAATTACTTATCAGTTCGCCTCTAATACTCTGTAGTGCATGATTGAGCCCCCATTATTTCTTCGCAAGGGTTAGGGGTTGATCATGTACTGTTATCAGTGCATGTATGTCTTCGTTGCTTGTGTGAAGCTAGTTTCCACTCTCGAAATAGTTTCAGTTGTTGTGTTTGCCGCTGTGTAGTCTTCAAGTGGCTAGACTTTCAATATTTGTTGGTAGGTTTTTGTCAGCATTTTTGTAAGTTGAGCAACGGGCTTGTGTAGGCAGTCTGTTAGTAGTTAGTGCATCTAATACAAGTTTTCTTGCTTAGCAACACTTAGTCTCTGCTTGAGTGTATTTTTTGCTAAAAACTGATTGGGATTATTTTTTTTTGTTATGTTAATAAATCCTTTTTGCCCTGTGTCAGTTATAGCTTACAGATTGTTCTTTGTAGTACATATTCATGTCAGAAATGGTCTTCTGTACTCTCTCTGGGCGTTGGTTGATCCAACTTGATTGGAAAATCTTTAACCCTGCTTCTAATAATTCTCTTCTGACTGAAAGTTAAGGTGCTACAGTTGTTGCTGCTTCACCATTCATCAGCTGGCGTAAACAACATCATCCATATCCTATATCATAGTCTTCCATTATTCTATTATTGTTTTTTTATTTTGCTACTTATAGAAAAAGATGGCGCAACAAACATTTGGAGCAATCCTTGATCCATACAGACGTTTAAAAGATCCCTTAGGCATTAAAGGAAACAGACAGACAATAGTTATTACAAACATCACCCTCCATAATGATGAAAATCAGATTCTGTCTGTTTAGGTTTCCTAATTTACGGAAGATGATGTCATTGTTCCAGGCACAACCTGCTTGCTTTTCCAGATTGAACCTAGAGTCTGGAGATGATCCAATCAGTAATGTGTTAGCAAACATAGGTTAGGGCTATTATAAAAAAGATTAGGTGTTCAAGCTAGAAGAAGAGAGGTACTGTCATTAAACAATGCTGACATATTCTTGATCTATACTGATTTATGGATGACAAAAAGAAAAAGGAGATGAACTTATTTATCAAGCATACAGGATGATGAGGGACAAAACACAGAGTAGATTCTGATGATAGGGAAACAGGAAAAAAGATGCTGCCATGCAAAGCCTATGGTAACAGGGTTTTGTATTCCTCTTACTTTGAACTGCTCAGCTCTCACATTTCCTTACCTTATCAGGGTGCCACTCAGAGACGACTGTCGATATGAGCTGACCTTTGATGCAGAGGGCTCGTGTTATTACCATCCACTGCCCCTGACACAAAGTACAAAAATAACTGGTATATCTTTTTAGAGATATGATGTTGTCAATCACCCAGAGGCTTGGCCACGCTTGATTGCACCGCAAATTCAGTCAAGGCTTGCTATCTATTATGAAGAGTTCCTTAACCCATAGCACAAAAATGAAGAGTAAAGCAGATACTGTGGTGGAACATCAATCTGATTCATTAAAGAATCATTAAAGGGATATTATGCTGTTTGAAGAACAGCCACCCCCTTTTCCAGATTAATGTGAGAGGTTCAATATCCCAGTATTAAACATTTATCATGTATATAGAGGGGCAACCAATCAAGTCCTATGCCCTCAGGCTATTTACCATATATAACACTTTGATGAGGTAAGAAAATTACTTTGTTTGGTCAACCAATGAAACACTACTGGTGTTACAAGCAATCTTTAACTCACTTCATAATGTTGCTTCATGAATACCTAACCTCTAAATATGCCATTGTGGGTTGACTTAGATCAACCGAGGATCGATAAGCTGCATGGTTCCAGAAGACGCATTGATAAAAGGATCAGAACGGAATAATTATACAATAGGAAAGAGCAAGAAAAAGATGAGGCCATAAAAAAATCTCTATTTGTAGTGATGGATGCCCACAGCTCATACATAGAATGGAAACAGACTAAAAGAGTTGTTTTTTACTAATGGACCAGCTAAGTTTTCTACAAAAAGAAGCGACACTGCTTCTAATATGGGCGCTGGCAGACTGGCTGTGGCAAGACTGTATTTGTTTTAGATTTATTACAAACAGTGTACTATATCATTTCGAGTGCTTGTTATAATCTGTCAAACACTAACACAACAATAAAACATACAGACGAGAGAAAATTTATTTGGACTGATGAGATATTATTATAGTCAATCCCTCTGCTGGCTAGCGAGTGTTTAGAATACTATTACTAGGCTCTTTGAAAATTAGGCAGAGACTCTTTTCTTAATAGACCGGGTGATCAGCGGCGTGACATTGTTTAGAAAAGAATAGTTTGTCTAAGCTTGCTTTCGTGGGAGACAGGCACGATATCTGTTGGTTGCTCAAACAAAATATAATAGCATTTTTAAAAGGTTCATAATTATTTCCCCTATTTTATTTTTTAAATTTTTTTATTAAACCCCCATTCGTGAAACAAATCAAAAGTCGTTGTAATTTTTCACATGAAAAGACCGATGGGTTTAATAATTGCCTTCGGGAGATTGATGTGTTTATTTCAGACATACAAGAAGAGAAAGAATAAAACTAAATCAGAAGTCAAAGCATTGTAAACCTTATACTCAAAACAGACCAGCCGACAAATACTGTGCTAGTGTAAAAACCAAGAGCTTATTTTTTACAGCTGCAGCAGCATGTGTTATGAAATCAGGACAGGGTGAAGTGTTGCGAGGCACGAAGCAGACATTGAAGCAGGTGAAAAACGATATAATTCACTATATTCAACGTTGGTGCACGTCAGACAGATCCACCGGTTTTGCTAACCGTTTCTATTTTAGAACCACGTCATTTTCGTTATGCTGGCACAGCACCTGAGCTAGTTTATGCATAATCTTCATTGAGAAGCTGCAGACTCCTGAGTTTTAGGTCGGGTGAGAGTGTTCTGATTCTTGACCGAAATATCTGACATTAACTACAAACTATAGCAAGGTACAGGTAAGATAAGTCAAACATCTTTTTTTAATGAAAGCTCGCCACGTCTTCACTGCCACTGCTTCACACTGCGAATGACAAGGACAGCTAGGTTAGCGGGGTGACGGCGGTTCTTATTCTTTGGCACACCGTCATGGAGTGGGGAAGTTAGGGCTGGAGGGGTACGCGGTTAGGGACGGGGGGGTGGCGGCGGGAGTTCCTAGACCTCGGTTGCTAACAACATAGAGTCTAGCGGAAAAGTCGTCACTGTGTTCTTAATCAGCTGATTCTATCTAGTTCTTGTGATGGGGGAAAGGTAAGTAACATGTCTAGATATGTCTTACCGGGGCGGGAGGACACCCTAGCGCTACCTATTGAAATCTCCTTTAAAGCGTCTACCTCTCCAGTTGCTGGCTGTTCATGTAATTTTGCAGTGGCGTTGCTCGTGCTGTTCCATAACATAGTACTTTACTTTTCTCCGACTCACTCCATCCCATATGCTCCAGTCTGTTCTCAAGTTCTGGTCGTAAGATCTGGCAGCTCTGTGTTACTTCCGCCCATGAGGCCAATGTCATCGGCAAACCCGCCAGTTGTTGTGGTGTCTGCCGCCCATGGAGGATTGGTAGAGTGGAATAGTCATGGAGGGTCTCTCTCATAATGTTTTTCCAAAAAAGACCAGATTAAACAGGACTGGAATAACAGGCTCCTTGTCATGCCCCCAACTGTGGTTTTGAAGTAGTCTTCGACTGATTGTTCAGAAGGACTGCAATGCTGGCGGTGTTGTATAGTGCTTGAATGGGTTTGCAGTTAGTCCGTCAATGCCAAAACATTCGGAGGACGTGCCACAGGCTTCCGTGCCCATACTCTGTCGCAAGCCGTCTTGAATGTCGATGAAGTTGTGGTGGAACAGGTCTCTCTGATGTTGAAGATGTTCTTCAATCAGGGATGTGTGGCAGTTAAAAATCTGTTCGATTTGTGCTCCGCCTGCCTGAACCCAGCTTTGTTCCTCTGCAAGGTGTTCCTTCTGCTTCCTTCTTGTTACGATTCCAAATAAACTTTTGAGCATGATCTTATTGGCATGCTGATGATGTGATGTTCTATTAGTTTTGGCATTGGCGTAAGAATCTCCCTTCTTGTGCAGCGGGTATGATGAGTGATTGTGTTCCATTTGTTTGGCACACTGTTTTGTCTCCCAAATCTTCTGACAGATAGCTGTAACTTGTGATGACTGTTTGCCACCTTTGCTTGAGCAAGCAGCCTCAGCTGGTTATGTTGTCAGCCTTCCTGGGGACTTTCCTACTGTAGAGATAGGGAAAAGGGCATTCAAGCTCCTTTGCGCTAATTTTACCAATCCTCTGGCAACTTTGAGCCGATTTGGCTGCGCCTCATCAACTCAAACTTGCGGCGTTTTAGGTAAAACTAGGGCAACAAATCTTGAATTGCCCCTTTTCTCGTATCTCTCTACTAAAACTGAAAGTAATACTAATTTATTTTGATGGGTAAAACTATAAAATTAGGGAATCTATGCTTACTACGGGTCCCACAGAAAAAAGAGTTGAAGAAGGGAGGAAAGAAATGGGTAGGAGAACACTCGCCACGCGTCTGCTTGACATGACACACAATAAGAGCCGTCATTAGGCTTTGACAACTGAATAAATGGAAGGATCTCAATAGGGTAGCTCTAGGTGTGTCTCCCGCCCCGGTATGCATATCTAGACATCGTCACTTACTTTCCCCCAATCACAGATAGTAGAAATCAGCTGTATTAGTAAACTGTGACGACAGTTCGCTCAGAAATCCTATGTTGTTAGCAACCGAGGCCCCTTGCTGTCTTGTCAGATCGCCAGTGTGAGCTGTGCGTGAAGACGTGCGAGTTTTCATTAAAAAAGTGTTTGAATTTCATCTTACCTGTACCTTGCTTGGGGTTTTTGGGGGAAATTTAAAACTTCTTCAAAGGATTTGGGTTAAGTGGTTTTGTGAGTTTCTAGGGTGTTGTATGCCTTTTTAGTGTTGCCCCTTTCATGCTTTTTTGATTATCACATTGATCAAATTTGATCCATTCCTCTGGCCTTTTAAACATTGACTTCTTCACAAGATTGTTGGCTCCGGTATTCTTTATTTGGGAAAGACCTGTTGGTTTCAGTGCTTTCTTGTATCCAGAGGTCCAAATGTCATTGGTAGTCCATGGCTGGTGTTTATTCCTCTGACGACCGAGTATCTCCTCTGCTGTTTCTCGGACTGCCTCATTTAAGTTGTTGGTGAGGTCATTGATGTCATTGTCCAGGAGGGTTAATGCCGCAAAACGTCCGCCAAGCTTAGCTTGGAAGATCTCCTTGACATCTGGATCTTTCAGTTTGTCCACATCAAATTTGATACGTGGGTTTGCAGGCTGTTTGTTTTTCTTCAGCTTCATTTTGAATACCAGCAACACAAGGTCGTGGTCGCTGCCTATGTCAGCTCCAGGGTTGGTTCTTGTTCTGGCTCTGTTGATGCTGGATTTGAAGCACCGTGGTGTTAGGATAAAATCGGTTTGGTTATGGATCTTGCCGTTTGGCGCATGCCAGGTTGTCCTCATTGACTGCTTGTGGGGATAGAGGGTATTGGCAATGGTAAGTCTGTGGGTGCGGGCCCAAACTCCAGCAGACGTGTCCCTGTCGTTGGTCTCTCCCAGTTCCAAACTGCCCAACTGTTCCGGGCCCCATTGTTTGTAAGAGTCAGGACCTACTTTGGCGTTAAAATCCCCTTGAATGATGATGATGTCTTTCTTGGGTATCTTCATATTGGTCTCTTCAAGATCTTCGTAAAATGTTTCTACTTCTTCATCTGCATGGTCAGATGATGGTGCATAGATTTGTATGATGGTGATGTTCTTGGGCTTGGCCGACACCCGGATGCTGATAATCCTGATGGAAGCCAGTGTACAGCTGATAATGCACCCCACTACTTCCTTTCTGACAATAAATGCCACTCCATGCTGGTGATGTTTCTCTTGACCACTGTACCAGATCTTGTTGCCTTCTTCAGTCATATGCTGAAAACGAAAATCAAAAGAAGGAAAAGAAAATAGGTCTTCAGTCAGCCAAGGTTCAACAGGTGACAGCAATGGGTACCCCCCCCCCCCCCCCAATCCACAATTTGTGCTTTCTGTGATATTATGTGACCTTGTGCCGTCACTACATTGTGACTACTTTTGAGACTACCAAGGTTAAAATTTTGTAGCATTACAGAAGTTCTGTGTTGTTTCAAATTTGTCACACCTGTGGTGGTATGTTTGACATCATGAACAATAATATACTTCTGTACACTTAACAAACATGTAGTAGCACACGCAGATATGAACTTTAGTATAAAGGTCATATATTGATTGATTAGGACTTGTTTTCAAAAAAAAAAAAAACAGTTAAACAAAACTCCTGTCTCCTTGATACTACCATAAAACAACAGGTGTTATGGGACATTGTGTGACACATCCTTAAAGTACAATTGCACATAACCATTGGTAAACACATCAGCTAGGCTCAGTTCCCTTTATTCAACACTAACATGCATGAACTTTGCATACCATGCAGGATTTGCTGTTTTTTATGGTATACTATACATTTACCTGTGATTGGTGACAAAGGTGAAAGTGACACGACATCTGGTGACCAGACACATAAACTTGTGTCTGAATGCAAGTACAAAGACATATCTAGCTTGTGACAAAATTTCAGCTTGATGGCTTGTCCATACACACACACACACACACACACACACACACACACACACACACACACACAATTGTCTTGGGAGTAAAGTAAATCAGTTGGATGTAGAAAACCTTCACAGAATTCAAAATCTACAGGCAGTTTAGCTCTGTAGAATCCCACAACAAGAGGGTTAAGTATAAATATTTCCTATCAAAGATATCTTTGGTTGATGATATGTTTATCTGTAAAAACTTTGGGTCACATTCTTCCTGTCTCATTCATAAAGTATTTTGTCTGGTTGCGTTTTTAGTGGTTTATTATTTAAAGTTATGGCTTGAGTCTGTTAAAAGTAGGTCTATTTAGAGGCTTAATTGCGTTATATGGGTGGCGGGTTGAAATTATTTCACCAACAGGAGAAGTAAGGTGCCTCCTTCCCTCCGCTAACCTGTGGGAGATCCTTGGGCAAGGTCGGGTACCCACTTACCCTCCCGATCAGGGTTACATGAAGTCATGGAAGGCAGGTGACGGATGATGTGATGAGCAGCCGAATAGTTTTGGGGAATGGTCAGCACTTCAGTGTGTTAGGCAGATGATACTATATGAGTAACAATGGCTAAGACAATCCGCTCAGTACGAGCACTGCTCCTATAAAAAAGTAATTGCAGCCTACTATAGGTATTACTTCTGCAAAGAATGACATGGTAATCAGAAAGAAACAGAATACAGATAACACGTGAAGGGGGTTTTCCAGTTTATCTGGAAGTTCCTTGCTGGGTAGGGTGGATTATGTGCGACAGGTAACCCTCGAATCATCCAGCGACTGTCCGCATCAGAAAACCTCTCAGAATGGGTGCATGGAACGTACGGACTATGCTAAAAAAAAGGAAAATTGGAAAATCTCAAAAAAGAAATGGAAAGAATACCCTCAATATACTGGGACTTTCAGAAGTGAATGGAAAGGAGCAGGCTGCATAACATCTGACAACTACACCATTCTTTCTCAGGAGGGATCAACCCAGAAAGGAGTTGGTATGATTTTTGATAAAGAAACCCAAAGACCATAAAAGGGTTTCTGGACTGTAAATGACAGAGTCCTGTAGTAAAAATTAAGGGCACACCTTTCGAAATTGGAATAGTACAAGTATATGCACCAACAGCTGATAAAGATGACGCAGAAATTGAGGAGTTTTATGAAAATATCGAAAAGGCAATGAAGCAACTGAAGTCTCAAGATATCAGAATAAAAATGGGTGACCTCAATTCAAAGGTAGGAAAAGGGAAAGATGAAACCACAGTTGGGCCCATTTGGAATAGGAGTGAGAAATGAAAGAGGAGAGCGGCTCACAGAATGGTGCAAGGAACAAAAGCTGGCTGTCATGAACACATGGTTTGAAAACCATCCAAGAAGATGCTGGACATGGAAAGCCCTGCGACAGAACCGGAATCAAATAGATTACATCCTGATTCAAGAACACTTCCGTAACTCTATGACATCTTGTAAGTCCATGCCAGGTGCAGACTGTGGAGGATCATGTCCCAGTTATCGGGACAATGCGACTAAAATTGAAAAAGTTTCAAAAGCAAAAAGAAACACAAACTGCCAAATGAACTTTGCTACAAACTGATGAAGAAATGAAAGAAAAATACAAGATCAAAGTTGGAAACAAATCGATGGCCTAGATCAACTCACCACTACAGAGGAAAAAATGGCAAAATGATGAAAGATAGCATCAGCCAGGCAGCAAAAAGAAATATACCAGTCATAAATAGAAAGTAACAATAAAGTGGATGAGCTCCGAGATTTTAAACCTAATGGAAAACAGGGAAAAGGCAAAAGTAGATGAAAAGAAGTATAAAGAACTTGACAAACTGGTTAAGAAAAAGTGTAATGAACCCAAGGAAGTATGGATCAATATGCAGTGCAAGGAAATTGAAATGAATGCAAAATTTGATAGCAAACTTATGCATGAAAAAATAAAAGATGTGACAGGGAAGAAATCATCTGCAAAAACAGGTTGTATAAAGTCGAGAGATGGAGAAATACTCATGGAAAAAGAAGATATTCTTTACAGGTAGTCAGAATACATCGGAGAGTTATACCACGACGAACAGAGGTCCACCTCCTCTCATATTACAACGAAGATGGGCCCCCATAATCATGGAAGACGGAAGGTGAGACATGCACTCAGCAAGATGAAAAGTGGTAAGGCGCCAGGACCTGATGATATTCCATCTGAATTGATAACACCCCGGATGAAGTGGGAATTAAGGGAGCCACAAAGCTACTAAACAATTTATATGACACAGGAGAGATTCCCGACAGATATGAAGAAGTCCATCTACATTGTGATCCCTAAGAAACTGGGTACAGCTAAAATGCGACCAACTTCGTACAATCAGCCTGATGAGTATTCTCCCCAAAAGTTCTTTTACGAAATACTCATGAAGAGAATGAGAAATAAACTACCCCCAAGAAATATCAGAAAACGCAATTTGGTTTCATGGCAGACAAAGGCACCAGAAATGCAATCTTCGCATTGAAAACTCTATGGAAAGATCCATCGAGGTCCAGAAAAACCTTTGTACCTCTGCTTCATTGACTACTCAAAAGCGTTCGAACAAAGTCGACACTCCGACTTGTTTGATATTCTGGCAGGGCTATACATCAACGGGAAAAGATCTTCCAGTCCTCAAAACATATATTGGGAAAGGGATGCAGCCATTAGAGTTGACAATACATCAGTCAATATAGACCAATCTGCAGGGTTTTGAGGGGGGCTGCGTGTTCTCGCCTGATTTATTTAATGTATATAGTGAAATAATTCTACGAAATATTGAAAATCATAAGGGAATTAGTGTAGGTGGCCCCAACATCAACAACCTGAGATATGCAGATGACACAGTCCTTATCGCCGACTCTGAAAAAAAAAACGCAAAAGATTTTAAAAACATAAACAGACGAAAGCGAAAAGAAAGGATTTACAGCTCAATGCAAAGAAGACAGAATGCATGATGATCTCGAAAAAGCTGTTATACCACAATGCAACATAGCCTGTAAAGGAGAGAAGAATCAGACAAGTAAACACCTTTAAATTTCCTTGGCTGTACTATCACCCTGGACGGCAAGTGTGACACAGAAATCAAGAAAGAAAACGGTCAATCTAAGGGAACTTTTAACAACATGAAATGCATTTTTATCAACAGTAAGATAAGCCTCAAGACAAAGATCCATTTTTGAGAGCCTACGTATGGTCCATTCTCTGTACGGATGTGAGTGCTGGACCCTAGCCAAGGACACAGAACTGCAACTTGAAGCGTGGAAATGTGGTTTTATCCGGAGAAATCATGAAAATCTCATGAACAAAAAGAAAAACTAATGCAGAGTAATGGAAATGGCCCGGGTACAAGAGATCCCTTCTCAACACCATCAAAAGGGAAAAACAGCTCAAATTTTTTGGCCATATAAATCAGGGCTGATGGACTAGAGAAACTGTTATGGAGTGGCAAAATCTGTGGAAAAAAGAGCAGAGGAAGACAACGCACAAAATTCACAGACAGCTTAAACAAATTCGCAACGAATAAAGAGGGCACCAACAATGAGCTCATGAGAGGGGCCGAGAACAGGGAAGAATGGAGAGCCATGATCATTGATGTCTGCAGGACCAGACCCGGGCACTTGAAGAAGAAGAGAATTGCGTTATATTGCAGCCACATAGTTATTGGGGCAAAATGCGATGTTACACATTAATGCTTGTGTTTTCTAGTTTCTTTTAAGCAAGCACAAGATAAAACCTTGAGGCTACATGAAAAACATAAATTTCCTCCAATTTGCCAAATGGTTATTCCCAGCAGCTTTGTAGTGTTTTTTTGGGGTCCGAAATATGCTTATAGAGGAGGAGTGTCTGAGTAGAGCATCAGACAGCAAGAAAGTACAGGATGCAATTTAAAAGAAGACCCCAGCACTGTCTCCCCTGTGTCCCCTGTTGCGGGTTGCTTGCATTGTTTCACTTTTTCCCCTACCCTCCCATACCTTGCTACTCAGAACCATTCAAGTGTCTACGAACAGATAGGGAACTGGGGGCAGTAGAAAACTGAATTTGAGGATGAACAGATGGGAAAAACACTTTTCCATGCCAGCCCCAGCAAAGGGGAAAAAAAAAGATGACTTGCCTGCACGAACCGGCCCCCACACCTAATTAGGGTTTTTCCCCATATTGTAAAGACCATCCCGGGGGGCCCCGGCCCCCGAGCTACCAATTTTTCTGGAATGAAGACATCAAATACTTCATCTTGAGGCCAAAACTGTGTTTTAAACAGCAAATCATCTCGAAAAGGAAGCACAAACTGGAACATATCAAAGTTTTTACACCTAAAAAACATAAGGCAAACAAAAAAAAAAAATTTTAACCTTGCGCAGCCTTCCTGAGAGGGAGCAGGGGTTGCGGGGCACCGGGATTGCCGCTGCCCGAGGATCCTCTGGGAAAGACCAATCTGCCCAGGCCAAAACCTTGTCTCCAGCCTGCTTTGGGGGGCCCTTTCAACGACTACATTGCCCTTCATGAGAGGGGCCTGGACAAACCCCCTGAGGGGCAGAAGGGGCTAATTCCCGAGTGACCTGGGGGCCCAATGCTTCTGAGGGAAAAAAGGGCCCAGACATGACAATGCAGCAAACACTGTGGAGACCCACTCAACCCCTGTGGGAAAGAACGCTGTCTCAAAGCAAAGTTTTTCACACAGGATCCACCACCTCCCCTCCTGGTCACCACCAAGCCAACCCCCCATCCCCTACACCGGGTCATCAACAGGGGGAGAGTACATAAACTTCAGGGCCCAAGATCATAAAACCTGAACGCTGGGGGTCAACGCCAGGTCCCGTAGCAGATGCCCCCCAAGCAGTCATACTAAAATGGTAGACCGAAAACAGGAGGGCAAAGAAAAACTGCCAAAAAGGATTCCAGGGATTCAAACCATGCCACCTGAGGCAACATTGACAGGGGAATTTGTCCCATAAAGGGGCAAGCTAACAGCATGCCACACCCCTCTGCAGCCCAGTGTGCAAAATACCTGCGGACCTTAACCTGACCCCCCCTAATGCCTCTGTGTAAAAAGGGAGCCCCAAAGAAAAAATACTTGATTAAGCCCACCCCTGTCAGAAGGGAAAAAGGGCTGAAGGGGACGATGCACTGAAAGAACAAAGCAAACAGGGTTTTTTCAACGCCTCAAAGTTGTTAAAAGCGCAGGCCGTCAAGGGGCCTTATATCATAAACGAGTGGGAAAAAACTTTTTATGGCCCCGAAACGGGGCAGCAACCCCCAAAAGGGACGGCAAAAGACACCCACCCCGGGGTAAGCTGACTAGGCCCTTTCCTGCACATCATTACGTGCCCCACTGTAGTATGGGTGCGACCAACTCCCTTTTCCCTGAACCCTTTTCTGCAGCTGTACCCTCAGACCCAACATGAAAAATACCAACAACCTGTTCTTGATAGATTGGATCCCTGGCTGTGAGCAAGCTGAATTGTTTCCCGTTGTTTCACACTCCAGTTTCATCCCCGATCTATTTAAAATCGGCCTTGAAATCAAGGGAAACATTCCTCAATGGTGGCAAAAAAATAATTCAAAAGTTTTCTTTTAATTTGCCAGTGGAAGGTTTTTTTTTTGTTTATTTTTCAAAGACTGAAAAAAAAATAAACTGGAAAAAAATTTTTTTTTTTAGAAGTGACATTTTTAGAAATTCATTGTTTTGTCAAAAGAAGCCAATCAAATCCTTGGAATAAAGCATGATGAATTTCTGGTTTGGTCATTTTTGGGATGTTATTATTTTCCCGGTATTCAGTTTTACATGTTTGGGTTTTGTTGGTAAGCTACAATTTTGTAAGAGTTTTAAAAACAACTATATGGGTTAATTTATATTTTGTGGACAAAAAAATGCATGTGGGGGGGGAGGGTGTTAGTGCTTTGTTGCGGGTGTGTGGTGGGACGCTGTGTCATGATGTTAGTGTTCGTTCTGTTACCCTGAAAACAAGCTTGTACCCACCCCTGGAAGAAGTCAGTCTTTGTCCGGTTTTTAAAAAACAATCACCCAAATTTTATGGAAAAGTTCAGCCCTGCTGCCTCACTGGGTTTAGGAAATGTTTTGAACGAATTATTCTAAAACGCTTTCTTCGTGCAGCTCCCTCCCTACATGTTTCCCATCAAGCATTTCTTTCGTTTCATTCTGTTTTTGAAAATTTTGTAAATCAAACTTTTCAATAAAAATTTTCCCCAAAAAAACTATTTCTTTAAAGCAATCTTTCAATTTTAATACCATTAACTATCCAAATTTTCTGTCCAAATGGCAAACTGTCAAAAAAAAACAAAAAAACTTGCGGCAACACAGTCTTAGCTGTTGCAAGCTTCTCCAACTGTGGCCCCAAAAATCCCTGGGGTGGGAGGAAAGCTGCTTTCTGCTATCAACCGTTTTGACAAATTTATTTCCTTCCAGGTTTTAAATTTTAAAAAGGGGACAAGCTATACTTTGTCTGTTTTTTAAAAAACACTCATCTTATCTTTTTCATGATCTCCCCCATAGCAAAAAATTCAGTATGCACTTACCAATACTCAACGGGGAAAGGGAAGGGGAAGAGGGGAAGAAGGAAGGAAGAAAGGGAAGAAGGGGATAAGATTTTGGACACGTTCAGCAGAGGAGCAGGGGGGGACGGAAGTAAGACCACCTGCCCCTTTCGGGGCTGTTGTTCGTGAACTGAGGGTTTCAAATGGTGACATGTGTGGACCAAATTTTAAAAATTTGTGTCTGTGGTAGATCGTTTTTGTGCGTGATTGTTTGTGTAAATTGTGTGGTGTTTTGTGTGTGTGTGGTGTGTGTGTGTGTGGTGTGTGTGTGTGGGTGTGTTGTGGTCTGTGTGTGGGGTGTGTGTTGTGTTGTGGGGTTGTGTGTTGTTGTTGTTGTTTGTTGACTTCAATTTTACGTCTTTTCATTTTTAGTGATATTAGGCCCCCCCCAAAAAAAACAAAAAAAAAAACAAAAACCAAACAAAACAAAACCCGGAGATGTGGTGTGTGTTAAAAAAATAATAAAAATCCGAAAAACTTGGGAATGCAACAGGGAAATTTAAAAAACAAAAACAAAAAACAAGTCATTAAATTTTGAAAATAACAAATGTCCTTGGGACTGTAACAAAGACCTTTCACAATTTCAAATTGTTTGTGTGTGTGTATTGTGTGTGTGCGTGTGTGCGTGTTCTTTTTAGGAAGGGGAGAAAACGAGAGAGAGAAATGACAATTAAAAAATTCAATTTATTCTTCAGGCCTTTTAGCCCTACATTGGGGTCAAAAACCCAAAAAAGCAAAGGCTGAGACAAAAAACTCGTAGAAACCCTGCCAGTAGTGTTTGTGCTTAAAAACTATTAAATTTAAACAGTTTCGACGGGTGTGTCGCCCCTTCCTATAGAAGCTGTTGAGACATTAGATTTTCCGTAGCCCCCCGCATTTGATGGTACCTACATATTATGTCTGTCTGCATGGTCCTTATGTTCGTTCTTTTGTCGCATGTAGTTTCAGGTTGGTCATGTTCTTCCCGGCATGTTTTCTTTCTTTGTTTTATAAACTCACACACACACATACACACACCATACACACACACCCCTTACCACAAGCATTTTTTTGCATATGACCATTCCGAAAAAACAAGATCATCTGATTCACACAAACTGTGTAGTTGTCACTGGTTTTTCCCCAAAAATTTTTGGGAAACGTCTGATCCACCCCTCTATTTTCTGGGTCTGGTCACAGCCCTCTCAGAAAAGTTTCGCATTTCTCCACCCCACCCAAGTAAAGTTCTGAAGATGCTTATATCTAAAAGTTTCGGGCATTGTCTTCACCACTCCAAAGTAAAGTCCATGAAAAAGGCTCTCAAACACGGGGGGGTTTGTCTCGGTCCTTGAAACAAAACCCCATGTCACAGTGCAGGGACATGGGAGGGCTGGGGAAACCGATCATCCCAAACACCTTGCAGCCTGTTTCACACATCCTTTTTCTTGGGTGAAGTGTGTACTGTTGAGCACAAAGAACTGTCATCCACTCATCAACCACCTTGCTCCCCGTTTCACACAGTCTGTTTTTTGTGAAGTGTGTCGAGGGGACTTTTTGCTTGGCAAAAAATTTTCGGGCAAACTTTATTTTGACCCGTAGAACACCTGTATGAAGTTTGTATCTCTGGGCGCTGAGAAGGTGAAATGATAATGGAAAATGATAGGAAGTAGAGTGCAGCGGCCTTCAAGTCCCTTTAAACATCCACCTCAGCATGGCCTAAACGCACTTCACGTATTGTCATGTCGGGGTTTTGCTTCAACACTGGCTCCCTTCTCCCCTTACATTTCCATTCTACATCAAACAGCTGTCACTACCAGACCACCAAATCAAAAACGCCTGGCTGATATGCAGGTGCTGCCATCCAATTCCATGCCTTATTTTTACAACACTGCAGATTTCATGTGCAGGGGTTTAAATGATCAAACAGGAAAAAAAAAAATCACACCAACTCAAATTACATGGACAAGTCATTAAACACTCCACATATATAAACATTTTTACGAAATAAAAAAATTTTATTTAAAGGGATAGATTAAGTACAATGTTTTTTTTCATCCACCCTAAAAAAGGGAAAAAAGTTAAACCCCAAAGCAAAGCAAATTTTGAAGAAAAAAAAAGGGAAAGGAAAAGAAAAAGGGAAACGACAAAAGAAAAAACCCCAAAGAATATACAAATGCATCAAGAAAAAGAAAGGGAGTAATGTCGTCGCTATCGTCGACGCAATTAATAGTAGTAGTGTGTATATTTTAGTTTATAGTAAATTAAGTAGTAGTAGTAAAAGTAGTAGTAGTGTGAGTATATAGTAAGATAATGTTTTCGCTGGGGGTAAAATAAAAGCGGATATAAGATATGGCAGTGCTGACGATGATGGGTGTAATAAAAACAACACAATGAAAATGATGACAAGACAGAGAAGAGGGAGACAGACAAACCAAAAAAAGAAGACAGACGATAGATAGCCGAAGGAGACAAAGAGGGGGAATTTTCCCAAAAACAGGATTAAAAATATTATGTAGAAATAGCTCCCCTGAAAAAAACAAGTATAAAAAAAAAAATTAAAAAGGAAGGGAAATACAGTAACAAATGCTCTCTACAAATGTCCCAAAAAATAAAATAAAAAAACCCGGGGGCAGAAAGGGAAAACTGCCATACTAAAAAGAAATGAAAACCCAACCCCAAAAAAGCATCCCCCTTTCACATCATACCCATTTAATAGAAATTTTGATCAAACTTTTGGAGGGGAAAATTTGACTTCCAGGTTTGTACTTTTCATTAAAAGTCAGGGAAAAAAATTTTCAATTTTTTTTTATGGTTTTTTTTCAGTTTTTAAAAAGACGGGAAGTAGGGTTCCCAGAGCCAGCTTCCAAATGCAACAGACTTTGTTTTAAATTTTAATGAAATTTTCTGGGCAAAGGAAATCGATAGCATCGAGTGCCAAAAAATTCATTAACTGAAAAACATGTCTCTTAGTAAATTGGGGGGAGAATGTCATAAAAAATTTTTATGCTTAAAAAAATTCTTTTTTTTCAAAGGATTTGGGGGTTTTAACAAAGGGAAAGGTTTTATTATCTAATAATCAGCATCAATAATAAAAAATAAACTTATCTAATAAAAATTTTAATAGAAAGGGTTTATGAAGTCAAGAAATAGATTTATGAAGTTTTTGGGGGTTGCCAAACCCCCAAAGAGGGGAAACAAAAAAAATTTTTTGACAAATAATAGGAATAAAATAAATTTTTTTCTGCGGCAGAGACAAAAAATTTTTATTTTTTTCCCATTTTTGAAAAGGTTTTGGGGAAAGGGGGTTTCTTGATAATCTTTTGATGTGATCTGACCAAGAAAAAATTGTTATCAATATTTAATCCTAAATTTAGGGCCCTTAAAAATTTCTTCTATTATACCCACAATTATAAGAGTGTTTTGGTTTCATTATTTTAAAAAATTTTTGACTTTTTTGCTTATTTTAAAAAAGCATAAATTTTGTTTTTTGGGATTGAATGCCATGGATTTATTTTTCCCAAATTTGACAAAAATCTATGTTTTTTTGCATTACTCAAAGACTTTTTAGGGAAACCCTATGGGTTTTGTGCCCGTTTTTGGTGGTGCTTCACCCAAAAAGTTCACAGGACTTTTTAAAATAGTTTAAAAGGAAAGTAAATTGAATAACAGAGAAAATAGCAGAGGACCAAGAACAACCCCTGAAACACCGAAATTATTTGGGAAGGAAACTTAGAAAAGAAAATTTGGTAAGTTTAAACTTTTTGGGGCTGTCGGGTTAAAAATAAAAAGGAACAAAAAGTTGGGGGATATTGGGAAATTTTTTTTAAAAAGTTTGGCTTTTTCTTTAAGAAGAGATTTTTATCGGGGAAGTCGAAGGGCCTTTGGGCAAAGTCGACAAAGAGAACTCCAGAAAAATTACTTTTTGATGGTTTTGGGATAGCCACCTTTTGGGTGATTTTTTTAATAATGCTGAAATTACATCAATTTTTGGCCTAAACCCCAAGTTTGGTTTGGGGGATGTAGAGATTAAATTTTATTCAAAGAAAAGGAAAGGCATTTTATATGTGCTGTTCAAAAGGGCTTTGAAAGTCTTGACAAAATTTATATTGGCCCATAATTGGAAGGTAAAACAGTCTTTCCCCTGATTTTTAACAACGGAATTACCCGTCAACACTGTCAGGGAGGGCCTTGCCGTCAATGGCAAAATTCTAACCCTTTTTCCCCTTCAAGTCCAAAAAACTTTATCCCTCTCAAAACAGAGAAATTCATTTTAACTCTTTTTCCCGGGAAATGTGGGTTTTGCTTTTCCTTTTTTGTACACTGCTTCTCATTGCCCCCGTTTTGTTCCCCATTAAAAAGGGCATGACCCGTAGCTGGCAAACCTGGATATAATTTAAAATTTGGGAAAGGGAAAAGCGGGACTACTGCTTGCTCGTAACCTTGTTTTAGCCCAAAAAAAAATTCCCCCTTTTGTCTTTCGTGTAGTCTTGTACAATAAA
This sequence comes from Rapana venosa, assembly GCA_028751875.1. Classification (NCBI taxonomy): domain Eukaryota; kingdom Metazoa; phylum Mollusca; class Gastropoda; order Neogastropoda; family Muricidae; genus Rapana; species Rapana venosa. The sequence continues at coordinate 55,081,068 of CM054155.1, forward strand.
ATGTTTAAAAAAAAACAAGCCAAAACACTCTTTTAAATGAGGGTTTTAAAAAAGCTTTCTTGACTCCAAACCCATATACTTTCTTTCATACTGGTTATGTGACAGGGAGTTTTAAAAATACATGAAAAATAAACAGGAGAGGTGCAGGGAGAAACACAAAAAACCCAAAAAACCCAAAATTTCTAAAACCCCTCTCCTAAAAAGCAACATTTAAAATTATATAAATAATGAAACCTAAAAAAAACATTAACGTGGGGCTGCAAAAGGGGAAATAACCTCTTTTTGGGTTTCTAAATTGTTTTCCCGTTTTGGGACAGCAGGGGCCCTTTAAAAAAACCCCACCCTTTGCCCGCTACTGCGGAAAACCCTTTTTCCCAAAACAGCTCAAAAACTAAAAAGCCCCCGAAACCCCGTAAAAAAAAAATGTCTTGTCATACGGACTACCCTAAGGGAAAAAAAGCTCACAAATGACTTTTAATTAAATTTTTTTCACTGATGTTTTTTTACCTATACAAAATATTGTTATCAAAAAAACCCATTTTACTTACTGAAAGTTTAAAAAAAGAACAATTCTCAATAACCTACACTTTTATATCAAAGGGGAGAAAAAAGACACAACCTCACACAAAACACACACACACACACACACACACAACATAAAACGCACAAAAAAAGACAAAAAAAAACAAAAAATTTCATACACCGGGGGGAAAAAATGAAAAAACATCACATGAAATGCTTTTTCCAAAATTTTCCCGAAATAAAGAAAAAAAAATATAAAATAAATAAAATAAATAAAAAACACAAAAACACACACACATACACACACCTGGCACAATGCCATGCAGCATGCCCTATACACACATGCAGCATGCACACACACATTTCCAAAACACCAAAACACATACAAACGCGCGCGCGCATGCTCGTCCCCATAAAATACAAGAAGACTGGGAGAAAACACATGTGCTTAGAAAACTAACAACTTGATACTGAACACAGCCAGGGAAACACACCTTTTACATGTAGGTGCTGTGGCCCATCACTAAAAAACACACCACATACACACACCCAAAATGCGCCGGGCACGCCAAAGTCGCCCGTACACACACCCCGGGCACCCCACAAAACACACACACACACACACACCGGGAAAACCAAAGCTCGAATCTAAGGGAAAATGGTTGACCCCCAAGACAAAATACTGATACAAACTAAGTGAACTTAAAAAACACCAAAAAGCACAAGCAAACACATAGCAAATCCACAAATAAACAAACTAAATTTAAAAAACACACCCTCAAGTAGAAAGTTCACATAATACAAACGCCACATGCAAAAGAGAACAGTCTGTTTAAAAACCAAAAATTCACAGAATTCCTCACAGATAAAGATGCTTTGCCTCTGAAAATTAGGAGCAAGCCGACACTCACCCCTTCGTTTCTTGGAAGGCATAATGTTTGTAAAAAAACAATTTTTAAATAGTTAACCAGAAAAAGCAGTACAACAGTTACCACAAACAAGTAAAGCAAGTATTGAAGTTTTGTTCACTGAAGTATGAATACTGTCCCCCAAAAATGTAGGGAATCTGGAAGCATATGATCAAAAATGCCTTTCAAATAAAAATTCCCACAGTTGCTAATAGACAGCAAAGAAGGAATGTGTGCTGGCATGGAGAGACGCTGAACTTTGACCCCTGACCGCGCCATGCCTATGCAGCCGAGAGATGGAATTTAGGTCAGGAAGTGCAAGTTCCAGCCCCCAACTAAAGAGTCGGGTTTTCTTGTTTGAGCAGCCCTGTGTAGATTATGAACCTGAACATTTCCCCCGGCCATCTGAGTATAATTATATGTATGTTTGGGTGTTGGTCTTTCCTTTAGCTCTGGTCACAGTTCTGCAGAAACTCAGTCTTGAGGGACAAAAATATGTAGAGGGGTGGGGAGTTGGGGGAGGGAGTGTGGGATTTTGAAGAAAGACAGAAGAGGAAAGAGAAAAGGGGGTCTTTCCCAAGCTCTGAAAGTCTATCACAATCTCTGACCATACTGACCTTTCTATACACTACAATACCCTTCTCAGCCAACTTCTTGATGAGCATGCACCTCCTACTGACCATCTGCTGCCTGATAGGCCCTGTGCACCATGGTACACCCATGACATCCTGGTGGCAAAACGTAAATGCCGACAGCTAGAGCGGCAATGGTGAAAAACAAAAACTGAGATAAACAAATAGCTTCTTTGTAAACAAATCAAAAAAGTCAAAACCTTAATGGATTCAGCAAAAACAAAGTATTACTCTTCTCAAGTTCTTGATGCCACGTCTATGAACCTCACTTTTCCCTCACATCCAGTCTTCTTGTATCTGCAAAGGCTAGCCCTCTTCTGTCTATCTATGACCACTCTGAACTTCCTTTTATATTTTCTGCATTTTTTTCTGACAAAGTCCGCAACATTCGCTCTAGTTTGGATCAAATTCTTTTCAAACCTGCAATTTCTGCCCTCTCTCTTGATAAATTTGTCCTATTGCCTTCAAGATATCCAAAATTGGATGATAACAGAACAAATTACAGCTAAATGCAGATAAAACCGAAGTCATGCTTGTAGGGACCAAACAACAAACCCTTTCCATCACAGGAGCTTCAATAGAATTCGGTAATACGTCTGTCCCTCTAACTACTGCTGTGAAATATTTAGGGGTCATTATAGACAACACACTCTCCATGCAAAAATTCATCACCCAAAACTGCCAGTCGTGCTACAATCAATTGCGGCGCGTCAGTGCATTTCTAAAGTATCTGTCCACTGATGCAACATCCAAACTAGTCACATCTCTCATTCTCTCACATCTGGACTATTGCAATTCTCTTGTGGCTGGTCTGTCAGCATCATCAATCCACTCCACTCCCTTCAACATATACAAAACTCTGCAGCTCGACTAGTCCTCAGAAAGAAAAAATCTTAGCACATTACTCCTCTCTTGCGATCTCTCCACTGGTTGCCTGTGCCACACAGAGAGTAAACTATAAGATCAGCACCCTGTGTTACAAATGCCTCCATTAAACAGTACCTGCCTACCTCTGTGAATGTCTTCACTACTCCTACTCGTTCCCTCCGCTCTGCTGCAGATACCTTGTGCTTAAGAATACCTAGAATCAACCAGTCCACTGTTGGCGGTCGCTCTTTCTCTGTTTCTAGTCCAGTGATCTGGAATGTCCTCCCTCTCTAATAATAATAATAATATATGGAAATTATATAGCGCTGAATCTTGTAAAAAAGAAACAAATCGAAGTGATTGCACTCAATCATTTACAGGCATGCAACTCACCTTAAACATAATGAGCAACAGATTTCAAATCCATGCGCGCGCACTACGCACGCACACGCACACACACACACACACACACACACACACACACACACACACACACACACGGAACAACACTTAGAAGGTGAAAGATGCTGTTGAAAATTAGGGACAGATATGTGGGGGGAAAGTCTCAGGTAGGAAATAAGTGTGTTTTGAGGCTGGGTTTGAAGGAATCAAGTGAAGGCTTTTGACGAAGTGAAAGAGGGAGGTCATTCCAGGTGGATGGACCAGAAACAGAAGGAGCGACGGCCAACAGTGGTTTGTTTGAATCTGGGTGTTCGAAAGCACAAAGTATCTGCGCTAAACGAAGGAACGGGATGGAGTGTACAGGTGAAGACAGTTACAGAGATAAGAGGGTGCAGATTTGTGGAGACATTTGAAACAGAGGGTATTGATTTTATACTCCAGTCTTTGTGAACAGGCAACCAGTGAAGAGATCGCAAAAAGAGGAGTGATGTGTTCAGATTTTTTCTTTCTTAGGACCAGTCGAGCTGCAGAGTTTTGTATTCGTTAAGAGAGTGGATAATGATGCGGGTAGGCCAGCCAAAAGAAAATTACAGTATCTAAACGTGAAAGAAGAGAGATGTGACAAGCTTGGAAGTTGCACCAGTGGACAGATACTTGCAAATCGCCTTATGCGCCGAAAAATTGATAAAGCAAGACTGGCAGGTCTGGGTGAGAATTTTTTCATAGAGAGTTTGATGTCAAGAACTACTCCTAAATATTTTACAGAGTTGGACAAAGGAAATGACGTATTGCCGAATTCTATAGAAGTTTTTGGGGATAGAGGAAAGTTTATGTTGGTCCCTATGAGCATGGCTTTGGTTTTATCGGCATTAAAGTTGTAACTTGTTCTGAGTCATCCAGTTTTAAATGACTTGAAGGCAGTAGGACATATTTTTCAGGAGGGAAGCAAGTTTCAACATATCGCTGCACTGAAGCTGAATATCATCGGCATAGAAATGATGATCAATAGGGTGGGTTGTTTATTATATGTGAGAGTGGAGCAGTGTAAGAGTAAAGAGAACAGGGCCCATGACTGATCCCGCGGGACTCCACATTCCATTTTGACAGATTTTGATTGAATTTTGTTTACAAAAACTTTCCCGGAACCGGTCTGTGAGGTATGAATAAACCAGGTGAGGGCTGTGCTGTTAATACCAAACGTATTTTGGAGGCGAGAAAGAAAAAATTGAGTGATCTAAGGTATCAAAGGCTGCAGATAAGTCAAGAAAGAGTGAGGAGGGAGATTTTCCTGCATCAGAAGCAAGTAGAAGTGTTTTCTAAAGTATGGACTAGGTGGTTTTGGTGCTGTGGTTGGGCGATAGGCAGACAAAAAGGGGGAAAATTTTGGGAATGAAGGTGCTTTTGGGCTTTTTTGGAACAATTTTTCTAGTACTTTAGAGACAAGGGTAATTTGAGACACCCAAATTCTTCAGGATTTTTGGATCGGTCGTGCTTTTTCATAGAGTTGACTATTCTGTTTTAAAGCTGAGGAAAATTTCCTAACGGAAGAATAGTTTACTATTTTGGTAGGCACAAGTTGTGGAAGGGTTTTGTGAGAAAACAGGAGCAGGTATGGGATAAAGGTCGCATGATTTTATAGTCATTTCCTTCAGAATTGTCATGATTTCTTTTTCACTTGTGGGATGGAAGGAAAAGAGAGGAGTGCCAGTGAACTGGGGGTCAGGAGGCGCAGGCTGGAATTGAGTTGATCAAGTCTGGAGCGTATGTTTCGAACTTTGTCTGAAAAGAAGGCAGAAAATATGGATGGAAGTTCAGACAGGCTGTGGGTGTTAGGCAGAGGAGTTGTTTTTGCAGATCCAAGGAGATTTGAGGTGAGGGAAAAAAGAGATTTTATGGATGTAGCACAGAGAATTTGGGAAGAGTAGTAGTCTGTCTTTGCTGAATGGATTAAGTGTTTGACTTTGTTTATTTGTTTTCGGAAAAGCTGTTTGTTGATTTCGGTTTTTGACTTTCGCCACTGCCGTTCTAGTTGCCGGCGTTTGCGCTTCGCTATCAAGATGTCTTGGGTATACCATGGCGCACAGGGTCTGTCAGGGAGGAGATGATCAGTAGGAGGTGCATCAAGCAATTGGCGGAGAATAGTGTTATAGTGATCAGAGAGGCCAGTGTGGTCAGAGGTTTTTGAAAAACGTTCGGAAGCTTGGGAATAGAAGGTATGAATGTCTAAGGCCTTAAGATTGCGCCGAGTAACATATTTCTTCTTTCTGACAGGTTTTGTGATGTTGAGATGGAAAAGAATGACGGAATGATCAGAATGCAGTTCGTCGGTGACAGGAACAGATGTGACAAGATTGCATGAAGCATTAGTAATCAGCCAGTCTAAAATATGACCAGATCTGTGCGTTGCTTCGTTTACCAGTTGGGAGAGAGAATGGTTGGACAGAGAAAGAGAAAGACGTTTGACATCTGGAGAAGACTGGTTGTCGAAATGGAAGTTGAAGTCACCAAGAAATATAAGTTTACTGGGAGAGAGGCTGTAGTGGTCGAGGAGTGACTGGAATTCTTGGTGAAAAAGAGATGTTAGGTTTTTTACGGCTGGGAGGTGGACGGTAAAGGCAGCAGATAGTAATAGAGTTAAGCTAAGATTCTCCCCTCTTGTTCCATTTCATTTTTGTCCCTGCCCTCAACAGCCAAAACCCCATCACCCTGCCCGAGAGTAAACCTTTATGTATGTGTGGTGTGTGTGTGTGTGTGTGCCTGTTGAACAGGATTGTGTGTGTATACATTTGAACTTGTAAAAAAAAGCAACCTTATTAATTGTAACTAGCTGCATGTGAATGCTACCAAGATGCTACCACTACCAAGATCAAAGTCAGTGGAAAAGAATTTGAGGTTGTAGATCACTTCAAGTACCTTGGAGCTATTATTAGTGAAGAAGGTTCAAAACCGAAATCCTTGCGAGAGCTGCACAAACAATAGCAGCAATGGCAAAGCTCAAGACTATCTGGATAGACCGAAACATCTCTCTCAGGACCAAGGTCAAGCTACTGCATGTACTAGTAATCTCTACATATCTGTATGCGTGCGAATCCTGGACATTGAATGCAGATCTACAAAGGAGGACCCAGGCTCTAGAGACGAGATACCTCAGAAGACTCCTTGGCATTTTATACATGGACCACACTACCAACAACGAAGTCCTACAAACCATCACCCAACAAGTAAAGCACTACGAAAGCCTGCTGACCACAGTCAAGAAAAGGAAGCTCAGATGGTACGAACATGTGACTAGATCAGATAAGCTGTCCAAAACCATACTGCATTGAACAATGCAGGGGAAGAGAAGGCGAGGCAGACAGAGGAAGAAATGGACAGACAACATCACTGAATTGACAGGGAAGAGCTTCTCCACAACCCAGGCACTTGCACACAACCGCCGCAAATGGAGCCAGGTGGTGCAACCTTCGTCAATACATGTGCC
>CM054155.1:55088379-55170879 GCA_028751875.1 Rapana venosa
TTTCCCCTTTTTTATCTCTCGGGGAATAACTGGGGCCACACTATTGAATGTCTAAAAATATCGTTAAGACATTTCATAAAGACAACTTTAAAAAACCTTTAACAAGTAGATAAAATACAAACAATTTAATAATTAGTAACATCAAGTTTTGGGAAAATAAGCATATTTAGATAATAAAACAAATTTAAAAATACAAATATATCATAAGCATAATAATAACAGTTTACATAGAGAACGAGAAAACTGAATATATTTTGACAGCAACCTGGTATTGGTTTTGCTGTTTTAAACCTAAAAACAAGTGTAGCTGTCGGTCCACCCGGCTACAGAATGATCCCATCATTTTGTTTTTTCTGTATAGAATGATCCCAACATTCTGGTTTCTTTGTGGGGAAAATAATCCCACCATTCTTGTTTCTCTGTGTAGATTGATCTCAAAATTCTGGTTATCTGGTAGAATAATAACATTCGGGTTGATCGTGTAAAATAACATTCGGGTTTATCTATGTAGAATGATAATCTGGTATTTTCTGTGTAAATGATAAATTCTGGTTTTCCTTGTAGAATGATATTGCTGTTTCTCTTTGAGAATAACAACATCTGATTTCTGTGTAGAATATCATTCGGGATCTCTATGTAGAAAGATATCATCAAATGTAGAAAGATATCATTTTGTTTTTAAATACAGAAAACCCAGAAATTCCTAGTTTTCTAACCCAGAATGATATTCGTTTCTCTTGTAGAATAATAACATTGGGGTTTCTCTGTGTAAATATAACAGTGCGGTTTCTCTGTGTAGAATGATAAAAATTGTGGTTTCTCTGTATTTGAATCGAACCCACATTCGGGTTTCTCTGTAATTAAGTAGGTCTATTGAAATAACACTGTTATGTCTCTGTACAGCTCATTGATAATTCCTGCAGGTATCCAACCCAGGGCGGCTACAGCATCTAATAGTGATCGAAACAACTCACCAATGCCCTGAAGATCATCATGTACCTTACCAATGTCACTGATGCTGTCTCAACTCTATCCTGATATATGGAATGAAACCGCCCAATCATCATCCACAATGTACGGCAAAAGCTTACTTCTATGCCCTAACTTCAAGAGGTAATCATGCCTATTTTTGCAGCTACGTGAAAGCAACTAATGTTTGATGTTTGTAATCAAAGTAAGTTTTAAACAATCCATTCCTTCATGAACAAAACGAGGGGAAAGGAATAGTGTCCCTGTGGAACACATTACTGATCCATGGGTTACATGCGTGTATTGCTTTTTCTGGTTTGACTCAGTTGACTTTCATGTGAAAACACCCAGTATGTCATAATGACTTCAAAACGTTTTAAACTTAAGGTTGATAACACTCCTGTTGTTAAGTGCTCTTTTGTTTGATCCTTCAACACAGTGATGGGTGTCCTATTTTATGTATTTGGTGTGCGCCTTCGCGCACGCGCGCGCGTGTGTGTGTTGTGTGTGGTGTGTAAACGTTGCTTTCAGAACAGTATGCTGTAAGCCTGAATGTTGGTGTGTGTGTATGTTTATCATCCTTTTCTGTGTAATTGTTAACAATTCTGAGCTAAATGTTAACATTCATGCTCTGTACTTTGTTAGCACTTTTCTGTGGTAATTGTTAAAAATCTTGTTGTGCTAGTTGTTAGCATCTTGATATGCTAATTGTTATCATCCTTTCCTATGCTAGTTGTTAACATTCTTGCTGTTTTAGTAGGTAGCATCCTTTCGTGCTAATTGGTGCCCTTTCCTTAAAATTTGTAACATTCTTAACGTGCTAAATGGTGACATTCTTAGCGTGCTAATTGGTAACATACTTAGCGTGCTAATTGATAGTATCCTTAATGTGCTAATTGTTAACATCCTTAATGTGCTAATTGTTAGTATCCTTTCCTCGCTAGTTGTTAGCATCCTTTCTAAGCTTATTGTACTAATAGTGCTTAATGTACTAATTCTTAACATCCCTACTAATTCTTAACATTCCTGCTATGAACTATGTTAGCATTCTTTTGTGCTAATTGTTAACATCCTTTCTGTACTAATTCATTCGCATTCTCACTGTATTGCTTTATTAGTTTTGTTGCTATGTTAGTATCTTTCCTGTGTTACTTTGCACGCATGCTGTCTTACAATTATGCACTGCTTATTCAATGTACCATCTGAAAATAAAAGTTTGACTTTGACTTTGACTTTGACTGTGTATGTATCCTTGATGTCTTACTTTGTTTGCAACTCTGCTGTTTTGCTTTGTGTGTATCCTTGCTGTGCTTCTTTGTGTGTATCCTTGCTGTGCTTCTTTGTGTGTATCCTTTCTGTTTGCTTTGGGTTTTTTTTGTGTTTGCTTTGTTTTCCCCGTATGTTTTTGCTTGTACCTTGTGCGTTACTTTCCCTTTTATCCTTGCTGTGTTGCTTTACATCCTTGCTATCTTGCTTTGCATCCTGCTAAACTTGCTTTGGATCCTTTCTGTGCGCTTTTGTATCTTGCTTTGTATCCTTCTAACATGGGTTTGCATCCTTGCTTTTGCTGCTTTACATCTTTCGATCTTGTTTGCATCCTTGCTATCTGCTTTGGATCCTGCTGTCTGCCTTTGGTTCCTTCATCTTGCTTTTTATCCATGCTACATGCTTTGCATCCTTGCTGTCCTGCTTTATATCCTAGGCTAATCTTTGCAATACCTTGCTTTGTATCCTTCTGTGTTGCTTTGTATCTTTGCTTGGGCTTTGCTTTGTTTGGATCTTTTCTGTGATACTTTAATAATAATAATAATAATAATATATGGAATTTATATAGCGCTGAATCTTGTAAAAAAACAAAACAAATCGAAGCGCTTGCACTCAATCATTTACAGGCATGCAACTCTCCTTAAACATAAAGCAACAGATTTCCAACCCAAAGCGCGAAACACAACCACCACACGCCCCACACAAACACACACACACACACACGAACAACACTTAGAAGGTGAAAGATGCTGTTGAAAATTAGGGACAGATATGTGGGGGGAAAGTCTCAGGTAGGAAATAATGTGTTTTGATGCTGGATTTGAAGAATTAATGAATGCTTTGGCAAAATGAAAGAGGGAGGTCATTCCAGGTGGATTTACCAGAAACAGAAAGGAGCGACGGCCAACAGTGGTTGTTTGAATCTGGTGTTCGAAAGCACAAAGTATCTGCGGCTGAACGAAGGGGAAAGGGATGAATGTACAGGGGAAGAAAAGTTACAAAAGATAAGAGGGTGCAGATTTGTGAGACATTTGAAACAAGGGTATTGATTTTATACTCCAGTCTTTGTGAGACAGGCAACCAGTGAAGAGATCGCAGAAGAGGAGTGATGTGTTTTAGATTTTTCTTTCTTAGGACCAGTCGAGCTGCAGAGTTTTGTATGCGTTGAAGAGAGTGGATAGATGATCTGGGAGCCACCAAAAGAGAATTACAGTAGTCTAAACGTGAAAGAATGAGAGATGTGACAAGCTTGGGAAATTTTCATCAGGACAGATACTTGCGAATTGCGCTTATGCCCGTAGTTATGTAGCAAGACTGGCAGTCTGGTGATGAATTTTTTCATAGAGAGTGTGTTGTCAAGAACTACTCCAAAAAACTTCACAGAGTTGGACAAAGGAACTGATTAAATTTCCGATTCTATTTAAGTTTCTGTGATAGAGGAAAGTTTATGTTGGTCCCCCATGAGCATGGCTTCGGTTTTATCGGGATTAAGTTGTAACTTGTTCTAAGTCATCCAGTTTTGAATGTCTTGAAGGCAGTAGGACATATTTGTCAGGGGGAAGGCAAGTTTTCAACAGTATCGCTGCACTGAAGCTGAGTATCATCGCATAGAAATGATGATCAATAGGTGGTTGTTTATTATATGTGAGAGTGGAGCAGTGTAGAGAGTAAAGAGAACAGGCCCAGGGCGATCCCTGCGGACTCCCCATTTCCCTTTTGACAGGTTTTGATTGAATTTTGTTTCAATCTTTCGGGAACCGGTCTGTGAGGGATGAAGAAACCAGTGAGGGCGGCCCATAAACCCAAAAACTTTTTTGGGGGCGAGAAAAGAATTGAGTGATCATGTATAAAAGGGCTGCAGATAAGTCAAAAAGGGTTAGAGGAGATTTTCCCACAGAAGCAAATAGAAGTGTATCTAAAGTGTGGATAGGTGGTTTCGGTGCTGTGGTTGGGGGGATAGGCAGCTGAAAATGGGGAAAAAGACATTGGGAAAGAAGGTACGTTGACTTTTGAGAACAACTTTTTCTAGTACTTTTGAGACAAAGGGAAGTTTTTAACAGCAAATTTTTTCAGAAATTTGGGGTCGAGGTCCTTTTTAGTAAGGTGGACATTGTGTTTTTAAGACTGATGGGAAAATTTCCCGACTGAAGAGATGAGTTTACTATTTGTAAATAGGCCAATTTTGGAAAGGGAAAGTAAAAACAGGAGCAGGATGGGTCAAGGCGCATGATTTTTTAGCAATTCCCTTTAATTGTCAAATTTCTTTTTCCTTTGGATGGAAGGAAAAGAAGGGGGTGCCAGGAACTGGGGGGGAGGGGCGCGGCTGGAAATTTAGTTTGACCATCTGGAGCGTTTTTTCGAAATTTTTCGAAAGAAGGGGAGAAAAATGGGGGAATTCAGACAGGCGTGGGTGTTAGGCAAGGATTTTTTTTGCAATCCAAGGAGATTTGAGGTAGGGAAAAAAAAATTTTATGGATGTAGCAAGAGGACTTGGGGAAAATAGTAGTCTTCTTTTCGAATGGATTAAGAGTTTGACTTTGTTTATTTGTTTTCGGAAAAGCTGTTTGTTGATTTCGGTTTTTGACTTCCGCCACTGCCCGTTCCTAGTTGCCGCGTTTGCGCTTCGCTATCAATGATATTTTGGGTATACCAAGGCGCACAGGGTCTGTCAAGGAGGAAGATGATCATAGGAGGTGCATGCTCATCAAGCAGTTGGCGGAGAATAGTGTAATAGTGATCAGAGAGTCAGTGTGGTCAGAGGTTTTGTGAAAACGTACGGAAGCTTGGAAGAGAAGGTATGAATGTCTAAGCCTTAAGATTGCGACGAGTAACATTTCTTCTTCTGACAGGTTTTGGATGTTGAGACGGAAAAGAAAGGCCGGAATGATCGGAATGCAGTTTTCGTCGTGACAGAAACAGATGTGACATTATTGAATGAAGCATAGTAATCACTAGTCTAAAATATGACTAAGAATCTTGCGTTGCTTCCGTTTACCAGTTGAGAGAGAGAATGGTTGGACAAGAGAAAGAGAAAGACCTTTGACATCTGAGAAGACTGGTTGTCGAAATGGAAGTTGAAGTCAACCAAGAATTATAAGTTTTAGTGGGAGAGAGGCTGTATTGGTCGAGGAGTGAACTGTAATTCTTGTGAAAAAAGAGATGTTAGTTGTTTTTTTACGGCTGGGGAGGTGTGACGGTAAAGGCAGCAGATAGTAAATAGAGGGCCAGGTAAGGTTGAGATTGATTTTCGCAAACTTACAAAAGATTCATAAGAGAATTGAAGGTTGTGACTGAAGAAAGACAAGGTTCCAATATGACCTTGAGAATGATGGCAATCCCACCTTCCTCGAGAGAGTCGGTAAAAAAAAAATAAAAGAAAGAAAATGGTTTTTATACCAGTATGAGTCAGCTGTTTTAGTTTTGGCTCATGTCCCCATGTGGTTTAAGCCAAGTTTCGGTGAGGAAGGTTAAGTCAATGTTTTTTTTCAGATATGAAATCAATATGTAGTCGGCTTTTTCATTTGGACAGACAGACTGCACATTGGAACAAACAAACTTGAATGGAGATGTAAGGAGGAGGAGAGGTTGGAAGATAAAGTGGTGAGTTTGGACACGCATCAGAGGAAGAGACGAAGGCGAAGGTGGAGATGCAGCTTAGCGAAGAACAGACAAGAGTTGTATGGGGATTCAGGAGTAGAAGAATGTGAGAAAGAACTGTGTTTAATCGAGGGGATTCGGTTTTTTTGAAACACATCGTGATATACATCATAATTATCAGAACAAAAAACATTATCAGAGTTACAAACAACAGAAACATCAAAGCTGAAGGGGCGGGTGGACAGTCAGCATGGGGTAAAGAAGCGTTGTCAGGAAATTGACTGTCAGTAGGAGAGGGGTGGAGACACGGGAAGGAAGCCACCAAAAAAACTTTGGTGATGACGTCGGCCTGCCCGTGTTCCCCGTCTGTTTGCTGCGATGAATTTGCCTAAGTGTGTCAAAAGCTGCCACAACACCAAGGAGCAAAGCGTGTACTGTCCGACAATCTCTGTATCCCCCTTTTGTGTTTGCTTTGCTTGTGTATCCTGCTGTGTTACTTCTATTCTTGCATGTAGTAATTCAATCTAAATGTGCAACTTTCATTGAATCATTGCTGTTTACTTTGTCTCCGTGCTGCTGTAACTTTCATTGAATCCTTGCTGTGTTACTTTTCCGCATCTTGCTTTGATACTTGTATTCTTGCTCTGGTGCTTTGTAAATTCTGTCATGGTACTGTTAAGCAGTCTGCCATGTTACTGTTAAGCATTCTGCAAGGTTACTGTGTACATTTTCTGCCACTTTGCTGTGTTTAGCAATTCAGCTAAGTTGCTGTGTTTAGCATTTCTGCAATGTTTACTGTGTTAGCATTCTGCATGTGCTGTGTTAGCATTCTGCCATGTTGTCCGTGTTTAGCATTTCGTACATGTTTGCTTTGCTAGCCTTTCGCCTGTCTTGCTGTGTTAGCATTTCTGCAATGTTGCTTGTTACCAATTCTGCCATGTTACTGTTTAGCATTTCTGCGCATGTTTGCAGTGTTAGCATTTCTGCTATGTTTTTGCTGTGTTAGCATTTCCTGCCATGTTTGCTGTGTTAGCGCCCTTTTCTGTCACATTTCTTTAGGATTTAGTATAGATTGCCCTGTTTTCCTTTCCTGTTAATATATCCTCTGTAAGCATTCCAGTTCTTCAGTTTTGCTTATAATTGCCTATTTTTCTTGCCATGTTGCATTGTTAATTTGATTATAAGTTAGCTGCCTTTCACTTACAATTTGTTTACGTGCCATAATTTGTTAAGAAGTATATATAAGATGCATATGGAATTTGTTACCAAGCACGAGTAAAAGTTTAGAACGTTTCAAAGATGTCCACGCAAACTTCCTATTCAAAAAGGAAGAGTATGAAATTCTCTGTAGATACATAACTGTTTAAGTTTGACCATTGTGAAATATGGAATGAATTTGAATTATATATTCAATCAGCTGAAATGAAGAATATAGCAAATTTCTAACCTATTGGAAAACTCCAACTGTGTTGAATTAAAAATTTCTTTTTAATTGGTTCAGAAAAGATCACCTGTTTACCATTTTAGTTTCGATTTGTCCGGATAATAATCTATGAAAACAGTCTGGACTTTAGCTCAGCACCATGATCACTTAAAAATACCGCCCTCTTTAACACCACCAATAGTCTTATATTCATTTTGCTGAAATGTAGTTACATAGTGGATAACATAACCCTTGTTGCTTTTCTTGACAACTTCCAGCGATTTTGTTCAGTTGTTCCCAAATTTAACTGTTTCAAGTGTTGAGTTTAGTTATCTTGCGTGTTTGCACATTCAAATGTGTCCAATGTGGTTTTGAAATAAACTTTGCCTCGCATTGGCAATACAAGTGTATATTGTGTGTTGTGTGTGTGTGTGTGTGTGTTGCAACTGTGAGCGAGTGTGTATTTGTCAGTATGATTCCGTGTGTCTGTGCGTGCGTGTATACGCACCTATTTTTTCAAAAAAAGAGCAGCGTCACTCATTTTTTTCTTATTTTCCTGTCTGCAAAATGGATGTGTTTCCCTGTCATAGAAGCTTTTTCTCCTAGAATTTTGCCAAGGACAACTCTCTTGCTGCTGTGGATTCTTTTACAAGGACTGAATAATAATGTGTTGCACACAGAACCTCATTTCGTGGTTTTAACTGAAAATTTAGCAGCCAGACCACCACTGACAGCCTGGTGGATGAGGACAAAGTTTAGAAGCAAGTGGGGATCGATCCTGGACTTCTTGATTTCTAGGTAGGCAAATTACCTGTAGAACAACGATATGAAGAAGTGGTGCAGGCTTAGAACTCACTGAAGAGCGACCTATACCATGAACTCACTTAGGAGTGGCCTATACGATGAACTCACTAAGGAGTGGCCTGTACAATGAACTCACTGAGGAGTGCCCAAACCATGAACTCACTGAGGAGTGCCTATACCATGAACTCACTGAGGAGTGGCCTATACCATGAACTCACTGAGGAGTGTCTATACCATGAACTCACTGAGGAGTGGCCTATACCATGAACTCACTGAGGAGTGGCCTATACCATGAGCTTACTGAAGAGTGGCTTATACCATAATGTGACTAAGGAAAAGGCTACGCCATTAATTAAGAAGTAGCTTTTTACAATGAAATCTCTTTGGAGTAGACTACGCCATGGACTCACTGAGGAGTGGCTATACCATGAAGTCAGTACTGAGGAGCTATGAACTCTCTACTGAGGAGTGGCCTATACCATGAACTCAATAAGGAGCAGACTATGCCATGAACTCACTAAAGAGTAGACTATGCCATGGACTGACTGATGAGTTGATGCTAGTGATCTGACAGCATGGTTCGAGCCACCACTGAGATGCCTGTTCATCCACTAAAACCAGGTTTCCATTATGAGCTTTCCTGATCATTTTCCATCAAACTACTTTTAGAAAGTGTCATGTCTTTTTTACTGCATTTTATCGAATGTACTATCAGCAGTAGCCCAGTTCGTTCTGCATTATCACACACACATACATACATACACGCGCACGCGCACACACACACACACACACACACACACACACACACGCGCGCGCATACACTAGACGCACACACACACAAACACCTGGCTATACCCTCCCCAGTGTAGTCAGTGTGTGCACTGACACAAACAAAGCTACACAAAACTAGATACTAGTTACAACACTCTGTGTACTGAGGAAATGTACACACTGATCAGCCACATAGTGTCTTATGACTTACATCACTATATCATTACATTGACTCATAATTCTTTAATATACAAAAGCTTTAGTCCAAAGCAAAGAGAGAAAAAAGACTTTTGGCTTTGCCTTTCTCAGAGATTCATCTGGAAAATTCAGAATAAAAAATGATTTACATACCCCTGGTAGAATTGGCTTTGGCTCCTCCCTTTAAGGGCCCTTGTGAAGAAACGTCTTGGGGCTGGGGCAGGAGCTGCAGCACACACAGTATACACAAGTTCATTTTTCATTGTCTGACTATGACCTTCTGGTAGCGCCAACAATGTTCACAAGTTCGTCACTGTCAGACCCTCTGTCAGATCCTGCTGAAGAAAGGGTAGGTTGGTGCATCTTATCCAGCCCTAAGGGTGTGGTTGCCTTTCTGTGCACAGTCCATTTATGAAGAGTCCGTAGCACCTGCCAGTGGAGGCACATGAGATGCAGGCATGGGCCTTGTCAGCTTGCAGTTTGGTGGGTGTGGCCCCTGTACAGGACGTTCCACACACTGTGCTGTGTGGTATGTGGCCCCTTGATAGGTCTGCTTTTGAAAACTATCAGGCTGTTGACAACAACCTGTTTACACTGATCTTCATGTGCAGTCACTGCCTCTAGTCCTGTTGTCTTCTGGAAGATGCATTGCTTAATGCTACTCTCTCCTTCCTTGTGGCCTTTTTTCTGACACCAGAGACAGTATGAAGATGTTTGGCAGCACACTGTTGTAGCTTGCCCTTCAGGCTGGCACTCTCAGCTGTGAGTGTTGCCAGCTGAACATGAGAGCGGGCGATAGGGCAATAGTGGTTTCCAGTCTCTTGGGTTTCTTTGTAGCAGCTTGTTGCTGGTATGACTGCTTGGCCCCAGCAGTCTGCACAGGGCCAGGCAGTTCTGGCCTGGAGGCATGCCGAGGCATGGTGCTGCAGCTCCTGCCTTGTGGCAGCGGTCTCAGACATCAGTGTGCCATTGTGAGCTTCTAAGTGGTGTACAGCAGCTGGGACTACTAACGCTGTCTGCTCCATCAGTGTGTCCATGCCTCCATCCTCCCTCATGCAACGTTGGGGCATCAGTGACAGCATCTTCAGCACCAATTTGTGAGAGTGCAGATATTGAGATCTGCCACTACACTACAGTTTCTCAACTACAACAGCACAGTGTAAACAGTGAGGATGTGGCCTCTATGAAGAAGCTGCAAACATGCTACATTTTACCACCTATGCATCAGCAAAGGCAAAGTGCATGCAATGGCTGGCTTTCAACCATTACACAATGAAGCAGAGTGTGGCACTGTTGGCAAGTGTGTTCTGATTTAGGAAGTTCCTTATTTTCATGAGCTTGTTCATGTGTACACATATCGAACATCCACCCTCACTACACACGCACGCACAGACACAGACACACACATTGTTTCTTCAATATTTATGAGATTTCAGGGGGAAAATAAAAGAAGAAAACATTGTAATGTAAAAACAAGTACTCACTCTCTAAAATTATCATGAATGCAAGAACACAAAGCCCTATGCTTCTTCTTCTTTTTATCCTCCTCCTCCTCCTCCTCCTTCTTTTTCTTCTTTGCAGTTTTTGTATTCTTCACATTCTTCTTCTTCTTGTTCTTCTTCTTCTTCTTCTTCTTCTTTAGAGAGAGAGAGAGACAAACAGACAGACAGAGACAGACAAACACGGACAGACAGACAGAGACAGACAAACAAGGACAGACATAACAATAGACAGACAGATAGATCAACAGAAACAGAGATTATGCCAGGCCTCTTTTCTGTGCCTTTGACCCCTACCTCAGCTATGCAAGGTTTCCAGTGGTGATAAGCACATGCAGAGTTAGTTCTTCCGGTTAATGTCCTTCCACTAAATAGTGGTATCAGACGGGAAAGTGTGAGTGGATGACTAAGTGTGTATGGGTTGGGGGGTGGGAGGGTTGGTTGGGGTGTGCACGTTGCTAACTATCCACATAAAACAACTATAAGAAACAAAACTTAAAGCCATAAACAAGAATTTTCAAAAGAAAGCAATAACAGCTTAAATTCTAACTTTGCAATTCACATAACTAGTAAAAGTCATTACACAATAAGACTCTGATCATAGGACTATGACTCAATTTCTTTCATGATCAGAATATCTTTTAGAATTTTCTCTAAGCAGTAGACTTTGAAAACAGGTAAAACTTTTTTTTTCCCAAATCTCTGCAATCTAAAAGAATGTGAGCAATGGTAATATTTTCACCACATATACATGTTGCTTTTTTGAAAATTTAGTTCTAAAAGCATTGAGCTTAAGCCTGTAGATAAGAGATACAACTTTTCTATATTCATGTGAGTTACAGCATTTGATCTTATCAAAAAATAATAAATGGGTTACATCATCATTCCAGGGAGAACCCATATCTTGTAGGTTTTTTTCAAAATTTAAATGTTTCCAACATGCCTTTTGTGACATGCTATTGCCCTCATGAATGGAAAAGGGGACATTTATGCTTCAGGACCCATTAGTAGGCTTAGCTCCACGTTTTGCTATTGTATCAATTTGTTCATTAAAGTAGATACCACAATGCAAGGAATCCAGCAAAAAGTGACACTCGTGCTGCATAACATCAGAAAATGGATCAAATGTCCTATCCCAATTAGAGATCTTGTATCACTTTTGAACTGGAATTATTTAAAAGCAATTAAAACCGACTTGGAATCAACACAGAAAAGAATTTGAAATATGTCTGTAGGAAAAACTAGAAGATAATGTAAAGCAATCAAACTGGTAGATAATTCAGCTGTAAATATAGACAGATTCCTCCCAATATGAAATGATCTCTCTACTTTCAATGATGGCATGACAAATGCTGCTCCGGCCTCATTGTTGGTCAAAAGTGAACCATCAGTGTACACATCAAGATGTTCTGGATATGTAGTTTGTATATTTTCTTTGACTGACGCCATAAGAATAATATTTTCATTACCTTTTTTGGTTATAGAAGTATAATTTATGTCAAAATTAGCCCCCTGAAGCTCCCATGGTCGACAAGATAAGTTAATCTTTGATTTAGTTATTTTTGTACGACATATTTCTGTATTATCAATTAATTGAGAAGTATAGGTTCTAGCTGTGGTAACAGAACAATAGCATGTGCTCTTTTTAAAAAGTTGACATCAGGTCTAATACTAATTTCGGAGTCCATATTGCTTCTTGTTTTGAACAACGTAAGAGATATTTAGCCACAGCCAGTTGTTGATAGTTATCAAATGGCAAAATAGCTATATATTTATAAGTACCTATGGATAATGCATGAAAAGCCACACCCAAAGCTAATCAAAAAGCTTTACAGTCTAATCTTGTCATTTTCTGTAATAAAGACTTTGGATCACTGAAAAATGCTGCTTGCCTATAAATCAGTCTAAAAGGTACAAGAGATAATGCTAGATGTTTTGAAACAGCTACGTCACAATCCACACTTGTTTACTAGTAACTTTCAGAAGGTTAACAAAGACTTTTTCGAGCTTAAGTATTTAAATATTCAATGTGATAATTCAAATTTAGTGTCAATGTGAAATGTTGAAGGGTGGCAACATTACAATCGTACAGGTATATGCTCCAACAACAACTACAACAATAACAACAATAATAATAATAGTAATAATAATAATTTTTAAAAAAACTAAATAACAAATGGAACTTATAAAGCGCTATATCTTGCAAAAACAAATCAAGCGCATGCATTCAACCTAATCTTACACAGTCATGCAATCAATGATAAATAATCAATATATTAAACAAACAGATATTACAAACATGGTGCACTGCAGACAAAATCTATGAAATAAAATTAGACCATGATGATGAAGAAGTTGAAGGATTCTACAGCCAACTTCAGGAAGTTGCTGATGATACACCAAAAGACATCTTGATAGTTTAAGGAGACTGGGATGCGAAGGTAGGGGAAGATGCTTATGAAAACAGGAAAGACACTTGTGGGTGATATTGTAACAACAGCACCAACCACAGAGGTTTAAGACTATTAGAGTTTGCCAGGTGCAATGATCTTAAACTCACAAACACCTTTAGAGCAAACAATGCGTCTAGGAGATGGACATGGCACAGCCCAGGGGGTTAATACCACTACCAGATAGATCATATCTTGGTACAACGCCGTTTCCAGACAAACGTAAACATTGCCAAAACCAGAAGCTCTCCAGGTGCAGACATCTCCAGCGACCATGAGCTAGTAATAGTGGATCGGTGGTCTAGAGGTAACGCGCCTGTCTAGAAAGCGAAAAGTCCGGGTCTGAAGTGTGCGGCGGTTCGTACCCCGTTTGGACCGGAAATTTTTCCCCCATCCATTAGACCATGAGTGGTGGTCTGGGCGCTAGTCTTTCGGATGAGACGATAAACCGAGGTCCCGTGTGTTACACGTAATTATTTAGCGCACGTAAAAAAACCCACGGCAACAAGAGAGTTGTCCCTGGCAAAATTCTTAGAAAAAAGCCACTCTGATAGGGAAACAAATACAGCTGCAGCAAAAAACAAAAAAAAAAAAAAAAAGGGTGAAAGGGTGGCGCAGCGCTAAGTGGCGACGCGTTCTCCCGCTCTCCCCGGGGAGAGCAGCCCGAATTTCACGGAGAGAAATCTGCCGTGACTTAAAGTGGTATGAAATAAAATCTGAGCGCTTTGATTTGTTGCTTTACAAGATTCAGCGCTATATAAATTCCATACATTATTATTATTATTATTATTATTAATGGTATTTGCAGTACGCTTAAAGAAGAACAGAAAACAGGGAAGCTTCCGAATGAAGTTCAATCTAGATAAGCTGCAAGACCCAAACATATTAGAAACATTCCAAGCAAACATTGGCGGGAAATTTGAACCCCTCTTGGCACTGGAAGAAGACATCGAAATGGAAAGTATGATCGTCACATTCAATGACTCCTTCAATGAAGCAGGAAAAGAGCTCCTTGGAAGAAAGAGGATAATAAAGAAACCATGGGTTTCCAAGGAAGTCCTCGAGCTTTGTGATAAGCGCAGAGAACTGAACAGTCAGAAGCAGAGTGCAGAAGGGGCAAGAAAGTATAAAGAAGCAACCAAAAAGGTGAAGAAAGGAATGAAAGATGCTATGGAAAATTGGATAGGGGAGAAATGTGAGGAGATAGAAACCAGCTTGGAAAGAAATGACAGTAAGAAGGCCTATCAACTTGTAAAAGACCTAACTGCAACAAAATCAACAAGAACATCCACCATACAAGAATAAGCAGGAAAGCGCTTGACAGAAGAAGAAGACATACTGAACAGATGGACGGAATATTGTGATGAATTATACTCGCATAGAGCAACTGGAGATTCTGAAGTGCTTAATGTCCCACCATCATGTGAAAAAGCCTCATGTACGAGAGAGGAAGTTGTAAAAGCAATCTCATCTCTAAAACCGGGAAAATCTGCATGTGTTGATAATGTCCTAGCTGAAATGGTGCAAGCAGGAGGTGATCCATGTATAGACGTACTCCACCGAATCTGCAACAAGATCTGGCAGACTGGAGTATGGCCAAAAGCGTGGACACAATCCCTTATAATAACACTTCCTAAAAAAGCAACCTCCAACAATGCCAGAACTACTGCACCATTAGTCTCATCAGTCACCCAAGCAAAGTGATGCTGAAGATCCTACTGAACAGGCTCAAACCACAGGCTGAAAGACTCATCGCAAAGCAAGTGTACAACAGAGGAGATCTTCAACATAAGACACATAATGGAAAAATATATCCAGCATCAACAAGACCTCTACCATGTCTTTATCGATTTTAAGAAAGTATTTGACAGAATTTGGCACGCTGCACTGTGGGCAACTATGAACCTCTACAACATCAATGCCAACCTAATCAAAGTTATACAGAGACTCTATGAGAATGCAACAAGTGCAGTGTTTCACAACAACATAGGTGATTGGTTTCGGACGAAGGTCGGTGTGCGCCAGGGCTGCCTGCTCTCCCCTACTCTCTTTAATCTATTTCTTGAGAAAATCATGGAAGAAGCACTAGAAGAACATGACGGAACAGTGAGTATTAGAGGGCAGACAATCACAAACTTGCGCTTTGCTGACGGATTAGCTGGTCATGAGCAAGAACTAACTGACTTAGTGAACCGCATAGAAGAAAAATAAACAAAATTTGGTATGGAAATCAGCGGGGGGAAAACAAAAGTAATGACAAACAGCAACTTCACATCAGACATCAAAATCAAAGACCAGAAACTTGAAAATGTTCACAGATTCAAATATTTTGGATCTATCGTGACAGACGAGGGATCAAAACCAGAAATACTATCAAGACTTGCCCAGACTACAGCCATAATGACTAAGCTCAAACCCATCTGGGGCAACAGAAAAATCGCCATCAGTTCCAAAATCAGACTGATGCGCTCTCTGGCCATGTCAGTCTTCTTGTATGCATAATGAATCATGGGCCCTCGCAGCGGACTTAAGAGAAGAATAAGAGCTGTAGAAATGAGGTGCTTCCGAAGACTCTTAGGCATCTCATACAAAGACCACATAACAAATGAAAAACTCAAGAGACGCATCCGCAATGAAATCGGCCATCGCTCTTTCTCTATTTCTGGTCCATCCATCTGGAATGACCTCTCTCTCTACCTTCACCAAAAGCCTTCTTATGATGCTTTTAAATCCGGCCTCAAGACAATTATTTCAAACCTACGATTCTCCCCTCATGTTCCATTTCATTTTTGTCCCTGCCCTCAACAGCCAAATCCCCATCACCCTGCCCAGTGTACAACCTTTATGTGTGATTGTGTGTGTATGTGCGTGTGTGCGTGCACTGGAGTGTGTGTGTATACATTTGAATTTGTAAAAAAAAAGCACCAAAAACCTATTAATTCTAACAGGCTGAATGTGAATGAGCAGAATGAATGAAGCTTTGATTTGTTTTTGCATGATATAGTGATATATAAATTCCATTTATTATTATTACTACTACTATTATTATTACTACTACTACTATTGTTGTTATTATTATTATTATTATTATTATCATTATTATTATTATTATGGTTAAATGATTTTTGGACGTTTTGTTTTCTTAAACATGCTTTACATGCAGCATACATATTCTTTAAAATTTGCATAAATATATCAATATCAATACTTTTAATACTTTCAGTATTAAACTGTGTCAAAATATCTTTAAACTTGTTCCAGTCAGCAAAACCATAATTGCATTTTGGGATAATATCTTTTTCTTTAACACTTTGTAAAGCATTGTCACTAAGAGTGATAACAATTGAAAAAATGATCACATTCTAAAGTATGCCTTCTATGTTCCAGTTACACTTGGGAACAAGGGATGGAGAAATGAAAGATAGATCTAGAGTGCAAGGTCTTTGAATCAAAATATTTGGAATTCACATAACATTGCCATCATTAAAGAGAAAAAGACAAGAATCGATAATGTTTTTTAATAAACTTTCTACAGGTTACCCATGTACAGTCTTTATCCCAGAAGGGTGAGTGTGCTTGAGTGTGTCTCACATATTAACCTCTTTTGTTATTAGGATCTGGCAATGTGGCATCCTATCTGTGTTGCTGTCATTGGGGCCTTCAAGGTAAATATACGGAAACAATGTTTAGATCTATAGATTTTGTGAGTTTTAGGCATACAACAGCAGAATGCAGATGTGGTACATTAGTTAGAGGGACATCATTATAAACAATTCCTTCATGCACAAGAATGGCAGCCTGTATCTTTTCAGCATTATTTGCGAACTCATAGATTAGAGGATAATAGTTTTTTTCCCAGATCGGCAGTCTCTTTCTGGTTATGTTTAAAGACTGTAAGACTAAAACCTCAGATCTGAAACGATGCAAGATGCTGAATAAGATAGTAAACTTATTGAATAGATCTGCAGTTCCACTGCAAATTTTTAAAAGGATAGGTTATCATCATTACTAAGAAAAACAGTCTAAAGTTATCTTATATAAAAGGACTTGTACAATAACAGAGTTTTGAAAATATTGATGGTTCTCAGACAAAACAAAAATATAAGCCAGTGGTGTGTGTGTTTGTGTGTGTGCGTGTGTGTGTGTGTGTGTGTGTGTGTGTATGTGTGTGTGTGTGTGTGTGTGTGTGTGTGTGTGTGTGTGTGTGTGTGTGTGTGTGTGTGTACTTTGTGTGTGTACAAAAAGAAAAGAAAGGAAACTAATCAAAAAGTGAGTTCGTCTTGAAATGACATGGAAGAGTACTGCTACAATTAGTCAATCTCTTGAATGTCAGAGTTTATGCAATGATACCTCAAAAGACTTGAGGACTTCCCTAAGTTCTCTAGAGATTTTTTTTTTTTTTTTTGCTGCCTCATCTTCTGTGACGTCCCCCGTCCTGCTGTTCCCACGCCGCTCATTTCAATCTCCCCGCCACAGCCATACCCAGGTTTGTTATGTCTCATCCTCAGGGTCGGAGGCCCACAGGGAGCCCATCACTATCAGGCCGCCGCGGGGCCACCAGCCAGAGGGGCCCTGCACTGCTGCTGGGTCACTTTGGCGGTGTTCAGTGGTGCCTGTTCTGAGCTAACATACGCAGGACACCACCTACTAAGCCCCCTACTAACGACAGTATTAGCTCAGTCGCGGAGCCAGACTGAGTGAATTGCCCACCCGAGGTGGCAACCACCGCAACGTCCCTCCAACGACCGTCCCCCGCGAACCTCCAACCCCAAAGGCTTTGACACAAACTCACCACAGGCACAGAAGTGTATGGGTAAACCGAATCTGAGGTCACCATGAGACCAGAGAAACTGGGACCACCGAATCAGAGGCAATTTTTTTTAATTGCATGATGATCAATGACAATGAGGATGATGTAATTATGCTGCTGTGGAAGTGCATATGCTTTGAGACTACTTGACAGGGTTGTACTCTACGCTTACTATCATAATATATCCCGGCGTCAACCGGGCCCGAGAGATACAGACACCTGCAGTGTTGGTCAGGTAATTTGAGCAACACTCTCAAACTCGCATCCGTTAAGTGGATGAAGCTCGACTGTGTGGTCCCAGTCTTCCCACTGAGCCCACAGCACACTCACTCTGGGTAGGAGCCGGCCGGAGTCCGAAAAATCCCTATTACTCTTATGGGATTCGAACCCGCGACCTTCCAGTCCGTAACCCAAGGCGCTAACCACTGCGCCATGGCGGCTGGTTAGTTCTCTAGAGATTAATAGTGCAGTGTGCTAACACTGTTGTGCAGCATATCTTGGGCACATTGATATTGTGGAGCCCATCCCTCTCCAGGTAGTGGACTGCATGCTGAATATGTTTGTAATGTCCATGCCACCAGTCATGGCTGCCCTGTTCATCCATAAAAGCAGGATGGGTTTTCAAACATGAAACACACAAAATGTCATGCACGCCACCACACGTGGCTGCTATTACTAGGCTAACCCGAGGACCTTTACAGGAAATGAAGGTATTGCAGACAGTGGGTCCTGGTGATGGTTCTGACGGCTAGGCCAAGACTCATTGCCCTGCCCTAAATAACAGCAACCCAAGCTGCCTACAGAGGAGTCTGACTTTATGTGTAAGCAGGTTTGTAAGAAGGGACAGTGCTTTTCCTACAATAGATCTAGTACTTGTGGTGCATAAAAGATATGCACTCAAACATGTAAACACATGCACTGGAGCTATCAGTAAAGAAAAAAGGCCTGTTACTTGACAATGCACCTGTGTAAATTTGCACTCTTCTGCCAATACCTTTACCACTGTGCTGATTATTAATTTAATATGTTTTCTTTTGAATTACTACTACTACTATACTACTACTACTACTTCTGCTACTACTACTGCTACTACTTCTGCTACTACTACTACTACTACTACTAAACGTTGACAGTGCAAGTATCATCAGATCTGCCATAAGCATATCAGTCTGTGTCACGATGTGTTTGAAGTTGATTTATCAAAACCCCAGATCAGCAGCCTATCATAGATCTATGTAATAGCACCCACTCCCCCTGTGAATGCAATCTCACAGATGATCTACCTAATAGCATCCCACTCCCCCTGTGAATGCAATCTCACAGATGATCTACCTAATAGCATCCCACTCCCCCTGTGAATGCAATCTCACAGTGACTACCTAATAGCTCCCCCCCCCCGTGAAGCAATCTCCCGATGATCTACCCAATAGCACCCCCCCCCTTTTGAAAGAAACTCACAAAGACACAAAACATCCCACCCCCTGTAAAGCAACTACATATGCTACCTAATAGCATCCCACTCCCCCTGTGAATGCAATCTCACAGATGATCTACCTAATAGCATCCCACTCCCCCTGTGAATGCAATCTCACAGATGATCTACCTAATAGCATCCCACTCCCCCTGTGAATGCAATCTCACAGATGATCTACCTAATAGCATCCCACTCCCCCTGTGAATGCAATCTCACAATGAACTACCTAATAGCATCCCCCTCCCCACTGAATGCAATCTCACTATGATCTACCTAATAGCAATCCCACTCCCCCACTGAATGCAATCTCACAGATGATCTACCTAATAGCATCCCACTCCCCCTGTGAATGCAATCCACATATGATCTACCTAATAGCATCCCACTCCCCCACTGAATGCAATCTCACATAGATTTTAACCTAATAGCATCCCACTCCCCCATTTAATGCAATCTCACATATGATCTACCTAATAGCATTTTCCCCCTCCCCCTGAATGCAATCTCACAATGATCTACCTAATACATCCCACTCCCCCTGTGCAATATTTACAGATGATCTACCTTAAGCACCCACTCCCCTGTGAATGCAATCTCACAATGATCTACCTAATAGCATCCCACTCCCCCACTGAATGCAATCTCACAGATGATCTACCTAATAGCATCCCACTCCCCCTGTGAATGCAATCTCACATATGATCTACCTAATAGCATCCCACTCCCCCTGTGAATGCAATCTCACATATGATCTACCTAATAGCATCCCACTCCCCCTGTGAATGCAATCTCACAGATGATCTACCTAATAGCATCCCACTCCCCCTGTGAATGCAATCTCACAGATGATCTACCTAATAGCATCCCACTCCCCCTGTGAATGCAATCTCACAGATGATCTACCTAATAGCATCCCACTCCCCCTGTGAATGCAATCTCACAGATGATCTACCTAATAGCAGGCCTTTGAAGTTGTGGACCTTCCATCCACACCTACACCCATTGAAGTCACCTTGGTGGGTCTCTGTATAAGTATGTGAGTGTTCATATGGACTCTGCAGTGTACATGTAATGAATCAGAAGTGGAACAGATTGGCAAAAACACAAGAAATGCTCAGTCCAACCATCAAATCCTTCTCCCTACCAGGAGAAAAAAATTAGGAGAGGGCAAGATAGACAAAGCCAAACACACATATGTGTGTGTGTGCGCGTGTGCGCACATGTGTGTGAATAAATAAATGAATAAATAAATAATAGATAAACGCACACACACATATATATATATATATATTTTTTTTTTTGCTGCCTCATCTTCTGTGACTTCCCCGTCCCTGCTGTTCCCACGCCGCTCATTCCAATCTCCCCTCCCACAGCCATACCCAGATTCGTTAAGTCTCATCCTCACAGTCGGAGGTCCACAGGGAGCCCATCACTATCAGGCCGCCGTAAGGCCACCAGCCATAGGGGCCCTGCACTGCTGCTGGGTCACTTTGGTGGTGTTCAGTGGTGCCTGTTCTGAGCTAACATACGCGGGACACCACCTACTAAGCCCCCTACTAACGACAATATTAGCTCAGTCGCGGAGCCAGACTGAGTGAGTTGCCCACCTGAGGTGGCAACCACCACAGCGTCCCTCCAACGACCGTCCCCCGCGAACCTCCAACCCCAAAGGCCCTGTAACAAACTCGTCACAGGCACAGAAGTGAATGGGCAAACCGAATCTGAGTCACCATGAGACCAGAGCAACTGCGACCACCGAATCAGAGACTTTTTTTTAAATATTTCATGATAATCAATGACAATGAGGATGACATAATTATGCTTCTGTGGAAGTGCAGATGCGTTGAGACTACTTGACAGGGTTGTACTCTACGCTTACTATCATAATATATCCCGGAGTCAACTGGGCCCGAGAGATACAGACACCTGCAGTCTTGGTCAGGTAATTTGAGCAACACTCTCAAACTCGCATCCTTTAAATGGATGAAGCTCGACTGTGTGGTCCCAGTCTTCCTACTGAGCCCACAGCACACTCACTCTGGGTAGAAGCCGGCCGGAGTCCGAAAAATCCATATGACTCTTATGGGAATCGAACCCGCGACCTTCCAGTCCGTAACCCAAGGCGCTAACCACTTCGCCATGGCGGCTGATATATATATCTTTATATATTTATTTATTTATATTTATATATATAAAATAAATATAAAATATATAAAAAGAAAAGGCAAAAATAATGGCTGCTTCTCCATCTGTCTGTCATCTGTCTGTGTGTTTATCTTTCCCTGTCTGTCTGAGTCACCCTATCATATGATCAGGGACACACAGGGAAAGACAGATGAAGAAGTAACCATTACTTTTGCCTTTTTTTCTTACGTTGTTTATACAGTTATATATTGTATATTGCTCCGTTGCTCTTATGTTGATTCCTTGTTTGGAAATGTATAAGTAAAACAACAAACACATATTGTGCAGATAAACTTCTCCACCCTACCTCGCCTGTTTACTCTTTCTTGTTATACAGCTACTGCCATACTAACTATATGAACAACATAATTACGACAACATTAATGAGAGAGAGAGTTTGTATATATATATATAATATAATAATATATATATATATATATATATATATATAATATATATATATATATATATATAATATATATATATTTGTATATCTATAATATGAGTGTGTGTTTGATGGGTATTCTGGGTTATTTTCAACTACCAGTAAACATAATTATTTTTGTGCAAAGCTACTCCCCAAATAAAAAAAAATTGGGGAGGGGAGGGGACCAGCCACAATGGTGTAGTGGTTAGCGCCGTGGATTTCGGACTGGAAGGTCGTGGGTTCGAATCCTATAAGTGTCATAGGGACTTTTCGGAATCTAGCCGACTTCTACCCAGGGTCAGTGTGTTGTGGGACCACCCAGTCGAGCTTCATCTACTTTATGGAAGCTAGTTTGAGAGTGTTGCTCAAATTACCTGACCAACACTGCAGGTGTTTGTATCTCTTTGGCCTGGTTAACTCTGGGATATATTATGATAGTAAGCGTAGAGTACAACCCTGTCAAGTAGTCTCTGCAAGCACATGCACCTTTACAGAAGCATCATTACGTCATCCTCATTGTCATTGATCAACGTTGAATTTTTTTTTAATTGCCTCTGATTGGTGGTTCTATTTGCTCTGGTCTCATGGTGACCTCAGATTTGATTTTCCAATACATTTCTGTGCCTGTGGTGAGTTTGTGTCAAAGCCCTTGGGGTTGGAGGTTCAGGGGGGCGTATTTGGAGAGACGTTGTGGTGGCTGCCACCTGGGGTGGGCCACTTACTCAGTCTGGTTCCGCTACTGAGCTAATACTATCGTTAGTAGAGGGCTTAGTAGTTGGTGTCCTGGTATGTTAGATCAGAACAGGCACCACTGAACACCACCAAACTGACCCAGCAGCAGTACAGGGGCCCTCTGGCTGGTGGCTCCAAGGCGGCCTGATATTGATAGGCGCAATGTGAACTTCCGACCCTGGGGATGAGACATAATAGTCTGGGTACGGCTGTGGCGGGGATTTTGGGATGAGGGGCATGGGAAGGGCATGACAGGAGGTCACAGAAGATGAGGCAGCAAAAAGAAAAAAATGTGTGGGAAGTAGGTGACTAAGCAATGCATAAAAAAACAACTCCAAAACATAGAAGCTGCATAATAAAATCTTCGATGAAATAGCCTAGATCTACTACGTCAGCTAGGGATGTGTACCCATTGCTGCGATTTTTGTAGATCTAGAAGTCGCAAAGGCTGTATCAAGTATGATGCTGTGTGGAAACTGGGGAGATACTCTATAGAGTTTTCATACATTGCATTGTCCTGTTAATTTATTATAGCTTTGGGTTTATTTGCTGAGCTATTGGCAGGTAACTTTCTTTATCATTTGTTCCTTTGTTCGAATTTACAAATGTCCGTCTGCTCAACCGATTTGTCTTTTGCTAGACTTTGGATACTAGTGTTGGGGCCGACTTTAGGAACAATGTGCAACATCTAAGCTACGACTTCAATTACGTCATAAAAGTTAAAGAGACGCTACACCAAGGTGTGTTCAGCTTCAATGAAGCAGTACACAAAGTCCCACTGTGTAGTCTACATGCCATTTATTGGATGATTAGGCGTTCCTCGGCTAACATATGGGGAGGGGGGAGGGGGATCACCAACAAAATGCACTCTGTCTCACTAATCAATCTGAGAATCACTCTGAGACCATAAATACTCACTGGACGAGAAGTTCACGGGTATAGTTATTTTCAAGTACCTTGCCAAAGAGGCAGACACACTTTTGACTTCAGAGGAATTTTAGGCCTGAATCCCCTTTCAGTCGAACTCTAATGCTGACCTCTTTGCTTCCCAGTTAAATGCACAAGTGGCTGGTCCATTATGTAGCTTACAGACCTGAACCATGGACCCATGCAAAAGATGCAAGCTCATGAGGCAGCAGGTATGGACATAAGAAAATATGGAGACCACAGTACAAGGATTGCTGCCACCAGTGCAATGACCTACTCTTCTGAAAGACAGAACAGGCTTTAACGTGTAACACGATGTTCTGTGTGTGTCAACACATGAGACTCTAGCTACTATTTCATCCTCATGACTTTTCTGAGAGTAGAGTTGGTACTGATGTTAAATTCAGAGGAAAACAACCCGCAAACGGGTATGTTAGTGGTGGCTGTAATCTATGCCTTCAGGTTGCATGCCCAATGCTCTAACCACTAGACAATTCCCCCTTCCCTTTTTTGAGGCTGTGGTAGTTTTTATTTTGTCAGTAATGTCTATGATATTAATTGTGATGATTTGCTATATGGTATTGTTCCTAATATGTTTCTTACCTCATTGTTCCTATTTAAAGTTTCATTGTTTTGAAAATCTATATTAAATGCTTTCTATTACATTATGAGCTTTATTTTTCTGTCCTTCAATGAATTTAAACATCAATAAACAACATTCAGATCATTTAACCTTTTATGTGTTTTGCCACATTTGTGTTTATGGTGTGAAACAGATTATTTAACAGCTCCTTGTAACGGATCTACTTACATTGCACTCATGCTTTTATTTCTGCTTCAAATGATTCAATAAAACCATTCGCCAACTTATCTAAGGACACAACCAACAGTTACAGAAATTTCTGTACACCCCCTTTTAGTAGATTTTGCCACATTGGTGTATGGGTGGGAACAAATGATATTTACACAACTCCATGCACACGGAGACTAGGTGTAAAAAGACACATCAATGCTTATTCATTTCTGGCTAAGTCAAATAATTTCAATAAAAACAAGAAAACGTTCTGCTATAACGTTATCGTAAAGTTGAACACAACCAAACAGTTACAGAATTTGCTGTGACGGGAACTCCAGAATTTTCGTTCTTCTCAGATCTGAGAAACCAAACTGCTCTGTCCAGTCCTGATTTTTGTGGGATGTTTTCCAAGCCTGTTGCAATAATGTAGTTTACCAGCTGACGGGAAAATTATGAGCATGGGTCAGTTTAAGTTCACAGCAGGCCTGCTATCTCTTTGGGCTTTGGGCTCTGGTGAGTAGGAGTCTATATTTTGCTTTAAAAAAATTATTAGTCCAGAAGCAAGGTAGCACTAATTATTGAAATGCGTACAACAAAGCAATGCCTATATTAGTTTGTTTTCTTCCCTTTGGGGAAAATGTGACATACCACTTATAAAGCCCACAATAGGGCCTAGATTGACTATATATATGTATGTATATATATATATATATATATATTTATTTATTTATTTATCTATAATTATATATATATGTGTGTGTGTATGTGTCCTTTATTATTATTTTATTTATTCTTTTATATCAAGGATAATGGAATAAGCACTCATGTGCTTTTTTTTACATTCAGTCCCCGTGTGTATGCAGTTTTGTCAATTTTGTCATCTGTTTCCACCAGGACATAATGGCCTGCTCTTCCAAAAAGCGGACCAGGATTAAACGTGTGCCCAAGATGTTCTGCACATGTTCGAACACGGGTCTCGGTTTATAGTCTCATCCGAAGGACTTTGACACTCAGTTTGATTTTTTTGTCAAACTGGGAAGAAAGGGCCTGCGCAAGCATGCCAGTATTTTCCTTTTTTTTGACTCCTCAGCTTTGGTCATCTGTTCCCACTGGAACATCCTGATCTACTATTTCAACCACTGGCACATACTGGTCTACTATTTCAAAGGCAGAACAGGTTTAACATGCGCACAAGATGTTATGCATAAGTTAACACACATGGCCTTCATTTATAGTCTCATCAGGACTCTCAGTGGAGTGGGCTTGGCATTGAAAGTGGTGGTAGCTCAAATCTGATGTCAATTCCAGGCCATCAAGATTGTGAGCACAATGTTTAACTTCCAGGATATCCCATCCATCCCCTCCTCCCATTGACATCATTACTAGTTACCCTACAACAAAATCGTTAAAAATAAGCCAAGCATACAATGGACTTTTCATCCACAATAAAAAGTTTCTTCTGCCAACTTTGCCAAACAACAATAAATAACATTACTCCTCAATCCATTTTGCATAATATATGTAAGCTTGCATACATCAGGACATTGTCATTTTGCTCAAAGTTCCTTTAGTTAGGATAAATCTACACAATAGGCCTAAGTAGACTGGTGCAAATATACTCAGAGAGAAGATTTAATGAGGAATTTAAAAATGGAAATTGCCTTGTATGTCAGCCAAGCAGGCAAAACTGCAGAGTTTGATTTGCAAAAGATATTATGTCTGTTATGTCTCTTTGGGCCTAGTGTGATCTCCATTGTATTGTTGTTGACATTTGCATAAGATAGTCTAGTTTGTGCATTCAAACTAAATTGATTGACTGCAGAACCAGTGCTTTTTTCAAAGCACACCCTTCTGGTTTTGGGTTGTGTTTCCTTTCGTGCCGCATATTCCTTTGATGGCTCATGTTGTGCTGTCACCACAATGCTCATTTCAACATCTCTACACTAGCCACACCTATACCTGTCACTTCAATTGTCAGAAATTCACAAGGAGCGTATCAACTTATTAGCCAGAAAGGCCCTGTACTGCTTCGGGGTCACTTTGGTGGTATTCAGTGGTCGTCTTACAAGCTTACTTACTCATGTAGGACATTTTCTTGTTCTGAACTAGCTGAAGACATTCAGATATGCAACGCCAGTCCAAAAGTGATTGGAAATTAGTTTAAACTGCTAAGCACATCACTTTATATCAACATTAATGATGAAATACGACATTAATAGAAGTATCTATCAAAGGAGACCCCCAATTGAAACTGTGTACATAAGAGTACTCCTCAACTTTACCGGGTAATCTTTTGAGTTGGACCAAGTTTGCACTCTTGTTTGCTTTGCAATTTGCAGTTATGGTATTGGCTGCACACCTGGTAAAGGAATAGAGAAATCAGAGACATTTCTTTCAGCATTAAACAACTGCAAATATATTTAGTTGAAGACTAAATGATATTCAGTGGAACAAATCACTCACAGGGAAAAAGCCTTCACCTTGCTCTGGCCTTCTGTCATTTAATATAAACAATACACAGCGGGAACTGGAAGTTTTCGAACTAGGGGAGTTTTCTCTTTGTTGGGCCTGTCTACTTTACAACAACAACCACTTAACAACACCACACAGTACCAGCCAAGCCCCCTTCTGATAATGTTTTGTTATGGTGTCAGGCTGAATAAAGCACCATTATAGGGTGGTGGCCACCACAACGTCCTTCCAGTGACCTTTTCCTACAAACCTCCAACCCCAAAGGCGTTGACACTAACTCACCACAGGCACAGGAGTGTATGCAAATCTGAATCTGAGATAATTATGATGTCAGAGCTATTGTAACTTCTGAATCAGGGGCAGTGTTATTGTATAGTAGTGATGACAAAATAATGATGAAATGATGTTGTTATTGAAGTGCATGTACTATAAACCGGTTTAACAGAACTGTACTCTCTTCTTCCTATCATAATGAATCCTGGTGTCTATCATACCTGAGAAATACAGACTCCTGCAGCATTGGTCAGGAAATATGAGTAATATTCTTAACATCATAACTGTAAAGAGAATGAAGGATGATTGTGTGGTCTCAATCTTCCCAATTTCAAATTCACATTTGGTAGATGTTTCCCCTTCACCTATCATAATCTTGTAGATCATTTGGGCACCACTGCAGTTTTTGCAAATGGCTGCCTCCACTCTTGGTCCTCAGCTTTCCATAGCAACTCATTCCACTCAAGGCTAGTCCACTGTCTGATGTCTTCAAATCATTTTGTCTGTCTGCATCTTTGTCTCTCTTCCCGTACTGGTCCCCGTAGAACAGTCTTGGTCAGTCCAGATGTTCTTGTGATGTGCTTGTATGACTTCACTTTGCATTTGTTTCACTTAAGTCGCGAGCACTTCATATAGTCTAATGGAGTTTTTAATTCTGGTTTTCACTTCCACATTCATGACAGCTCTGTCAATAGACCATTCTTGCTGTAATGCATGGAAATGGTTATAATTTGGATAGTCATTTTGGTTTAAGACTACTTGACTAATATGCCCTACTTCCATAATGTGGCCTGGGGAAATATAAAAATGTGCAGTGTTAATGCTTTTGAACCTACCTCTTTGATGTGAAAGTTACTCAATTTGACGGTTCCCGTTTTGCCATGGAGTGCGAACAGTTCATTCTTTGTAGGAGCTGGTTACAGCCTGAGAACTGGTACCTACCTTTCTCTTTGATGTGATTAAAGTTTCTTATAGAAGGAATTTCGTCATTGAAGTATGTTGTTGTGACTAGTAGTTATGACTGATTTTGTTCTGCTTTCAGTGATGGCCAATGAAGAAGGAGGTCTTTACTTTTGCCTACCCAGCACAACTTCATGGAAAACTGGGGACACTGTCAAGATTCAGTTCATGTTATATAGCTTCAAGTTTCCATCAATGTGTGAAAGGGGCACAAATGGGCTAGTGAATTTTGAAAGCAGCACAGATGGCTCGTTTTACAGGAGGCAGTGTGGTACAGGTGATATCCGGCAGAATGGAGCATGTTCCTTTACTTCTGGCAGACTGGGTTGTGGCTGCACAAGGAAATATTATGGCTTCTACTTCTTGGAATACAACTTCGTCTTCACTGCTAATGGACACCGATTTTGGAGAACAAATGTAGCCTGCGTTGACAGGATGGAGAAGGTGCTCTCTATTTCAAAGGCGAAGGCTGTGTCTATTTGCGTAAGTCGAAATGTGTAGTTTTGTATGTGAGCCTGCATGCGTGTACGTGCATGTGTGTGCGTTTGTGTTTAAATCCATTCAATGTCACTTCACAAGTTATGATAGTAGACAAAGAAGAGGGGGAAGCTGGTAGTGTATGGGGAAAAGAATCTGAACTTATCTATAATGATAATAAATGTGCATCACTGATCTACTGAGCTATGATAAACAGGGAATAAAGTGCATTTCGGAACTCTACCTAAAAAAACAAACTATTGACAACAATGAAAAAGAGTAGACGAATTTTAATTACTCAATCACATTCAATAGTAAGGAAAACATATCTAAAAGCAATCTGAAAAAAACTTTGTCAGATATTTAAAAAAAAAATGAAATGCCACCCCTTGCAAACAATACTTAATGATCAAAAAGAACTTTCAGACACTGTATTGGAGCACCTGTTAAAGTCAAAGTAATCATAATAATGCAGGAATAGGACTAGGATTTTTGTCTTGGAACAATTCAGTATCCACCAACAAACCAAAGAAATAGTACACTTAATAATAATATAATAATAAATAGAATTTATACAGCGCTATATCTTGCAGAGACAAATCAATGCGTTTGCACTTAACTCATTCTTAAACAGCTATACAACCAGTAACATATAATAGTTCCAACAAGTCCAAATGTGCACGCACATGCACACTTACACACACAGACACACACACACACAGGTCACACACCCTGGCTGGGTGATAGAATCTCTGCTGTTGAAGGCAGGGAAAAGCTATGAGATGAAGCAGGAGAGGCTTGAAATAAAGATGTCTTGAGACTGGCTTTTAAAGTGTCACAAGAAGGCTTTGGCGAAGAGAGAGAGGGAGGTCATTCCAGATCGATGGACCAGAAATAGAGAAAGAGTGATGGCCAACGGTGGATTGGTTGAAACGAGGTATTCGTAAGGACAAGCTATCTGAAGCAGAGCGCAGGGAACAAGAAGGAGTGTACAAGTGAAGACATTCACAGAGATAGGAGGGTGCTGTTTTGTGGAAACATTTGTAACAGAGAGTACTGATCTTATAGTTTACTCTCTGTGGCATTGGCAGCCGGTGGAGAGATCGTAAGAGAGGGGTAATGTGCTCAGATTTTTTTCTTTGTGAGGACTAGTCAAGCTGCAGAGTTTTGTATACGTTGAAGGGAGTAGATTGATGATGCTGGCAGGCCAGCCAACAGAGAATTGCAAAAGTCCAGACATAAAAGAATGAGAGACGTAACGAGTTTGGATGTTGCATCTGTGGACAGGTACTTTTGAATTGCACTAATACACTGTAATTGATAGTAGTATGACTGACAGGTCTGGATGATTAATTTTTGCATATAGAGTGTGTTGTCAATAATGACCCCTAGATATTTCACAGCAGTGGATAGAGGGACTCATGCATTGCCAAATTGTATTGAAGCTGTTGTAATGGAAGAGAGTTTGTGTTTGGTCCCTACAATCATGGTTTCTGTTTTATCTGCATTTAGCTGTAACTTATTCTGTATCATCCAATTTTGAATAGCTTGAAAGGAGTGGGCCATAGTTGTCAGGAGAGAAGGCAGATTTTCAGGAGTGTCGCTGCTTAGAATCTGAGAATCATCTGCATAAAAATGATGCTTGATCTGATGACGGTTAATTATATGTGACAATGGAGAAGTGTAGAGGGTGAAAAGAACAGGGCCAGAACAGATCTCTGTGGAACGCTACATTCGAATCTGGCAGGTACTGACTGAATCTTCTTTACAGTGACTGTCTATAATCGGTCGATAAGGTCTGAACTAAACAAGTTAAGGGCTGTATCAGTAATACCAAACGTTTTTTGAAGACAGTAGAAAAGAATAGAGTAGTCAATAGCGTCAAAAGCTGCAGATAAGTCGAGTAGAGTGAGAAGGGAGATTTTCCGTGAGTCAGAAGAGAGTGAAAGTTAGTTTAAGGTGTGGAAAAGGGTAGTTTCAGTGCTGTTTTTGACGCGATAGGCAGACTGAAACGCAGGAAGGAGACTGTTGTAGAGAAGGTGGTGGTTGAGCTGTTTTAGAACAACTTTTTCAAGGATTTTAGAGATAAAAGATAGGTTAGAAACAGGTCTATAGTTCTTCAGAATGTTGGGGTCAAGGTAATGCTTTTGAGTAGAGGTGTGACTATAGCAGTTTTAGAGCTGAAGGAACATTTCCAGAAACAAGAGATAAGTTTATTATTTTCGTGATAGTGGCTATATGACGGTGGATCGGTGGTCTAGAGGTAACGCGCCTGTCTAGAAAGCGAAAAGTCCGGGTCTGAAGTGTGCGGCGGTTCGTACCCCGTTTGGACCGGAAATTTTTCCCCCATCCATTAGACCATGAGTGGTGGTCTGGGCGCTAGTCTTTCGGATGAGACGATAAACCGAGGTCCCGTGTGTTACACGTAATTATTTAGCGCACGTAAAAAAACCCACGGCAACGAGAGAGTTGTCCCTGGCAAAATTCTTAGAAAAAAGCCACTCTGATAGGGAAACAAATACAGCTGCAGCAAAAAAAAAAAAAAAAAAAAAAAAAAGGGTGAAAGGGTGGCGCAGCGCTAAGTGGCGACGCGTTCTCCCGCTCTCCCCGGGGAGAGCAGCCCGAATTTCACGGAGAGAAATCTGCCGTGACTTAAAGTGGTATGAAATAAAATCTGAGCGCTTTGATTTGTTGCTTTACAAGATTCAGCGCTATATAAATTCCATACATTATTATTATTATTATTATTATTATAAGTTGTGGCAGGCACAGTGCGTAAAGAGAAGCAGGTATGGGGTCAAGATCACATGATTTTATAGTCATTCCTTTCAGTTTTATCTTGATTTATTTCTTGCTTGCTGGATGAAAGGAAAGGAGAAGAGTGCCAGTGAATTGGAAATCTGAAGTTGCAGGCTGGAAAGAAGTCTGATCCAAACTGGAGCGAATGTTGCGGACTGTGTCAGAGAGGAATGCAGAAGATAGAGAAGGAAGTTCAGAGTGGTCATGGATACAAGGCAGGGGGCTAGCCTTTGCAGATCCAAGAACAGTACATGTGAGGGAAAAAAGAGATTTCATAGATGTGGCATCAAAAACTTCAGAAGAATAATACTTTGTTTTTGTTGAATGAATTAAGGTTTTGACTTTGTTGATCTGTTTACGAAGAAGCTGTTTGTTTATTTCAGTTTTTGTTTTTGGCCATTGCCACGTTAGTTGTCAGCATTTCCGTTTTAAGAGCAGGATGTCATGGTTGTACCATGATGCACATGGCCTATCAGGCAGGAAATGGTCAGTAGGAGGAGCATGCTCATCAAAGAGTTGGCTGAGGACGGTATTGTAGTGTTTAGAAGGATCAGTATGGTCAGGGATTTGTGATAGGCGTTCGGCAGCTTGGGAAAGACAAGTTTGAATATCTATGGCCTTGAGGTTGCGACAGGTAATGCACTTTTTCTTGCTGATAGGCTTTGCAATGTTGAGAAAGAACAGAATAGCAGAATGATTGGAGAGCAGTTTGTCAGTGATAGATACAGACTGAGATATGACTAGACCTTGTGAAACATTGGTAATAAACCAGTCTAAAATGTGACCTAATCTGTGTGTTGGTTCATTTACAAGCTGGTAAAAAGAGTGATTTGACAAAGAAAGAAAAAGATGCTTGACATCAGGAGATGACTGGTTGTCGATGTGGAAGTGAATGTCTCCAAGAATGATAAGTTTTTGGGGAGAGAGGCTGTAATGGTCAAGGAATGACTGAAACTCTTGGTGGAAAGCTGAAGATAACGTTATACAGTAAATATAACCTTTTATATTTCAACGAAAACAACTTTCTAAAAACAATTTCCCAGGTGAATCTAGACAATCAGATATCCTTTCCTCACACAGAAATAACTTTTGTTGTGCTTTTAATATCATAACACACACAGTTTTTTGCAGGACAAAAACATGTTGTTTGTAATAGTATAAAGAGACAGGAGGCCCCTGCAATGCCTTTGAGCAACAATGGTCTATCCACAGAGCCCCCATTGTCGAAAGTTTTGAGATACATTCATTTGAAATAGTCCAGCTGCCAATGCAAGAATACTGGTCAAACCCTGCAAATGAGAGTGACGGGCTGAATTTTGGCAAACACATACTTTGGACCCTCCTACAATATTGGCATGGGAAACACAATATTGGCCAGTTGTTTCCCACTTAGTTTGATGATCAAAGATATATGGCCGACTTATCAAAGACTGGAAAAATCTAACGCATCTTTACTTGTTTATCTTCTTTTTTTTGAAGCAGCTCTTAATTAATTGTACACAGTTTCTTTGTGGCATCAAAAATGACTGCAAGAATACACACAGTAATGACTGATACTAGATTTTTTAGCAAATCTATAATACGTAAGCATTTGAAAAAAAGAATATCGCTTTATCTATCTAACACAAACCCATGGCTCCAGGATTTCACGTTATTCTTTATAATGTATGGAGCTGCTGTATATTTTTTTCCACACGCACACACACACACACACACACACACACACACACACACACACACAAGCGCACGCACGCGCGCATACACATGCGTGCACACACACATGCAAACACACATACACATGTGCACTGTGACAGTGTGATGATGACGTTCACTGAATTGGTTGACAAGGATTTGTAGAAAAAGAACATTTGACCAATACCAGCAGCAGCATAAGGCAGCAGCAGCAGCAGCAGCAGTAACAGCAACAACAACCAAAACAACCACAGTCTCACATATACCCACACATACAGACACACACACATACACACTTACACACACACACACACACACACACACACACACACACACACACACACACACACACACACACACACACACACCTGGACTTGCAGGAAAAAGGAAAGTACTGTCATATGCTTTGATCCCTACTCCAGTCATCATGTCCACCCCATGAACACACGGCAGTACACTGTAAACTGGTTTTTAATTAAGCATTGACCGTATAATATGTTCTCCACAGGCAGCTTACAGCCACAGTGTGCTATACTCAGTTTTTCTCAGGCTCCTTCTCCCTGTGGCCATGTAGTCCACACAAGTCTCCCTTCACCCATTATTCTGTTCTTTCTGCCAACCCATAGTCCAGGGCAGGGAAGGTCTGGTGCTTTCACCAAACACTGACCCCCCATAATCATGTGACCACTTTGGTAAACAGCTCATGGGGTATGCTGCTGAAGTACACTGAAAATAAATGGAATGTGCCCCAGTTGCCATCTTCCCTTTGTTCACATCCTCTTCCTGGTGTCATTCACACTTTGCAATCCACTGGTGCTGTCATACAACAGAACATTGAGGAGCCTCCATCACTGAGCAAGGTATGGGCAGGGTAGCTGGTTGTTCCATCATGAGCAGGAGGGCATCAGTCACTTGTGGCTATGCAGGCCATGTATTCTACACCCTAGACTTTCCTCTTCCAGAGAAGGACAAACAATCACACCCTGTCATTGTATGGAAGGCTGGCAAGGCTTTGGAGTACTTTGGAGAAAACGGAGTGGCAGTTGTGTGGGATGTTAGATATTTAAAGTATTTCCCAACTCCAAGAGCAATATACAGTTAAGAACTGCAGTTAACTGGACACAGGCAACGGCAAGTGCAACTATGTCAGTATCCGTTGTCCTGATGAAGACTTTCTGCAGGCCTCTGTGATACAGTCATCCACATGGAGAGTTAGATGAGTGTCTTCTTCCTCATGGCTGCAAGGTTCTAGCCTTCTAGTGTCTTTGCTAGATGAGCACAGTGTTTTCTTGGCACTTGTTTATAATTATAAGGATCTTGTCATGGACTTGTGCTTTGTCCAAAGGAGTCTCTTTGAAGAACCTGAACAGTTCATTTTTGTTCTCATTTACCTACAGAAAATGTTTCCAGTTTCCTGGAATCAGTGCTGAAGCCATAGCCCTTCTTCAAGCACCAGAACCTGGCTTTTTTTCCATGAAGCAGACTTCAAGCTGTCAGCCCTAATGGCTATAGACATCCAAAGCAATTAAAACCCATGACACTGAATCAAGTTGGCACAAAGTATATGGAAAGACAAATGACATCCAAGTATGCCTGGAAGGTAGTTGTCAGCTATGGTGATGGCATTTAGATGAGAGCAGCACCATCCACAAGGTTGGTATCTACTGACTGATGTACCTACTGGTTAGGCTGGCTTTTACCTTGCCTGCAGATCATGAACAAAATTAATGGTAATATACGTGTAAAATGTACAATTCCAAAATGTTAGAAACCATGCTTTGAAGGATCCTGCACATTTATTTTTTCCAAAGATTACATGACAAATGGTGAAAAACGCAACCTTCACGGGTCTGTTTTATATAAGCATCTGGAAATAAAAGATAACATGACATTTATGGTGACATCATCAGATGGTATGATTTTTCACAGAATATCCTACGTTAAATGATGCCAGAAGGGAGCAGGCATTGAAAGAAACATGAAGGAAACCGACCTCGGGGAGTAAGCATGCTTTAGTTAAAAAACCCTGAAGACGTAGAATTGTTAAAGGATCTTGTACATTCTCAGCCTAAGGTTTAACAGATTGATTGATTGACCTTAATCAATTAATAGCATGTACACTATTTGGCACCCTACTAGAAAATGTTCATGATGACAACCAACCTCTAGGGTACCCTGTACCTGTAGTAAAATAAAAAGGCAAAATTGTCCTATAACCTATAAGGTTGTAGGACAGCAATCGTCAGAGACCTCACTTCTCTGGGGGTCAGCATACTGAGGGAGGTGCCCATCTTCTCTCACTCGCTGCTTTACCTTCCCTGACCTAATGAAGCAGGTACCCATTTACAGCTGGGTGAACTGGAGGAACTGTACGGAAGCCAAGGTGCGCAAATGGTTACTCATCCAATTGGTAACCATGCTTGACACTGCTTAGCTTGGCTGGGGGGAAGCGAGTGCTCGACCACTGAGCTATCTTGTCCGTACCTGTGGTGCAGATATGATTTTTCAACATTGGTGTATCAGTCTACCTAGATTGCCCACGAGGTAATTTTCAGAGATGTATGTGAACGCTAGACACCTTACTTCACTGGATCAAACAGCTTGCTAACTTCAGCTGCCTGAGCACAATATCATTCACAGCAAAATATTCTGGACTAGCATGATGGTGTCTTTTTTTTAATCAAATCTGGTGAATCGATATTCCTTTGTCTTCTTTTTAGCAACTTTAACCTCCTTTTTTGGAAGCAAAAACCACAAATCTGATCAGTTCTTTCATGATTGATTGGTAATGAGTCAAAGTGAAATAAATACCTATAGCTTGTTGTCCTAACCATGATTACCAATTTTTTAATGTTCAACCCTATTTCAGCTGACTGGCAGGAGGTGTCTGTCCGCCTGATATGCCCTGAACCATCAGTAAGGATTGGAGAAGTAAACCCACTGACCTGCTTAGTCAACATGACGGCTCTCAAACAGGAAGGCTGCCAACATGTGGGCCAATACGTTATTTTTCAGCTGATTCACAACATACACAGTAGAAATAGGTACCCATTGTGTGTTACTTCAGTCCATGATTGTGACAACGAACAACAACCAGAAGGTTGCAAATGCACTACACAGGACGGGAAGGAACTGAGAAGATTCGAAATGGATTTCTATGGAGATGCCATAATGCCTCATAGCTCTTTTCTGGACTGTGACGTGCCATGTTTGCCTAGAATCAAGCCCTCCAGACAAAGGTCTTCTGCCTGTCAACAAATGAGTTTTCCAGGTAACTCTCTCTCTCTCTCTCTCTCTCTCTCTCTCCTCTCTCTCTCTCTCTCTCTCTCTCCTCTCCTCCTCTCTCTCTCTCTCTCTCTCTCTCTCTCTCCCTCACACACACACACAAACACACAATTTATTGATAAATCAGCTGGTGACCATGTTCAGATATTTTTCAAGAAAAGAATGTAATTGAAATCTTAAAATACCAAAAGTTTTTAATACAATTTACGTACTGGATTGTCTAACATGATTGCCATTTTAAAAAGCTTACAGTTACTTT
This sequence comes from Rapana venosa, assembly GCA_028751875.1. Classification (NCBI taxonomy): domain Eukaryota; kingdom Metazoa; phylum Mollusca; class Gastropoda; order Neogastropoda; family Muricidae; genus Rapana; species Rapana venosa. The sequence continues at coordinate 55,124,924 of CM054155.1, forward strand.
GCCTTTTCGAATACTTGGGCTCAAAGAGATTATTTTGCGCAAATGAAAGCTACCAGTGACTTTGAAATTGAATCTGTAAAAAAACTTATAGTTACTTTGCGTTTTGGAATACTTGGGCTCAAAGAGATTATTTTGCTCAAATGAAAGCTACCAGTGACTTTGAAATTGAATCTGAAATTCCAGTACAAAAATTTCTCCTTTATACTTTGATGGCATAAGTAATATTTTCTGAAAAGGGAAAGTGATTCCAAAATACCAATACCCCTTGTGTGAGCAACACTTTGACGAGTGTCATCATCCATTCAGTGTAATGTACATTTTTACACACAAGCCACTAAGAACACAACACAATTTCGAAAAAAAGTAAACAAACTTACAATTAGAAGATCAGCCTAAAATATGTTTTCTATCTGTCTAGACTTTAAAGTGATGTAGAATGCGGATTATTGGTAAATTCCAGCGTCCAGTAAGTGTTTTGAAATAGAAAGAGTTGTTAAAATGGAAAGGGGGTGCAGTTGTTCTTAAAAAAATGAGCGCACTTGTACCCCCTACCAAAGTTAAGACGATATTGAAACTAATGTTGTTTGGTGAATGTTAGATATGCGTTTCTGAACATAGTCTAAAGTTCAGAGGTCTGTTTTAAAAATGCTTTATTGCTAATTAAAATTATCCTTTTGTCACCATCTAAAATTTATGTTGTTTTGACTACACATTTTTTCATAAAATAACAAAGAGTCCATTTCTCTTGTGTCCAAAGTTTCTAGGTTCGTTTCAAAGGGTTGTATGATATAAAAATGTCACTTGTTTGCTCATGATACTTCCAGTCTTACCACCTGCAATACACTACAGGTTGTTTAAATCATGGCAGGAAGGATTTGACACAACAAACACTTTGATTTTCCCACACAAAATGTAGTTAGAGAGGCATTTATGCAAAGTTGTTCAAGTATTTGGGCCTTATAAATCAATATTACTTAACATTTTATAGGCTTGGGCAGGTAGTCTATATTTAGCCATGTTTATTCATTGTAACTGATAAGTAATGTACTTTATATATGAATTTAGATAGGCTGGATATCTGCCCAACTCACTATCAATTAAATAATTCAGTACTTTTCGATCAGCATACAATACTTTTTTTCACTGCTTACAAATGTAACTGGTCTATTTCAATTTCCACCTCAATACCCCATAATATGTGTAGAACAATAACAATCCAGTGTGTAGAATGATAACATTGTGTTTTCTCTTTGTACAATAATAACTTTCCACTTCTTTTGTGTAGAATGATAACATTTTGATTTTTCTGTATAAAAGTATCCAACATTCTGGTTTCTCTGTGTAGAATGATAACATTGTCTTTTTTCTGTGTAGAATGATATCATTAAAGTTTCTCTGTGTAGAATGAAAACATTATATGCGCCCCATATTGGGCAGTAGGCAGCGTTTGGAGAGAGAGAGAGAGAGGAGAGAGAGAGAGAGAGAGAGAGAGAGAGAGAGAGAGAGAGGTTATACAAACAACTACAATAATACATCAGGTTAACAAAACTACCTTTAAATGAGGAGAGACAGACAGACAAGTAGATAAAAATGTCTTTCATAATTGCAAAATGGACTTACCTTTATGACACATGTAGAAACAACCAACTAAAGGTTGTCTTTGCCACTAAATGGATTGTGACTTTCTGTTTTTAAAGGCATAGAATCTAAACTTAGCCAGTTTTACAATTTGCACAAGTTTCTATGACACTAACACAGATAGGTTTTGATTTCTGAAACATGCTAGAGAATTCTTATTTGCCGTATATCTACTTTCTAATAAAATCCTGTTCCACCCAGTATGAAACCTAACAACCTAGTAGGTATAAACCTGGAAGTCATTAAGTCCATATATTTTTCTGGTTCTATTAAACATTTGAAGAAACTATATGTATTATAGCATGGCTTAATAGTCTGGTTTCCCTATGTAGAATGACCCCAACATTTTCGATTTTCTATGTAGAATGACCACAACATTTTGGTTTCTCTGTGTAGCATGATCCAATGTTTTGTTTTATAAGTGGGGAATGATCCCAACATTCTGCTTTCTCTGTGTAGAATGATCCCAACATTCTGTTTTCTCTGTGTAGAAAGATCCCAACATTTTAGTTTCTCTGTGTAAAATGATAACATTCTGGATTCTCTTTGTAGAATGATAAAATAATTGTTTCTCTGTCTAGACTGGTATCATTTTGGTTTCTCTGTGTAGAATGACAATATTCCGGCTTCTCTGTGTAGTATAACATTCTGGTTTCTCTGTGTAGAATGATCTCAACATTTCATACTCGTAATGTTGAATGATAACATTCTGGTTTCTCTGTGTAGAATGATATCAACATTTCGTTCTCTTTATGCTGTGTAGAATGAAAACATTCTGATTTCTATGTGTAGAATGACCCCAACATTCTAGTTTCTCTGTAAATGAATGGATCCATTAAAATAACAGTGTTACGTCTCTGTACAGCTCAATCATACTTTCCAATTCCTGCAGGTATCCAATCACAGCGGGCTACAGCATCTAACAGTGATCGAATCAGATTCACCAATGCTCTGAAGATCATCATGTACATTAACAATGTGGCACTGATGCTGTCTCAACTCACAGTCACTGGGATATGGGAATGAGCGTCCTCAATCATCGTCACACACGTTTACAGGCCAAAGCTTTCTTCTAGTGCCCTGACTTCAAAGAAGTAATCATGCCTATTAATTGCAGCTACGTGAAAGCAACTAGTGTTTGATGTTTGTAATCAATGTAATGCTTTAAACAATCCATTCCTTCATGAACAAAACGAGGACATGGAAAAGTGCCCCTATGAAAAACATTACTGACCCATGCTTACAAGCGTGTAGTTTTGTTTTCTGGTTTGACTCAGTTGACTTTCATGTGAAGACACCCAGTATTCATAAATGACTTCGAAATGTTAAACTTAAGGGTTGATAACACCCCTGTTGTTAAGTGCCCCTTTGCTTGATCCTTCCTTGCAGTGATGGGTGTCCTAGTTTAAGTATTGGGTATGCGCCTTCGTGTGTGTGTGGGGGGAGGAGGGAGTCCTTGCTTAAAGCACAGTATGCTATTGTGTGTGTTTGTGTGGGTGGGTGGGTGAGGGGGTGTTCCTTGTTTTCAGCACAGTATGCTATAGCCTGATTGTGTGTGTGTGTGGGGGGGGGGGGGTGTCTGTGTGTGTCTGCATATGTGAATGTGTTCGCATTCTTTCTGTGGTAATTGTTAAAATTTCTGTGCGAGTTGTTAACATTCATGCACTGTACCATGTTAGCATCCTTTATGTGCTAATTGTTAAAATCATTTTTATGCTAGTGGTTAGCGTCTTTGATATGCTAATTGTTAGCATTCTTTCCTGTGCTAGTTGTTAACATTCTTGCTGTTTTAATTGCAAGCATCCTTTCTGTACTAACTAGCATCCTTTCCTGTGGTAATTGTAACATTCTTAACGTGTTAAATGGTAACATTCTTAAGATGCTAATAGGTAACATTCTTAACGTGCTAATAGGTAACATACTTAACGTGATGAATGGTAACATACTTAACGTGATAAATGGTAACATACTTAACGTGCTAAATGGTAACATACTTATCGTGCTAATAGGTAACATACTTAACGTACTAACTGGTAGCATCCTTAATAATAATAATAAGAAGAAGAAGAAGAATACATGGAATTTAAATAGTGCGGTATCTTGAAAAAAAAACCAAATCATAGCGCTTTCCTTCATCCCACTCATTCACATGCAGTTAGTTACAATTATTAGCTTTTTACAAATTCAAATGTATATACACACACGCACGCACGCTCACACATAAAGGTTATACACTTCGGCAGGCTGATGGGGTTTTGGCTGTTAAAGACAGGGACAAGAATGAGATGGAACAAGAGGGGAGAATCTTAGGTTTGAAACAAATTAGTCTTGAGTCCGGATTTAAAAGCTTCATTAGAAGGCTTTTGGCGGAGGGAGAGAGGGAGGTCATTCCAGATCGATGGACCAGAAACAGAGAAAGAGCGACGGGCAACGGTGGACTGGTTGAATCTAGGTATTCTTAAGCACAAGGTGTCTGCAGCAGAGCGGAGGAACGAGGAACATAAATGTGCTAATTGTTAACATTCTAAGTGTGCTAATTGTTAACATTCTTAATGTGCAAGTTGTTAACATTCTTAATGTGCTAATTGTAACATTGTTAATGTGCTAATTGTTAACATTCTTAATGTGCTAACTGTAACATTCTTAATGCGCTAATTGTAACATTGTTAATGTGCTAATTGTTAACATTCTTAATGTGCTAACTGTAACATTCTTAATGCGCTAATTGTAACATTGTTAATGTGCTAATTGTTAACACCTTTCTGTGTTAGTTGTTAGCATCCTTTTTAAGCTAATCGTTAGCATCCTTGATGTGCTAATTGTTAACATCCCTGCTCTGTACTTTGTTAGCATCCTTTCTAAGCTAAGCAACATCCTTTCTGTGCTAATTCACTCGCATCCTCGCCGTGTTGTATTGTTTGTAGCCTTGCTGCGTTACTTTGTATCCTTGCTGCGTTACTTTGTATCCTTACTGTGTTAATTTGTATCCTTGCTGTGGTACTTTGTATCCTTGTTTGTACTTGTGTTGCTATTTTGTATCCTTGCTGTGGTACTGTGTACATTCCTCATGTTGTGTGCTTTAATGTTTCTGCCATGTTACTGTGTTAGCATTTCTGCCATGTTGCTGTGTTAGCATTTCTGCCATGTTGTTGCGATGTTACTGTGTTAGCATTTCTGCCATGTTGCTGAGTTAGCATTTCTGCCATGTTACTGTGTTAACATTGACTCTGTTAGCATCCATTGCAGGCAGAAAAACTTTGCCTGGTTTCTTGTTGCTTGATTTGCCTCACTGTCGGGTTACCTTGTTAAAATCTTTGTTAGCCTTCCCGTCCTGTTTGTGTGCTATAATTGCCTACTTTCTTATCTTGTTGATATCCATGTTATCCTGTCAGTTTGCTATAATTGGCCTATTTTTGCCTTGTTTATATCTTGGTTAGGGTTCCTGCTCCGTTAGTTTGCTATACTTGGCCAACTTCCTTATCTTGTTAATATCCATGTTATCCTGTCAGTTTGCTATAATTGGCCTATTTTTGCCTTGTTTATATCTTGGTTAGGGTTCCTGCTCCGTTAGTTTGCTATACTTGGCCAACTTCCTTATCTTGTTAATATCCATGTTATCCTGTCAGTTTGCTATAATTGGCCTATTTTTGCCTTGTTTATATCTTGGTCAGGGTTCCTGTTCCGTCAGTTTGCTACAACTTGCCCTATTTCCTTGCCTTGCTAATATCTCAGTTATCCTGTCAGTTTGCTACAACTGCCCTATTTCCTTGCCTTGCTAATATCTCTGTTATCCTGTCAGTTTGCTACAACTGCCCTATTTCCTTGCCTTGCTAATATCTCTGTTATCCTGTCAGTTTGCTACAACTGCCCTATTTCCTTGCCTTGCTAATATCTCTGTTATCCTGTCAGTTTGCTACAACTGCCCTATTTCCTTGCCTTGCTAATATCTCTGTTATCCTGTCAGTTTGCTACAACTGCCTATTTCCTTGCCTTGCTAACATCTCTGTTATCCTGTCAGTTTGCTACAACTGCCCTATTTCCTTGCCTTGCTAATATCTCTGTTATCCTGTCAGTTTGCTACAACTGCCCTATTTCCTTGCCTTGCTAACATCTCTGTTATCCTGTCAGTTTGCTACAACTGCCGTATTTCCTTGCCTTGCTAATATCTCTGTTATCCTGTCAGTTTGCTACAACTGCCCTATTTCCTTGCCTTGCTAATATCTCTGTTATCCTGTCAGTTTGCTACAACTGCCTATTTCCTTGCCTTGCTAACATCTCTGTTATCCTGTCAGTTTGCTACAACTGCCCTATTTCCTTGCCTTGCTAATATCTCTGTTATCCTGTCAGTTTGCTACAACTGCCCTATTTCCTTGCCTTGCTAACATCTCTGTTATCCTGTCAGTTTGCTACAACTGCCGTATTTCCTTGCCTTGCTAATATCTCTGTTATCCTGTCAGTTTGCTACAACTGCCCTATTTCCTTGCCTTGCTAATATCTCTGTTATCCTGTCAGTTTGCTACAACTGCCCTATTTCCTTGCCTTGCTAATATCTCTGTTATCCTGTCAGTTTGCTACAACTGCCCTATTTCCTTGCCTTGCTAATATCTCAGTTATCCTGTCAGTTTGCTACAACTGCCGTATTTCCTTGCCTTGTTGATATCTGCTAGTATTCTTGTCCTGTCAGTTTGCTATAATTACCCAGTACCTTGCCTTGCTAATATCTCTAGTTATCCTGTCAGTTTTGCTACAACTGCCGTATTTCCTTGCTTGTATATATCTGCTTAGATTTTCAATGTCTTGCAGTTTGCTAAATTACCGTACTTGTCATCAACTAGGTTTTTTTCTTTAAAGACTGAAACTGTCATTTGTAAGTGTATATTTTTGAATCTAAGAAGTTATCTGTCATTTGATTTCTTACAAGTATTCTTGCAAATTTGGACTTCAGGCAAAACTCATTCAACTGATGTGATATTAATTTTTCTCTGTAAAGTGCAAAAAATTTCTCTAGTTTGTCTATTTAATTGCTACAGGATATGAATCTATATTAGATATTGACTGTTCTGAATGATTAAAATATCCCACCTCCTTAGACACCACCAATGTCTTTTATTTCTTTTGTGAAAGTGTTACCTATCGTGTCTGTTTGCTCAAAAGTCAATTCCGATAGAATTGTGCAGTGATTTGTTCACCGTACTGGAAACTAAACTTTTACACCCCATATTCATTCATTTTGAAATGAGATTGGTTGGTCTGGGCGCTGTCTCGATAACGAAACAGTCCGGGTAAGTTTGCAGCGCTACGAAAAAGTACCCGCAACTTTCCCTATCAAATTTTCATGAAAGTTAGTCGGGCGTAGTCTTCGATAGGAAGAAAACTCACGTTGCAACAAAAATACACAAAAAAGTGCGTGCATCTGGGCGAGTTTCCCAGCAAATTTAGAAAAACATCTGATAGTGGTAAAAAAAATAATCAGACCAAAAAAAAAAAAAGGTCCTGCTCTCTTGACAACTTCCCGGGAGAGCAGAATTTCACCAAAAAGCTGTTTCTGTTGAGACTTCAGTGGTCACTATTAATATATATAATAATAAAATAAATAACCCGTTTGCTCTCTGCAACTTACAGCGATGTGTTCAGTTGTTTCCATTTGCTGTTTATGTTAGTTACGCTGTGTGTGACTTCTAGTGTCAATGGGTTTTGAATAACTGTCGCCTGTTACAAGTGTATATGTTGTGTGTGTTGTGTGTGTGTGTGTGTGTGGTGTGTGTGTGTGTGTTGTGTTGTGTGGTGTGTGGTAGTGTGTGTGTGACATTTGTTTAATTGTAAAAACTATTAATTGTAACTTGTTGCATGTGATAGAGAAGGATGAATGCAAGCACTTTGATTTATTTTTGCAAAATATAGCGCTATATAAAATCCATTTATTACTATTATTATCTTGGTTTTCAGTCTCATGTGAAAGACTTGCAGGGAAGTTGAGCCGTCATGATGTCAGCTTCAGGGGAAAATTCACCTCCAAGGGGCATTATGGGGCGTGGGTCGAATCAGAGCGGCCAAATCACAAGCTTAACGCTCCAACCACTAGGCTATTTCACCCCCACTGTGGTCGATTCAGCCCCAAGCCCCATTATTGTACTATGGCCCAAGGCCAATGTACAGTTACTATGTTAAGTTCTCATGTCTCTGTCTGTCTGTCTGTCTGTCTGTCTCTCTCTCTCTCTCTCTCTCTCTCTCTCTCTCTCTCTCTCTCTCTCTCTCTCTCTCTCTCGCCCTCACATACACACCACACACACACACACACACACACACACCACACACACACACACACACACACGCACGCACGCACGCACGCACGCACGCACGCACACACACATCATTTAGAGTACCACACTTTTAGCCAAAATAGATCATTATAATTGATGTTTTTGTTGTTAAATAAGTCCACATGACTTAAATGGCAATAAAATATTCTTATTCTGAACCTGGCGCCTTGGCTTCAGTACAGTTCCCCCAGTTCACCCAGTTGTAAATGGGTACCTGCCCTCTTTAGGGTCAGGGAAGGTAAAGCAGCGAGGGAGAGGAGATGGGCGCCGCCCTCAATATGCTGGCCCTAGAGAAGTGAGGTCTCTGACGGCTCGCTCCCCTACGACCTTATAGGTTATGGGACTCCTTTACCTTTTTTTACTATTCTGAACCTGAATCACACACACAAACACACCACACACACACCACGCACACACACAAACACACACACACAAACACGCGCGCGCGCGCGCGCGCGCGCGAGAGAGAGAGAGGAGAGAGAGAGAGAGAGAGAGAGAGAGAGAGAGAGAGAAGAGAACAAGACTGCCAGCTAGTTAAAGCGTTCTGCATGGTGCTTGCAATCTGACAGCCTCAGTTCCAGCCACCACCCAGACCCACACTGTTCAAGCGACTTTCCTACGCCCTTAACATCAGTGCCACTCCACCCCCCACGCCCTTAACATCAGTGCCACTCCACTCCCCACGCCCTTAACGTCAGTGCCACTCCACCCCCCACGCCCTTAACATCAGTGCCACTCCACTCCCCACGCCCTTAACATCAGTGCCACTCCACCCCCCACGCCCTTAACATCAGTGCCACTCCACCCCCCACGCCCTTAACATCAGTGCCACTCCACTCCCCACGCCCTTAACAACAGTGCCACTCCACTCCCCACGCCCTTATCATCAGTGCCACTCCACCCCCCACGCCCTTAACATCAGTGCCACTCCACCCCCCACGCACCTTAACATCAGTACCACTCCACCCCCACGCCTCTTAACGTCAGTAGCCACACCACCCAACACGTCCTATACATCAGTGTGCCAATCAATCCCCACGCCTAAAACTTATCGACCTGCCACTGGCTTCAGTACATTCCCCCCCTTAACATCAGTGCACTTCCACTCCCCACAGGCCGTAACATCAGATGCCCTCACTGCCCTAGATATCTCAGGCTCCTCCCCTACGCCTTAACACTCAGTTTCCACTCCACCCCCCACACGCCCTTAACTCATGCCACTACACACACCCCCACACCTAACATCAGTGCCCTCCACTCCCAACGCCACTTAAACGTCAGTGCCAACTCACGTCCCCACCCCTTAACATCAGTGCACTCCACTTCCCCACGCCCTTAACATCAGTGCCACTCCACCCCCCACGCCCTTAACATCAGTGCCACTCCACTCCCCACGCCCTTAACATCAGTGCCACTCCACTCCCCACGCCCTTAACATCAGTGCCACTCCACTCCCCACGCCCTTAACATCAGTGCCACTCCACTCCCCACGCCCTTAACATCAGTGCCACTCCACTCCCAAAAGCCCTGTGATAAGACTGGCACCGTGGCCCTGTGTGCAAATACACGCAGAACATCACGAGCACACTTGAAACCTGTTCTACTTAAGAAGAGCAGGCTAACTGTGCTGGTGAAAATGAACAAACACTAATGTGGAATCGTTTTTACAGGGGAGTAGAAAGTAAAAAGGCTGATGTGGAATCGTTTTTACAGGGGAGTAGAAAGTGAAAACGCTGATGTGGAATCGTTTTTACAGGGGAATGGAAGAAAAGGCTGATGTGGAATCGTTTTTACAGGGGAGTAGAAAGTGAAAACGCTGATGTGGAATCGTTTTTAAAAGAGAATGGAAAGTAAAAAGGCTGATGTGGAATCGTTTTTTAAAAGGGAATGGAAAGTAAAAAGGCTGATGTGGAATCGTTTTTTAAAAGGGAATGGAAAATGAAAAGGCTGATGTGGAATCGTTTTTTTAAAAGGGAATGGAAAGTAAAAAGGCTGATGTGGAATAGTTTTTTAAAAGGGAATGGAAAGTAAAAAGGCTGATGTGGAATCGTTTTTTAAAAGGGAATGGAAAGTAAAAAGGCTGATGTGGAATCGTTTTTTAAAAGGGAATGGAAAGTAAAAAGGCTGATGTGGAATCGTTTTTTAAAAGGGAATGGAAAGTAAAAAGGCTGATGTGGAATAGTTTTTTAAAAGGGAATGGAAAATGAAAAGGCTGATGTGGAATCGTTTTTTAAAAGGGAATGGAAAGTAAAAAGGCTGATGTGGAATCGTTTTTTAAAAGGGAATGGAAAGTAAAAAGGCTGATGTGGAATCGTTTTTTAAAAGGGAATGGAAAGTAAAAAGGCTGATGTGGAATCGTTTTTTAAAAGGGAATGGAAAGTGAAAAGGCTGATGTGGAATCGTTTTTACAGGGGAGTGGAAAGTGAAAAGGTTGATGTGGAATCGTTTTTACAGGGGAGTGGAAAGTGAAAAGGCTGATGTGGAATCGTTTTAACAGGGGATTGAAAAAGATATGGAATAGTTCTTACAGGGGAGTGAAAAGGCTGATATGGAATCAATTTTACATAGGAATGGAAAGTGAAAAGGCTGATATGGAATCGTTTTTTTTTACAGAGGAATGGAAAGTGAAAAAGCTGATATGGAATCGTTTTTACAGAGGAATGGAAATTGAAAAGGCTGATATGGAATCGTTTTTACAGAGGAATGGAAAGTGAAAACGCTGATATGGAATCGTTTTTACAGAGGAATGGAAAGTGAAAAGGCTGACGTGGAATCGTGTTTACAGAGGAATGGAAAGTGAAAAGGCTGACGTGGAATCGTGTTTACAGAGGAATGGAAAGTGAAAAGGCTGATGTGGAATCGTGTTTACAGAGGAATGGAAAGTGAAAAGGCTGACGTGGAATCGTGTTTACAGAGGAATGGAAAGTGAAAAGGCTGATGTGGAACGTGTTTACAGAGGAATGGAAAGTGAAAAGGCTGACGTGGAATCGTGTTTACAGAGGAATGGAAAGTGAAAAGGCTGACGTGGAATCGTGTTTACAGAGGAATGGAAAGTGAAAAGGCTGATGTGGAATCGTGTTTACAGAGGAATGGAAAGTGAAAAGGCTAGTGAGGGGTTCTTTTTTGAAGTATGAGTAGTTGATGGCACCAGGATTCATGATGCTAAGACTGGCCAGGACACACATAGCTGATCAGATTCGGTGATGCTGCAGACAGCACCAACTTGTCGTTGGCCGTTGTATGAATGTGCCTGCCCATAACATGTCCTTACTGTTTCTCAAGGCGTGAAACAAGGGGATGTATGTAGTCCTGTCCTATTTTCTTTATTTATTAATGAATTAGCTCTTGAAACTGTTGGAAAAGGAAAACATGGTGTTACATTTGATTTTATAGAATTATTTACTTTGCTCTTTGCTGATGATATTGTTTTGTTGTCTGAAACTGTTGTTGGTTTGCAGAATCAATTGAATAGCCTGTTTTATGCAGCTCAAAGATTAGAACTTACGTGAATATGGACAAAACAAATATAATAGTTTTTCGTAAGGGAGGTTATTTGGCAGCAAGGGAAAAATGGTTCTACGGAACTTCCAAAGTTTCAATTGTGAATGCATATAAATACTTGGGTATCTACTTTTCTACCAAACTAAGTTTTTCCCTTGCTTGTCAAGATCTTGTTAGCAAAGGAAAGCGTGCTGTCATGAATATACTGCGTTTGTTATATAAGTTTGAAAATAATTCAGCACGTTTATTTTTTAGGTTATTCGATTCGCAGATTCAGCCAATAGTTCAATATGGTGCTGAAATCTGGGCCTTTCAAGCAGGGCGGGAAATTGAAAAATTACATTGTTTTGCCATGAAGCGTTTTTTGTTTGTTGATAAAAGAACTCCAAATGATTTACTTTATGGTGACCTTGGAAGATTTCCAATATATTTAAACTCGTATATTAAGTGTATTAAATATTGGTTAAAATTAGTCAGTATGCATGAAAGGAGACTACCTGCCCAAGCTTATAAAACACTAGTTGATCTAGACAGCCGAGGTAAGATAACTTGGGCAACAAATATCCGCAAGTGTTTAGATAGTTATGGGTTTTCATGAGTGTGGAATAATCAGGGCGTAGGTTGTATCAAAAGTTTTTTGATTTGTTTTAAACAGCGCATAATAGATTGCAGGTGGAAAGAATGGACCAGTCATATTGAGAATAGCGATCGATTTTCATTGTATAAGCTTTTGAAAATAAATAACCTTACAGAACCATATATTGAAATGAATGTAAACAAGTTTATTAGATGTGCGCTGACTAAATTTAGATTTGGTGTCTCTGAAATAACAGTTCATAGTCAAAGATATAGAAAAGGTGCGAAAAACTTGATATGTCCTATGTGTAGACTTGATGAAGAGGATGAAGTCCATTTCATTTTGTCTTGTCCAGCACTAGATGACTTAAGAAGAGACTATATTCCTGAGAAATATTATCGCAGACCAGCTCACTTTAGAATGATTTTGCTCCTGTCTTCCAAAAATGAAAATGTCATGAAAAATCTTGCTATGTATATCTACAAGTCTTTGAAAAGGAGAAGTAGTTTGATCTCATAACACAGAAAACACTGTAACATGGTGTGTTTGTACTAAATTGTAGTTAGTTGGATACAGATGTTTGTGTGCTTGAGTATAACATTATTATATATGTGTCATTTTGTAAACCCCTTCAAATGGGGCTATGGCCTTTCTTGAATAAAATATCGTTATCGTTATCGTTATCTCTCTCTCTCTCTCTCTCTCTCTCTCTCTCTCTCCTCTCTCTCTCTCTCTCTCTCTCTCTCTCTCTCTCTCTCTCACACACACACACACACACACACACGCACGCACGCACGCACGCACGCACGCACGCACGCTCGCACGCACGCACGCACGCACGCAAACGCGCGCGCGCGCTTATGTATCACATTCTGAACACTGTTTTCCACGATATGTCTTTAACCAGATCACGCATATTACTGCACACTCTACGCCCTATATTGTGACCTTTTTCTTCTGTCATGACGTAGACTTGAACAGCCATCACTACATGCTTTACATCCTTGCAAAAATTCTCTTTAATATTGTTAATCTGAGCAACCGTAATATTATCACTACATGTTTTACATTCTTGATTATGAATTTCTCTGTAATGTCCTCGATCTCGACAATCACGTGACCACAGGTTTAACATGCAAATCATGAAATTCTATCCAATGGGATTGATCTGAACAGCCTTGATGGTGTGTGTGGGTTTTTTTCAGGTAGTTAAGCAAGCAACGAAAAAAACACATGGAAAATGCTCACTACTCACCCTCGTCCATGCAAGCTTTGTAAAATAATCGGGGCATGCTGAGGAGGTCTGATTGAGAGTCTGTATCCGGAGGAGTCGTTATCCTTTCTGAAATCAAGCAGGATCAGTTTGCGAATCATTAGTTATCATTTCTGGAATCAGGCATAATCATGTTTAGAATCAGTCGCTATTGTTTCTTTTATCAAGCATATATTTTTTAACCCACTAACTACTAATTCTGGAATCAGGCATATTCATATTTAGAATTACTTGTAGAATCATGCATAATCAGTTATGAATCAGTTGCTACTAAATCTGGCATCAGGCATAATCATATTTTGAACCTGAAGTTTTATTTTGGGAATCATACATAATTATTTTTGGACTCAAGAATACTTTAATGTCTCAACTAGAGAAACTATGAGTGGCATTTTAAAATTATAATTACACAGGATGCATTATTAAACAATACAGATTAAGAAATAACACACTATTTTAAAAACCGACAACAATCTACGTCACAAACACACACCCTACCCACCCATTCACACACACACACACACACACACACACACACACACACACACACACACACACACACACACACACACACACACACACTCTCTCTCTCCTCTCTCTCTCTCTCTCTCTCTCTCTCCTCTCTCTCTCTTCTCAGAGGCATTATTTATGCACACGCTGTTATTTGATGATTTAATATGAAAACCCCTTTTAAAAAATTTCTTTTAAAGTTTAGCATGAGTTTAGAAGCTGAATTGACTTGTTAATAAAACTATTTTTGGTTCTGTTTGTTTTTTATTTTGGCATTCGGAATCATCGACCTGACGGGAGCAATGCATAGTGTTGTGAAAGCACATGGGTTTCGTCAGTGGAAATGTCTTTAGCTTTTTTAGTCATCTGATTTTCATACAATGAATTTAGCCTCTTTTGCTTTTCTCCAACAATCTTTCCACACACATTCACAAGTTTATTCAATACGTTCTTGTTTTTTACATTCAAATAACCAAACCAGCATATAAACCCATATGATAAGACTGATTCTACAAAACTGTGATAAAACAAGCACATAATTTCTTTTTTAACGTTCAGTGATCGCAGTTTTTGAAGGCAGTATTATCCTTGACTGGCATTTCCTATGTATAAAAGTAGTGTTTGCATTAAAATTCAACTTATGATCTAAATTTGTACCAAGATATTTGGACTCTAGCACTCTCTCTCTACTTTTGTTCCGTCTATGAACAGATCAGGAACTTGGGGTGTATTACTATTAATGAAATTGGGTAGGGTCATCCACAATCCCGTACCCAAACTGTGTTCAGATGCTATTCAATAACCAATTAAGCTACAAGCATGCAACTTTGCCAAAAGTTGCATGGGGTGTTCTACTTTGGTTTGATATCAGTAGTTTTTCTTTGAATTGATGGAAAAGTGTATGAAAAAATTAATCAAATTTAAAAAATGATGTCACAGAGGGAAAAAATACCATATTTTGTCTGACTGACTGTTGCGAAATAAAAAGAGGCTGGAGTACAATATTTTGAACACATAATAAGAAAGGAGGTGGCTATAGCATGAACTAGGGATTTTATCCTATGATCTCAAGTTTGTCTGAAATCGACAAAAAATTGGCAAAAACATACATATTAAATGATTCATAACTATGTTAATATCACATAAAATCACTATATTTTAGTTCAGGCTATAGGCATAATATAAAACAATATATATGCAAATTTTGGTGACAATATGTATACAATTTAAAAAAACTGGAATTCAGTGTGTGAACATGCTCGTTTTGGGCAAACCTCATGTATAAAAAAGACAGACATGACTCACCAAGAGGAAGATCTAAAATCCCCCAGTTTGATATGGATGACTGCCTTAGCTGCCTGCTGCTCTTCATTGCCCAGCCTGAGTTGTCTTCTGGCTTTACAGAGCTCCTTGGATGCCAGTTTAGCTTGACGCTGGGCATTTTTAATGCGACACACATCAGTCTGTTCACAGTACAAGCGACAAAAATGTCCCGGTTCTATGTGCACTTTGCTCAGAATTTCCATCAAGCTTGTGCATACATCATTACACACCGATACTGCAACTGCAACAGCTGTTTCCACTCTTGTGAACCCATTGTTTTTTTTTTGTTTGGGGACACACGGTCCAGATTGTTCAGGCTTTCGTTTTGATTTTGCTTAAAACTGCCAACTTTATCACCCAGAATTTTGATATCAACTGCTCTGTTCCCTGCTGGTGTTTTCCACAGTCACATATGCATCACAACTTTCCTCACTGTCTTCACACTTACTGATTTGTTTTCTCCCTCACCTTCAGACTCGTCACTACTACAATCTAAGATAAGTTTGTTCAAGTCGTGGTTCTGTAGTTTGTGCTCTGATCGAGTGGTACAATCTGCTGTTTTACTTGTTCCAAAATTACTTTCAGTTTCATCAGTCCATGTTCTGCTCTCACTAGTCTCAGTTGTCTGCTTCTTCGTGTATCTATTTCCACAACATTTGCGTTTCTTGGGCGTTGAAGGCCTATACTTTTTATCACTGGGCATAGTTTTCACCAAGGTATAACACCGAATGACACTAAAACCCACTAAACACAGCTACACACGATAAAACTTGAAAGTGAAGTGAAAAACGAGCTTTCACTTGGTAAACAATCCGCCATTTGCAGCAGGAGCAAGGGAGAGCTCATTATTTCCGGTTCTCAAAGGGAGCAGTTCTTGTTTACTGGAAAGAAGGAGAGTGACAGACTGTCATTTTTTTCAGTTTTTGGTCGCCACTTTGGGCGTTGTCAGCGCCACACCCACCCTACTTGAAGGCTATTACCTAATAAAATCATATGTTTTTGCAAACAACAACAAAAATTGCAGCACACGAAAGATTAATAACTTTTGAATAAAGTAAAACAAGCTGTCACAAAAATATGTATCTGAAAAAAAGATTTTTTTAATTCAAAATCTGGGTGACCCTGCCTCCTTAAAACTTTGGAATCAGTAGTTAATATTTCTGGAATCGAGCATGATCATTTTTTTTTCTAATCAGTAGTTATCATTTCTGAAAACAAACATTATTATATACATATTTGTTACGTTATGAAATTACTCTTTTACCCTCAAAAAAGATCATTTTGACTTTGACTTGATTTGACTTGACTGAAATTACTCTTTTACCCTCAATAAAGATCATTTTGACTTGACTTGATTTGACTTGACTGAAATTACTCTTTTACCCTCAATAAAGATCATTTTGACTTGACTTGATTTGACTTGACTGAAATTACTCTTTTACCCTCAATAAAGATCATTTTGACTTGACTTGATTTGACTTGACTGAAATTACTCTTTTACCCTCAATAAAGATCATTTTGACTTGACTTGATTTGACTTGACTGAAATTACTCTTTTACCCTCAATAAAGATCATTTTGACTTGACTTGATTTGACTTGACTGAAATTACTCTTTTACCCTCAATAAAGATCATTTTGACTTGACTTGATTTGACTTGACTGAAATTACTCTTTTACCCTCAATAAAGATCATTTTGACTTGACTTGATTTGACTTGACTGAAATTACTCTTTTACCCTCAATAAAGATCATTTTGACTTGACTTGATTTGACTTGACTTGTAACTCCTGAGGTCTCTCTGGCCACTGCCCTCAGCTGACATAATTATTACCACTTTAGAACAGTTCATGAAAAAGTGAATAATTATTTAGTCAAGTCAAAACCACTTTAATCATCCCATGAAGGGCAATTACAATACTGACAGGCACATTGATACGTATCAAAATCTCAAAAGACACAAAAAAGCTACATTTCATATTAGTTAAATCAAAACATTCCTAAATGACTTCAAATAAAAATAATCACGCGCACACACACACACACACACACACACACACACACACACACACACACACACACACACACACACACACCACACGCGCGTGCGCACACACACATACACACAGCGCGCGCGCGTGCGCAGACACATTCACACACAAGCGCGCACACACACACAAGCACACACACGCACGCACGCACGCACGCACACGCACGCACGCACGCACGCATTGCGCGAGACCGGTATCAAAAGCGTCTCAGTTATATCAAAGGGAATTAACATAGGTCCATAAAATGGTTAAATTAGGTAGAGTTGTTTCTCTTTTGCTACAATTTCCCATGTTGCATGGAAAGTTGTCTTTTAATGTTTGTTTTGTTGTTGTTGTCGTTGTTGTTGTTCCGGGGGGGTGGGGGGGGGGGGGGGTACTATGTTTTTTTTTTGGGGGGGGGTTCCTTCGTTTTTTTTGTTGTTGGTGGTGGGGTTTCTTTCTCTTTTGGGTAGGGGTGGGGAAGGTCAGGTAAACAAGTTAAGTCGAG
Organism: Rapana venosa; assembly: GCA_028751875.1. Classification (NCBI taxonomy): domain Eukaryota; kingdom Metazoa; phylum Mollusca; class Gastropoda; order Neogastropoda; family Muricidae; genus Rapana; species Rapana venosa. The sequence continues at coordinate 55,142,602 of CM054155.1, forward strand.
TGAAAATGACTTATTGACGCTAACAGAGTAAGCTAAGCTGTTCTTCATCCTGCCCCCCCCCCCCCCCTCTCTCTCTCTCTCTCTCTCACACACACACACACACACACACACACACACACACACACACACACACACACACACACACACACACACACACACAAACACACACACAATTAATGTGTGTGTGTGTAACATTATCAGAACATCTTGCGCACACATTAAAACCCGTTCCGCTTTTTGGAAGAGTAGGCCACTGTGTGCCGGTGGGAACGTATGACAAAACTGACAAAACTGTATACACACGTGGACTGAATGAATAAAAAGCACATGAGTGCTTATTCCATTATCCTCGAAATAAAAGAATTAATCTCTCTCTCTCTCTCTCTCTCTCTCTCTCTCCTCTCTCTCTCTCTCTCTCTCTCGCTCTCGCTCTCGCTCTCGCCACACATACACACGCACGCGCACACACACACACGCGCGCGTGCGCGCACGCACACACACACACAAAACACACACACACACACACACACACACACACACACACACACACACACACACACACACACACACACCACACACACGAGTCTTACAAAAGGCAACCAACAAAAGGCCGCATAAAACACACGAAACAACCTAAGCAAAGCATATCAAAGTAAAAGCAAAGCATACACACGGGGACTGGATGTAAAAGTCAAATCAAGTCAAAATTATCTTTATTGAGGGTAAAAGATTAAGTTTATAAAACTTTTTTTCATCCTGTCCTCACAAAAAAGAACATCAAGAAAATTGACATATGAAAGCAATCAAAATACAGTGTTCACACATGTTAAAGACAAAAATCTATGGAGATTTTTAAAAATATAAATCCAGACTAAAAAAGCATGATAAAGCAATCAAGACAGTATAATATAAGCTCAAGTCATACCAATAAATGAAGATTTTTTTTAAACCACACAAAAACCCTAACAAAAACAAGACTCACAAGAATAGATAAAACAAAACCAAGACAGTATAACATAAGCTCAAGTCATACAACAAGTGAAGAAAATACAAATAACAAAGGTAGGAATAACAACAAGGTAGCCTGATGTAGATAACCTCGAGTTTAAAAATGGACTTACAATTTGTCCATCAGATGTTTCTTCAAGAGTTTCTTGAACGTTTGTTTCGAAGAAGCTGATTTTAAAGAGATAGGTAGATTATTCCACACTGTTCTTCCTGAATAAACAAGGTTTGATTTATAGAGATTGTTATGGGGCCTGGGCAAAAAAAAGCATCTAAGTGCTTGTTCCATAATCCTCGATATAAAAGAATAAAATAAAAAAAATAATAAAAGAACGAAGCAACACCACTGTCAACATATATACAAGTTCAGAAAAGACCTTCTGAAACAGGACAACAAGACCTACAATAAAGTATCCACTAACAAAGAGATCATGAATGCAACATTCACGTTTCATATCCCCCCCCCCCCTTCGAAAAAAGCCAGCAAGTTTAGACAACAAAATGACAGGCAATCAAACACAAAAATGGTTCATAAATCTATTTCGCACATTATGCAGAGTCAATCATTCTGAACAACAAACGAGAGTTTGCATCAAATATATTTTCCCCTGTGCTTTTTTGAAGCTTCGTTTTTGGATCGTGTAATTTTAGAAAGGGAGGTAAATTGTTCTATATTGTTCAACTGGTCTTAAATAGAGCATACACACACACACACACACACACACACACACACACAAGTTTCAAGAGTCCAGATTTAATGCGCCTTTGACCCCTCTTGAGCCATGGAGACTTTCAGTAAACAAAATCAACTGTAACATATATGATAACTTGCATTAACAAAATACCATTACAACAGTGAATTTGACAAAATAGAAATGTAGTCAACCTTTTCATCAATGTTATGCAATTTTGCTTTTGACTATAAATGTGCTAAGTTTTAATACAGTCTTTTACACACACACACACACACACACCACACACGAGGTGCAATGAGTTCTTAAACATAACTTTAAAATGAGTGTCATAACATTAATTTATTATTTGAAACTACATATTATAGATATGTTATATATATATATATATATATATATATATATAATGTATATTACTTTCAGAGGAAACTTGAAGATAAGGCCATCTTAGTCACAATTCCAACAGTATCTGTAAGTTGCACCTTTTTTGGGAAAACTAGATATTCTCAAAATATGATTTGTGACTGTTCTGAGCAACTTACCTTATGAACATATTCTTGTTCAATGTCCAGTTTTGACTATAGCTGACAAAGATTGTGGCATTGACATTCAAATGGAACAAGTTAGTGTAATGTAGTTACGCAGAAACCAATAATCACTGATGTTGGAAGGATTATTTCCAGGTCTTCTGAAAATGTTTTATGGTAGCTTGTTGAGTGTGTGCTTGTTTGTTTTGTTGCTTTGTTTTTGTTGTTACAAACTAATATCACCATATGTGGATAATACAACAACACCACGCGCGCGCGCACATACACACCACACACACACGCACACACACAGGTCCTTGCGGGGACGGGATAGCCTGGTGGTCCGAGTGATGCGCATTGGACTCATGATCTGCTGACCTGGGTTCGAATCTCGTTCAAGAGAATTTTTCCTCTGGAGTTAACTAACATCAGTGCCGACTCCACTTCCCTAAAAGTCCTTCAAATGAGACTATAAACCGAAGTCCCGTGTGCGGACGCACGCAGAGCATCTTGCGCACACGTTAAATTTTAACACGTTCTGCTTTTTAAAGAGTAGGTCATTGTGTACCAGTTGGAAACGGATGACAAAATTGACAAAACTGCAGACACACGAGGACTGGCTATAAAAGCACATGAGTGATTATTCCATTATCATCGCAATAAAAGAATAAATATAAATAACGGATAAACAAGAGTTTAACCAAGTGCATGTGGACTTCAAGGAATGTCAGTTCAGCTTAATTTACAACCACCTCCACCCCACTTAAAAAAACAAACAATCAAAGTTTGATGCTTTCCACTTTAAAAAACAAACAATCAAAGTTTGATGCTTTCCACTTTAAAAAAAAAAAACAATCAAGGTTTGATGCTTATAACTACATCTGAAGAGCCCCTCTCCATGTTGTTTTCGTATTGTTTCTGCATACCTTCCACCATCACTTCATCTGTGTCTCGTTTAACCAGCTCCCTGTCTCAGCGAACCGCCTCTGTGCCTGGATTAACCAGGTCAAAGTCTCGGCTAACAAGGTCAGTGTCTTAGGCTAACCAGGTCAGTGTCTTGGCTAACAAGATCATGGTCTCGGCTAACCAGGTCATGGTCTCGGCTAACCAGGTCAGTGTCTTGGCTAACAAGATCAGTGTCTTGGCTAACCAGATCAATGTCTTGGCTAACCAGATCAATGTCTTGGCTAACAAGATCAGTGTCTTGGCTAACCAGATCAATGTCTTAGACTAACCAGGTCAGTGTATTGGCTAACAAGGTCAGTGTCTTAGACTAACCAGGTCAATGTCTTGGCTAACCAGCTCAGTGTCTTGGCTAACCAGGTCAGTGTCTTAGACTAACCAGGTCAGTGTCTTAGACTAACCAGGTCAGTGTCTTAAGCTAACCAGGTCAGTGTCTTAGACTAACAAGGTCAGTGTCTTAGACTAACCAGGTCAGTGTCTTGGCTAACCAGCTCGGTGTCTCGGCTAACCAGCTCAGTGTCTCGGCTAACCAGGTCATGGTCTTGGCTAACCAGATCATGGTCTCGGCTAACCAGATCATGGTTTCGGCTAACCAGATGAATGTCTTGGCTAACCAGATGAATGTCTTGGCTAACCAGATCATGGTCTCGGCTAACCAGGTCATGGTCTCGGTTAACCAGGTCATGGTCTCGGCTAAGCAGCTGCAGGTCTTGGCTAGCCAGTCCAGCCTTACAGAAGCGATAGGTGACAGCCGCACAGCAGCAGTGGCAGACATGTTGCAGCCCATACGGACACGATCCCTGCAACAACGTCAGAGAGAGTGAACCTGGCCACTTTACAATAACCACCGCTTTAGGGCAATAACCGCTTTAGGACGATTACCACTTTAGGACACAGCATGCATTACATCTAGAACAGGTAGGGATGCAGTTACCCGTAGTTGCTGAGGGTGTGTGTGTTTCTTGGGCAAAGGTGAATGTGGCGGAAGCGCTCTCTCTCTCTCTCTCTCCTCTCTCTCTCTCTCTCTTCTCTCTCTCCTCTCTCTCTCTCTCTCTCTCTCTCTCTCTCTCCCTCCCTCCCTCCCTCTCTCTACACACAGGGACTGGATGTAAAAAAGCACATGAGTGCTTATTTCATTATCCTCGATTTAAAAAAGTATCTCTCTCCCTCCCTCTCTCTCTCTCTCTCTCCCTCCTCTCTCTCTGTCTCCCTCCCTCTTTCTCTCCATCCCTCCCTCCCTCTCTCTCCCCCTTCCTCTCTCCCCCTCCCTCTCTCTCTCTCTCTCCCTCCCTATCCCCCTCTCTCTCCCTCCCTCCCTCTCTCTCCCTCCCTCCCTCCCTCGTGGCTGCAGACTACTACTACTACTACTACTACTACTACATGGAATTTATACAACGCTATATCTTGCAAAAAACCAAACCCTCCAACAAATCAAAGACTAGACATGTTCGTGTCACCCATTCCACAGACCGTAGCTGTTTTTCTCTAGTACAGAGAACAGATAGGGATTTAACCTCTACTCAAGGGGTGTGTGTGCGTGCGTGTGTGTGCCTGCGCGCGCGAGCGTGCGCGCGCGCGCGCGCGTGTGTGTGTGTGTGTGTGTGTTTGCCCACGTTTAACCTGATGTCTAAACAAGATTTCAACCAAGTGCACGCTGACTTCCAAGCAAATTTCAAGTCTCATTGGGAGGATCAGCAAGATCATGACATTGGAACCAAAGTTATCTCTAGAGAAAGAAAAAACCCCAACCCACTCCACCTTCATGGAAACCTTAGCCAGTGTCCACATTGGCTGTCAGCTCTGCTATTCTGCCTCTTCTACAATATCTAAGGGGGTGGGGGGGGGGGGGGGTAGGTAATTGCCAGGTGGTTACAGAGTTGCACTCGTGATCTGACGGTTCCTGGTTACCAACCAGAACCACCCAGTCAAGATTCTCTTCCCTTGGAGTGAACTTCAGTGCTGACTCCGCTCTCCCCGAAAAGGTCCTTCGGATGAGACTATAAACCGAAGTCCTGTGTGCGAGCGAACGCAGAACATCTTGCGCGCACGTTATTTAAAACCTGTTCTGTTCTCTCCAAAAACAAAAAGAATAGATTCCACGGCTGGCCGATTGGAACAGTAATAAATCACATGCACAATGGTGTCGTGTTTAGAGGTAAGAAATCGACCAGAGGGGGGTGGGGGTGAGAGGGAGGGAGAGAAAAGAGAGAGAGAAGGAGGGGGAGAAGAGGAAAGGGGAAAAGGAGAGAGAGAGCGAGAGGGGAAAGAGAGAGAGAAGAGAGAGAGGGAGAGAGGGGGGGGGAAGAGATTTTTATTTATTTCTTCATTCTTTTATATCGAGGATAAGGGAATAAGCACTCATGTGCTTTTTTACATCCAGTCCCCGTGTGTATGCGGTTTTGTAAATTTTGTCATCTATTTCCACCGGCACACAATGGAGAGAGAGTTTGAGAGGAGAGAGAGGGAGAGAGAGAGGAGGAGGAGGAGAGGGAGAGAGAGGGAGAGAGAAGGAGAGAGAGAGAGGGGGGGGAAAGAGATGGAGAGAGAGAGTTGAGAGGGAGAGAGAGGAGGAGAGAGAGAGGAGAGACAGGGAGACAGAGAAACACAGAGAGAACCGCCAGCCAGCCAGACAGACACAGAGAGACAGACAGAGAGACAGAAAGATAGAGCCAGAGTCAAAGACCGACCGACACAGACAGAGAAACACAGACAGACAGAAACAGAAACAGAGAAACACAGACAGACAGAGTTTTGAATACGTTGAAGGGAGTGGATAGATGATGCTGGCAGACCAGCCAAAAGAGAATTGCAATAGTCCAGACGTGAAAGAATGAGAGATGCCACGAGTTTTGATGTTGCGTCTGTGGACAGGTACTTTCGAATTGCACTAATACGCGTAATTGATAGAAGCAGGACTGGCAGGTCTGGGTGATGAATTTTTGCATAGAGAGTGTGTTGTCAATAATGACCTCTAGATACTTTACAGCAGTGGATAGAGGGACTGATGCATTGCCGAATTCTATTGAAGCTGTTGTAATGGAAGAGAGTTTGTTTTTGGTCCCTACAAGCATGGCTTCAGTTTTACCAGTGTTTAGTTGTAACTTGTTCTCTATCATCCAGTTTTGGATATCTTGAAAGCAGTAGGCCATAGTCATCAAGAGGGAAGACAGATTTTCAGGAGTGTCACTGCTTAGAATCTGAGAGTCATCTGCATAAAAGCGATGGTTGATCTGATGGCGGTTAATTATATGTGACAGTGGAGCGGTGTAGAGAGTGAAAAGAACAGGGCCCAGAACAGATCCCTGCGGAACTCCACATTCCAGTCTGGCAAGTACTGACTGAATCTTGTTTACTGTGACTGTCTGGAATTGGTCAGTCAGGTATGAGCTAAACCAGATGAGGGCTGTACCAGTAACACCAAACGTTTCTTGAAGACGGGAGAGAAGGATAGAGTGGTCAATAGTATCAAAGGCTGCAGATAAGTCGAGTAGAGTGAGGAGGGAGATTTTCCCTGAGTCAGAAGCAAGTAGAAGCATGTTTAAGGTGTGAACTAAGGTGGTTTCAGTGTTGTGGTTGGCGCGATAGGCAGACTGAAACGCAGGAAGAAGACTGTTGGAGAGAGGGTGGTTGTTGAGATGTTTCAGAACTACTCTTTCAAAGACTTTAGAGATAAAAGGTAGGTTGGAAACAGGTCTGTAATTCTTCAGAATGTTAGGGTCAAGGTCATGCTTTTTGAGTAATGGTGTGACTAAAGCAGTTTTGAGAGCTGAAGTTTTTGTTTGTTTTAGGTTTTCTTTTGTATAAGGGTTGGGGGGGGGGGGGGGGGGTTGTTGGGGTTTTTTGTTTCGGGGGGGGGGGGGGGGGGGGGGGGGGGGTATTTTGGGCTTTTTTTCTTTTATTAGTTCTATATTATTCTTCATTTATTTTGGGCTGTTATTCTTGTCTTATGTTAGTTATTGTCGTTGTTGTTGTGTACGTATGTGTGTGTTTGTTTATTTTCTTTTTGTAGTTGTTCTTGTTTTATCTTTTTTGTTTGCTTTGTTCAGTTGTTTGTATGGTTGGAGGTTTGCGTGTGTTGGGGGTGGGGGGGGGGGGGGAGATCGTGGTGTCTTTTTTGTTTTGTTTGTTTTGGTTTGGGTTTGGGTTGTTTGTTTGTTTTATGGTGGATACATTTTAGAAGAATTTTCCTTTGTTTGATTTGTATGGTTTAACAATGCTTGGTTTAAAAAAAATTCTATGTATGCATATATTATTGTTTTCTCTTGTTTGATTTGTATAGTTTATCATTGATTAGGTTTTTATTCTATATCTGCATATATTATTATTAGTAGTAGTAGTATTTATATTATTGTTAGAATTATTATCATTATTACTATTGTTATAGATAGATGGCTTGATGGAAATAAAAGCAAATGCACTGCTTATTCAATATACCATCTGAAAATGAAAGTTTGACTTTGACACACACCAGAATGTTTACACAATCTATATCATGGGAATTACACACACGGTTTGCAGCCTTACAACAACCTAAGAGCACACACACACACACACACACACATACACACACACAAACACACACACACACACACACACACACACACACACACACACGATATTCTAAAACATCAAACCGCATAGCTGTAAGGTAAAATGAAAATGTGAAGAAAAAAATTTGAATAGCACAAGCTGTGAATAGGACGAGTTATCTCGGGCTTATATCACTTTGACACGTACCTCCAAGTACGTACCTTTTACGTGATCAGGCTCTTAACGTGTATACTCTCTCTGTCTCCGACTGTCTGTCTGTCTGTCTCTCTTTCCACCTGATTCTTTGAGGTCTGCATACATATTTGTCTCTCTCCTTCTCCCCACGCCCCAAAGTGTTGCATGTATGCATGCACATTACCTGTGGGCATGCATGCATGTTCACACACGCATGTTCACACACACATGTTAACGCGCGCGCGTGCGTGCGTGATTCTTTCCGCACCAAACACAAGGATTTTACAGTATTTGTTGTGTCAAGTTTTCCATGCATGTGCCTATGAACAAACATACACTTCTGACAGATAAATATGCTCATATGTTGACTTAGGAGTTTGTAAAAGAGAGAGAGAGAGAGAGCGAAAGAGAGGGAGGAGAGAGAGAGGAGAAGAGAGAGAGAGAGAGAGAGATGAGGAAGAGGAGAGAGAGAGAGAGAGAGAGAGAGAGAGAAGAAATAAAGAAAGAAAAACTCCTTTCAGGCCCTAATGAGACTTGAGCCACAAACTCGTAACATTTGCATAATTGGTGTTTGAATAATGTGCAGGTTTGAATATGTAATATAAAAACACTAGTCATGTGATCCATGTCAAGGAAGGTGGCAGGATGGTTAAGACGTTCACCTGCCAACAAGTAAACCGTGAGGTTCTGGGTTCGACTCCCAGCCTCGCCCTTTCTTCCCAGTTTGACAAAAAAATCAAACTGAATGTCAAAGTCCTTCGGATGAGACTATAAACCGAGGCCCCGTGTTCGAACGCATGCAGAACATCTTGCGCACACGTTAAATCCTGTTCCGCTTTTCGAAAGAGTAGGCCATTGTGTGCCGGTAGAAACAGATGACAAAATGTACAAAACCGCATACACACGGGGACTAGATGTAAAAAAGCGCATGAGTGCTCATTCCATTATCCTCGATATAAAAGAATAAATAAATAAATCCATTATCTAAATTGGGGAATACTAGCCTCAAGCTTTCCATGCGATAAAAAAAAAACCCAAAAATTAAGCTAGCCAGATAGAAATGGAACAAAGTATTTCTCCCCGTGTCCCAGAAGACTTCAGCGATATGGGCCATGCATTATTCCCCTGGAGCGCTGTCTGACACCAAGATTTAACATGATAGGAAGTGCAAGTACAGCCCTATCATCTAGTCTGTCCCTATCACCTACTCTGTCCCTATCAGGTAGTCTGTCCCTATCAGGTAGTCTGTCCCTATCACCTAGTCTGTCCCTATCGCCTACTCTGTTCCTATCACCTACTCTGTCCCTATCACCGTGTCTTTCCCTATCACCTACTCTGTCCTTATCACCTGGTCTGTCCCTATCACCTACTCTGTCCCTATCACGTAGTCCCAAAGCAAATGCACTTTCATAGCAGAAGCATTACAGCACCCTTATCCTCACTGATCAGTAAGCAATACACAGAAACTTGTCCTAATTCGGTGTCCCGGGCTGTTCTGGTATCGTGGTGATCTCAGTTTGGGATCTCCTGTACATTTCTGCGCCTGCGCAGACTTTGTATCAAGTGGCTCGGTGGTCTAGAGGTAACGCGTCTGTCTAAAAAGCGAAAAGTCCGGGTCGGAAGTGTGCGGTGGTTCGAAGCCAGTTTGGGCCCAAAACTTCCCCCCTCCCCCCATCCATTAGACCATGAGTGATGGTCTGGGCGCTAGTCTTTCGGATGAGACGATAAACCGAGGTCCCTGTGTGTTCCACAAAATTTATCAGCGCACGTAAAAGAACCCACGGCAATAAGAGAGTTGTCCCTGGCAAAGTTCTTAGAAAAAGCCACTCTGATAGGGAAACAAAAATTAATACAGTTGCAGACCAAAAAATAAGAAAAAAAGGGTGGTGCTGCTCTTGTGGCGACGCGCTCTCCCGGGAAGAGCAGCCCGAATTTCACGCAGAGAAATCTCGTGACTTAAAGTGGTATAATATAATAATAAGAAGAAGAAGAAGAAGAAGAAGAAGAAGAAGAAGAAGAAGAAGAAGAACAACAACAACAACAACAACAATAATAACAACAACAACAACAACAACAACAACAACATAAAAGAGTCTTCAGTGTTGGAAAAGGTGGTGGCCACCCAAAGTGGGGGCATCTTACCCAGTCCAGCTTTGCCACTGAGCTATGACTGCCATCAGTATCATCAGTATGGGACACAGTAGGTGCTGCCCTGTTCGCGTTCACTCGGAACAATGCACACCTGAACGCCATCAGAGTGACAACGCAGCAGCGCAGGGCCCCTCCGGCTGGTGACCTGCGGCCGCCCCACATTTAAGGACTGTCTGTGGACTTCTGACCCTGAGGGTACACGGTAACAAAAGGGTGGGTGTGGCTAGGGGCGGGAAGATTGAAATGAACAGTGTGGTAGCAACAGGACAAATACGTGACCACAGATCAGGCAGCATCAAAACGAAAACGAAAAACGAGTTCTCTGTGACTGCCATTGTGTTAAGCTAGGGAACGTTTAACAGCAACAACAAAGCAAGCAATAAAGCAACAATCGACACCACCACCACCACCACCACCACCACAACAACAACAACAACAACAACAACAACAGCAAAAAAGCAAGCAATAAAAGCAAGGGAACCTCAGTGCAGGCTCCACTCTCCCCAAAAGTCTTTCAGATGAGACTATAAACCTAGGCCCGTGTGCGAACGAACGCAGAACAGCTTGCGCACACGTTAAATCCTGTTCCGCTTTTCGTAAGAGTAGGCCATTGTGTGCCGGTGGGAACAGATGACAGAATACAAAAACCGCATACACACGGGGACTGGATGTAAAAAACACGTAAGTGCTTATTCCACTATCCTCGATAGAAAGGAATAAAATAAATAAATAAATAAAACAACAATCAACAACAAGAACAGCAACAACACACACACACCACCAACAACAGTGTAAGACATTGGTGAGTCCTTAACATTTTCTTGAAAACGCTCTAAACCCACACATCTTATGTACCCATCTTTTTATTTTCCAGATTTACGCCGAGACATAATATCAAAACAAAATGTTCATGTTGACTTTTGCTTTTTTTTGTTTTTTGAGATATTGCAAGTTTATCTCAAAAACGTTTGGCCGAAAACTTGTCATTTAAGGCCAAATACTAGACAACGGTATTCTGTACACATCAATATTATGAAATCAAAATCATCAAATTAAAGTAGTGGTTGTAGTAGTAGTAGTAGTAATAGTAGTAGTAGTCGTAGTAGTAGTAGTAGCAGAAGAAGAAGAAGAAGAAGTAGTCGTCGTAGTAGTAGTAGTAGTAGTAGTAGTTTTGTTGTAGTTGTAGTAGTAGTAGTAGTAGTAGTAGTAGTAGTAGTAGTAGTAGCAGCAGCAGCATTGTCATTATGATTACCATTATATAATGTATCTTTCAACAACAACAAAATCTAGCGCAATACAGATTTAAACATAAAACAAAGAAACATTTGCATTGAAAGAATTTGTCTCTGCCAGACAGGTCTACGACCAAAACCTTTGGCTTATAGACATTATACCAAAATCATCAAACCGAATATTCAATATTACACAGTTATTTGCAACATGTCTCGACAAAAAAACGAAGAAACATTATCCTTTGGTTTGAAACGCACGTTCAAGACAGTAGTGATCTGACTGCCGGCTGTGTAGCGGCCGTGACCTTTGACCCCAAATTCTCCTTGACCTTTGGTGGACTGCTGTCGATTAGGGAGACGGGGTAGCCTAGTGGTTAGAACATTGCGCTCGCAATCTGACGACCCGGGTTCGATTCCCGTTCAAGGGGGATATTCTCCCCTGGAGTTCACATCAGTGCAGACTCCACTTTCCCTAAAAGTCCTTGGATGAGGCCCCGTGTGCAAACGCATGCAGAACATCTTGCGTACACGTTAAACCTGTTCCGCTTTTTGTAAGAGTAGGCCATTGTGTTCCGGTGGGAACAGATGACAGAATTGACAAAAACCGCATACACACGGGGTCTGGATGTAAAAAAGCACACAAGTGCTTATTCCATTATCCTCGACATAAAAGAATTTTTTAAAAAGTGAGTGTTCAGGTCACGGATGATGGAAAAGAGTGTACTCCCCTGACTACACTGCAAATATATCTAAAAAAAATAATGTTGATGTTCATCAAGCAACCAATGGATTCATCAAACAATCAGGAGAATAAGACATGGATAAGTAAACCACTGTATGTAGTAGATCAAACCACTGTATGTAGTAGATCAATCAGTTTGACATCTCAAACTGATTGGACGCCATTTTACGAAGTAGGTCAGCTTTAACTCGACAATGAACGAGTAAATCAGCAAACGAATAAAAAAAATCAGTAAATGATCAGAATGCATGAGTGAATAGATAGATGAATAAATGAATAGCTAAAACATATAGGCCGAAATGCAATCCTGTGAGAAGTTTTTCGAATTTCACCAAGTTTGGGCCCGAAACATTTCCCCCATCCATTAGACCATGAGTGGTGGTCTGGGCGCTAGTCTTTCGGATGAGACGATAAACCGAGGTCCCGTGCGTTACACATAATTATTCAGCGCACGTAAAAGAACCCACGGCAACAAGAGAGTTGTCTCTGGCAAAATTGTTAGAAAAAAGCCACTCTGATAGGGGAAACAAATACAGTTGCAGACCCCCAAAAAGAAAAAAAAGGTGGCGCTGCTCTTGTGGCGACGCGCTCTCCCCGGGGAGAGCAGCCCGAATTTCACGCAGAGAAATCTCGTGACTTAATAAATGAATAAATAAACAAGTTCTGAATAGATTTTGAAAAAGCATAATAGATGGACATAAGTAGAAAAATGAATAAAACACATGAATAAAACGAATAAACAGCTAACTAAATGTACACCGCGCCAAAACAGTGTTCTACAAGGTTGGCATGACGTCAGGAGGCACGTCAAAATAGACGCGGCTTCTCTCGGACTGATGACGTATGAAATCCAAGTCGCTCATGGCTATCTTGTCCGGTGTGGTCACAGGGGCCCATAACGTCACAGTGTATCTGCGGGATTGACGTAACAGCCAGTCGAAGCGATCCCATGATCTTCTGGCTAAAACCTAGACACAGAAGGAAACAAAGAGAAGAAAAATGTGTGCGTTCATGTGTCGGTGCAAACACAAACGTACCTGCGTGCGTGCGCGTGCACCCACACACACACATAAATATATATACATAACACAATTTATCTGATATATTTACACACACACGCGCGCGCGCGCGAGCACACACACACACACACTCACACCCTCACAAACGCACACAATTTCACTCATATACTCACACTCTCTCACTCATTCACACACACACACACTCACACACACGCACGCACACACACCACACACACACACTCATATATGCACTCACATACACGCACGCACATATATATACATACACTCACACACATGCACGCACCACACACATGCACGCACAAACCACACACACACACACACACACACACACCACACAACAACACACACACACACACAACACACACACACACCTTAACCGTCTAATATCACTTTTTGGTGGAAGGACGTTAAACTGAAGAACTAAGACACAGATGGCTTGATGAAAAAAAGCAAATGCATTCCTTATTCAATGTATCATCTGGAAATAAAAATTTGACTTGACTTGACTTCACACACACACGAAAGTCCTTCGGATAAGACTATAAACCGAGCACCCCGTGTGTGAACGCACGCAGAACATCTTGCACACACGTTCAAACCTGTTCCACAGTTCGGAAGAGTAGGCCGTTGTGTGCCAGTGTGAACAGATGACACACAAAAACACAACAGAACTGTGCAAACATGATGACTGGAGGTATTAACACAAAAAAGTACCTGGAACTCTGCTGTGAAATTACACCTGACAACAAGACCAACACTCGACCACTAAGCAACCTGTCCTTAAAGAAGCCCTACATGCCAGAAACAGTATTCCTACCAAGCCAGACAAGTCAAGTCAAGTCAAAAACACTTTAATCATCCCATGAAGGGCAATTACAATACTGACAGACACATTAATAACTATAATTATCTCACAAGACACAAGAAAAATACATTTCAGATTGTTATAAACATTGCAAGATAGCTTAAAAAAATTATCATACACAAACACAAACCCAGGTGCGCGCACACACACGCAATGCGTACACACACACACACGCAACGCGTACACACACACACACACACACACACACACACACACACACACACACACACACACACACACACACCAATGTAGGAATACAATGTTGTAAAAACCATTGATTAGAAAAGATATAAACTTTTTTTTTACGCGTGCACGCACACGCGCACACCCATACACACACACACACCAATATATGAGCACAGTTTTTTCACACATAATGATAATAATGTATGGAATGTATATAGCGCTGAATCTTGTAAAGCAACAAATCAAAGCGCTTTTTTTTTAATCGAGGATAATTGAATAAGCACTAATGTGCTTTTTTACAATCAGTCCCCGTGTGTATGCGGTTTTGTAAATTTTGTCATCTGTTCACTCCGGCACACAATGGCCTACTCTTTCGAATAGCGGAACAGGATTTAACGTGTGCGCAAGATGTTCTGCATGGGTTCGCACACGGTGCCTCGGTTTATAGTCTCATCGAAGGACTTTGACATTCAGTTCGATTTTTTTGGTCAAACTGGGAAGAAAGGGCGAGGCTGGGAATCGAACCCAGAACCTCACGGTTTACTTCTTGGCAGACAAAACGTCTTAACCATCCTGCCACCCGTCCTTCCTTAAAGACGCCCTATATGCCAGATACATTATTCCTACCAAGCCGCAGAACACCCCTCCCTCCCTGTCTACACAACATCCCTCCCTCCCTCCCTGTCCACACACCACCCCTCCCTCCCTGACCACACAACACCCCTCCCTCCCTCCCTGTCCACACACCACCACCCCTCCCTCCCTGTCCACACACCACCCCTCCCTCCCCCCCTGTCCACACACCACCCCTCCCTCCCTGTCCACACACACCCCTCCCTGTCCACACACCACCCCTCCCTCCCTGTCCACACAACACCCCTCCCTCCCTCCCTGTCCACACACCCCTCCCTCCCTCCCTGTCCACACAACACCCCTCCCTCCCTGTCCACACAACACCCCCTCCCTCCCTCCCTGTCCACACACCACCCCTCCCTCCCTCCCTGTCCACACACCACCCCCCTCCCTCCCTGTCCACACACCACCCCTCCCTCCCTCCCTGTCCCCACAACACCCCTCCCTCCCTCCCTGTCCCCACAACACCCCTCCCTCCCTGTCCACACAACACCCCTCCCTCCCTCCCTGTCCACACACCACCCCTCCCTCCCTGTCCCACACACCACCCCTCCCTGTCCACACACCACCCCTCCCTCCCTGTCCACACACCACCCCTCCCTCCCTGTCCACACACCACCCCTCCCTCCTGTCCACACACCACCCCTCCCTGTCCACACACCACCCCTCCCTGTCCACACACCACCCCTCCCTGTCCACACACCACCCCTCCCTGTCCACACACCACCCCTCCCTGTCCACACACCACCCCTCCCTGTCCACACACCACCCCTCCCTCCCTGTCCACACACCACCCCTCCCTGTCCACACACCACCCCTCCCTCCCTGTCAACACACCACCCTCCCTCCCTTCCTGTCCACACAACACCCCTTCCCTCCCTCCCCACACCACCCCTCCCTCCTCCCTGTCCACACACCACCCCTCCCTCCCTCCCTGTCCACACAACACCCCTCCCTCCCTCCCTGTCCACACACCACCTACTACCTACCGCCCTGACAGCAAACGTGACTGGCTGGCGTAGCTTGCGGGCCACTTTCTCCATCTTCTCCACCATTTCCCACGAGTAAGCCTCGTTGTCCAAGCCATCCATCCAACCGGAAGTCCAGCCTATCGAAAACGTCACTTCCGGGAAAATGGCGTTGATGGACCGGAGGTAGTGGGAGGTGTTCATGGGGTCGTGCAGAGCGTTAGGTCCGCGCAGAATGTCCCCGTTCAGCCACACCGGTCTCTGCAGCATGGCTCGTTTCTCCACGAGGACGTTCAGCGCCGGCACTACCGCTTCCGAGCTTTTGATGTCCAGCTAGGATGGGAAGAAACCGGGACGGTGATTTTTCGTTTTAGCATCGAAATGGTGGCGCGCAGGTTTTACTTTGAGGGGTTTGACACAAAGCAAAACAAACACAGACGAACAAACCATCAAGAAAGATTAAAGCCAGAGATGCATTTTGTACAGTATTGCTTACAGTCTTCTTAACTTATAAGCCACCAGTCCCCAACCACCAACGCCCCAAGGGGAATAACTGAGTCAGAGTGTATACTGGGTGACCATCTCAAAGAGTTCAGCTGGGAAACGAACAACAAGAACAACAACAGCAGCAACAACAACAACAGCAACAGCAACAACAACAACAGCAACAACAGCAACAATAGCAGCAACCACATCATCATCATCATCATCATCATCATCATCATCATCATCATCATCATCATCATCATCAACAACAACAAGAACAACAACAACAAACAACAACAGCAGCATCAGTATCAACAACAACAACAACATGTCTTAAGATAAAGAAAGAGAAAGGGCATTATTTTTAAGGAGAGACAACAGAATGGACAGGCAAAACATAGACCACGACAGAAACAACAGAGAGAAATGGAAAAGAAGCAGATAAAGAGGCAGACGATCAGAGACCATTTTGGACACAGATTCTGGACACACGAGATTGCATTTTGGACACAAAGGTTGCATTTTGGACACAGAGATTGTATTTTGGACACAGAGATTGCATTTTGGACACAGAGATTGTATTTTGGACACAGAGATTGTATTTTGGATGCAGAGATTGTATTTTGGACGCAGAGATTGTATTTTGGACACAGAGATGGCATTTTGGACACAGAGATTGCATTTTGGACACAGAGATTGTATTTTGGACACAGAGATTGTATTTTGGACACAGCGATTGTATTTTGGAAACAGAGATTGCATTTTATACACAGAGATTGCATTTTGGACACAAAGATTGCATTTTGGACACAGAGAGATTGCTTTAAGATCCTACTACAATTTTACTTATATAGAGCCTCTAATTTTTCTACAAGGGTTGAAAAAGGGAAAGAAAAACGTTTCACAAACAGTCGTACAGACATACAGAGATAAAAAGGGGTTTACAAGCAGTCGAACAGACATACAGAGAAGAACGAAAACAGACCCCCCACCCCCCCCACCAAAAAAAAAGAAGAAATTCCATAACCAGCGGTATACATACAAGACAGACCCACTTAGTTTTACGAATAGTCGAACATACAAAAAAAACATAGCAAAAAATACAAAGACCGGAATTAAACAGCTTATTCCCTTCCATATAAAAACAACTTTTACTAGAAACATTTTCCTTGCTACAAGCTCTGAAATTCACCAAAGACAAGAGATTTTTTCCCATAAATCCCCCAGGTTTCCCAACATAGCTGCATTTCGACATCAAGGAATGGTTTGACTGGACATGACTTGAGCTGGACTGACCTTGATGGCCTTGTTGGTGGTCAGAACAAGGTCCAGCCACTGGCCCAGGGTCAGGGTGTCGTTGTCGTGGCCGCGGTGTGCGTGTGCCCCAACGCCCCTGTGCGCCATGACGGGAACTGTCGTCTGCCTGGAGGTGCCCAGTCCCTCCAGCGACACGTCCCCTTCCACTATCATGGCCCCCTCTGCCGTTCCAGGGAAAACAACTTATGAGGAGGAGGAGGAGGAGGAGGGAGGAGGAGGGGGAGAGGAGGGGGAGGGGGAGGAGGGGGAGGGGGAGGAGGGGGAGGAGGAGGAAGGGGAGGGAGAGGGGGAGGAGGAGGAGGAGGGGGAGGAGGGGGAGGATGAGGAGGAGGAGGAGGGGGAGGAGGAGGAGGAGGAGGAGGGGGAGGAGGAGGGGGAGGAGGAGGAGGAGGAGGAGGGGGATGATGAGGAGGAGGAGGAGGAGGGGGAGGGAGAGGGGAGGAGGAGGAGGAGGGGGAGGAGGGGGAGGATAAGGAGGAGGAGGAGGAGGGGGAGGGAGAGGGGAGGAGGAGGAGGAGGGGGAGGAGGGGGAGGAGGAGGGGGAGGAGGAGGGGGAGGAGGAGGGGGATGATGAGGAGGAGGAGGAGGAGGGGGAGGGAGAGGGGAGGGGAGGAGGAGGGAGGGGGGGAGGAGGAGGAGGAGGAGGGGGAGGAGGAGGAGGGAGGAGGGGAGAGGAGGGAGGAGGGGGAGGAGGGGAGAGTGAGGAGGGGGATGAGGAGGGGGAGGAGGAGAAGGGGGAGGAGGGGGAGGAGGAGGAGGAGAAGGGGGAGGAGGAGGGAGGGAGGAGGATGAGGAGGAGGAGGAGGAGGAGGAGGGGGGGGAGGAGGATGGGAGGAGGAGGAGAGGAGGAGGATGGGAGGAGGAGGGGGAGGAGGAGAGAGGATGAGGAGGAGGAGGAGGAGGGGGGAGGAGGATGAGGAGGAGAGAGGGGGAGGAGGGAGGATGAGGAGATGGAGGGGTGGTGAGGAGTGAGGAGGAGAGAGGAAGGGGGAGGAGGAGGAGGAGTGAGTGAGAGAGGAGAGGGGAGGAGGAGGATGATGTGATGATGGTGGTGTGGTGGTGTGGTGGTGATGATGGGATGATGATAATGAGGAGGATGATGATGATGATCATGACGATGGTGATGATGAGGATTATAATAATGATGATGAGGAGGAGGAGGAATGTGATGATGATGATGACGATGGTGATGATGAAGAGGAGGAGAATATGGATGATGACTATGACGATGGCAACGACGACGATAATGATGATGGCGATGACGATGATTGATGTTGATGATTGATAATGATGACGACGACGGTGATGACGTGATGATTATAAGACGATAAATTGGATGATGTGGTTGTAGTAGTAGTAGAAAGATAAGGAAGAGGATGATGATGGGAGGATCATGAAAAGATGATGACGATGATGACTACTACGACGACGAGATGATGATGGTGTTTATGATGATGGTTTATAGTGGATCGTGGTTAGAGGTATGGCTGCATAAAGCAAAAAAGTCCAGGTCGGTTAAGTGTGCGGTGGTTGATCCCATTTGTGCCCAAAACTTTTGTCCCATCCATTAGACATGAGTGGTGTCTGGGTGGCTAGTCTTTTGAAGTGACGATAACCAGGTTAGTGTGTGTTACTAATATACGCGCACGTAAGAACTCTTACGGCACAGAGGTGGTGGGTTTGTCCTGGCAAAATTCTGTAGAAAAAAGCCACTCTGATAGGGATATAATTACAGTTGCAGACAGGAAAAAAATGGGTGGCGCTGCTCTTGTGGCGACGCGCTCTCCCCGGGGAAGAGCAGCCCCGAATTTCACGTAGAGAAATCTGCCGTGACTTAAAGTGGTATGAAAATGAAAAAGATGATGATATGATGATATGAAGAATGTTTCTGGTAAAAGTACACCACAGATGATGATGATGATGATGATGATGCTGATGATGCTGATGATGATGGTGGTGGTGGTGGTGGTGATGGTGGTGGTGGTGGTGGTGGTGGTGGTGGTGTGTGAGTGGTGTTGCCTTTTTATTATTTTATATCGAGGATAACGAATAACATTCAGTCCCCATGTGTATGCAGTTTTATCAATTTTGTCATCCATTCCCACCGGTACACGATGACCTACTCTTCCGAAAAGCGGAACGTGCGTGCGCGCGCGCGCGCGCGTGTGTGTGGGGGGGGAAAGGGGGGGGAGGGGGGTGCGTGTGCGTGTGCCAGCGTACGTGCGTGCGTGTGCGCGCGTGTGTGTGTGTGTTTGTATGTGTGTTTGTATGTGTGTGTGTGTGTGTGCGCGCGCGCGCGCGTGTGTATGTGTGATTTGGGCTAAGTGACAGAAACGAGTTAACATAATTATTAACTTACATCGTAAAAATCAATGTAGGACTGTATGCTCATGCAGTGTATTTCCTCTCTATATTATATTTTCTCCGTTTTCTGTCCTCCTTATACATCATCCTATTCTTTCCCTATAGTTCTATATTCGTTCTTCCATTTTTATTGCTGGTTTGTTTTCTTGTTGTTGTTGTTGCTGTTGCTGTCTTGTTGTTTGGGGTGTGCTTGCTTGTTTGAGGTTTTGTTTTTCTTTTTAGACAATAAGGGTTTTTTTCCCAACCTAGTGTACCACCTAAAAGAAACATCCTCCAGATACTTGCCTACAACCACCACAAATAGAGCCAAATGGTGCAACGTTCGTCACTGCAGTGCTCCTACGACCCCGGAGGGGATTATGGAAGCAGATGACAGATGAAAAAATAATGGTTTAAAAATAATCAAACAACAGCGAAGAAAAACCCAACTAATCTTAAAAAAGCAAGCCATCTTACCTCTTCCCGCTTGTGCCAAGGCATCACGAGTATTGGCTCCATGTGCCCACGTGACACGAGCGGCGTCCCTGTCGCGCATGTCAAAGTGGTGAAGAGGATTTCCGGCCGTTTCTGCCAACTGCCGGAACTGCTGAAGCCTGGCTTCCGGTAAGTTGTAAAATATTCTTCTTTTGTCCCAATCGTTTCTGATGTAAGATAAAAGCAAACTGGGGAATAGTAAGGTCATAGAAATAAGATGTAAAAAGAGAAAGCCATATAAATGAAATGTATGAAAAAAGAAACTTTCCCAAATATATCTCGATTATTGTCATCTTTGTCGTTGTCAATAGTCAAAAGGAAATAGCAGTAACAGAAGCAGCAGCAGCAGCAGCAGCAGCAACAGTGGTAGTAGTAGTAGGAGGAGGAGGAGGAGGAATAGGAGTAGGAGAAGTAGTAGCGGTAGCAGCAGCAACAGTAGTGGTAGTAGTAGTAGTAGTAGTAGTTGATTTTGTAGTAATAGTAGTAGTAGTAGTAGTAGTAGTAGTAGTAGTAGTAGTAGCAGCAGCAGCAGTAGTAGCAGTAGTAGTAGCAGTAGTAGTAGTAGTAGTAGTAGTAGTAGGGGTAGTAGAAGCAGTAGCAGCAGCAGTAGTGGTAGTAGTAGTAGTAGTTGATTTTGTAGTAATAGTAGTAGCAGTAGCAGCAGCAGCAGTAGTAGTGGTAGCAGCAGCAGCAGCAGCAGTAGTATGAAAAGTAACAGCAGCCGAAAAAGAAACAATGACATATGGTATAAGAGCTATTAGTGTTCCAGACTATCAAGAATCACTGCTCATTGCTCTAGCCTCCCTCCTTTGGTTCTTTGCCCTGTGATTCTGTTAGACAATACTTTATTTATTGTTTCTGACTAATTTACTAGAATGAAAGACAGGAAAGATCAAAGCTATAAAAGAATTAAAAAGGGAAGGAAAGTATGACAAGAAAGGAAAAAATTAATGGAAAGAATGCACGAAGAGAAGGAAAGAAGAAACGAAAAAGAAGAAATAGAAAAAATTAAGACAAATGGAGAACAAGAACACGAAGAAAGGAATGAAAAATAAAATTTATCATAGTTCAGTTAATGAAAAAATGAAATAAACGAACAAATAAACAAACTAAAACAAGCAAATGAACGAATAACACAGAAAAGAAAGAAAGAAAGAAGAAAGAAAGGAAGAAAGAAAGGAAAGACAGACAGACAGACAGACAGACAGAAGACAAACAGACAGACAGACAGACAGGCAGACAGACAGACAGAATGGATGGATGGATGGATGGATGGATGGATGGATAGATGGATGGATGGATGGATGGATGAACAAAAAAACCTAACAAACGAGCGACCGAATGATATAACTGATAAAGAAATACATGAATGATTGAATGAATAAACACACAAAAACGAAAGAGCAAACGAAACGAACGAATGAATGAAAGAAAGAATTGAAAATCGAACAAAGAATGAATGAAAACATGAATTTAATAAACACATGTAGACTGCCGATAAACAGCCATCCCATTGACCCTACTACAGACACGCTGGAACTGACCTTACAGTGAGAAGGTCATACAAGGAGCTGTCGTTTTTCCACGTTCTGTCATCTTCAGGGGACCACAGGTACAGACTGAGTCTATCCGAACTTTCCAGAAGCCACCGGAAATGACGCCATTGTGAGGCCGCCTGGGTAGCCAGAGCGCCGACTATGATTGGCTGAAACAGTGAGCATGTGAATACATTAAAACTGGGAGCTTGGTTGTCTGAGTCATTAAAGACTTGGTTGGATAAATCAAAACTGAAAATAGCTGTGCCTGCCGGTGTATGAGTCTCTGTCTCTCTCTGTCTCTCTCTGTCTCTGTCTCTCTCTGTCTCTCTGTGTCTGTCTCTGTCTGTGTGTCTGTGTGTCTGTGTGTCTGTCTGTCTGTCTCTCTCTCTCTCTCTCTCTCTCTCTCTCTCTCTCTCTCTCTCTCTCTCTCTCTCTCTCTCTCTCTCTCTTCTCTGGTGGGTATGTGATACGACTGGATCTCTGGCTATAATATATAAAGGTAGAACTAATGAATGCATAATTATGAAATTTAAAGGCAGAAATAAAGAAAGCATAATTATATCGTTTATATTTTTCAACTAGATTTAGTTTATAGTTTCTCATGTCAGAACGTAGTAAGCAGAGCTAAAAAAGCAGTTTTTGCCATTTTTTTCCCGTGTTTTATAGGCTGGACTCCTGCCATTTTTTTCTTCTTTTTTCTGTAAATCATTCGATACTCAAGCACAGCTAATAATGTATTATAGAGCTGAAAACATGTATCTTTTTTTTTAAAATTCACAACTTGAAAATGTACACTTATCTAATATAAAAATTTTCTTGAGAGTAGATCCCCTAACTCCCAATAATCTCGTGTATGAAAAGCTTGGGAGATCGTACATCTCCATTACCTCATACATAAAATGCATTAAATACTGGCTAACATTGCATCGTTTAAATGAATGTAGAATCCATCTAAAAGCATTATATAGTGTGTTGTACAATTTAGATAGAAATGGTAAGAAAACAACTTGGTTGCGACTCCTTGTCAGTGTTTCAATTCACGTTTTTTTCTGGAATAATCATCAAGGGGCGCAATGTATCTCAGCAGACAAAGGCTTAGTGACTGCAAATTAACATGAACATTGCTTGTGAGTGACAGTTTGCTCAATGTAGGTTGTTTAAAACATCTTCTTAAAAAAAATGTATATTGACATGAAAATAATTGGTCATGCAAAAAGTACT
The DNA here is from genome assembly GCA_028751875.1 of Rapana venosa. NCBI lineage: Eukaryota > Metazoa > Mollusca > Gastropoda > Neogastropoda > Muricidae > Rapana > Rapana venosa. Next base: position 55,165,731 of record CM054155.1, read on the forward strand.
CTGAATAAATTTTGGTTTGGTTTTTTTCCAATATTGCATGTCACCGCAAAAGATACCAGAACAGAACTGAAGATGAAATGAAATGCTGTTTTTGTCATAGCCCAATGGAAGATGAAATTCATTTCTTGCTTTGTTGTTCAACCCTTACACAATCTTTTAGGGTAAGGTAACACGCAAGCACGCACACACATAGACACACACACACCACCAGTACCACTACCACCATCACCAACACACACACACACACACACACACACACACACACACACACACACACACACACACACACACACACACACACAACACACACAACAACAACAACAACAACAACAACAACAATAACAACAACACATACACTCTCACACACAACACACACACCCCAACACCACAACAAGAACAACAACAACGACACACACATACACCACCACCACCACCACCACCATCACCACCACCACCACCACCACTACCCAACCACCCACACACACCCACACCACCCTTCCACCCTCCCACACACCCTCCTCCCCCAACCTCCCTCCCCAACCAACCCCCCCCCCTCCCACACCCCCACACCCAACCCCAACCACCCCACCCCCCCCCACACACACACACAGAGACAGATACACACACTACCTGCGAGGTCTGCTGACAGACTTTGAGCATGCTTTCCATGCTGCCCCTGCCGTAGCGAACCCCCTCATCCCCCCCCCCACACCACCACCACCCCCCTCCCTCCCACCCACCCCTCCCAACCCCCCACCCAACTCCCCCCCCCCCTACCCACACACACACACACACAGACAGACACAGCCTACCTGCGAGGTCTGCTGGCAGACTTTGAGCATGCTTTCCATGCTACCCCTACCGAAGCGAACCCCTCCTCCCCACCCCCAACACACCCTCCCCACCACCCCACAACCCCTCCCCCCACCACACCCACCAACCCCCCCCCCCCAACCTCCCCCCACCCATCCACCCACACACACACAGCCTACCTGCGAGGTCTGCTGGCAGACTTTGAGCATGCTTTCCATGCTGCCCCTGCCGAAGCGAACCCCCTCCTCCCCACAGCAGGCCAGCGACCAGGTAAACACCAGCTGTGCCCTCGGGTAGGTCCCGTTCACCATCCGCATCACCCTGCACCCGACACCCGCCCACCCGCCACCCGTGAACACAAAGAGAGAAAGAGAGAAGGAAGGAAAGAGAGGGAGAGAGAGAGAGAGAGAGAGAGAGAGAGAGAGAGAGAGAGAGAGAGAGAGAGAGAGAGAGAGAGAGAGAGAGAAAGGAAAGAGAGGGAGAAAGAAAGAAAGAGAAGAAAAAAAGAAAGAAAAGACAGAAGGAAAGGAAGGAGGAAAGAAAGAGAGAGAGAAAGAAAGAGAGAAGGAAAGAGACAAGGAAAGAGAGAAAGAGACAAGGAAAGAGACAAGGAAAGAGAGAAAGAACAGAAATGAAAGAAAAATAAAGATAGAAAGACAGAAAGAAACGAAAGAAAGAAAAGAGAGAAAGAAAAGAAAGAAAGAAAAGAGAGAAAGAACAGAAAGAAGGAAAGGAAGGCAGAAAGAGAGAGAGAGAGAGAAAGATAGCAAGAAAGATAGAAAGAACAGAAAAGGAACGAACGACAGAAAGACAGAAAAAAATACATAAAGGAAAGAAAGACAGAAAGAAGGCAAGAAAGAATGAAAGCAAGAAAGAGAAAGAAAGAAAGAAAGAAAGAAAAGATAAGAAAGAAAGAAAGAAAAGAAAGAACGACAGACAGACAGAAAGAAAGAAAGACATACAGAAAGAGAGAAAAAAAGAAAGAAAAGAAAAGAAAGAAAGGAAAGAAAGACAGGCAGAAAGAGAGAAAATTAAGAAAAGACAGAAAGAAAGACAGACAGAAAGAAAGAAAAGAAAAGAAAGAACGACGGAGAGACAGAAAGAAAGAAAGAAACGAAAAGAAAGAAAGAAAGAAACAAAGAACAGAAAGACAGAAAAACGGACAGAAAGAAAGAAAGAAAGACGGACAGACAGACAGACCACAAAAAAGAAAGAAAGAAAGGAGATATTTGGTTAAGTGATTCGTGGTTATTATGACATGATGTCGAAAATGTTCAATAAAATCTTTCATTGTGCTACTACTACTCCTGCTACTGCTGCTGTTGCTGCTGGTGGTGGTGGTGATGATGATGATGATGATGATGATGATGATGATGATGATGATAATAGTGCTGCTGATAATGATGATGATAATGATGGTGATGAGAATGATGATGGCAATGATGATGCTGATAATGCTGCTGATGATAACGATGATGATAATGATGATGATGATGATAAAAATGATTATGGTGATGACGTAAGGCTATCACCGTATGATTGTAGTTGGTAATGAATATGATATAAATGATTATGCGACAAACATGTTCAAATGAAAATTTCACAGCACGACGATAATGACGACGACGACGACGACGACGACAATGACGACAGCGATCTTCGATGAAGAGAAGGAGGAGAAGTAGATAAGATTTTCATCGTATGAGTGTTATCATTTATGAAACTGTGCTGCTGCTGCTGCTGCTGCTGCTGCTGCTGATGATGATGATGATAATAATGGTGAAGAAGAAGAAAAAGAAGAAGAAGAAGAAGAAGAAGAAGAAGAAGAAGAAGAAGAAGAAGACGAAGAAGAAGAAGAAGAAGAAGAAGAAGAAGACGAAGAAGAAGAAGAAGCAAGGGGATGAGGAGAAGGGGCAGCTTTGGAAGGACAGACAGTAACAGTAAAAGGGGGAAAAGAGACACACAGACAGACAGATAGACAGACAGGCAGGCAGGCAGGCAGACAGAAAGACAGATAGAGACAAAAGAAATTGATACAGAATGTAAAGAGAAGGGCAGACAAGAAAAGGAAGATGGGAGACAAACATTCAGAGCATGAACACGAGAGGAAACCGAATAATTATAGGGACCGAAAATGCCAAATATCTTTCACACAGGGACTCACAGACCACACCTACACACACACACACCCACACACACACCCACACACACCCCCACACACCCACACCCACACCCACACACACACACACACACACAAATAGACAGTCGCAAACAAAAACAGAGCCACACAGAGAAAGAAACAAAACGACAAACCACACGCCAGCCAACCAACCAACCAGCCATACAGAAATACAGACAGCCAGCCAGCCAGGCATACAGACAGACAGAGATACAGACAGCCAGACAGCCAGCCAGACAGGCAGCCAGAGATACAGACAGCCAGCCAGCCAGACAGAAACAACCAGACAGACAGCCAGACAGGCAGCCAGAGATACAGAGAGCCAGCCAGCCAGACAGATACAACCAGACAGACAGCCAGACAGGCAGCCAGAGATACAGCCAGCCAGACAGACAGAGATACAGCCAACCAACCAACCAACCAGCCAGTCAGACAGTACAGACAGACACAGGCAGAACCCAGTGACGATACTCACCAGCTGACGTCAACCAAATTGCCGTCACCGCCGGGACCCGTGACGACACTGACAGACAGCCATACCGGCACGTGCTCCAAACCTCCTCTGCGCGCACGTAGCAGCTGCAAGGCCCTCTCCAGGCTGTCCGCTGCCTGCACCCCGTACACCGCGAAATTACAGCTTAAAAGGCAACGGTAAAGGTGTTCCCGTAACCTATGTGGTCGTAAGGGAGCGAGGCGTCAGAGACTTCACCTTCTCTAGGGGCCAGCAGATTGAGGGCGACGCCCGTCTCCTCTCCCTCGCTGCTTTACCTTCCCTGACCCTAAAGAGGGCAGGTACTGATTTACAGCTGGGTGAACTGGGGGAACTGTACTGAAGCCAAGGCGCGCAATCTGTCACTCATCCAAGTGGTAACCACGCTCGACGCTGCTTAACCTTTAGCTGGGGAAAAGCGAGTGCTCTGACCACTGAGTTATCCCGTTCCTTACAACTTACAGTATTTTTTTTGTATTTTTTATTATCTTATACCATTTTAAACCACAGCAGATTTCTCTGCGTGAAATTCGGGCTGCTCTTCCCTGGGGAGAGCGCTGTCGCCACAAAAGCAGCGCCACCCATTTTTTCCCTGTATTTGATTCCTTAACAGAGTGACATTTTTCTATTGAATTTTACCAGGGACAACTTTCTTGTTGCCGTGGGTTCTTTTACGTGCGCTAAATAATTATTTGTAAAACACGGGACCTCGGTTTATCGTCTCATCCGAAAGAATAGCACCACAGACCACCACTTATGGTCTAATGAATGGGGCACTAAAGCACTGGCAGGGGAACATAAGGAAAGATATTGTATTTGAGATTAAATTCTTGATACATTGTATTGCAAACAGAAGCATACAAATAACTTTTTGCTGGGTCCCTTCTCACTGTGGAATCTATTGGAATAAATTGGTTGATTCTTTAGCAAAACAAGCTGCCTCTGATTGCAACATTGAAACGTTTGGTTCCAATCTCGCATTGTCCTCGCATGAAATTAATGCTAAATTGATGAATTATATACATTCTAAAATGGAGAAAACACACTCTGAAAACATTTCTTGCTCACGGAAAGTAGAAATTTTAATATATAAAATGAGACTAAATGCATGGAACACCAAATATTCTAAAAATGTGACATGTTGCTGTTCCCAATCTCTTTCAATCCACCATTTATTGTTTGATTGCCCAATCCTAACTGACCTGTTTAAAAGGAGAGGAATAGATATTCATAAAAAATATGCCACTGTTCAAGAAGTTTTATATGACTCTCAGCAGTTCATAACATCAGTTGCTGAGGTTATATATTCTACCCCAGTAAGACCTCTACTGTAGATAGTTGTGAGAATATAAATACACATATAATTATTAGGGGGAGAGAGGGGGAGAGAGAGAGAGGGGGAGAGAGAGAGAGAGAGAGAGAGAGAGAGAGAGAGAGAGAGATGTTGGTTGGAATGCGGGTGTGTCCTTATCACCAAGTAGTGAATGGACATTAAACAAAAACAAAAAAAAACAAAAAAAATGGGGATAAAGTTTCGGGCCTAAACGGGGATCGAACCACCGCACACTTCTGACCCGGTCATTTCGCTTTCTAGGCAAGTGCCTTGCCTCTAAATCACCGAGCCATACCTTGCCTTGACAGGCAGTAAGGATTTCCAGATGGATTTA
>CM054155.1:55178379-55188379 GCA_028751875.1 Rapana venosa
AGCCTTTATTACACGTGTTGCGTTGGTTTGTAAGTACTAAGAACACAGCCTTTATTACATGTGTTGTGTTGGTTTGTAAGTACTAAGAACACAGCCTTTATTACACGTGTTGTGTTGGTTTGTAAGTACTAAGAACACAGCCTTTATTACACGTGTTGTGTTGGTTTGTAAGTACTCAAAATACAGCCTTTATTACATGTGTTGTGGTGGTTTGTAAGTACTCAAAATACAGCCTTTATTACATGTGTTGTGTTGGTTTGTAAGTACTCAAAATACAGCCTTTATTATATGTTGTGTTGCTCTCTTAGCGCTCAGAATACAGCCTTTATTACATGTGTGGTGTTGCCCTCTTAGCGCTCAGAATACAGCCTTTATTACATGTTGTGTTGGTCTGTAAGTACTTAGAACACAGCCTTTATTACATGTGTGGTGTTGCTCTCTTGGCGCTCAGAATACAGCCTTTATTACATGTGTGGTGTTGCTCTCTTGGCGCTCAGAATACAGCCTTTATTACATGTGTGGTGTTGCTCTCTTGGCGCTCAGAATACAGCCTTTATTACACGTGTTGTGTTGGTCTCTTAGCGTTCAGAATACAGCCTTTATTACACGTGTTGTGTTGGTCTCTTAGCGCTCAGAATACAGCCTTTATTACATGTGTTGTGTTGGTTTGTAAGTACTCAAAATACAGCATTTATTACATGTGTTGTGGTGGTCTCTTAGCGCTCAGAATACAATCTTTATTACACGTGTTACGTTGGTTTGTTTGTACTAAGAACACAGCCTTTATTACATGTGTTGCGTTGGTTTGTAAGTACTAAGAACACAGCCTTTATTACACGTGTTGTGTTGGTTTGTTTGTAGTAAGAACACAGCCTTTATTACACGTGTTGTGTTGGTTTGTAAGTACTAAGAACACAGCCTTTATTACACGTGTTGTGTTGGTTTATAAGTACTCAAAATACAGCCTTTATTACATGTGTTGTGGTGGTCTCTTAGCGCTCGGAATACAGCCTTTATTACATGAGTTGTGTTGGTTTGTAAGTACTCAAAATACAGCCTTTATTACATGTTGTTTTGCTCTCTTAGCGCTCAGAATACAGCCTTTATTACATGTGTGGTGTTGCTCTCTTAGCTCTCAGAATACAGCCTTTATTACATGTGTTGTGTTGGTTTCTTAGCGCTCAGAATACAGACTTTATTACATGTGTTGTGTTAGTCTGTTAGCACTAAGAACACAACCTTTATTACACGTGTTGTGGTGGTCTGTTAGCGCTCAGAATACAGCCTTTATTACATGTTGTGTTGGTTTGTAAGTACTCAGAATACAGCCTTTATTACATGTGTGGTGTTGCTCTCTTAGCGCTCAGAATACAGCCTTTATTACATGTGTGGTGTTGCTCTCTTAGCACTAAGAACACATCCTTTATTACTCTTGTTGTGTTGGTCTGTAAGAACTCAGAATATAGCCTTTGTTATACGATTTGTGTCGACAGCTGTGGGTGTGCTCAATTGTTGCCCTCAATATGTGTCTCCCTTATGGAGCAGAAGAAGATGCTCACAACAAACATCAATCAATGCTTGAGTTCATAAGTGATCACACATATATGTTGCTAAATTACTTGAGCTACTTCCTAGGTGTGTTCATTCCATTAAAATAATTAAAGGTGTTGCGGTGTTGTGTGGTGCTGTGTTGTGTGGTAGGTGTGGTGTGTAAGGAATCTGGTTTTGGTTTTATCTCATTTTATGTGTGGTTGATGTGGTTTTCCCACAACGCGGTACTCGTCCTGGGTTGACTCTTATGATTGGCCAGGGCGTTGCTACAAGGAACGACAGCAGAGTTGGTTTTATACCCTGTTTTAATCTGTATATAGCTGCACAGTTTTAATCTGAGAATTAAAATTTCACGAGGTGACAGCCCTGATATGGCCTGTGTGGTCGGCGGGGCTATAAACAAGAAGATTGGATTGGAAGTGTGGTGATGTGTGGTGTAATGCAGTGTGGTGTGGTGTGGTGTGGTGTGGTGTGGTGTGATGTGGTGTGTTGTGTTGTTGAGTTGTATTGTGCTGTCTTCTGTCCTCTGTTCTGTTCTGCTCTGTACTTTGTTGTGTGAATGCTTGTATGTTGTGTCATGCACATTGCGTTGGGTTATTGTTTCTCTATCATATCAACCGTGATATTGTTTTGTGTATATGCCATGTCTTGTTTTGTCTTGATCTTGTTTTTGTCTCGTCGCGCGTGTTTGTGTGTATGTGTGTGTGTGTGTGTGTGTGTGTGTGTGTGCGTGCGCGCGCGTGTGTGTGTGTGTGCGTACGTGTGTGTATGTATGTGTGAAAGTCAAACTTTTATTTTCTTTTATTTCTTGTGTGTGTGTGTGTGTGTGTGCGTGCGTGCGTGCGTGTGCGTGTATGTATATATGTGTGTGTGAAGATTACTGTCCCAATCTGATGAGAACAAGTATTTGGGGAAGAATGGCTTTTTGTGGTCATTGCTACCATCGTTCTTTCTGATATGTTAATGCTTGTTCCACCCTGTCTTGTATCATAAACATCGTTGTCTTGCTGTGTCTTCTCACGCCATGTCTGGTCTGTGATGAGTTAGGACAGAGCGTATAACCATTTTGGGTGACCTTTCGGGATGTTAAGCTAGGGAACGCACAACAAGCAAAACAACAACATTATTCTTAGACACCTGTGGAAATAAAACGCCCCCCTTTTTAAGCGCTCTGATTTGTTTTTACAAGATATAACGCTATATAAATTCCATTTATTATTTATTATTATTTGTATTTGTATGTTTACATTATTATCTATATTATGCTCCGAGACTTTTTTCTTTAGTTAAATCAAGTTCATTACGCACACACGCAGGCGCGCGCGCACGCGCACACACACACACACACACACACACACACACACACACACACACATACACACACACACACATTCGTCTAATATCACTTTGAGTGAACAGTCGTAAAATCGAGGCAGCAACAACAACAACAACCATACACACACACACACACACACACACACACACACACACACACACACACACACACACACACACACACACACACACCACACACACACACACACACACACACACACACACACACACACACACACACACACACACACACAACACACCACACCACTTACACACACTTTTCATCAAAACAGCATACACATAGACCATACCTTACAAATTGACAGGTTTCTTCTGGTATCTTGTCTTTGTCCTCTTTGTGGTAGGACAGAATTGTACATCCGCACAACCTTCCCTCCGATGTTTGCTTTTGCTTTGTTCCTCTCTCTCTCTCTCTCTCTCTCTCTCTCTCTCTCTCTCTCTCTCTCTCTCTCTCTCTCTCTCTCTCTGTCTGTCTGTCTGTCTGTCTGTCTGTCTGTCTGTCTGTCTGTCTCTCTCTCTCTCTCTCTCTCTCTCTCTCTCTCTCTCTCTCTCTCTCTCTCTCTCTCTCTCTCTCTTTCTTCAAATCGCTCTCTTGCCACAAAAAACAACTTTTCAAACAAATACTTCCGAATTTTGTTTCACCTTGTCTCAGTATCACCTAACTATACCAATCCTCACAGGTAACAACACACACAAATGCAGTAATATCCACACGACGATTCACAGCAGGGGCGCCCAATCTGCTTCAACAATGAACGGCTCTAAAATCTCAAGACTCAGGACAAGCCCTCACAAACATAGGGACGCTGGCTAAGGTGTACTGTATGTATAACTAATTACAGACACTCGTTGATGATGGAGATGGTCGGGGATGTTAATGAAATCGATGAGGGCCATATGGTGTCGATGGCTGAATCGTGTCAGGGCGGATCGAAGCGCTTGTTTATTAAACAGAGGCAGTGTTCTGCATACTTCTTTACCTTAGCTTGTGGTCACTGTAGTGCTCATTGGGTTTGGTTTTGTGGACACTGACTCATTCAATCAGAGACAAGGAAGGAAGGAAGGAATTTTTGAATGAATGAAGGAAGGAAGAAAGGAAGGAAGGAAGGAAGAAAGGAAGGAAGGAAAGAACAAATGAAGGAAGGAACAAATGAACGAATGAAGGAAGGAACAAATGAATGAAGAAACAAGTGAAGGAAGGAAGGAAAGAACAAATGAATGAAGGAAGGAACAAACGAATGGATGAAAAAAGGAAGGAAGGAATTTTTGAATGAATAAAGGAAAGAAGGAAGAAAGGAATGAAGGAAGAAAGGAAGGAAGGAAAGAACAAATGAAGGAAGGAAGGAACAAATGAACGAATGAAGGAAGGAACAAATGAATGAAGGAAAAAGTGAAGGAAGGAAGGAAAGAACAAATGAATGAAGGAAGGAACAAATGAAGAAAGGAAGGAAGGAACAAATGAATGAATGAAGGAAGGAACAAATGAAGAAAGGAAGGAAGGAACAAATGAATGAAGGAAGGAACAAATGAATTAAGGAAGGAAGGAAGAAACGAATGAATGAATGAAGGTAGGAAGGAAGGAACAAATTAATGAAGGAAGGAAGGAAGGAAGGAAAGAAGGAAGGAAGGAAGGAAAGAAGGAAGGGAGGAAGGGATGAAATAAGGAAGGAATGGGCAAATGAATGAATAAATGAATGAATGAATGAATGAATGAATGAGTGAATGAATAAATGAATGAGTGAATGAATGAATAAATGAATAAATGAAGGAAGGAAAGGAGGGTGGAAGAAGGAACGAACGAACGAACGAACGAGCAAATGAATGAATGAATGGTTGAATAAATTAATGAATGAATGGACTTTGATACGCAATGATAAATATTTTCAGCAAAGACTAGTATAAAAATCTGTCCTTTAAAATTATATATACATGCAACAAAGAAATCAATAAGATATGGAGGAAAACCTTAATACTAAACAACACCAAAACCAATTGTAATAATAATAACAATGATAAAAAGCATCATACATGGTAATATCTACTCTTTACCTCAAAAAAGTGCACACTCTTTTAGGAACATATTAACAGATCATTCTACATAGAAAATTTCTTAAGAGACGTACAAAAGTGAACATACACACTTAAATAGTTTGAATGTAAGCGCTTTGATTTGTTGCTTTGCAAGTTTCGGCGTTATATATATTCCATACATTGTTATTACTATTACTGTCGTCATCTTCATCATCATCCTCATCATCATCATCACCACCACCACCACAGAGAGGAGACAGTCGGTACACACAGGATGATGAGTTTGCATTGAGTGACAGTTTCCAAATACCTCACAATATAGGCAGCCATACTCCGATTTCAGAGGATGTGTCTATAACGAACTGTAAAATGAGCTGAACAGGAATGTACAAAACAGTAATTTAGATTCTCTTTGTGCTTTGCTTGATATAATAGAAGAGTAAAAAAAAAAGTCCCCATAACCTATAAGGTCGTAGGGGAGCGAGGCGTCAGAGACATCACTTCTCTAGGGGCCAGCATATTGAGGGCGGCGCCCATCTCCTTCCCTCGCTGCTTTATCTCCCCTGACCCTAAAGATGCAGGTACCCATTTACAGCTGGGTGAACTGGGGGACTGTACTGAAGCCAAAGCGCGCAAACGGTCACCCATCCAAGTGGTGACCAGGCTCGACGCTGCCGGGGTAGGGTCACCCAAAACCCGGTACCCAAACTGTGTTAAGATGCTATTCAATAACCAATTAAGCTACAAGCATGTAACTTTGCCAAAAGTTGCATGGTGTGTTCTAGTTTACTTTGATATCAGTTTTCTTTGAATTGAAGGAAAAGTGTATACAAAAAATAATTACATAAAAAATAAGATGATGTCACAGAGGGGAAAAAATGCCATATTTTTTCTGACTGACTGTTGCCAAATAAAAAGAGACTGAAGTACAATATTTTGAACACATAATAAGAAAGGGTGGCTATAGAATGAACTAGGGATTTTATCCTTTGATCTTAAGTTTGTCTGAAATGGACCGCCAATTTTTTGACAAAAAATTGGCAAAAACATATATATTAAATGATTCATAACTATGTTGTATGTTTGTCCATCGTGTCCGACGATGACCTCCAAAACAGCAGAGGAGGCAGCTGCTGTTTTGGAAACTGGGCAGAAATTTGATTATAGTGGAGATGCCTTGCCCACAGTACATCCCTACTCTCTCGGCCAAGTGGGCATAAGGACAGTCAGCGTTGGAGATGCTCTCCAAAGGCCAACCAGCCCCCAGGGCTGCAGCACATAAGGAATGTGCAAGTCAAGCCTCCTAGTCAGAGAGTCATAGTCGATCACTAAATACTAAGCTGTAAAGTGGAATTCCATGAGTGGAAAAGCCACTGGTCATACAGCCTCTCACTTTGCTGTTGCCTCCAGCGTCAATGGTTTAATCAAGAACTGTGATAAAGCCCAGGCTATTAAATAAAATCACTAGATTTTACTCCAGGCTATAGGCATAAAATAAAACTATATAATTATGTGCAAAATTTGGTACCAATATGCTAATTTTAAAAACTGGAATTTAGTGTGTGGGAACATGCTCGTTTTGGGGAAACTTAACGTATAAAAAGGACAGACATGACTCACCAAGAGGAAGATATAAAATTCCCCCAGCTTGATATGGATGACCTTCCATAGCTGCCTGCTGCTCTTCGTTGCCAATCCTGAGTAAGTTGTCTTCTGGCTTTACAGAGCTCCTTGGATGCCAGTTTAGCTTGACACTGGGCATTTTTGACTCGAAACACATTAATGAGTTCACAGTACAAGCGACAAAAATGTCCCGGTTCTATGTGCATCTTGTTCAGAATTGCCATCAAGCTTGTGCATACATCATTAAACACAGATACTGCAACTGTAACAGCTGTTTCCACTGTTGTGAGCCCATCGTTTTTTATTTTTTGGACATAAGGTCCAGATCATATTGTTCAGGCTTTCGTTTTGATTTTGCATAAAACTGCCAACTTTGTCACCCAGAATTTTGTTATCAACTGTTCTGTTCCCTGCTGATGTTTCCACAGTCACACATGCATCACAACTTTCCTCACTGTATTCACACTTACTATCGGATTTGTTTTCTCCCTCACTATCAGACTTGTCACTACTACAACCTAAGATAAGACTGTACAAGTCGTGGTTCTGTAGTCTGTGTTCTGATCGAGTGGTACAATCTGCTGTTTTACTTGTTCCAAAACTACTTTCAGTTTCATCAGTTGATGTTCTGCTGTCACTAGTCTCAGTTGTCTGCTTCTTGTGTACGTATTTCCACAACATTTGCGTTTCCTGGGCTTTGAAGGCCTATACTTTTTATCACTGGGCATAGTTTCCACCAAAATATAAAACTGAATGACACTAAAAACCACTAAACACAGCTACACAACATAAAACTTCAAAGTGAAATGAAAAACGAGCGTTCACTTGGTAAACAATCCGCCATTTGCAGTGGGAGAAAGGGAGGTACTCATTATTTCCGGTTCTAATGGGGAGCAGCCTTTGTGTACTGGTAAAGAAGAAGAGTGACAGACTGTAATTTTATTTTTAAAAAAGAGCTGTAACAAAAATGTGTATCTGAAAAATGATTCTTTGTCCAAAATATGGGTAACCCTGCTCCCTTAACTTGGCTTGGGGAAAGTGAGTGCTCTGACCACTGAGCTATCCCGTCCCCACAGAGTACAGACAATTAATATTATGTGGAGATTGTTGCTTTATTCAGCCTGTGGCATTTTCCCTCATATAACAGAAAACAATAGTTCGCTGTCTGCGCGTTGAAGAAGAAGAAGATTCATGTTATCAAAACAAACAGAATGGTCATACCGTTACCACTACAGTGCAGCAGCTGCAGCATGATCGATGCAGCCTACCACAAAACTGAATAATGTTTTTTTACAGCTTGCAACAATAACAACACACAGCTACTTCTTCCTAGTCTGCTTTTCTTCCACGTGCATTCTTGTTCCCTTCAATACTGTTTATAGCCATACCCACCACGAAAGCCATACCATCTCATTTCTTCCATGTGATTCCACTGTGAATCAGTTGTCAAGCATTTATAATGATCTCTGTCTTTCGTTTGATGATTAAAGTTACAACGCAGTCGGTAATACTTTGACGTTTCTAAAGCTCTTGACTGCGTTTGGCACAGAGGGTTTAGTCACAAGAGGAATGGGTATGGTAGGTATTCGAAGCCACTTGCTGTAGTGTGCATTAGAGATGATCTTTCCAATCGCACCTAATAATAGTAACACAAACACACACACACATGAGCTCACGCTCACGCATGCAAGTGCGCGCGCGCGCACACACACACACGCACACACACACACACACACACACACACACGCACACACACACATTCGGGCTGCATGCACACGCACACACAAACATCTGGGCTTCACGTGTGCGTGCACACACACACACACACACACTCTCTCTCTCTCTCTCTCCTCTCTCCCCTCTCTGTAATTGGTTATTTGAAATTTGGGTGACGTTTTTTTTTCACGTGACTAAAGCGCGCAGGTGGGGGGGGGGGGGGGGGGGGGTCTTTTTTTTAACGTCTTTTTCTTTTCTTGTCTTTTTATGTGGTGGTGGTGGGGGGGGGGGGGTGCTTGGTATTTGGGAGGTGTGTGTGCTGTGTGTTTGTGTGTGGGAGGGGGGCTCTGTGTGTGGGTGTGTGTTTGTTGCTTCGATTTTACGTCTGTTCACTCAAAGTGATATTAGACGATTGTGTGTGTTGTGTGTCTCTGTGTGTGTATTTGTGTGTGTGTGAGTGTGTTGTGTGTGTGTGGTGTGGGTGGTGTGTAAGTGTGGGGGGAGGGGATGTGTGTGTGTTGTGTTGTTGTGTGTGCGCGATTGTGTGTGTAGGTGGGTGGGGGGGGTGTGTATGTGTGTGGCTCTGTGTGTGTAGGTGGGGGTTAAGGGGCTCTGTGTATGTGTGTGTGTGTGTAGCAGGAGAGGGGGTGGGCTGGAGGCTGTGTGTGTGTGTGTGTGTCCTACAAAAAAAAAGACTTAAATTGACAACACTCCACGTTCTTGCAGCAATGCCTTGCTTTTTTACGACCGGGGGTGGGATAGACCTACTTGTTCAGAAAGCAGAAAAGGACAAGAGCCCCGCGGTTTGAAAAGAGAGCTTTCATGCGTAGCAATCCACAGCTGAAAGAGTGAAAGGCACAGGAAAGTGTGTACCAACACAGATGTTGAAGGCAAAGTGAATTCAATAGGCCTGCGCCTACTCGTACAGTGTAATGGCTATGTATATGCACAAACCTTCAAGGTGTAACAAGGTATAAGCAGTCTACCGCGTTTTCAATTTAAAGGCTATAAGTGCAAGAATTTGCCTACTGAAAGGTGTTTTTTTCTGGAGTTCACCTACTTCAAACGTTGTACTGCATTCGCTGTGTGAGGACTCAGTTTGAGGGGCTGATCTGTTTTTGACAATGTCGGGGTTTATTCCTCTCAGAACTGTGCTGACGTACAGTTTGGTGGCGATGTATGCCGTCGTAAGTATCGTTGGGGGGTTTCTTCTCGGAAAACACCTACCCCGGGTGGAAAAATGGATCGTTGCCTGGCTCTTGTTTGGCGCTTTACTTCACATCACTTTGGTACGGTTTTGTTGTTGTTGATTGTTGTCAATTCTTTTTTTAATGTGCTAGTGCTGGCTGTGATTTAAGGCCTAGGTTAAAATGTGAATATTGCCGTGTTTAGATTTAGTATTCGAGAAAAGCATTAATGTTGTGGTTGTAGCAATGCAAGGGGACGGGATAGCTCAGTGGTCGTAGGGGAGCGAGGCGTCAGAGACCTCACTTCTCTAGGGGTCAGCATATTGAGGGCGGCGCCCATCTCCTCCTCTCCCTCGCTGTTTTACCTTCCCTGACCCTAAAGAGGACAGGTACCTATTTACAGCTGGGGGAACTGGGGGAACTGTACTGAAGCCAAGGCAGCGCAAACGGTCACCCATCCAAGTGGTAACCACGCTCGATACTGCTTAGCCTTGGCTGGGGGAAAGCGAGTGCTCTGACCACTGAGCTATCCTCCC
>CM054155.1:55195879-55255879 GCA_028751875.1 Rapana venosa
ACCCTGAAACCTTACGCTATGCGATGGATGTGAAGTTTTGCGTGTACGGCGGCTCTCTCTCGGTATAGGCAGCCGTATTCTGACTTCAGAGGGGGTGTTCTCCGGTAATGGAGTGTACGGTTATGGTTATGGTTGACGCTTGTCATGGATGAAGACGATCTTAATATCACGTTTCCCAAACAAAATCGGCAGTGCCACGCATTTTCGCTCATATGACATACATCGGTGGTTGCTGTCTGAGCGTTCAATGAAGAAGTAGAAAGCAAAACAATAGTTTGATATAGGCTTTTTGCACTTAGCTTAGCTCAATAAGAGACAAAGCTTTTGGCTAGGGCCGCGTACTAGTATAAGGTTTGTTCACCTGTCGTTTCTTCTGATACTCAAGAGGTTAAAAAAAAATGATCAGCAAAGTTCATGGTAATATCAACTGAACAAATTAATGATATAGTTAGTGACATTGCATCATAGTGCTACTGAGGAACCATAACATTATTATTATTACAACAACTTGCATATTAACATGGTTCTCACATATACTGGCTTCTTTGTTCTTACATAATGTGCTGAGCAATGAACAAATTAGAAATGTCGACTTAAAACTAAAACATAACAAAATAATATATACACAATATTTGGGGGAATATTTACTATTGCAAGCCTTTGGTTTCACCAACGTTTTATTCAGTATCATACATATTCGCGTATGCAAAAGCCAAAAGTCATGATGTGCCTTTTAAAGTAAAGGTAAAGAGTTTCCCTAACCTATGTGGTCGTAGGGGAGCGAGGCATCAGAGACCTCAACTTTTCTAGGGACCAGCATATTGAGGGCGGCGCCCATCTCCTCTCCCTCGCTGCTTTACCTTCCATAATTCTAAAGAGGGCAGGTACCCATTTACAGCTGGGTGAACTGTACTGAAGCCAAAGCGCGCAAGCAGTCACCCCTGGAGTTAACATCTGTGCAGACTCCACTCTTCCCAAAGGTCTTTCGGATGAGACTATAAACCGAGGCCCCGTGTGCGAACAGAATAAAATAAAATAGATAAAATAAAATACAATAAAATAAACAAACCCATCCAGTTGGTAACCTCGCTCGACGCTGTTTAACTTTGGGAAAGCGAGCACTCTGACCACTGAGCTATCCCGTCCCATGTGTCTATCTATACAAGCCTTTAATAAAGCGTGATAAACGTGACGAGTTTGCATCTTCAAAAGTAAACAGGGGTTTGTTTTTTTCCTCAGTGGCTACAAGCATGCGGAGTGACGGTGTCTTTGGAAGTGTGTTGGGACAGTGTGTTTGTTTCATGTAGGCCACTGTGTGGTGGAAACCACTCTGGCAATAGCGGAGATTGTAAGATGCCAGAAAAGTTACCACCTAGCATAAATCCCACTTTTGCTATAAACAAAAACAAAAATCCTATGTGGTAATGCTATCTTTGAATTCGTGTTGTCACTGTCTGCTGCTTTTGTTGTTGCTTTTCTTTTTCTTTTTCAAGTGACTGTGTTCAATGTGTAGTAGGACGCTGAAATTACTATATAGTATTCTGTTGTACAGGCCACTTCTGGCAATTGGCAAAGACATACTTACATAATTATAGAGAAGTGAGGTCTCTGACGCCTGGCTCCCCTACGACCTTATATGTTATGGGACACCTTTACCTTATACATACATATATACATTCCCAGTTCAAAGCCTTCACTTCGCAGGGAAAGAGATATTTTTGTGTCTTTTCTGTATTCTTTTATTTTTTATTTGTTGTTGCTTGTTTGTTGTTTTTTTCGGGAAGGGGGGGTAGGGGTGGTAGGCGGATTTTTTGTGGCAGTACCTATCAAATAAACCTCATTATGTACATACAGTTGTATGCATTGAGTTCCCCGCATATTATTCTTGGCCTTGATTTGTGGTGCTTTGGGACTTTTTTCTCGTTTTGTTTGCTTGTTTGGGGAGTTTATTGTTGGTCCATGGTCTTTTTGTGCAATCTTCTTCTTGAGCAATCTTGTTCTTCTTGTTCTTCTTGTTCTTCGTCGTCGTCGTCGACGTCGTCGTCATCGTCTTCTCTTCTTCTTCTTCTCTTCTTCTTCTTCTTCTTCTTCTTCTTCTTTACTCAGACAGCAACTATTGTTGCTTGTCATATGATCTGATCGGGAAAAAAAATCAATGCGCTGTGCTGCCGTTAAGCGCCTGACAAGTCAGGCCCAGCGCATCTGACTTCGGTGTGGGGAAGATTGTTTTCGTTTGTCTTTTTGGAAAGATAAAAGGCAGAAGAATGAATCAGGAAGGCAGAAAATAAACAAGAAGGATGTGACAGGAAGAAAAGGAACAAGGCAGAAAGTAAGAGAGGGATAAAAATACACATGCTACCACGAATGCAGTGACCCCATTTTGTTTTAATTTTCGTTTTAGTTAGTTTGTGCCTGTCTGTCTAACTGTTTCGCTGTAAAAATAAAATTGCCAGTGAAAACTTTCTTCAAGGTGTGAAGTCTCTTACGTGCATATGAACCTTGTTTACATGTGTTTAGATTCGCAAATAACTGTGCGTGCAATTTCATGTCAATAGTTATTACCACTCCTTCACAAGCTTGATTGAGCAATGTTATCTCTTTTTAATGTTTGAAATTGCTTAGTAGTCCAGATAACATCTTTCATCTCGTGGAAATGAACCAACGATCTGTATATGAAGTCGTTAAGGTGACTGTTTACCTGTCTGAAACAAGGTGAGAGTATAATCAATGATTGTAGACATCACTTTTTCTTTTATTTTCCAAACTGATCATTATAGGAAGACACTGTCAAAGTTTGGAATTGTTACCTTTACACTATAATTATCGTAAAAAAAATAGTGAAGTGGAGTCAGCACTGATGTTAACTCCAGGGGAAAAATCCTCTTGAACGAGATTCGAACCCCGGTCAGCAGATCACAAGCGCAATGCGCATCACTCTAACCACTAGGCTATCCCGTCACGCGCGCGCGCGTGTGTGTGTAAAAAAAAAACTAGAGAGAGAAGCGCAGGTTCCATCCCTGTTTGTGCTAAAACTTTTCGCCCATCCACTTGACCTTGAGTCATGATCTGGGCGCTAGTCTTTCGGACGAGACGTTAAACCGCGGTCCAATGTGCAACACGCATTCAGTACACGTAAAAGAAACCAGAGGAACAAGAGAATTGTCCCTGACAAAAGGATGTGGACAAGAAGCCATTCTGATGAAGAAACAGCAAGGAGAAAAACAGGTGGCGCTGCTCTCGTGGCGACGCGCCCTTCCCTGGGAGAGCAGCCAAAATTTCAGGGAGAGCAATCTCTCGATTTGGTATTCACTTCAATTCAACCCATTAATAGTTATTATCTATGATGAATAAATCTCCTTTAGAAAATGTCAGATACTTTAAATATCTCGGCTCAGTCAAAAAAAAAAAAAAACTGATGGACCATGGACCAAAGATGGACAAGAAAGAACAGGCAGAGCTAAAAGCTGAACCATACAAATGAACAATATAATTATGTGACGCTCCACCACGTCATGACTCGCATTGCTCTGGAGTTCAATTTTAAGTTGTTTATTTGTTGATAACTGCAATAAAAAGGCCATACAATACAGAAAACAGATCGAAAATCGGACAATTCTATGAAAAGTTATTACAAATTGAAAACATAAGCTGCAGAAAGTGACAAACAAGAAAAATTGAACAGTTTTGCATCGTATCAGGTGGTCAGAATGAGGGCTTGGGCGTTTTTAAATGTGTTTTTAAAGCAAAAGGAATCAAAATTCTGCCTTGATACTTCAGTCGCAGGTAGAAGAATGGCTACAGTTTGATAATCAATCAAAATCTCAAAATCAACAACCTTGACAACCTGCCTAAAATGGATCCTAGCAGGAAAAGTGGGTCAGGTGCAAAGTGACTCATTTTGTGGTGGAGCGTCACATATAAAAGGATCGAAGCATAACTTGCAATCTGAAATTGAAAATACTGAAATGCCTAATATGACCCATCACGTTATGATAAACGGCTGCGAATTCTGGACATAAAGAAAGAACAAGACAATGACAATGACATTGACAAATTCTTTTATTTCGAGGATAATGAATAAGCACACATGTGCTTTTTTACATCCAGTCCACGCCCATTAGGGATACATCTTAATAATAATAATAACCCAATACTTATACAGTCTCACAATAAAAACAAGAGGAAATAACCCTTTTCAAAACAGCTCCCCCCCAACCAAAGCAAGCAATTAAAAGAAAATCCTAAAAATACCCCACCCCTACCCCCACCCCCCAAAAAACCCTAACCAAAACAAACAAAAGAGAGGAAAAAACCAAACCAACAAAAGATGATAAAAAAGAGAAAAACAGACAAACAACAACAACAAGAACAAGAACAACAAGGAGACAAAAGATATGAAGCAGCTGAGATGTGGGGTATTCAGCGTCAATTGGACAGACAGAAGAATATTCAATGAAAACGTACTACACCATCTGGAAGCATCAAGAAAACTCCTGTCATTGACCACTAGACTGCCTTACCCCGGACATTTTCCGGGGCTAAACGTTCACTCTATACGCCAACAACCCGGAAAATTTCCGGGGTGAAGTAAACAAGCCTGCTTCCTTGACTACAGTTAAAGGGAAAGCACTCCAAAATTAATGGAGACCACTCTCCTGTTGCTTGGCAACATGGAGCTGCAAAACCATGGCAAAAACCATCGTTTTTTTCGCTCGTATTTTGTGTTTTTATGCATGACTGCTTGAGAAGTTCTTATTCAAAATTGCTGACACTTCTTGTTGAAGGCATCAATAACTTTACACAGCTGTAAAAGTGGCAAATAAAACTCTAGATTTACGTTAGGTAATGATGAAAACGATCGTGTATGATTCAGGAGATCGTGTATTTAAAAAACAATGAATGAGATTTGGCCTAGACCTATGTTTGACATTACTGAGAAGGGGGGTACTCAGAATGACAGTGGTGATGAAGAAATCGTATTTATGGTCGATTTTTTACATTTTAAATATATTTTCGCAGTGAAATATCATGCTAACTAATCTGAGCTTGCCTCAAAGTAATCTATGATATATATACTGTCATTGGGTAGACCATCAGGAATATTCATGTAGTAGTTTCTGAGTAAGAGGGATATGAACATAGCAGATGTACATAAGAATTTTATTCCCGGCATATAGGGTGCACTTGCACTGGGCAGTTAAGAGGTTGATATTAATGTAGGAAATTAAGAAATGTTGACCATGCGCTACAAAACCTAGAGACTGACATTATGAAGACTGTCTTTCAAGGCAAGACTGAAGCACTAAGGAAAAGAGGCAGACCACCGAATTCAGTGGCATGAGAATCTTCTTTTATTTTTAAATTTTTAAAATTTTATTTCGAAGATAATGGAATAATCACTCATATGCTTTTTATACGTCCAGTCCCCGTGCGTATGCAGTTTTTGAAAATTTTGTCATCCGTTCCCACCGGCACACAATGAGCTACTCTTCAAAAAAGAGGAACGGGTTTTAACGTGTGCGCAAGATGTTCTGTGTACGCTCGCACACGGGACCTCGGTTCAGAGTCTGATCAGAAGGACTTTTAGGGGAGAGTGGAGTCAGTACTGAAGTTAACTCCAGAGGAAAAATCCTCTTGAACGAGATTCGAACCGGGGTCAGCAGTTTACGAATACGTCACTCTAACCACCAAGGCCATCTGAGCAAATGGAGGAGACTAATACTTTCGGTGTCACGGAATGCAGGGGCTAACACCACACCTGGTGACATCGACAGGTGAACAAGTGACAATTATTATTGTAGCAACCACATTAAATGTTCTAGCTTGTATTTCATCTGAAGAAGACAATAATGAGTCAACGCGGAGACCAACAAAAAAACCCCCACCAAACAAAACCACAACAAAACACAAAAAGCCCCTCCCATAATCTTTTTCAGCAGAGACAAGAATGGTCAGAATAGATTCTCGTTACTTTCCGAGTCTGTGTTGTTCCCAGCTACATCAAAACAATTGTACACCCAGCAAACATTCCATTACAATGCCACCGCCCAGTGAAAGGCAATAGCTAGAGATAATAATAATTATCAAAGACAACTGATTCCACACACACGTTTCAGAAGTCCGCTGAAAACCTGTTTGCTTCCCACCGGTAGCTTGGAATTTATGCTTACACGAAAAGTCTAGTTGCATTAAGTGTGTGTGTGTGTGTGTGTGTGTGTGTGTGAGTGTGTGTGTGTATGTATAATATAATATATATAATAATATATATATAAATATTATAATATATATATATATATATATAGTGTGTGTGTGTGTGTGTGTGTAGTGTGTGTGTGTAAATATTCAAAGATTATTATAAGCCGAAAATAAGACATATAATACTTATTTTCATGAGGTTGTGCATGGGTAGATATACGCCCCCTGACCTCCCCCCCCCCAAACTACACACACACACACACACACACACACACACACACACACACACACACACACACACACACACACACACACATACACACACACACACACACACACATACACACACAACACAACACACAACACACTCACACACACACACACAACAACACAACACACACACACACACACACACACACACACACACACACACACACACACACACACACACACACACACACACACACCGTGTTCTTCAAGTCGATATAATTTATTCATATTGAGTTTGAAAAGGGGAGGGGGAGGGAAGTTATTACAAATGCAAACACAAGTTTCTCTCCTAGCATCCACACCCACAAACAAGCCCACATCCACCCACTTACCCACACATACATTCACATGCGCGTGCATGTGCATGCATACATCTAATGACGCACGCATACATTGACTGCACTCATTACAATGACGATCAGGCAAGCATTCCAGGGAAAATGTGAAACTGTGTAGTCAGTGTTATGGTGAATGTAGAATTCTCTTGACTACTGATTCAAAAGAAATTCTTTTTCTGTTTGTTTAGCTGTGTGTGTGTGTGTGTGTGTGTGTGTGTGTGTGTGTGTGTGTGTGTGTGTGTGTGTGTTGTGTGTTGTTTGTTGTGTTGTGTGTTGTGTGCGTGTGTGTGTGTGTGTGTGTGTGCGTGTGTGTGTGTGTGCGCGCGTGCGTGCGTGCGCACGCGCGCGCTCTCGCTCGCTCCACACGTGAAAGTGTGTTTATTTGTGCATTCATATGCTTAAAATTTTCTCCCCAAGTTTTTCAATAAAATTCATGTTTAGCACATAAAAAATAGTACTGCCGTTCGCAATACAACTCGCTTGTTTTACACATTTTCGGCTTTTCGCTGAAAAGGCCTCATTTCCGGTCGTAAAAATGGCGGAAAATTATGGAGCATTGACTGACAGTTGGTCAGTTATTGTAGATATTTTGTCTCTGGAAAAGTATCCTGACGTAAGTTGCATGTATTATTATTATATGTTTAAATCATTCTAATGCTTTGTATTCTGTGAAACCTTTTAGGCAGTTTAAGTGTTGAATTGTCTGGTGTCGGAAGAAGCAAACGATGTACTGTAACAACACACACCTCTTCCGAATCAAGTGATGAATGTACGAAGTTGCGAGGGCATTGATCAATAAATTTTAACTTTCAAAAATAGCTTCTATGCTTTGTAGGAAGATTAAAGTGTACTAATGTCCAATTATAGAATAATTTTGATCTGCTTTTTGTACTACTGTCGACGTGTCCTAGTAGTACTTGGTAGACAACTAGGATTAGGAAGCAGTCTGAACAAAACGGTTTGTTTTAAAAAAATAAGTGGCTGTCATTGTATACATGTGTGTGTATGTGTATGTGTGTGTGCGCGCGCGCGCACGCATATAAATGGTTTATACTGTAACTTGGCTGTTACTGTGTCACTGTCACATGTCAGTGTGTGTCGTGTGTGTGTGTGTGTGTGTGTGTGGTGTGTGTGTGTGTGTGTGTGTGTGTGTGTGTGTTCGATGTGTGTGTGTGTGTGTGTGTGATGCGTGTGTGTGTGTGTGTGTGTGTGGTGTGTGTGTGTGTGTGCTGTGTGTTCTGCATGCCTGCATGTGTGTGTTGTGTGTGTGTGTGTGCTGCATGTGTGTTGTGTGTGTGTGTGTGTGTGCTGCATGCTGCTGTGTGTGTGTGTGTGTGTGTGTAGGTGTGTGTGTGTGTGTGCATGCGTGTGTGTGATGTGTGTGTGTGTTGTGTCTGTGTGTGTGCGTGCCTGCATGTGTGTGTGTGTGTGTGTGTGACTGGAGAGGTGGTAATACAGTGTGTGTGTACATGTACTGTGTGTATGTTGCGCACGTGTGTATCATGCATGTGTTTGTGGTGTGTGTGTGTGTGTGTGTGTGTGTGTGACTGTGTGTGTAGAGTGTGAAGACAGAGACAGATGTCAGTAGTGTACTAGTCAAGAGGTCATGCAGTGTGGTTGTGTGCTGGTGGTGTGTGTTGAGTGTGTGGTGGTGGAGAGTGTGGGGGTGTCTATCATGTTGTGTCACGTCAGTGTGTGTGTGTGTGTGTGTGTGTGTGTGTAGGCGATGAGAGAGGGGAGCAGATTGAGTCCCATGCAGATGAGGGTTTGGTGAGAGAGGAGGGGGGGGGGGGGTTTAGAGAGTAGACTGACTTTGTGACTAGGAATGAGGACATCTAGGATACCACCAACCTCTGGTGTATAATTAAATCATGCACGGAATGGCCTTTTTCAAAATGCAGAATGAGATTTTCATGTGTGCACAATTTAATATATACAATATAATTTTACAAATGTGGCCTCTGTTTATTATAGTCTTGAGCAGTCAATCCAAAGGACATTTGGGGAAGAGGAGTCAGTAATAATAATAATAATAATAATAGTAATAATAATGTATGGAATTTATATAGCGCTGAATCTAGTAAAGCAACAAATCAAAGCGCTTTGTTTTTCTTTAAAAAAAATTTTTATGATGGAAACTCCAGGGTAAAATTTCCTATAATGGGTGCCTCCACTGTGGCTCAGTCCCAGGTCATCAGATCTCCAGTGCAAAGCTCTTTGAACCACTAGGCTACCCCCATCCCCCCCCCCCCCCCACCCCCATTTCATAGTGAATTTAATTCTTTTTGAAAGTTTGGATCTTCTTGAATGAATACATGTAAAACTATAGAAATGTGTTCACTTTATCAGTTTATCATTTATGTGTCAAAAGTCTTGACATAGATGATAGAATTAATAAGAATAACATGTAAAGAAAGTTAATAATTATTTAAATATATTATTCCCTTTTCCTCCTCCTCCCCACCCCCCTCCCCCTCCCCCCTCCACCACACACAAGGAAAAAGCGTAATCATTGGTCAGGTGTCCGGGATTCAAGATTTTGTTACTATGTGAGAATTTGGACATGCTAGAGTAACTAATACAGTAATAGTAATAAGTACTGTACGTGTAAATTGTGTTATAGTAATTTATACTAATACTAATACACAGTAATAGGTGGAATGTGAATACTTGTCATCTACAAGTTTGAAGTATTTTATGCTTATGTAATTTTACATACAGACAACGAATTAATTGTTTTATTTTGAGAAAAATGACTTTATAAACACTCGTGTGTCTTTTTGATATTCAGTCCCTGTGGGCATGCAGTTTTGTAGAATGTGTCATTGGTTCCTTCCAGCACACAGTGGCATTTTCATCAGAAAGATGGATGGTCTTTAAATAAAAAAAGTTTAATGTGTATACAGGTATGTATATTAATTATACACTTGTGTATTTGCAGAGTAGAGAAGGATGACTACTACTAGTACTAGTACTACTACAACTAATACTAGTTACTCAGTAGTACTTACTTAGTACTATGATCTCGCAAGTGAGGAACAGGTCATCATTCTAAAAGTAGGACTCAAACACTGGGCACAGCAGGCTAAATTATCACATGTATATGATGTAGACTACAAAGCCGAAGCCTGTTCCCTCTCTCCTGTGTGCCTGTGGTAACCATAAAGAAAATCAGATCGGCAAGCATGTCAGGACTTCAAAAATGAATACTGTATATACTGATCTGAAGAAGATTGTGTGGCTGACGTAAATAATAACCCAGCATTGAATCAAGCTGTAGTGTAGGGCTCAACAGAGCAGCTGTAATTTGTGTAAAGGACATGCTAAATCAATGTTACCTTTCCCAGACTCATCTGATGATGTAAAGCGACAAGAGAAGAAAAGAGATTGTAGTACTTCTTGTAGTGATAAAGATGTCCTGGAAAACTGAAATGAAAAGAAAATTCTGTTTTAGCACACACACACACACACACACACACACAACACACACACACACCACAACACACACACACACACACACACACACACACACACACACACATCACTCACTCACTCACTCAACACACACACACACACACACACACACACACACACACACACACACACACACACACACACACACACACACACACCACACACACACACACACACACACACACACAAAAGGTATCATTTAAAATTCACCAAGTTGAGAAATTATGCATTGTTTATTTGTTTCATATTCCAACTTTTCATGTTTCTCACACATGGTTGCAGACAACACAAACTCCCAGCCCAGAAAAACTGACTGAACTGGACAAGGCTCTTGGAGTTCTGGAGCAGTGCGGAGTCCTTCATCTAGTGCCAGCATGGTTCCAGCAAACCATGCAGGATGACATCAGACGACGAGTCGTGAAAGAATTTTGGAACTTTTTCAACTCCTCAGAAAACCCTGATCAAGAGAAAGACGAGGACTTGCCCAAACGGTTTGTCAAAGCTGTGAACTACTTGTTTAGTGTCATGCAAGGATATTTTGCGTGTCTTGAAATCGTGAAAAAAGTGCAGCACTCACTGTTTCTGAAGAACATTGAAGACGAGAGCAGGGGTGGTGGAGAGAGAGGTGGAAGAAGATGGACAGGGGAGGGAGATTTGGGCTCTGGAAGTCTGGAGAAGTACTTGGTGTTGCTGCTGAAGTCCTTTCTCTTCTCCACCTTTCCTCAAAACTTCAAAGAAGCGGTGCAGTTATTTTATGCTCAGGCCTTCACCATTTTTCGGAAAGGTAAGAAAACGTATCTCTAAGTCTTAACGCAAGTCAGGGTTTTTTGTTGTTGTTGTTTTTGTTTTGTTCTGTTTTGTTTTTGTGTGTTTGTTTTTAAATTTTAGCAGTGAATTGAAATTGTTTGGTTTATCTAGAAACCATTGAAACTGAATTTATCTGGATAATGCTTTGTATTAAATTTTGTGGGCTGTGTAATGATAACATATATATTATAATGAGTGCATTTGGTTAGCAATTGATGGATCTTTTTTAATACACTCTGAGAAAACTGTTCACTAATCGATTATCTGGTATTGCCTGTATTCTTCAGTCTTTATCACTTCAAACTCTTTCGAAAGTAAATTCAATTTTAACTCAGTACATTAAAGCAAGTAGATTTTTTTGTTTTTCCAATTTTTTCTGTCATTTTGGTATTTAAATGCTGTCCAAGGACAAACACAATCCCCAGCACTCTCTTGTGCTCACTTTTACTGACTATTTTTCAGTCTAAGAGTCACTTTTAACCAGCCCAAGTGAGGGATTAAAACAACAAAATAGACTCTGTGCCTTTTTTTGTGTATATTATACATGTTGTAAGTTGTAACATGATTTTCTTGCATTATATATTAAATACATCATTACATGTATGCATACCTGCATGTTTGCTTGTATGTGTGCCTGTATGTGTGTTTAAACTGTACACATGTGTGCATGATGCATTATGTGTTTTGTCATTGCGGCTTATTAATAATATTATTCATGGTACTGACTATGACTTTTGCATGATGATGTGTTCAGAAGAGGTACAAGGCGCATTATCTGACATGCCCAGTGAGCAGCTCATGGACTTGTTCACTTCCATTAATCTGCAGCTGTAAGTATTTCATTGATTGAGCGCTGGAACTGTAACATTCATTTCATTTTCTTTAATCAGTGTGCACACGATTCATTTCATGCAGACAGGGCGGGGGTGGGGGGATGGGGAGGGATAGCCGAGTGGTTACAGCATTGAGCTTGTGATCTGACAGCCTGGGTTCAAGCCTTCACACCCCGAGGTGTGTGTGTTTGAGGGGATTTTTTTCTCCTGGAGTTTACATCAGTATCAACTCCACTCCCCTGAAAGTCCTTCCGATGAGACTAAATTTATATAAACTATACTTTTATGAAGTTACAAGAGTTCACATGGGCGAATGCACACAGAACATCTTGCGCACATGTTAAAAAAACCCTGTTTTGTCTTTCAGAAGAGAATGCTGGTTCATGCTGGTAGGATTGGATAACAAAATAATGATATAAAAAAAACCCACACAAAAAGCCCATCAGTGTCATGTCCAGACAGAATGTGGCAACCTAAATAGTGGATTTACAAACACTCACAGTCATTTAAACACTCACAGTCATTTAAAACCTCACAATCATATAAACACTCACAGTCATATAAACACTCACAGTCATATAAACACTCACAGTCATATATAAACACCCACAGTCATATTTGAAACTTCACATTTTGAAGTTAGATTCCTCTTCTTTTTTCGAACACTCAGACGTTTTTTTGAAGCTAGATAACTGCTAAATTAGTGTTTAAAATTTTTTTTAAAAAAAGGGTTCAGTCTACTTGTTTCAAGACAAGTCTTCCCTCCACTAGTCTGAACAAATACTACAGTATCAAGTCCTCCCTTTCCTTCCCTCCACCCATCCTCCCCCAACATTATTTTCTGTCTTTTAAAACAATGATGTATTTTCTTATTGTTGGTGTTTTTTCAGACACAAGATGGGAATACTGGAGCATGTTGCGGGGGTGGCCATCACCAGCGTTGTCACTGATCACATCCGCTCCTACATCCAGACCAAGTGTACTGGAGAATTCGAGACTCCTAATCTGGAACATCTAGAGAATGTGAGCTGTCGTTTCAGGAATATAAAATTAAAAAATTTGTGTTATTGAGTGAGACAGAGAAGTGTGTGTAACACTCTGTGTGTGTGTGTGTGTGTGTTAGTTCTTCAGTTTAACGTTGTTTCACCAAAAAGTGATATTAGACTGTTAGTTGTGTGTGTGTGTGTGTGTTCTTCAGTTTAACGTCCTTCCACCAAAAAGTGATATTAGATGGTTAAGTGTGTGTGTGTGCGCGCGTGCATGTATGCGTGTGTGTGTGTGCATGTATGTGTGTGTGAGTGTGTGTAGTATGTATACGTGCGTGCATGTATGTGTGCATATATATCAGTGTGTATGTGCGTGGCGTGCGTATGTGTGTGAGTGTGTGTGTGTGTGAATGAGAGAGAGTGAGTATATGAGTGAAATTGTGTGAGTGTATGTGTGTGTGTGTGTGACACTCTGTGTGTGTGTGTGTGTGTGTGTGACAGTGACACTGAGTGTGTGTGTGTGTGCATGACTTCTGAAGATGTGAAAAATCAGAATTTTGTAGCTTGAACCTGCGAGTAGATGCGAAAATAAACATACACTTCTTTGGTTAAAGTTATAGTCGTAAAGACTTCCTCGTTTTTCTAAAGGTACTTTACAATTAGAGTGAATTATATGTTAAAGATTGTTTTTCAGATTGCATTGTCCCAACTTGATTCTGAGCGGGCTTGACTACAATTTTACTTTGTCTGCTTCCTGACTGACTTTCGGATGAGACTATAAACTGAGGTCCCATGTGCGAATGCATGCAGAGCATCTTACGCACACGTTAAATCCTGTTCCGCTTTTCGTAAGAGTAGGCCATCGTGTGCCGGTGGGAACAAATGACAAAATTTACAAAACCGCATGTATACACACGGGGACTGGATGTAAAACAGCACATAAGTGCTTATTCCGTTATCCTCGATATAAAAGAATAAAAGAAATAAATGTGGGCCTGAGTTACTGAACACGCCTGCTATAGAAATAAAATCTGTGATCCTCCTCCTCTTCCTCTTCTGCCCTTCTGCCCATTGTGTTTGTGTGTGTTTATGTCTTTACTAGATAATGGTCATTATGGTGTGCGGGTGCACGTATGTGTGATAAAACTGCTCTGGGCATGTGTGTGAATGCGCACATGCGTGCACGCGTAAAAATAAAAAAATAAAAACTTTTCCAATCAATGGGTTTTTACAACGTTGTATTCCTACATTGGTGTGCGTGTGTGTGTGTGTGTACGTGGTGCGTGTGTGTGTGCACGCGCCGGGGTTTGTGTTTGTGTCTGATAATTTTTTTTAAAGCTATCTTGGAACGTTTATATAACAATCTGAAATCGTATTTTTCTTGTGTCTTGTGAGATAATTATAGGTATCAATGTGCCTGCCAGTATTGTAATTTGTGAACCTGTTCACAAGTATCTCAGGTGAAGAATGGAAAATGGGTTGTTGTTTGGGTTTTTTCTTTCTTTTCCTTTGCCGCTTTCTCATTTTTCCTTCTGCTCTCAATCCCCTGCATCCTCTGCATTGCCAGCATTACTGGTCAAGTCATGGGATGATTGAAAGTGTTTTTGACTTGACTTGACTGGACTTGGCTCGACTTGATTCGACTTGACTCGACTCGACTCGACCTGACCTGACCTGACCTGACCTGACCTGACCTGACCTGACTCTACTCGACCTGACTCGACTCGACTCGACACTACTCGACACTACGTGACTCGACACTACTCGACTCGACTCGACTCGACACTACTCGACACTACTCGACACTGCTCGACTCGACACTACTCGACACTACTCAACTCGACTCGACACTACTTGACTCGACTCAACACTACTCGACACTGCTCGACTCGACACTATTCGACACTTCTCGACTCGACTCGACACTACTCGACACTACTTGACTCGACACTACTCGACACTACTTGACTCGACACTATTCGACACTTCTCGACTCGACTCAACACTACTCGACTCGACTCGACACTACTCGACACTGCTCGACTCGACACTACTCGACACTACTCGACTCGACACTACTCGACACTACTCGACACTGCTCGACTCGACACTACTCGACACTACTCGACACTGCTCGACTCGACACTACTCGACACTGCTCGACTCGACACTACTCGACTCGACACTACTCGACACTACTCGACTCGACACTACTCGACTCGACTCGACACTACTCGACTCGACACTACTCGACACTACTCGACACTACTCGACTTGACACTACTCGACACTACTCGACTGGACACTACTCGACACTACTCGACTCGACACTACTCGACTCGACTCGACATTACTCGACACTACTTGACTCGACACTACTCGACTCGACTCGACACTACTCGACTCGACACTACTCGACACTACTCGACACTACTCAACTCGACACTACTCGACTGGACACTACTCGACTGGACACTACTCGACTGGACACTACTCGACACTACTCAACTCGACACTACTCAACTCGACACTACTCGACTCGACACTACTCGACTCGACACTACTCGACACTACTCAACTCGACACTACTCAACTCGACACTACTCAACTCGACACTACTCGACTCGACACTACTCGACTCGACACTACTCGACACTACTCAACTCGACACTACTCGACTCGACACTACTCAACTCGACACTACTCAACTCGACACTACTCAACTCGACACTACTCGACTCGACACTACTCGACACTACTCAACTCGACACTACTCGACTCGACACTACTCGACACTACTCAACTCGACACTACTCGACTGGACACTACTCGACTGGACACTACTCGACTCGACACTACTCGACACTACTCAACTCGACACTACTCGACACTACTCGACTCGACACTACTCGACTCGACACTACTCGACTCGACACTACTCGACTCGACTCGACTCGACACTACTCGACTCGACACTACTCGACTCGACACTACTCGACACTACACTACTCAACTCGACACTACTCGACTCGACACTACTCGACTCGACACTACTCGACACTACTCAACTCGACACTACTCAACTCGACACTACTCGACTCGACACTACTCGACACTACTCAACTCGACACTACTCGACTCGACACTACTCGACTCGACACTACTCGACACTACTCAACTCGACACTACTCGACACTACTCGACTCGACACTACTCGACACTACTCGACTCGACTCGACACTACTCGACACTACTCGACTCGACACTACTCGACTCGACACTACTCGACTCGACACTACTCGACACTACTCGACTCGACACTACTCGACACTACTCAACTCGACACTACTCGACACTACTCGACTCGACACTACTCGACACTACTCGACTCGACACTACTCGACTCGACTCGACTCCACTTGACTCGACACTACTCGACACTACTTGACTCTACTCAACTTGACTCGACACTACTCGACTCCACTTGACTCGACACTACTCGACACTACTCGACTCTACTCAACTTGACTCGACACTACTTGACTCGACACTACTCGACCTGACTCGACACTACTCGACACTACTGACTCGACTCGACACTACTCGACACTACTGACTCGACACTACTGACTCGACTCGACACAACTCGACCTGACTCGACACTACTCGACACTTCTCGACTCGACACTTCTCGACACTACTCGACTCGACACTACTCGACATTACTCGACTCGACCTGACTCGACACTTCTCGACTCGACACTACACTACTCGACACGACTCGACTGGTCACGACTCGACTCGACACGACTCGACACTACTCGACTCAACACTACTTGACTCAACACTACTCGACTCGACTCGACACTACTCGACTTGACTTGACTCGACACTACTCGACTTGACTTGACTCGACACTACTCGACTCGACACTACTCGACTTGACTTGACTCGACTCGACTCGACTCGACCTGACCTGACCTGACCTGACCTGACCTGACTTGACTTGACTTGACTCGACCTGACCTGACCTGACCTGACCTGACCTGACTCGACTCGACCTGACCTGACTCGACTCGACCTGACCCGACTCGACTCGACTCGACCCAACACTTCTCGACACTACTCAACTCGACCTGACTTGACTCGACTCGACCTGACCTGACCTGACCTGACTCGACTCGACCTGACCTGACTTGACCCAACCCGACCCGACTCAACTCAACTCGACTGCCCCTTGCAGTACCTGGACAGCAAAGTGTTGGAGTGGCTGCGGCTGATCTACCATCACTCGGCGGAGAAAGCGCGCAGCATCGACTCTTTGCGGGGCCGGCTGATGCACTTCCTCTGGGAGACGCACGCCTCCGTGCTGATCGCGCAGCTCTTCAACATCGTGGTGGAGTTCCCAGACTCTGGCCCGGCCCTCAACGACCTGCGTCAGTGCCTGGAGAAGACGGACCTGCGCTCCACCCTGGTCACCTCTTTAAGGCGTCCTTCGAAGTCCGTCTGCTGCATCAGTGTGGTGTGGTGGGGGGGTGTGTGGTTGGGAGGGGTGGTGTGTGATTTTGGTGGTGGTGTGGGGGTGAGGGTGGGTGTGGTGGGTTGCGTGTGTGTTTTTAGGTTGAGGAGGTGGCTGAGTGGCCCCAATCAGTGTCATGCGTTTTGTTCTGTTTGTAGAATGTTTTGTGTGCGATGATGTGTGTGTGTGTTGTGTGTTGTGTGTTTTAAATTTGAGCATTGTGTGTTCAAGTCTGTTTCTGCTGGCAAAATATACAGGAGTTAGAATAAAAATTTTTTTTTTTTAATGCCAGCATTGTGTGTTCAAGTCTGTTTCTGCTTGCCAAATAGACAGGAGTTAGAATGTTTTTTTGTTGTTTTGTTTAAAATTCCAACATTGTGTGTTCAAGTCTGTTTCTGCTTGCCAAATAGACATGAGTTACAATGTTTTTGTTGTTGTTTTTTAAATTCCAGTGTTGTATGTTGAAGTCTGTTCCTGCTGGCCAAATAGACATGAGTTAGAATGTTTTTTTGTTGTTGTTTTATACATTCCAGCATTGTGTGTTGAAGTCTGTTTCTGCTGGCCAAATAGACATGAGTTAGAATGTTTTTTTGTTGTTTTGTTTAAAATTCCAACATTGTGTGTTCAAGTCTGTTACTGCTGGCCAAATAGACATGAGTTAGATTTTTTTATTTTTAATGCCAGCATTGTGTGTTCAAGTCTGTTTCTGCTTGCCAAATAGACATGAGATAGAGTGGTGTTTTTTTTGGTGCATTTTTTGTTTTAAAAAAAAACTTCCAGTGTTGTATGTTGAAGTCTGTTCCTGCTTGCTAAATAGACATGAGATAGAGTGGTGGGGTTTGTTGTTGTTTTTTTGTTTTAAACAAAAAAAATGTCAGTGTTGTATGTTGAAGTCTGTTTCTGCTTGCCAAATAGACATGAGATAGAGTGGTGGGGTTTTAAATATCTTTTTAAATCCCATTTTTATTTGTTTTCTTCATCTGTTTGCTGAAGGGACATTATCAACAATTTTTTTATATCGCACAGACACATGTTTTCTGCTTGCCAAAGAGACATTACATAATTTATTTTGGAGGGTTTTTTTATTTTTTTAAAAAAAATTCTGCCATCATGTTCTTGATATCTCAGAGTCAGAGGGACATGATTCAAGCTTCTTTGGGTTTTTTCTTTCTCAAACTTATGTTTTCCATTTCTGTTCTTTGCCATTGGGGCATGATTTAGTGTGTCTTTTAAAAATTATTGTTTTATTTTGTTATTCTACTGTTACACATTCTCTAGTTGTTTTCCAAAAGCACATGATTTACTGAGAGGGTTTTCTTTGTGTTTGTTTGCTTGCTTGCATGTGTGTGTGTGTGTGTGTGTGTGTTGAATCCCAGTGTCATTGTTTTTTTATCATTTCTGTTTCAAAGGGACATAATTTAGGGTTGGGTTTATTTTTTTCTTCAGATATCTTGAACATTTATTTTTGTTTATCAAAGTGATGGATTGCCTGATAAGCAAATACTGTTCTGTGTAAATTGAAAATTTCTCTTTGCTTGCTGATGAAAATATTTCCTTTTTTTATATTTATGCATTTATGTTTGGGGCTGGAGTGAAAATGAAAGACACCATCACAGCCTTTGTTGTAAGGATTTGAGCAAAAATCTTATATGGTTAATTAAGTATGTTTATTTTAAAAAAAAACTGTTTAATCTTCAGTCTTCTCCCTTACTGTTGTCTCAATATTGAGTTGATCACCAGCCACCAGTTTTTCAGTTTGGCGCTCTTGAGTCTGCTTCTGGAACATTTTGTTAGCACACTGTTGTCTTTTCTTCATTTTCTTCAAGGGTTGTTTTTTTTTCCCCTCCAGTTTGTGCCTAGATAATCTCTTGTTGTCCCACTTGGTTTTTCATGACTTGCACACTTTTGTCTTTATGTATGTAAAAAGAAAAGCTGTAAATGGGTACCTGCCCTCTTTAGGGTCAGGGAAGGTAAAGCAGCGAGGGAGAGGAGATGGGCGCCGCCCTCAATATGCTGGCCCCTAGAGAAGTGAGGTCTCTGATGCCTCGCTCCCCTACGACCTTATAGGTTATGGGACTCCTTTACCATTTTTAAAAAAAAAGAAAAGTCTCTAACTCATGCAAAATTTGGTTTTCCATTAGTTTCCAGTTTTTCACTAGGAATATGA
This sequence comes from Rapana venosa, assembly GCA_028751875.1. Lineage (NCBI taxonomy): Eukaryota > Metazoa > Mollusca > Gastropoda > Neogastropoda > Muricidae > Rapana > Rapana venosa. Next base: position 55,215,469 of record CM054155.1, read on the forward strand.
TAGCATTTCTCTGCTTGCTAACAGGGATGGGTGGTTTGTTATTTTGCTTATGCATTCTTCTTATTATTTTTATATTCATTCATCCATTTACTTCTTTTGTTTTTTCAGGTGTGAACACAAACCACATCCTTACAGCCTATATCGCAGCAATCCGAGCGCTGCGAGCTCTTGATCCTGCAGGGGTCATCTTGGAACTTGTCTGTGAACCTGTCCGCAAGTATCTCAGGTGATTTTATTTATTTTTTTAAAATGTCATTTTATACCTCTTTAAGTCACGGCAGATTTCTCTATGTGAAATTCGGGCTGCTCTCCCCAGGGAGAGCGCGTCGCCACAAGAGCAGCGCCACCCTTTTTTTCTTTCTTTTTGTTTGTGATACTATAACTACCTTACTTGGAGTATTCAGCAACGATTGAAGGTCCGGTTGTCATTGTTTCCATTCTGTGAGATTGCAGCTAGCTATGTTCTCCGCACAGCGCTGAGCATCAAGCCGCTGTCTATCTCACCTTGAAAACCGAAGCAACTGATGTATGGCACTGCAGTTCACAAATAGACTTTCTGTCTAAAGTGGATACACTGATCTTGATTACGTCTGGATACACTGATCTTGATCACGTCTGGATACACTGATCTTGATTACGTCTGGATACACGATCTTGATTACGTCTGGATACACTGATCTTGATTACGTCTGGATACACGATCTTGATTACGTCTGGATACACTGATCTTGATTACGTCTGGAATACACTGATCTTGATTACGTTTGGATACAGTGAAGAATGGAAATTGGGTTGTTTGGGTTTTTTCTTTCTCATCCTTTTCCATTTTCTTGTTTTCCTTCTGCTCTCAATCTCCTGCATCCTGCATTGCCAGCATTACTGTTCAGGTCAGTGGTTTGTGGAAGGCTACGGGAGATTGTAGTCTAACTCAGCTGAGGTAGAAAAAGGTGGTGAACCCTGGTGGCAGCATTACGTGGAACTCCTATTCAAGAGGTTTTTTTCCTCTGGAGTTAACATCAGTGCCGACTCCACTCTCCCCAAAAGTCCTTCGGATGAGACTATAAACCGAGGTCCTGTGTGCAAATGCACGCAGAACACCTTATGCACATGTTAAAACCTGTTCCACTTTTTGAAAGAGTAGGCCATTGTGTGCCGATGGGAACAGATGATAAAATTTACAAAACTGTATACACATGGGGACTGGATGTAAACAAGCACATGAGTGCTTATTCCATTATCCTCAATATAAAAGAATAGGTAAATAAAAAAGAATAAACACACGCATGCACGCACACAAACACAAACACACACACACAGATATACACACATACATATTTATTCCATTATCCTTGACATAAAAGAATAAAATAAAAAAATAAAAAAATAAAACACGCACACACGCACGCATGCATGCACACACACACACACACACACAAACACTCACACACACACTCACACACACAACACACACACACACACCACACACACACACACACACACACACACACACACACACACACACACACATATATACACACACAAACACAAACTACCCCCACCCCCCCCCCCCCCACCACCACACACACACACCACTCACACACCCACCCCCACCCCCACCACAATCTCTACCCCTGCAGATTTCATCCCCACCCCACCACCCCCAACGTCTTTGTGCAGATCGCGTGAGGACACAGTGCGGTGCATCGTCGCTGGCTTGACGGACAATGAGAGCAACGACCTTGTGGACGAGTTACTGAGAGGAGCCCCACAGCACGTGGACGAACGCATCGACTCCGAGGACGAAACGGAAAACTGGGAGTCGTGGCAGCCAGATCCCGTGGACGCCAATCCTGGTGAGGACGCGCGCACACCTGCTGTAGCTTTTCCTGTAAACTTGGTTCAGAACAAAGGAAAATAACGGAAATATCATTTCCAGTACAGTTCACCCAGCTGTAAATGGGTACCTGCCCTCTTTAGGGTCAGGGAAGGTAAAGCAGCGAGGGAGAGGAGATGGGCGCCGCCCTCAATATGCTGGCCCTAGAGAAGTGAGGTCCCTGACGCCTCGCTCCCCTACGACCTTATAGGTTATGGGACACCTTTACCTTACCTATGTTCAAAGTCCAATTTTTGTCTTCTTTGTAAAGATCCGAAAATGTTGGTTTGATATTGGTCAGAGACTAGTCTCCCTGTCTTACACGGATGAGTCTGTGCGTATGTGCCATGATCGTTGATGGATCCACTTTAGTAGAAAAATGGCGGAACATGACAGTAGTTTTTGCGGAAAAACTGATCAAACTGGTATGCGGTAGGTGAGCAAAGAAACGCAAACTACTGTTTACTGGCTGGCTTGGAATGAGAAGAAATACATTCACGAATATTGTAACACAAACAGCAGAAATTTGCCGTTTGTTTAGCCAAAGGAGACACGGAGACAAATTTAATGACAACAGTTCTCTACTGAAAGTAAGAAGGGAAAAAGGCATTCCACCAACATCTTCCAGTGCCAACATCACTGATATCAGGAGGAGATGGTAGAACTCAAGCAGAGACAGAGAAAGATGGCAAACACTGGTGTGCAAAATGTTGGGCACCTACCATTGACAGCAGCGATGGAGACCGGAGAATAGGAAACTAGCAGTTATCTGGATCTCTGTTTGCCTTGAGTTGTTGGCAGTTTGTGGAAGCGCCTTCTTTTGTATAATCTGCATGACTTTTTTTAAGAACACACAAAAAAATCTTCACCTTTTTTGTCTTTTTTCAATGCGAAATATGCTTAACTTGTTGTGCTACTTGTTTCCTCTGCCCATGTAGAAACGGCATCGAAGCGCCGCAAAGAGCAGGACATCATCTCCACTCTGGTGAACGTGTACGGCAGCCAGGAGCTCTTCGTCACCGAGTACCGCACACTGCTTGCCGACAGACTGCTCTCTCCGTCGGGGGCCGCCATGGCTGCAGGAGACAAGATCGAGTAGGTTCACTGCTGTGGGAGCAGTACTACCAGTAGAGAGGGAGAGAGAGAGTTAACATGTTTTAAAAGTTTCTTTTATATCCAGGATAATGGAATAAGCACTTGTGTGCTCTTTTACATCCAGTCCTCATGTGTATGCGGTTTTGTAAATTCTGTCATCCGTTCCCACTAGGGTTTAACGTGTGCGCGAGATGTGCGTGCGTTTGCGCAAGGCTTATAGTCACGTCAGAAGGACTTTTGGGGAGAGAGGAGTCTGCACTGATGTTAACTCCAGGGCAAAATATCCCCTTGAATGGGAATCGAGAGAGAGAACACTGAACACTGAAAGAAATTTATTGCCATTAACAATACAGTTTTTTTTGGCAAGGAGCACAGTATGAACACAATTTAAACAATATGTTTTTTGCAACAAGGAAATAATGAAAATTGAAAGAGGAAAAAGAATCTCCAATAACTACATTCAACCGAATACATTGTTATCATACTCTAATTGTTATAGCACACACACATACACACACACACACACACACACACACACACACACACACACACACACTCACACACACTGGTGTCATATTACTCACTTTGATTTATAAAAAAAAAAAAAAAGAGAGAGAGAGAGAGAGAGAGAGAGAGAGAGCGTAAAAAGAAAGAGAGAGAAAATGAAAGAGAGAGAGAGTAAAACAAGAGGAGAGGGAAGAAGATCAGTGAGGGGACAGAAAGAGGAAAAGAATATAGACGTTGTATTCCTGCACTATATTTTCTCGAGGTGTGTGTGCGTGTGTATTGTGTATGAATGAATGTATGTATTGTGTATGAATGTATACATATAAGGGTGTGTGTGTGCGCATGTGTAATGTGCATATAGCAAGTATTTGTGTATGCCCCTGTATGTGCGTGTTTATGCTTGAAAGAGTAGAGTAAACACATTTCTTTCTTTCTTTCTTTCTTTTATATCGAGGATAATGGAATAAGCGCTTATGTGCTTTTTTACATCCAGTCCCCGTGTGTATGCGGTTTTGTGTATGATGTGTGTGTGTTTGAGTGTATGTGTGTATGTGTGTGTGGGTATGTTTGACTCGCGCGCATGTGTATTTGTGTGGGTATGTTTGACTTGCGCGCATGTGTATGTGTGTGTGTTTTTGTGTGTGTGCGTGTGTGTGCATGCTTGTGTCTGTGGGCACACAAGCATTTGTTTTGTGACCCTGGCCAAAAGCTCTATCCATGATCAGTGTTGATTGATTTATTCATTTATTTATTTCTTATTCTTTTATATCAAGGATAATGGAATAAGCACTTATGTGGTTTTTTTACATCGAGTCCCCATGTGTATGCGGTTTGTAAATTCTGTCATGTTCCCACCGGCACACAATGACCTACTCTTACGAAAAGCGGAACAGGATTTAACGTGTGCGCAAGACGTTCTGCGTGCGTTCGCACCCGGGACTTCGGTGTATAGTCTCATGCGAAGGCCTGGATTCTCTCACCTACACACACACCGATGTTTCAGCGTGACCAACTCCTTGGAGAGGGAACTGCGGTACCTGGAACTGCTGAAGCTGAGGTTTGGAGAAAACCCCTTACACGGCTGTCAGGTGATGCTGAAAGACATGGCCGACTCCCGACGCATCAACTCCCGCATCATAGAAATCAAGCAGCAGAACGGAGATTCGGATGTAAGTGTTGCAGTTCTGCTAGCGGTCATATTCGGCAGAAATGTAAAAAAAAAAATTTATTTCCATTTTTTTCCCCCTCAACAGCTAGGTAAGATCACCTCAAAATGTATGGATTGGATTCTGTACCTATTACAGCAATTATGATTCCAACATACCAAAACAGGAGTGTTTTACGTGCTATATATGATTCTGGTGGTCCACTTTTTTTGCTTGTTTTGATATGGTACAGATATGCTCATTACATAGTAAGACAAAAGAGTTTTCCCGCAAACCTAAAAAAGCTATAAAGAAGTAACCTGTCACTTTAAAACCAAAGCCTTAAAGACAAGAAAACTCTCAATGAAATGAATCGGACAGGTGGCATGAATATGAGGAAAAACCTATTTGACACTAACATTAGCATAACTGGCCTGAAGTTGATTGCCAAAAAGACCAAAGTGATGCACATTAATAGTTACAGTAACTCCTCAGAATATCAGTATCTCTAGTTGCATGTTTATGCGTTACTTTTGTGGTTTCGTACCAAACTGTTTCATGACTCTCTCTCCAGGTTGATTTCTATTACGTATGCTATCAGTCCTTTTTTCCCCCTCGTCTAATATCACTTATAGTGAACAGATAGCACCCACCTCCTCCTCACTGTACTGTTTATTTATTTATTCTTTTTTTTTTATATCGAGGATAATGGAATAAGGACTTATGTGCTTTTTTACATCCAGTGCCCGTGTGTATGCGGTTTTGTAAATTTTCTCATCTGTTCCCACCGGCACACAATGGCCTACTCTTACGAAAAGCAGAACAGGATTTAACGTGTGCGCAAGATGTTCTGCGTGCGTTCGCACACGGGGCCTCGGTTTAAAGTCTCATCCGAAGGACTTTGACATTGAGTTCGATTTTTTGTTGTTGTCAAACTGGGAAGAAAGGGCGAGGCTGGGAATCGAACTCAGAACCTCACAGTTTGCTTGTTGGCAGGCGAACGTCTTAACTCAATAGAGTCGCAGTGAAATGGATGCCGCCATTTTGTGGTGACGCATGATTTTGGCTATATTTGAAAAATTCAGTAGACTTACCCAATATAATAATGACATACACATTATACATCATTAAAACGTTCGTGTCTACTTTAGAGATTGTTTCATAGTTTTTTAATAGATGACTGTATTTTTTTAAAAACAAATTTTATGACATACACATTATAGATCATTAAAACGTTCATGTCTACTTTAGAGATTGTTTCATAGTTTTGTAATAGATGACTGTATTTTTTTAAAAACAAATTTTCAAAATATGTCACTGAATGCTGAAAAATAAAAAGTTTTCAAAATTAGGGCTGTGTATCTCACATGGCTTGAACTGTTCATCAACTTGTCCCCTTGAAGCAATGTGATGATTTTTCACCAAAGTAAAGTTCCCTGAAGCTGGCTGAATCCATCTGGTGTCACTTTTTGTACAACAAACTTATTTTTTAAAGAATTATAACACTGGAGAGCCTTAAATCCCAAAGTTATCACTTGCTGACATGTCAAACAAAATAAGCCAACAGACAACAACCAGGCAAGCTTATGGTCAAGGAAAGCAACTGTGTTCAGAAAAATGATTGCCCTACAGGCCAGAGCACTTTCCCTTGAGTTAAACATCACTTAGTGTTTTTTTTAAAAATTCGTAATTCTGCCGATGCTTAAGCTTCGGCACGTCACAGTAAAGGAAAAGAGTGCCGAAGCTTAACGACTCAACGACTTAACCATCCTGCCACCTTTCCTTTCTCGCAATGTGGGCAGGAGATCAGCGTGGGTGCCATCATCCTGTCGGCCCAGTTCTGGCCTTCCTTCCGGGAGGAGAAGATCACCCTGCCCCAAGAGCTGCAGAGCAGCCTGGATGCCTACACGCAGCAGTACGAGATGCTGAAGGGCAACCGCACGCTGGTGTGGAAGCCCCACCTAGGTGAGGAGGAGCCGGAGAGATGGCCCGGGGGGATGGTCAGGCGCTGACTGGCTGGTTTTTTGTCAGGTTTTTGTGTGTGTGTGTGTGTGTGTGTGTGTGTGTGTGTGTGTGTGTGTGTGTGTGGTTGGTTAGGACTGTAGGGTTGGTTGGTTGGGTGAGTGGGTGGTTGGATTGGTTTGGTTTGGTTTGGTTGGTTGGTTGGAATAGTTGGTTGGATTGGTTGGTTGGTGTATATTGTGGTATTTGTTTTTTGTCTGACTGTGTTTGTTTAGTAGTTGTCTTCTTTTTTTGTGTGTGTGTGTGGCTGGTTAGGACCGTAGGGTGGTTGGATTGGTTGGATTGGTTGGCTGGTTTACATTGTGGTATTTGTTTTCTGTCTTACTGTGTTTGTTTAGTAGTTGTCTTCTTTTTGTGTGTGTGCATTTTTTTTCTTTTTTTTAGTGAATTGGACCTTTTTTGATGTGTAGAGAAATGGACCTATTTTGATGTGTAGAGAAATGGACCTTTTTTGATATGTAGAGAAATGGACCTTTTTTGATGTGTGTGTGTGAGAGAGAGAGAGACGGGGGAGGGGGGGTAGTGACTCGTGTATATAATATCAGAGTTTGTTTCTTGTCCTGAAAGTATGGAAAAAGTACTGAAAAAAACTTGGAAAGCCTTTTTTGGACTTGAAACGTCCTGGTAAATCAGTTTTAGCCTGTAGGGTGTAGCCACGTCCTGGAATTTCCAAACATTCTTCTGGATAAACAGAGAGCTAGTAGAAACATAGCCCCCCTCAAAAAAAAAGAAAAAAAAAAGTGTTATGAAAGCAATAAAATCATTTTTGAAAATCTCTCTCTTTTTTTTTTTTTTTTAGCAAGTGCATTTTTAGAAATGCTGTTACTTCTGTTCATCTGACAGTGGCAGAGACAGCAACAAGAGTTCAAAATGGCAATTTTCTTGTCACTAAAGTTCAACTGTTTAAGCGGCATTGACTGTCCCTGCCCGGAAATTTTCCAGGCCAAAATGTGCACTCTAAGCGCAAACAACTCGGAAATTTTTTTTTTTTTTTTTTTTTTTTTTTTTGCTTCCTCATCTTCTGTGACGTCCCTCGTCCTGCTGTTCCCACGCCGCTCATTCCAATCTCTCCGCCACAACCATACCCAGGTTTGTTATGTCTCATCCTCAGAGTCGGAGGTCCACAGGGAGCCAATCACTATCAGGCCGCCGTGGGGCCACCAGCCAGAGGGGCCCTGCACTGCTGCTGGGTCACTTTGGCGGTGTTCAGTGGTGCCTGTTCTGAGCTAACATACGCAGGACACCACCTACTAAACCCCCTACTAACGACAGTATTAGCTCAGTCGCAGAGCCAGACTGAGTGAGTTGCCCACCCGAGGTGGCAACCACCACAACGTCCCTCCAACGACCGTCCCCCGCGAACCTCCAACCCCAAAGGCTTTGACACAAACTCACCACAGGCACAGAAGTGTATGGGCAAACCAAATCTGAGGCCACCATGAGACCAGAGAAACTGGGACCACCGAATCAGAGGCAATTTTTTTAATTGCATGATGATCAATGACAATGAGGATGACGTAATGATGCTGCTGTGGAAGTGCATATGCTTTGAGACTACTTGACAGGGCTGTACTCTACGCTTACTATCATAATATATCCCGGCGTCAACCGGGCCCGAGAGATACAGACACCTGCAGTGTTGGTCAGGTAATTTGAGCAACACTCTCAAACTCGCATCCGTTAAGTGGATGAAGCTCGACTGTGTGGTCCCAGTCTTCCCACTGAGCCCACAGCACATTCACTCTGGGTAGGAGCCGGCCGGAATCCGAAAAATCCCTATTACTCTTATGGGATTCGAACCCGCGACCTTCCAGTCCGTAACCCAAGGCGCTAACCACTGCGCCATGGCGGCTGGTAACAACTCGGAAAATTTCCAGGTTGACAACTTTACGTAAACAAGCCAGCTTCTTTGACGACAGTGAACTCCAAAATTAGTAGAGATCCCTCTCCTTTTCTTTGGCAACATCCAGCTGCAAAAACGTGGCAAAACCAATGTGGTTTTTTTTAGCTGATATCTTGTGTTATTTTGCATGCGTGCTTGGACTGTTCTTGTCCAAAATGGCCGACTCTTCTCGTTGAAGGCATCAGTGACTTTACACAGGCAAAGAAGTGGCAAATGAGATTTTAGATGATCCTGACAGTGATGAAAACGACTTGTATGATTCAGGAGATAGTGAAGATGAAAAAACCAAGTGATATTTTGCTTCGACTTAAATGTGATGCTATTGAGATGGGTGGGGGTACTCAGAATGACAGTGGTGATGAAGTGTATTTTCATCAATTTTTTAAATCTTTAATTCATTTTTTTAGTAAAATATCATGCTAAGTACTTTGAGCTTGCCTGAAAGTAATCTACATCATAAGTAATGTCAGTGGGCAGACTATCAGGATTATTCTTGAAGTAGTTTCTGAGTTATAGGGACATGAACATAGCAAGTGGTATACATTGATTTTATCCCCGGCATATAGGGTGCACGTGCACTTGGCAGTGAAGAGGATAGACTTGAGTAGAACCAGTTCCTAAAGGATTTGGAAGACTACGCTGAAGATGCTCAAAGGACTGACGAAATCAGACACAAGAGATTGCTCTGAGATGACACATCATGCAGTGGTCCTGATTAGAATCGCAAAACACATAATTATATAACTTCTTGAGACCAACAACAAAACATCATCAGTTCTAGTCCTATCAAAACAGCTGTTAAAACCCAAAACACTGTAACAGTTACGAAATACAACTGGTAACTGCACGCTATGGTATGTAAAGCATTATGTCACAAAGACTTCTGACTAATCTTTATACAAACGGGAGGGGGTTAAGTACTTTACTTTTTGCCGTTAACCTCTTAACTGCCCAGTGCAAGTGCACCCTATATGCTGGGGTATAAAATTCTTATGTACCACTGCTATGTTCATATCCCTCTTACTCAGAGATTACTACATGAATATTCCTGATAGTCTACCCAATGACAGTACATCAGTCGTAGACTGCTTTGAGGCAAGCTATATTTCAGTGATTTTACTGCGAAAATATATTTGAAATGTAAAAAATCGACAAAAAATACACTTTCTTCATCACCACTATAATTCTCAGTAACGTCAAACATAAGCCCAGGCTAAATCTCATTCATTTTTAAAAAAATTCACGATCATTTTCATCACTGTCAGGTAAATCTAAAGTTTTATTTGCCCCTTTTTCAGCTGTGTAAAGTTATTGATGCCCTCAACAAGAAGTGTCAGCCATTTTGAACAAGAACTGCCCAAGAAGTCACGCATAAAAACACAAAATACGAGCTAAAAAAACTGATCGTTTTTGCCTTGGTTTTTGCAGCTGGATGTTGCCAAGCAACAGGAGAGTGATCTCCACTAATTTTGGAGTTCTTTCCCTTTAACTGTAGTCAAGGAAGCTGGCTTGTTTACTTCGGTTCAACACCCTGGAAATTTTCTGGGTTGTAGGCGTATAGGGTGCACATTTAGCCCCGGAAAATTTCTGGGGTGGGGCAGTCTAGTGGTTAATGTAAGGCATCTCTCAGCCCCGCTTCCCCATCTGCTGGCCTGTGTGTCCTGTGCCCGACACTTAGCTTCTTGTGTTTCATGCTGTGGCCCCATCCCCGTGTGTCTCTCCCTTTTCCCCCCCAGCTCCAAGTTTAAAGGTGTTCAACGGAAAGCAGACCACCACATCATAAAAAATCAATGAACTTCGTTGTGGATGGAAAGAGACCAAAGGGAAAACCTAGCAAAACCTGGGCTGCCTGTATTGCAGATGATCTTAGAGAAAGGGGCATAAATAGGGAGGAAGCTCAAAACAGAGAGAGGTGGAGAAGGCTCTTCAATGTCAAACCTCCCCCTGGGAGAAACATGACAAAAAAGGAAGAAGAAGATGTTACCATAAGAGCCTTGATGGCATAGGCTGGAGAAAATTTGTTCTTTGTCTGCTTCTTAAAAGATATATGAGAGGATCTAGAAAAAGTGTGGATTTGGGGGGATTAATTTTGTTAAGAACTCTGATACACACGCTTATGCTGTAGGAAAGAAAGAAACAAAGGGACAATAACCATTATCATCATCATGATCATCGTGAATAATCACGATCATGGTGTTTTGACTGTCGTAATTTTGTATTTCATAGATCTGGTCTGCAGCGTACCATGTTTGTAATATTTGTTTGTTTAAACTATCAATTGTTTTATTTTTGGTTGCATGACTGTGTAAGAGCAGGTTGAATGCAAGCGCTTTGATTTGTCTTTGCAAGATATAGTGCTATATAAATTCCATTTCTTCTTCTTCTTCGTCTTCTTCTTCTTGTTCTTGTTCTTGTTCTTCTCTTCTTCTTCTTCTTCTTGTTCTTGTTCTTCTCTTCTTCTTCTTCTTCTTCGTTGTCGTCGTCGTCGTCGTCATCCGTTGTTTCCTCTTCTTCTTCTTTAATAATAATAAGAAGCTTCATTCATGACAACAGGTTTCATCAACTTTGCAAAACTGAAGGGTTGACCAATTGATAGACGACTGGAGGACATGGTGGCTGTGTGACAGGGAGTGACTGTAGTAGTGTACGCTGTGACAGGGAGTGACTGTAGTAGTGTACACTGTGACAGGGAGTGACTGTAGTAGTGTACACTGTGTGACAGGGAGTGACTGTAGTAGTGTACACTGTGTGACAGGGAGTGACTGTAGTAGTGTACACTGTGTGACAGGGAGTGACTGTAGTAGTGTACACTGTGACAGGGAGTGACTGTAGTAGTGTACACTGTGTGACAGGGAGTGACTGTAGTAGTGTACACTGTGACAGGGAGTGACTGTAGTAGTGTACACTGTGTGACAGGGAGTGACTGTAGTAGTGTACACTGTGACAGGGAGTGACTGTAGTAGTGTACACTGTGACAGGGAGTGACTGCAGTAGTGTACACTGTGACAGGGAGTGACTGTAGTGTAGTGTACACTGTGACAGGGAGTGACTGTAGTGTAGTGTACACTGTGTGACAGGGAGTGACTGTAGTAGTGTACACTGTGACAGGGAGTGACTGTAGTAGTGTACACTGACTGTGTGACAGGGAGTGACTGTAGTAGTGTACACTGACTGTGTGACAGGGAGTGACTGTAGTAGTGTACACTGTGACAGGGAGTGACTGTAGTAGTGTACATTGTGACAGGAGGTGACTGTAGTAGTGTACTGGCTGTGTGACAGGGAGTGACTGTAGTAGTGTACACTGGCTGTGTGACAGGGAGTGACTGTAGTAGTGTACATTGGCTGTGTGACAGGGAGTGACTGTAGTAGTGTACACTGTGTGACAGGGAGTGACTGTAGTAGTGTACACTGGCTGTGTGACAGGGAGTTACTGTAGTAGTGTACACTGGCTGTGTGACAGGGAGTTACTATAGTAGTGTACACTGGCTGTGTGACAGGGAGTGACTGTAGTAGTGTACACTGTGACAGGGAGTGACTGTAGTAGTGTACACTGTGACAGGGAGTGACTGTAGTAGTGTACACTGTGTGACAGGGAGTGACTGTAGTAGTGTACACTGTGACAGGGAGTGACTGTAGTAGTGTACACTGACAGGGAGTGACTGTAGTAGTGTACACTGTGACAGGGAGTGACTGTAGTAGTGTACACTGTGACAGGGAGTGACTGTAGTGTAGTGTACACTGTGTGACAGGGAGTGACTGTAGTAGTGTACACTGTGACAGGGAGTGACTGTAGTAGTGTACATTGTGACAGGAGGTGACTGTAGTAGTGTACTGGCTGTGTGACAGGGAGTGACTGTAGTAGTGTACACTGGCTGTGTGACAGGGAGTGACTGTAGTAGTGTACATTGGCTGTGTGACAGGGAGTGACTGTAGTAGTGTACACTGTGTGACAGGGAGTGACTGTAGTAGTGTACACTGGCTGTGTGACAGGGAGTGACTGTAGTAGTGTACACTGTGACAGGGAGTGACTGTAGTAGTGTACATTGTGTGACAGGGAGTGACTGCAGTAGTGTACACTGTGACAGGGAGTGACTGTAGTGTAGTGTACACTGTGTGACAGGGAGTGACTGTAGTAGTGTACACTGTGACAGGGAGTGACTGTAGTAGTGTACACTGGCTGTGTGACAGGGAGTGACTGTAGTAGTGTACACTGTGACAGGGAGTGACTGTAGTAGTGTACACTGTGACAGGGAGTGACTGTAGTAGTGTACACTGGCTGTGTGACAGGGAGTGACTGTAGTAGTGTACACTGTGACAGGGAGTGACTGTAGTAGTGTACACTGTGACAGGGGTGATGAACATTGAACTGGAGCTGAAGGAGCAGACGCTGAACTTCTCCGTGTCCCCCGTGCAAGCCGCCCTCATCATGCAGTTCCAGGAGCGGAGTGAGTGCAGTGTGTGTGTGTGGGTGTGTGGGTGTGTGTGTGTGTGGGTGTGTATGTGTGTATGTGTGTGTGTGTGTGTGTGTGTGTGGGTGTGTGTGTGTGTGTGTGTCTGTGTATGTGTGTGTGTGTGTGTGTGTGTGTGTTGAAGAAGTCATGGAACTCCGGTATAGCTGATTACGGTAAAGGTGTCCCATAACCTGTGTGGTCGTTGGGGAGTGAGGCGTCAGAGACCTCAACTTCTCCAGGGGCCAGTATATTGAGGGTGGTGCCCATCTTCAACTTTTTCCCCATCCATTAGACCATGAGTGGTGGTCTGGGCGCTAGTCTTTCGGATGAGACGATAAACTGAGGTCCCGTGTGTTACACAAAATTATTCAGCGCACGTAAAAGAACCCACGGCAACAAGAGAGTTGTCCCTGGCAAAATTCTTAGAAAAAAGCTACTCTGATGGGGAAACAAATACAGTTGCAGACCCCCCCAAAAAAAAAAAAAAAAAAAAAAAAAGGGTGGCGCTGCTCTTGTGGCGACGCGCTCTCCCCGGGGAGAGCAGCCCAAATTTCACGCAGAGAAACCTCGTGACTTAAAGTGGTATAAATAAATCTCTTCTCCCTCGCTGCTTTACCCTCCCTGACCCTAAAGAGGCAGGTACCCATTTACAGCTGGGGGACTGTACTGAAGCCAAGGCGCGTAAACGGTCGCCTATCCAAGCGGTAACCATGCTTGATGCTGCTGGGGAAAGCGAGTGCTGTGACCACTGAGCTATCCTGTCCCTAACTGAAAACTACAAGGAGAAATATTGAACCCATAGCAGAGCTTGGTGCCTCAACCATGACTACTTTATCACCAGCTTTGTTTCCCAGTGTGTTTGTTTGAATGGTGACTATTTTGATATCTTCAGCCATATACCAACCTAATGATAGCAAACACAGTAATGATGAAGCCAGGATGTTGACAACTGACATCAACAAAAGACAATGACAAGTTATTTTATTTCGAGGATAATGAATAAGCACCCATGTGGGTATTTTACATCCAGTCCCTGCCCTTAGGGATATATATGATAATAAAATAAAGCCCATACCAATACACTCACACAGTATACGGGGGAAAATATTTACACAAAACCCCCCCACAAAAATCACCCGAAAGAGAGAGAGAAAAAGCAACAACAAGTAATAAAGAAACGAATGCAGCAAGACAGAAAAGCAGCAAAACAGAAAACACAGAAAAGCAGCAAAACAGAAAACACAGAAACAACCGAAAAAATAGCAAAGAAACCAAGAGCAAAATAAAAGCAGCAACAACAACAAGGGGACAACCAAATAATATTCCCTCCAAAAAACCAAACCCAAACCAAAACAGAACAAAACAAAACAGAAACCTCCATAATATAAAGGATAAGAAACCATGTAAATAGTATCAATTTGGCTAACAAAGAAACGTCAACAAGCAACAACAATTACAATCATAATAATAGACAAATAAGAAGAGGAATTGCAATGATAGAATGCAAAGAAGGAAACAAAAATAGCTGTGAAGAAATTGTTATGACAATCAGATTATTTATTTTAAATTATTTTTTATATCATGGATAATGGAATAAGCACTCGTGTGCTTTTTTACATCCAGTCCCCGTGCATATAACAGGATAGTGCAGTGGTCAGAGCACTCGCTTTCCCCCAGCTAAAGTTAAGCAGCATCGAGCGTGGTTACCACTTGGATGGGTAACTGATTGTGCGCCTTGGCTTCAGTACAGTCCCTCAGTTCACCCAGCTGTAAATGGGTACCTGCTCTCTTTAGGGTCAGGGAAGGTAAAGCAGCGAGGGAGAGGAGATGGGCGCCGCCCTCAATATGCTGGCCCCTAGAGAAGGGAGGTCTCTGATGCCTCACTCCCCTAGAACCACATAGGTTATGGGACACCTTTACCTTTTATTTTTTAAATTTTATTTTATTTCGAGGATAATGGAACAAGCGCTCATATGCCTTTTTTCATCCAATCCCCATGTGTATGCAGTTTGGTAAATTTTGTCATCCGTTCCCACCAGCACACACTGGCCTACTCTTCCGAAAAAGCGGAACGGGTTTTAACGCGTGCACAAGATGTTCTGCGTGTTATTCACACACAGGGCCTCGGGATTCTAGTCTCATCCGAAGAAAGACTTTTAGGGGAGAGTGGAGTCAGCACTGATGATAACTCTAGAGGAAAATATCCTCTTGAACGGGAATCGAACCCGCGTTGTCAGATTACCAAGCGCAATGTCCACACCATTAGGCTATATCCCGCCCTCACCCCCCCCCTCCCCTTCCTCCCCATCCATTGAAAGAAGCAGCGTGTTGCCTGCAGACCGCTGGCCGGTGGAGGACCTGGGCCAAGCGCTGGAGATGACCGCCTCGGTGGTGAGGCGCAAGCTGGCCTTTTGGCAGAGCCAGGGCATCCTCAAGGAGGAGCAGACCGACGTCTTCGTCCTGGTGGAGGAGCTGCGAGCCAGCGCCCAAGACGTCATCGCCGCTGATGACGACGACGAACTGGAGTCCGCCATGGCCAGCGCTGCGCAGCAGCGGGAGCAGGAGATGCAGGTAGGCTGGGTTCAGCTGCTGTTGTGAAACCCTTGTGCGAAACATTTCTGGACCACCTTTCAAAGCTGCTGGATGGATCACGGAATATTCTGGGATCTTCTTCTTCTAGGTTGACTTTAGCTGCTGTAACCCTTGGGGCGCGGCGCGGATCCCGGCAACATTTCTGGACCACCTTTTGAAAGCCGCTGGGTGGATCCCGGAACATTCTGGGATCTTCTAGGGTGGATCCCGGATTATTCTGGGATCTTCTAGGGTGGATCCCGGAATATTCTGGGATCTTCTAGGGTGGATCCCGGAATATTCTGGGATCTTCTAGGGTGGATCCCGGAATATTCTGGGATCTTCTAGGGTGGATCCTGGAATATCCTGGGATCTTCTAGGGTGGATCCTGGAATATCCTGGGATCTGCTAGGGTGGATCCCGGAATATTCTGGGATCTTCTAGGGTGGATCCCAGAATATTCTGGGATCTTCTAGGGTGGATCCCGGAATATTCTGGGATCTTCTTCTTCGTCGTTGAACACTCAAACAGCAACTACTGGTGTCTGTCTCATGAGCGAAAATGCGTTGCATTGCGCTACCGTTAAGCGCCTGGCAAATTAGGCCCAGCGCGTCTGACTTCGGCATGGGAGAGATTTGTTGTTTTAACCCTAGTAGCGCGGTTCCCGGAATATTCCGGTAAAGGCGGGTCTAGGCTGTGTGGCGGATCCCGGAATATTCCGGGATGAGGTGGGTGGTCATAGTTGAAAGCTTACTTTCGCTTTCAAAGGTCAGCCAATGAATGTTAAGGCCGTTGTAGGCCCGCAGAAAGGGGTGAAGGTCGTTTGACACACACAAGCAACGAAGAATCTGATTGGTTAAGAGTGTATTTTTTTTTTTTTCCGGACCAGCCGAGATCGTCTTCAACAAAAATGGCGGCCAGTGTTTGCACTAGAATTTCTTCAAGCGTTTTTCGAGCTTTTTTACAATATTGACAGCGAGGAGGAGTTTTAGAGGCTGGATTTGGTTGAAATAAACAATGAGAGAGATGATGAGGTAAGGATTGTGGAATATTTTTGAAAAACTTGGTAAAAATCGATCGCGATCGGACTGAATCGAGCGGTGCTAGTTTTTGCTGGATGGACTTCTTCGCTACTCGGCGATTTCGACGTCACAGATTGTTTTACTTTATTTTGACGCAACGAGGCTTCGAAATAACTGTTGTTGAGTCAAATCGCTATGCTGCTGAGTACTTTGCATCACATGAAATCAAGCGATCTTTGTATTTTCGTCATAGAAAGCCACCACTTCGCACAATCCGCCATGACGGTCGCGATGGCGTCGATCCTTTCACTGAACTTTTCCGAGTATTTGGTGACCGTTAAAGCGATACAAACTCCTTATTTTTTGAAAACTAATGTCAAGAAATAGTGTTTACCTAATCATGACATTTATGCACCGCAAGAACTTTGCTTATCGTGTTAAAATCGATCTGGGGCCCTGACAATGGAACAGTGATCAGTAGTGCGCACACGATTTTTTGTTGTTGATTTTTTTTACATAATCATAATCACTACACATTATTATAAAATTACACTCATTTAAAAGCATATTATCTGTTCTTTCCAGTGATATATAGCTTAACACATTTAATTCAGTTTTATATATCAATATCAAGGGTTGTTTGAGCCCACCCTCCTCCAAAACAATGCTAGCCAATGTTAATTCAGCCAATAGAAGTGAGGCTTGTTGCTGCATATTCAGCGCTACTAGGGTTTAGTCTTTCTGGGGGGAAAAATAGGTGTAGGAGAATGGACCAAGAAGGCAGAAAATATGACAAGAAGGAGGTGACGGGAAGAAAAGGAATAAGGTAGTATAAACAAAGAGAGGGATGGAAAAGAGGGAATTCGTAGCACAGAATTTCCAGAAGGTGGAGGTGCTATTTATACTGACAGGCCCCCAGCATCCCCATGGGGGAATGTTCCTCCAGGATGACATAGGTGATAATATAACTGACAGTTCACTTTTGCTTTCAAAAGTCATTCCATGAACGAATCTCTCCCCAAAAGTCTTTCGGATGAGACTATAAACTGAGGCCCCGAGTGCGAAGGCTTGAAGAACATCTTGCACACACGTTAAATCCTGTTCCGCTTTTCATAAGAGTAGGCCATTGTGTGCTGGTGGGAACAGATGATAGAATTCACAAAACCGCATACACACAGGGGCTAGATGTAAGTGCATATTCCATTATCCTTGATATAAAAAAAATAACTAAAGGTCATTGTAGGGCAGCAGAAAGGATTGAAGGTCATTCAGCGCACACAAGCAGAGAGGAGTCACAATCGTCAAAACAATGGTGGCCAGTGTTTGCACCAGAATTTCTTGAAGTTTTTTGTAAGTTTTTGACGAAATTGATAGCAAGGAGGAGATTGAGAGGGCTGAATTTGGTTGAATTAAACAATGACAGAGACAATGAGGTAAGGATTGTGTAATATGTGTTTAAAAAGTTCATAGAAATTGATGATGACCTGACTGAATCAAGCAGTGCTAGTTTTCCTGTACGCAGTTCTTCACCACTCAGCGATTTTAGCGTCACAGATTGTTTTACTTTATATGGACACAACAGAGCTTCAAAATAATTGTTGTTGAAACAAACTGATATGCTTTGCATCACATGAAATCAAGCGATTGTCATATTTTCGTCATAGAAAGCCACCACTTCACACAAAATGTGTATTCACCGTTACGATGATCACGATGGCGTTGATCGTTTTGCTGGCCTTTTGTATTTGACGACCCATAAACCGACACAAACTCATTTTTTCACTGCAATAACAATGCTTATTTTGTTAAAATCAACCTGGAGGTGACCCTGCTTCGAAACAACACCGGCCAATGTAAACTCAGCCCATAGCTCTGATCCCCATGCTGTAAATTCAGCGCTACCAGAGTTTTCAGATCAATCCTGCTTTAATAACTGACAACAGCAGAGCTCCGAGGCGAGTTTAATGAAGTAGCAACAAACAGAACAAGTGTTGACACTGCATGTGTGATAGATAGCATTAACCTGCAAGAGGTTGAAGATAGAGCCTATGTGGCCTGTCCCAAGATTTGGTGGCAACAAAAGAGATAAAAGGCAGCAAAATTGGATACAACTGGAGACCAACTCGTGGCTCCAAAAGAAATTACCAACTGATTTTTGTACTTACAGAAAACGATGTGAAAAAGATGCGAGATCGTTATACTTGAGTACTGTTGTGGAAACAAAAAGGTAACAACTAAATAATATAAGAAATGCCGTGCAAAAATCTGTAATTTGGAAATATAAGCAAAGCGGGACTAAATTTCTCAGGAATTCTTTGTCACAAAAATTCCTTCATTTAATAATAATAATAATAATAATAATGATAATAATAATGTATGGAACTTATATAGCGCTGAATCTTGTAAAGCAACAAATCAAAGCGCTCAGATGACTTTTTTTTAATATCGAGGATAATGGAATAAGCACTCATGTGCTTTTTTTTAACATCCAGTCCCCGTGTGTATGCGGTTTTGTAAATTTTGTCATCTGTTCCCACCGGCACTTGATGGCCTACTCTTACGAAAAGCGGAACAGGACTTAATGTGTGCGCAGATGTTCTGTATGCGTTCGCACACGGGGCCTCGGTTTATAGTCTCATCCGAAGGACTATACAGTATGTATATACAGAATTGGGGTCCGTGTCACTTTCAGCCATCACAATACGAACATTCTTCAGCTTCAGGGGCTTCACCCCAGACCCTCCCCACCAGAAGCATTGCCCCTGACCCCACTGTTGGCTTAGACAGCTCCCCCCAGACCACATTGTCCTCCTTGTTAGCTTGTTTTCACTCTCATCTCTGACTTTACTACACACACACACACGTGCATGAATGCATGCATCTTTTGCGTCTTGCTCAATGAGGTGATTAATGAGATAAATTTAGAGAAACCCCTATTTTTAACATTGTGTTGAAAACTCAAGAGTTGAATTGTGTTGTCAAAAGTTTTACTATGAACTGAAATTTTTTTCATCAGTTGATGATCTGAAGTCTGTAGCTAGTAGCAATAGACTGCGCTGGTTTGGGCACGTTCAACGGAAAGCAGACCACCACATCATAAAAAGAGCAATGAACTTCGTAGTGGATGGAAAGAGACCAAAGGGAAGACCTAGCAAAACCTGGGCTGCCTGTACTGCAGATGATCTTAGAGAAAGGGGCATAAATAAAGAGGAAGCTCAAAACATAGATAGATGGACGAGGCTCATCAATGTCAAACCTCCCCTGGGAGAAACATGACGAAAAAGGAAGAAGAAGTGCTTATTTTCATTATACAACAAAAAACCACATGTTGTAAGCGTTTCTGTAGGATCTTCAGTCTGCCTGACAGTCAGTCAGAAAGTAACCCAGCTGGATTTTGCTCATTCTCAACAACCTCCACACCTACAACACTCCTGTAACTCCCGCTGTGTCTGTCTTTGTTGTTGTTCATGTTGTCTTCAATTTTTAACGTCTGTTCACGCTTAAGTGATATTGTGTCTGTGTGTGTGTGTGTCTGTGTGTGTGTGTGTGTGTTGTTGTTGTTGTTGTCTTCGATCTTACGTCTGTTCACACTCGGTGATATTAGACGAGAAAAAAAATATATATATGCAAGGGGTGTATGAGAATTGAGGTGGTGGTGGAGGCCCTACTGAAAAATGCGAGGGGGAAAAAGTAGTCTAATTATGAAAAGAAACCGCACAAAGCAAAAGATACAATTTAAAAAAAATTAAAAAATTAAAAACCGAAACAAAAACATAAAAAGTGATTAACGTTAATGAAACTAGAACAAATGTCCTATAGGACTATGCCAGAGACCTTTTGCAATATCAAATGCCAAATTCAAATTATTGAATATGCTTCTAAGGGAGTTTTCAGAAAATTGGGGTAAAAAAGCTTTTGTATTCTTACATTCAAATATTATATGAGTATTAGAAATATTCTCACCACACAGACATATTCTGTGTCTACTGAATTTGGTTACGAATGCATTAAGTTTTATTCTATAAAACAAACTATTCACTCTTCTTGCTGTTGAGATATTTGAGCAAGCCTTAGAATGGCTCACGACTCTTGCTTTATCAGCTTTAATGACAGATCTGTTTAGAAATCTCTCTTTTAGGTGATACGTTTCTGTGACCTTTTTCCATGATGTTTTTTCTAATAAGTGGTAGCCCTCTTGTAATGATAAAGGCACGAGCAATGTTGCTGATTTCCCTTCATGCTTTGCACCTCTTTTAGCAGCTCTATCAGCCCACTCATTTGGAAAGAATCCACTGTGTGAAGGCACCCAACAGAAAGTGACATTTGTGCCCTTTAAGGTTAAAAGGTGTATGACATGATTAATCTCTAATGCAATGTTTGAAGTTTTCTTGTACCACAAGGATTTTAAAGCATACAATACCGACTTAGAATCAACACAAATAAGGATTTGAAATATACACAATGGCAAATCAAGAACATAATTTAGAGCCATTAAGACTGCTACTAATTCCGCCGTAAAAATCGAATGATGTTTACCAACATAGAATGATTTTTCAATTTTTAAAGATGGTATAACAAGTGTGTGTCTGCCTGTGTGTGTGTGCAGATGTTCTGGACCTACATCACGGGCATGCTGCAGAACCTGGACTGCCTGCCTCTGGAGCGGATCCACAGCATGCTGCGCATGTTCGCCGTGCAGGGCCCCGAGTCTGGGGAGTTCACCCAGCAGCAGCTCAAAGCCTTCCTCGACCGCAAGGTCCACCAGCAGAAGCTGGTCTTCAACGCTGGCGTATACCGGCTGCCGAAGAACTGAGTGTGAGGGGGACGACACTGCTGCCCCTCTTGAGGGACAGGTAAAGCATTCCTCTCTGTGTCACCCGAAATTTGGTGCTCTAGACTTCGTGGGTGGTGTACAGCTACCCATGGTGTCCAGAAAGGATCCAAACCTCTTACCATACAAGCCTCTTACCATACAAGCCTCTTACCATACAAGCCTCTTACCATACAAGCCTCTTACCATACAAGCCTCTTACCATACAAACCTCTTGCCATACAAGCCTCTTACCATACAAGCCTCTTACCATACAAACCTCTTACCATACAAACCTCTTACCATACAAGCCTCTTACCATACAAACCTCTTACCATACAAGCCTCTTACCATACAAACCTCTTACCATACAAGCCTCTTACCATACAAGCCTCTTACCATACAAACCTCTTACCATACAAGCCAAACCTCTTACCATACAAGCCAAATCTCTTACCATACAAGCCAAACCTCTTACCATACAAGCCAAACCTCTTGCCAAACCTCTTTCCATACAAGCCAAACCTCTTCCATACAAGCCAAACCTCTTACCATACAAGCCAAACCTCTTGCCAAACCTCTTACCATACAAGCCAAACCTCTTGCCAAACCTCTTTCCATACAAGCCAAACCTTTCCATACATGCCAAACCTCTTACCTACACAAGCCAAACCTCTTACCATACAAGCCAAACCTCTTACCATACAAGCCAAACCTCTTACATCAACAATGCCAAACCTCTTACCATACAAGCCAAACCTCTTCCATACAAGCCAAACCTCTTACCATACAAGCCAAATCACTTTCCATACATGCCAAACCTCTTACCATACAAGCCAAACCTCTTACCATACAAGCCAAACCTCTTACCATACAAGCCAAACCTCTTACCATACAAGCCAAACCTCTTACCATACAAGCCAAACCTCTTACCATACAAGCCAAACCTCTTACCGTACAAGCCAAACCTCTTACCATACAAGCCAAGCCAAACCTCTTACCATACAAGCCAAACTTCCAACCTCTTACCATACAAGCCAAACCTCTTCCATACAAGCCATAACCAACCTACAAGCCAAACACCTCTACCATACAAGCCAAACCCTTACCACCAACTTGCCAAACCTCTTACCATACAAGCCAAACCTCTTACCTTACAAGCCAAACCTCTTACCATACAAGCCAAACCTCCTTACCATACAAGCCAAACCTCTTACCGTACAAGCCAAACCTCTTACCAATACGCCCTCTTACCATACAAGCCAAACCTTTGCCAAACCCTTACCATACAATACAAACCTAACTCTTACCATACAAGCCAAACCTCTTACCATACAAGCCAAACCTCTACTACAAGCATACCTCTTACCATACAAGCCAAACCTCTTACCATCAAGCCAAACCGCTTACCACACAAGCCAAACCCCTTACCATACAAGCCAAACCTCTTACCGTACAAGCCAAACCTCTTACCGTACAAGCCAAACCTCTTACATACCTCTTACCATACAAGCCAAACCTCTTACCATACAAGCCAAACCGCTTACCATACAAGCCAAACCAAACCTCTTACCATACAAGCCAAACCGCTTACCATACAAGCCAATCCGCTTACCATACAAGCCAAACCTCTTACCGTACAAGCCAAACCTCTTACCGTACAAGCCAAACCTCTTACCATACCTCTTACCAAAAAAGCCAAACTTCTTACCATACCTCTTACCATACAAGCCAAACCTCTTACCATATATCATGGGTGTACAGTCACAGGAAGGTGGCAGGATGGTTAAGAGGTTCGCCTGTCAACAAGTAAACCGTGAGGTTGTGGGTTTGATTCCCAGCCTCGCCCTTTCTTCCCAGTTTGACAAAAAAATCGAACTGAATGTCAGAGTCCTCCGATTGAGACTATAAACCGAGGCCCCATGTGCGAACGCATGCAGAACATCTTGCGCACACGTTAAATCCTGTTCCGCTTTTCGAAAGAGTAGGCCATTGTGTGCCGGCGGGAACAGATGACAAAATTTACAAAACCGCATACACAGGGGGACTGGATGGAAAAAAGCACATGAGTGCTTATTCCATTATCCTCGTTATAAAAGAATAAATAAAAAATAAAATGAAAATGTCCACAAAAACAAACCCGTGATTTTGCGTGAAGCACAAAGTTCTTTCTGTACGTTGTGGTTGCAGGGCAGTCCGTGACTTGGAAGAAACAGCTCGCTCCTGTACATTGCGGATGTTGAGTAACCTACGCTGCCGACAACAGAGGAGCCTGCCTTTCTTCTGTAGGGTTGAGAAGAAGGGACGCTGCTTTTCTTACTGTAGTACTTCGGTCTGTGAAAGGCACGCGCTCAAACATACACTGAATTATGTGCCCAGGACCCGAAGCACTAGGTAAGGAAAATAAAAAGCCTTTACCTTGACAGAGCATGTGCATGAATTGGCTCTTCTGCCCATCCATTTAAAATGTGTTGATTGTCAATAATGATAAAGATAATAATGAGTATCTGTAGGCTCAAAGTGTGTCAGTTTGTCTCATAATGTAAGTGTCATAAAGTTGATTGTGTCAGTTGCTCCAGATCAGCAGACTGTCATTTACCTATGAAATAGCATCACCTCCCCCCATATGCGCGCAGCATCATTGTTACGTCATATGTTACGTGGTGTAACAATGGGAAGATAATCTATTAACACACTACTCAACAGAGCTGACAGGCAGATATAGCAATGTGATAGCAAATCTTCCAGGTTCATTGATTTTTAAGTGTCAGACGCTTCATCCACAGTAACCAAAAATACACCAGTTCTTGAAGTTCAAACGAATATAAAGTTTTAATTCTCAAATGAAAAAAAAATTATACGAACTAGCTTCCAACTCCCAGGTTTGTTCCAAGGTTCTCTTTTCAATTGGACATCAATTGTCTATCAATAAAAATCCCACACGAACACACAACACTACTATCACTTTTCTTCT
This sequence comes from Rapana venosa, assembly GCA_028751875.1. Lineage (NCBI taxonomy): Eukaryota > Metazoa > Mollusca > Gastropoda > Neogastropoda > Muricidae > Rapana > Rapana venosa. The sequence goes on from CM054155.1 coordinate 55,239,842, forward strand.
AATCCAACACCGAGTACCAAACTTCAACACACACTCATGTTCCAACCTAAAACTTTCCACTCCCCAAACTCCCGACCGCTGAAATCGCTGATAGACTCAACGCCTTTTTTTTTGTTGATACGGCTCTTATAGCAATGACGTTTCAATGACGTGTTTTCCTATCAGCCCTACGTCATCGTACCAAGACTTTTCTACCAATCAAACAACAGAACAAGAGTAATCGCTATTGCAATTGCTACACCTTCCAAAATTCCAAAATTATCATCACGATACACCGACACACCGCACGCTAACCACGCACGTCATGATCATTCTTTCCTTGCATTCATTCCTCTTAATTGTAACAATCATAGACCAGTGTAATAGCATGCATTTGCTGTCATTGGCCTTCCATCAGATGTGTGCTATTTACACAGAGCAAAGATAATAATAATAATACATGGAATTTAATAGTTAGGGTTTTTTTTACAAGTTCAAATGTATACACGCACACCAACATAAAGGTTTACTCTTGGGCAGGGTGATGGGGTTTTTGCTGTTGAGGGCAGGGACAAAAATGAAATGGAACCAGAACATCTATGAAGATCTGTGATACCAATCTAGAACAATGGACACGATCAGACGGATGCTATTACTTTACTTTACTTTATTCTTTTATATCGAGGATAATGGAATAAGCACTTATGTGCTTTTTTACATCCAGTCCCTGTGTGTATGCTGTTTTGTCAATTCTGTCATCTGTTCCCACCGGCACAAAATGGCCTACTCTTACCAAAAGCCGAACAGGATTTAATGTGTGCGCAAGATGTTCTCTGTGTGTTCACACACGGGACCTCGGTTAATAGTCTCATCCAAAGGACTTTTGGGGGAGAGTGGAGTCTGCACTGATGTTAACTCCAGGGGGAAATATCCCCTTGAATGGGAATCGAACCCGGGTCGTCAGATTGTGAGCGCAATGTTCTGACCACTAGGCTAATCATCCCCACCCCCACCCCCGCCTCACCTCTCCGCTGTGATGTCATGTGCACAAACAACTTTGTGATTTGCTAGAAGTGACATCAGACAGCTTAGTTTGACATGTAATATCAGTCATGTAATGTTAATGTTGGGCATTCTCTAGCTTGATTAATGCACCGTTCTAATTAAGCGCTCTGACTCACACAACACATCACATCAGGGAATTGCTGTGAGACCATAAGTACACAAGAAATGAGAAGTTTGTACTGCTCTGTTTTTTCAAGTACCGCGCCACACTGGCAGCGACATAAATTTGTGTTCCTGCCTGTAGTGGTAGCATGAACGAGTGTGTTTACCAGGGCATGTTGTCGTTAACTCTGTGTGTGTTGGGATCTCAGGGGTGCACACCTTATTACATTATGTGCTTACGTGGAAACCTTGGCATCATGGAATCGTGTGTGCAGTTGCAGTGAATGAAAAAAAAAGGATTCATAGGATTTGGCTGTTAGGACGAGGGTGTGTGTGCGTGTGTGTGTGTGTGTGTGTGTGTGTGTGTGTGCGCGCGCGTGTGTGTGTGTGTGTTGTTGTTGTCTTCAATTTAACGTCTGTTCACTCTAAGTGATATTAGACGAATGTGTGTGTGTGCGTGTGTGTGTGCGTGTGTAAGTGTGTGTGTGCATGTGTAAATAAAGTGGATTGATAAAAAATATGGTTACTGATAAGTGTACCCACGGACATGTTCCTTGAGTGGAATAAAATTGCTGCATGGTTATTGTCTTGGGTACATGATGTGACCTTGCATGTGTATGCTGATATTTTTTGGCGGTGTATACATGATCATCCATGAATTTCCAAGAATGTACTGCCTGAAGTATACAGGCATGCAAATACTGTAGGCTACACACAATGACGAATGCTATAGCCGAGTGGTTCAGACTGTTCGACTTCAAGGCCATGGGTCTATGGATTTGTGGGTTTGAATCTCAGCAGTGTCTGGGGAGTTGAGCTTAAGGGTAGGGATTTTTACAATCTCCCAGGTCAACTTCAAGTGCAGACCTGCCAGTGTCGTTTCATTGATAATCACACATGCTGAACATCAAATCATATCCACGCTAAAGATCCCATAATTCAGGTCAATGTTTGATAGGTCACAGAAACATGAACAGTGGATCGGTGGTCTAGAGGTAACGCGCCTGTCTAGAAAGCGAAAAGTCCGGGTCGGAAGTGTGCGGTGGTTCGTATCCCATTAGGGGCTGAAACTTTTCCCCCATCCATTAGATCATGAGTGGTGGTCTGGGTGCTAGTCTTTTGGATGAGATGATAAATCAAGGTCCGGTGTGTTACACATAATTATTTAGTGCACATAAAAGAACCCACGGTCACAAGAGAGTTGTCCCTGGCGAAAATCTGTAGAAAAAAGCCACTCTGATAGGAAAACAAATACAGTTGCAGACAGGAGAAGAAAAAAAAGGGTAGCGCTGCTCTTGTGGCGACACGCTCTCCCTGGGTAGAGCTGCCCGAATTTCACGGAGAGAAATCTGCCGTGACTTAAAGTGGTAGGCTATAAATAAATAATTAAATACCCAGCATGTATCCCATAAGTCATAATGTGGCTACCATCATTGTATAAATGGTTGCATACGTAAAATCTCACCATTGGTGGACCTCGGAGCTGTAGCCTAGGAGTGAAGAGAATATATATATATATATATATATATATATATATATATAGACACATGTACACACACAATAACAGCAAACCACGCACTTTCTGACAAATTAAGTAAAAAAACAGACAATACTTGTTTTTTTAAAAAAGATATAATTATGTGAAAGTGTCATATTTGGAACAATATTTTAAGTTATTTAGGATCTAAACACAAATCCATCCAAGATAACAAAGCTCAAGTACTATACCACTCTCTCACGCACATACACACACACACACAATTCACAATGAGAAGTCTGCAAATAATCATTCAAGAACACAAATTCACTTCCAGTTTCAAGAAAAGAAACAAAAGAAAACCAAACATCAACACATTCTCTGTCATGTGTAATGAGAATATACAATGACCAATTTCAAACTGACTTCATCACAATTCACATTCACTCAATACAATATCTCACGCCTATGTATGCACACAAAATGCTTATAAACTGGTCAAATTCTAATTCACAGCAAAATCATAGATGGTTGGTTAACCCTGTAGTAGGTTACCCATAGGGAAACGGTTAAACGTAGATCTTGGAGACCACTTATTGGTGGAAATTTCCACAAAACTCGGTCAGATCCCACTGAGGTACAATCTCGTATCGGTCAGTTCAAAACGGGCAAGAAAATTTGATTACAATCATGGGCCCGAAACTTTTCCCCCATCCATTAGACCATGAGTGGTGGTCTAGGCGCTAGTCTTTCAGATGAGACGATAAACCGAGGTCCCGTGTGTTACACAAAATTTTCAGTGCACATAAAAGAACCCAGGGCAACAAGAGAGTTGTCCCTAGCAAAATTCTTAGAAAAAAGCCACTCTGATAGGGAAACAAATACAGTTGCAGACCACAAAAGAAAAAGGTGACGCTGCCCTTGTGGCGACGCGCTCTCCCTGGGGAGAGCAGCCCGAATTTCACGCAGAGAAATCTCGTGACTTAAAGTGGTATAAATAAAATAACAACTAGAATTACTTTGAGGTAAACAGCAAGGCTGACTATCGCTTATCAGGTACAGGGGGACAACAACAAGCATTAACTATTTTCTGTTCAACAATAAACTTCATAAATCAACTCCAGGATGTCACACACTCATCACAAGATGAGAAGAGAATTTCTCTCAATACAGCTATGACATTATTTGCTTAACTACAAAGACACAATTTAAAAAAAACACAAACTAGTATAATAGTAAAACAGACTGTTTTCCTTCAATTAGACATTTCAGCATCAACCAGTCTTGAAATATGCACATATAGTTCTAAGAGTTCAGCAAAATTCTAATATATTCTGAAGTTTTGACCTGTAAATTAAGATAACTGGCTATATGATCCTAGATTTTTTAAAAAAATCGAATGTGTGTGTGTTTCTCTCTTTTTTTTTCTTTCTTTCTTTGTTGTTGTTCTCTCACCTGAGCAACGACAAACTGTTGGAGGGCACTGATCAGAGCTAAAATCTAAAAATACCTAACAAACCGAAGTTTCTGAACGATCTAAAACCTGCATAAGCCAGAAATCAATACCAAAAATATTTATTACAAAATCAATCGCAAGAAAAAAAATATGATTTTCTTTTTCTTTTTCAAAGCTTTTTCATTTCTGTTATTTGAGGAGGAAAGCGGCAATGATTCATTTTCATTTAAATAATGATTATAGGGCCAGACTCACAAATTGAAATGAAAGCAGCCTAAGCCTACCTGATCTTACACTGTCAATTATATAAATTTTATATAAATTTTTTCATGTTTGACAGTCAAGGCTGTTCTCATATAAAGAAGAGAGAAAAAAAAGAAAGAAAGATGGGTTCTGATTTGCAACTGACATGAACTAGTGAGACACACTTCTAAAGTTCTCAGAAAACTCTGACTTCAACTTATCTAAAAAGATATTTTCAAAATGTTTACTGAATATTCCACAAGGCAGCTTCAGAATCTCAAAATAAGTTGATAACCCTTGACATAGCAATAAAATGCCAACAAAATCCCCATCATTTCAGTATATTACTAATATGATAGATTATACAAGTGAAGAAGAATTTAAAGGGGACTAGGATCCTCGACAGGATGACCTAGTGGTTAGAGTGTTGCGCTTGAGATCTGATGGCCTGGGATCGAGCCACCACCAGTTCAAGGGGATTTTTTCCATGGAGTTAACATCTGTGCCGACTCCACTCTCCCAGAAAGTCCCTAACATGAGACTATAAACCATGATCCTGAGAGTGAAAGCATGCAGAACATCTTGCGCACAAGTTAAAACCTGTTCCGCCTTTCAGTAATAGAATGCCAAATCTTAGTAAACAGTGTCAACACAGGGACTGGATTTGTTCAAGAATAGCTTGACCTGCAATTCAAAATGTATATATAATATATATATCTGAAAAATGCGGTAGCTGAATTATAGTGAATAACTTGTATGCAAAGAAATCAAACATCAGTAAAGGGACTTATTTCATAATTTTACACTACTAATACTTATTAAATTTTCACTTTTATTAGGGGTTCTAGTTAAGTACTAAACAATCTTCTGGTTGAGTGCACTGTTAGGTGGTGTTTTTTTTTTAGCCTATTGAATCTCTGTCTCTCCCCCGCCCTACAGAAAACAAACAAACCCTCTGCACCAATGGACAGATTTGAAAAATGTGTTCCTGGGGAAAGTACACCATAAAAAAAAAACCTGTCGAAATACTGCAGTTCATTGTGGTCAATATTTCAATACTTCAAATGTGGTAGTCTGATACTGACAAAGTGACATGTAATATTCATAGTGACAACTCAAAACGTGTTAAAAATAAGACTAAAAAAGAGTACTATTCAAAATTACTACATCAAATATAAGACAAAAATAAAACACAAAGTCAAACTCCAGACAATTTCACCATAATTTCTTTAAAAAGAAAAAGGAATAACCTCTCAGATCTAGGTTAAAAAATAAAACTGGGAAAGTGAGCCAATTAATTTTGTTATATAATGGTAAATCTTCATATTTCAGAAACCCTGGACATAATGATTTATCCTGTACACAATGTTACATTACATATTAATATGCTTCAGATTTCCATTTTATCTCAATACTCTTACACAGTGCCTAATTTTTAATGATACACTCACAGGCTGCATACTGTAGTATTTACTGGTCTATTCCTTCACTTTCCCCCTGAACTTTCAAGTCAAGTCAAATCAAGTTAAGTCAAAATGATCATTATTGAGGGTAAAAGATTAAGTATACACAACTTTTTTTTCATCCAGCCCTAACTTTTTTTTTTAAAAATCAAGAAAATTGACATATAAATGCATTCAAAAGACAATGTTAATACACGTTGAAAACAAAAATATATTATGAGGATTTTTTTCCCAGACTAACAAAACATAATAAAACAAAACAAGACAGTATAACATAAGCTCAAGTCATACAGAGAAATGAAGAAAATAAAAAATAACTAGACTCACTAAAACAATATAAAACGAGACAAAGACAGTATAACTTAAGCTCAAGTCATGCAGACAAATGAAGAAAATACAAAATAACAAAAGGTAGGAATAACAACAATGCAGCCAGATGTAAGGTAACCTCCACTTACAATTTGTCCATCAGATGTTTCATCAAGAGTTTCTTAAACATTTGTTTTGAAGGAGCTGATTTTCAAGAGAGAGGTAGATTATTCCACACTGTTCTTCCTGAATAAGCAAGGCTCGACTTGTAGAGATTATTATGGGGCATGGGCAAAAACATTTTTGCAATCTAGGCTTGTTTTTATTAAAGGGAACATTTTTCACAATTTTCTTTGGGGCTTTTCCATTTAATATTTTGTACATACATAGACACTTGTTGAAATGCAGACTGACTTTGAGTGGAAGAATACCTAATTCTTTGTAGTTGTTGGTGGTCAATGTAATAGGATTCAATCGGATTACTGTTAGTGTTATAGCTAGCTCTTTTATGTAGGCAGCATTATATGCTTTAGGTTTGTTTCATGAGCACTATTCCATAAGTTTGAAATATAATTTATAAGAGATAGAATATGAGCGTGAAATTATAGTTTTTATGACTAGGTTTAGAAAATGTTTGATTTTTCTAACTCTAAGTTGATACAGTTTCACTGAGATTCATTTTCTTAAAGTGGCTATGTGTTCTGACCAAGATAATAATTAATCATTGCCAATTACTGCTTTAAAACCAACAATAACAAAGGAGTCCAAGGCTTGTACAGTTCATGAATTCATTTCAATGAAAAGTTAAAAAAAAGAAGTCACACTGCACTGTACTAAAAAGATCATAAGTGAAAAGTTCATTTCAATTCAGGAAAAAAATGTTTGCTTATATTTCACTTCACAATCAAGACAAATCCTACCTGCACACTAAAAAACCCGAAACAAATGAAACAAAAGAAAAATGGTTATTTAAAAAGGAGAAAAACCAATCACTTGATCTTGATGAATCAACAACTCTATACCAAGAAATAAGTACTATAGGCTAAATCAAATTTACAAAGTTATGCTGTCATTGGTTTTGTTGTTAAATCTTTTTAAAAACACATTGTTTTCTTATGTTTTATTTTCAATCTATCATTCTATGAGATTCCTGATCAATACTCTCTCATGAAACAAGCCTTATTGGCTTAGCAGGTTAGGACTCGATGAGTCATGCAATGAATGGCACACAATATCATACAATATCATACAATATCAAAACACTTTAAACATGATGCACTGCACAGTTATTTATGAACACAACATTCACTGGTTCTGAAATAATATAAAGTACTGCAATAGCACACTTTTTCAGGAAAACCCCCCAACCACCTCACTCCTTCACCAGAAAACCAAACACAGCACTTGAGCACTGTATAGTGTATGCATGCACGTGCCCCCACACACACAGTGACACACACACATAGTGACATAGTAAGTACTGCCCATGCATACACACACACTGACACAGAGTGGCGCGCGCACACACACACTGGAGGGGGGACGGGATAGTCTGGTGGTTAGAGTGATGCGCTTATGATCTGCTGACGTGGGTTTGAATCTAAAGATGATTTTTTCCTCTGGAGTTAACATCAGTGCCGTGACTTAAGTGGTATAAAAGTAAAGCCAAGAAAAAGACTCCACTCTCCCAAAACATCCTTCAGATGAAGTATAAACCGAGGTCCTGTGTGAGAACGCACGCCAACCATCTTACGCACACGTTAAAACCCATACCACTTTTTGGAAGAGTAGCCAGTAGGCCATTGTGTGTTGGTGGGAACGGATGACAAAATTTACAAAAGTGCAGACACATACTGACAGGGACTGGATGTAAAAAAAAAAAGCACTCATATATAATATATATATGTATAGGTGTTTATTCCATTATATTTGAAATATAAAAATGGAAAACACACACACTCAGCTAATGAGTCATACTGATACAGTGATAGTGATATTATATAATACTTTGATAGATGATTGATGGTATACAAAAAATTACATTCAAATTCATACTATTTTACAAAACACACAGACACACATGTATACAGTATACACTGACACAGTCTCTCTCTCTCTCTCTCTCTCTCTCTCTCTCTCTCTCTCACAGTCACACAGAATCACTCAGTATAAACCTTACAGTTTGCAAACATCAAGCACACAATTACATGGTCAGACCCTTATATTTCATCAATCATATGTTGATCACAATGACAAATAATATTTGAAATATAATTGTAAAACAAAAACCCACATTACACAACAAGCAAACTAACTGCATCAGCCACAACTTGAAGGCACACACACGCACATTCACAACATTAACTCTTTTGCTCTTCTTCATCTTCTCTCTGCAACTGTTCAATCAATCGTTTTCTTTCTTCAGCCTGTCTCATTTTCATCAGCACCAAGCTTTCAAAGTCTCTGTCACTGACACTACTCACTGGACCAAAGCCTGCTCCTTGAGAGATAGGAGCTGCTGTAGCAAACAATGGAGTAGCTGAAGCAGCTGATGACAAACTGGACTCTGTGGACTGTTTTTGTGCAGAGTTGACTGACTCAGACTTTGACTTGGAGGATGGTTTTCCTGACAACCAAGTAACTGTCAATGGGTTAGTCGCTGTGCCCTCTTCGTTTTCTGCCAGCTTCAGCATTGGTGTAACTGACTCAAACTCAATAATAGCACTTCCCTTCTTCTTTGAAGATATGATGATGTTAGCGATCTGACCATATCGGCTAAACAGAGCTGTGAGATCTTCCTCATCATAACTACTTGAGACACCCCGCTTTGCACTCCAGCGGATTTTTAATTTAGGCGTTTCTGAACAGTCAGAGTCAGAATCATCATCCACATTCTCGGAATTTTTCATCTTTTCTTTCATTGACTGCTGTTCTTGTTCCAGGAGTTTGGAGCCTTCTTTACGTAGTCGCTTGATCTCGGCCAACAAATTCTGTTGCGCGCTACTGTCGTCTTCTCGACGTTGGTCAGCATGTCGTTCTCTTGCTTCCAAGTCATCCTTCAGTTTTCTTCTCTTGCTGTCAAGCTCTCTGTTTCGTTCCTCGGCTAATTTCTTAGCTCGCAACACATTGTCGTAAGCCGCCTTTGCTGCAGGATCAGTCAACACTTCCAAAGCTTTTGAAAGTTCGTGGAAAAGTTCCGCTGCTTTTGGATTATCAGGATTTTTGTCTGGATGGCATTTCAGAGCCTTTTTTCGATAAGCCTTCAATATTTCCTTTTCAGTAGCACCGGAACCGACTCCTAGAATACCGTACAAGTCCATTTTCATTATGTCTTCCTTAGGTTTTGCCATTATGAAATATAATAAACACACAAAACAAACCTTTGAAAAGCGAATGTTTCACGAGTTCAAAGCTGGTGCTCTTCTATCTTTCGAAACGCATAAAGACGTGTTGGTAGAAACGTACCTTCAACGTAGGAGAGCTGTCTTTTTACCCAAACCACACTGACACAGTCACAAGTATGTATCAAAATGATCTTTACTGAAGGTTAAATGATTGAGTTTATTTAAGTTTTATTTAATCCTGCCCTCACAAAAACACCAAGTGTGTGTGTGTGTGTGTGTGTGTGTGTGCCTTCGTTTTAATGGCTATCCACTAAAATAAAATAAAAAGTAGACTTGTAATGGGATTGGAAATTAAACGAAAAGCTCATGTCAATGTGTTTGGAGGATAAAAGGGAAAAGAGATATGCCCATCAGAAATTCGTTGAACAATAAATAAAAAAAGAAAACAAAGGAAAAATTACTAGGTAAACTTGAGTAAGACGAATGCCAGAATGTGTGTGTGTGTGTGTGTGTGTGTGTGTGTGTGTGTGTGTACATGCAAGGTAAAATTATATATGAAGATCTGGAAATTTGCGAGATGAGTTTTTGTTTTTATTGGTTTTTGCACTGACTACTAAATGCCTTATTTATTTATTTATTTATTTATTTATTTATTCATTTGTATACCTATTTATTCATTCTCTTTTTTATTATTTTTTTATTTGTCCATTTGTATATCATATAAATATTGTCGAAAATGATATTTTGCAACAATCTAGATGGTTTTTACTGAGTAAGCAATGAAAAGACTGTAACAGTAAGCAATGCTTTGTTTATTTGTTGTTTGTTGTTTTTGTTGTTGCTAGTCGTGGTCTCTCTCTCTCTTCTATCTCTCTCTCTCTCTCTCTCTCTCTCTCTCTCTCGATTACAAATTTGTGTGGTGTGGGGGGGGGGGGGGGGGGGGGGGGGGAGATGGAGGGCGCATTTGAAAAAGTAATGTAAGAAAGTATAAGTGGTTTTTACGGTCCCTAAATGGGGTTACGGAGGTATATACTTGTTTTGGGCGCTTTAAGGTAACCAAATAGTTCGAGGTGATCCAAAGTTGTTGTTGGCGTTGTTGTTGTTGTTGTTGATTTGCTTCCATTTTGTTTTTTCTTATTGTTGTTGCTGTTTGTTAGAAGGTAAAGAAAGGTAAAGGTGTTCTGACCTGTGGTTGGGGAGTGAGGTGCAGAGACTCATTTTCTCTAGAAGCCAGATTAAAATCCATTAATTATTGAACTCGTCAACATTTTTAATTTAATAAATTGTAAGCACATGATGCTGTTAAACAAAACACAATAAGCAAACAAGAAACAAATAGAAATTAAATCGAAACAAAGAATTAAAATGCATGACCTTTAGAGTGGAGAAGGGAAGCTATTGCAGATCTTCAGGTATATCTACGAGTTCTTTCCCTTACATCGTGCGAGAGCTCTCTCTCTCTCTCTCTCTCTCTCTCTCTCTCTCTGTCTGCCTGTCTGTCTGTCTGTCTGTCTGTCTCTCTCTCAATACTTAGACAAAGTCGGTAGAGATCGTTGGGTATAAATAAAATAAAGGAAATTGTATGCGAGACAGGATGTGGTTTTGTTTGATTGCAGTGAGGTGTAGGTCAGGTCAAAATGTTTCTAAAGTTATTGAAGCAGACTTGTTGATCTATGCACCCAAAAGTGGCCTTTTAAAAATTCTTTTTATTGTTTTACATCGAGGATAATAAAATAAGCACTTATGTACTTTTTTACATCTAGTCCCCGTGTGTGTGCGATTTTCTGTATTCTGTCCCGCACACAATGGCCTACTCTTCCGAAAAGCTGAACAGGATTTAACGTGTGCGCAAGATGTTCTGGTGCGTTCGCACACGGGACCTCGGTTTATAGTCTCATCCGAAGGACTTTAGGGGAGAGTGGAGTCTGCACTGATATCCCCTTGAACGGGAATCGAACCCTGGCCCGGCACTATGAGGGACGTGACAGGTATAACAATCTCAGATCTTTTACATAATATAACAAAATAATATGGGACTGACGTAGAAAACCTACTGTTTTAGAGTGTCAATTTCACAAGCCAGATTCAACGTTCTCCCTGTTAATGCAAAACATGCATCACTTAAGCAATGTTCCGCAGAAGAAATCTTGTCGATTTTGCAGGCAGGTCAACAAAGAAAGATGAAGAGCATTGTCCGTTTGTGTGTTCTGCATATTCTGATATTAGAACCAAGTTTCTGGGAGGTTTACTTAGAACTCCAATCTGTGTGTTATTTTCAGTGTCTCATAGTACACAGATGCACGGTGTCTCCAGGTACATTAATGTTTTCATTCAGTGAAAAGAAGGAAGAAAAAAGCTGCCCGGAATTTTATATATTACTTTTGATGAGCTCTGACAATTTATTTCAGGTGTAGGGAGCTTTGAAATGCTCGAAAATGGTGTGTGTGAGAGTGAGTCCTGTGAGTGAGTGCGTGCATGCTTATGTGCATGCGTATGTGCGTGCAAGTGTGTGTGTGTGTGTGTGTGTGTGTGTGTCTGCATGCACGCGCGCGCGCATGTGTGTGTTAGGCACTGCTTGAAATGCTAAAAATTTTTTAATGTACTGTATAGATTCGGCTCTAAGAAAAGTTCTGAATTGTTCTGCGTTTACTTCTTTATTTAGATATTAATTTTGTGTTTCTCTGCTATGTTTGTTGTTGTTTTCTTGTTTGTGTTTTTTTTTGTTGTTGTTTTTAAAGTAAGCAACACATACGTACTGTTGTACATCTTTCATTAAAAAAAACCCCACCTTCAATCTGTTTTCCATCCATGTAATATGTCCTTAAGTAAGCAGATGTAAGAACCCCCCTCCCCCCCCCCCCCCCCCCCCCCACACACACACACACACACCCACCCCCCTGTCTGTCTCTTTCTTTCTCAATAAATAAAACACCACATTTTCTTTCCTGGACACGCACAGCCATCCCCCTGCCACACACACCTCCCATCCTTCTCCACACACACACACACACACACACACACACACACACCTCCCATCCTTCTCCTGCCACACACCACGTTTCTTTTGATATAATATAAAGACAAACCAAGCCCATTAGAGACCACCATGCAGATAGTTTATGGAGTGGGAGGGGTGAGGACAGCCAGCTAAGATCCAAACCGAAGTAGATAGTTCATTTGTGGGAGGGGGCACTGGGCAGACAGGAATCAATAATACAGTCTGAATCAGTCCACTGGAGCTGTGCAATTCAATCACTGTGGTCCCTGGAGCTTTGGGAGATGCCGTCTATCCGTCTGTCTGTCTGTCAGCTTTGCCATAATGCTGACCAGCTTGTGGACTCTAGGTCAAACTGGTAGAGAACCTGAGTGTGTTCATTCATTGAGTCTATTTAAAAAAAAAAAAAGAAGATATTTCAAGGTAGTCTACAATGAGAATGATTGTAAGATCTCTAAGCGTCTGTTGGCAAAAACGTTTCTGCCAGTTCTCTAAATTAAATTGTTGTAAATTCTCTAAGCTTTTGTTTGTAAAACAAAGTTTCTGTCAGTTCTCTAGAATGAAAATGGTTGTGTGATCTTTAAGATTTCGTTTTAGAAATTCATTCATCAGCGTTTAAAAATAACTTGAAAAAAAGGAGATACTTTACCTCTCTAAAAATGTGGTTTGTAACTTATAACAACTCCCTTGAATAAAATGTCTTCTTCATTGGTAAACTATCCAGTGCAATGGAGTGATTTAGGAAAACAAAGTCAAGAAGAATGTGCTGAAGCTTTTTTTCTGCCAAAATCAATACCTGACCATGTTCAAAGGACGAATTGTATGCAGCCCATCAGGTTATTTTCGTTTATAGATTTTCTTGGGCCATGATTTTCCTCCCCCGCATGACTACCCACACAAAGAGCAAATCAAAACGAAAACCGCTGAAGCAGACACCACTGTCAGAACTTTATGAAGAGAAATGTCTTAATCAAGGCACAGGAACTGTGCTGAAAGTTTGGGGTAAAAAGATCAAATAAGTAACAGCATTGGAATAGCTGGTTTGGACTTTGGATTGGGCACTGTGATGAAAATAATGATTCCTTCTAGTACTAGTACGCTGTAGTACTGCAGTGTGAGTGTGACTGGCAGTCTCTTTGCCATTGTTGGAATATGTAAGTACAAGGTGGATCAGTGGTCTGGAAAGTCTGGGTTTCAAGTGTGTGGTGGCTCGAACCCCGTTTGTGCCTCTGGGTATGGAATCTTCCCCAATAAAAAACAACAACAACAACAACAAAAAACCCTTCTCCTTTTCTTTTCTCTGCCAAAACAGAGACTACAGAATGCAAGACAAAATTAATGATTCCAAGTCTGTTGTCTTTGGGAGGGGAAGAATTGTAAAGCAACAGATTTCCCCAGATAAGTTTGGGAGTACCCTTTTGATGTTTGCTGTCTTGACTAAGATTTATGTATGATTTTGTTTATTGCCATTATCTAGGGTCGTGTTTCCACGTGAAATTGATAGAAAACTATGCGCTAAGCAGTCTAAAATAGATTTAAATTACTTTCTAGCCGGGTTTGCGCAGATGGACGTCTTAATCCAGTTAACGACAAGGAATCCATTTAAGGACACCACAGTAAATGCTACTGATCCTCTTAGATTTTTTCACATATTTCTATTGTCCATAACACGTATCTTGCCTCATATCCCAAACAAAAGGCAAATCCAAACCAAACTCACACGAGCATTCAAAAATGTCAAGTATTGATAAGAAGAGATGATTAAATTTGTATTCATGTGTCTGTCAGTATTGCAATTGCCCTTAAAGGGATGACTAAAGTGGTTGTTTTTTTTTTTTTTACTTGACTGGACTTGACTTTTTGTCACTGCAGGAACGGACATTTTTTTTGCGTCAAATTCGAGCTGCTCTCCCCTTGGAGAGAGTGTGTCGCCACAGGAGTAACCCCCGTGAAAACAGAATTTCTATCTGCATGTGTGTTTGACTTCTTGTCGAATGTGCATGAACATGTTTGTGTGTGTGTGTGTGTGTGTGTGTGTGCGCGCGCGCGCACGCGCGTGCGTGCGTGTGTGCGTGTGTGTTTTAATTTTTTTATATAAATATATTTTAAACTCTTTGATTTCGAGGATAATGGAATAAGCACTCACGTGTGTGTGAGAGCGTGTGTGTCTGTGTTTGTGTGTGTATGTGTGTGTGTCCATGCGTGCGTGCGTGTGTGTATGTGTGCGTGCATGCGCGAGCGCGCACTCGACAAATCAGCTACAAACATAATATGTCAGACAGACAGACATATACATCAAGATGTAATGTTGAACACGACCATTCCAAAACAGCAGACGAAAACTTTGTTTGACCAAAATATCGTATGCAGCACAAGCACGAAATAGAAGTGAATGGTTTGTCTGGCAGGACTCGGCACAGTGATAGATCAGTGCAGTGTGGGTGAGTGAGTGGCTGGAGCAATGCCATTCAATCACTGTGTTCCCTGGAGGCTGGCTGGTGGGATTTCTGTGTGGCTGCGAAATCATAACCCTGGCCAATATGCCAAGTGTGTGAATCCATTGACAGTGGAAAGAAGCATCTCCCTCCCAACTTCTTTGTGTCGAATGAATACGTAGGCAGAGATACCGGCTACCTGCATGAATGCTGCTATCTTGAAAGATGGTTTTTTTTCTATGTGGTTCTATCTAGCTCTTGGTGGTAATCGCTTGGGATGAGTACCTTGAGAGGCAGAATCAGACAAGGTTTCTTTCCCTGGGCCATCACTGCAGGAGAAGCAAAAAAGCATGGGAGGGGAAGGGATAGCCTAGTGGTTAGAACATTGCGCTGGCAATCTGATGACCCGGGTTTGATTCCCGTTCAAGGGGATATTTTTTCCCCTGGAGTTAACATCACTGCAGACTCTACTCTCCATCAAAAGTCCTTCGGATGAGACTATAAACCCATCTCTCTCTCTCTCCCTCGCCTTAGCCGAGTACTTCTCACAAAAAAGTAATCCAACCGATGTTTTCAGAACAGTGAACAGTTGTGCTTCCTCCACTCCTCACGGTCTTCTGCTTTCCGAGGGGAGTGGAGGAAGCTGGTTGCAAAATCTTCAGTGGCGCTCCCACGGTCCATGGGACTAGGGGATAGGTGAAGGTGAAGAAGGTGGTGACCGTTTCTGCGAGGCTTCAGACAATGTAGCTCTAAGAGGCTTTTTTTCGGTGGTTGAGGCACCATTATCAGGAACATTAAACCTCCAGAAAAGCAATCTTAACCTCTTGTTTCACTCGTGTGTCACACCATTTCTGTATGAATGTATTATGGAGTAAGCTTATTTGTAAAGTGTTCAAACAAGTTTGAATACGGACCGCTGGAGGGCCTTCAGCGCACGGCAGCGTTTGTCAGGGCCTCAGGAGTTGGTGTCTGAGCGTTCGACGACGAAAAATTTAAAACACACCATCTTATAATCTAGTTAGCTTATATAAGAAAGGCAAAATTGTATATATATTATGTGGTGCGTTGTGTGTCTATATGTATGTATGTATGTATGTAAGTATATATATATATATATATATATATATATATATATATATATAGAGAGAGAGAGAGAGAGAGAGAGAGAGA
>CM054155.1:55260879-55298379 GCA_028751875.1 Rapana venosa
CACACAACACACACAGAGAAACCATCATCCAAAACAGAAATTACACAGCCAGAAGCACACGTCAAGCTTTTATGAAGAGAAATGAGGCCAGAGGAAAGCAGGCAGAAAGTGTCCAGTAAAAAGTCAATACAGTCCTGATCAAAATAGATGGTTTGGGCGGTGGACTTGAGCCATGAAAGAATCAGTTTATCCTGGCAGTCAACGAAACTGTACTGTTTAGTGCTGAAAGATCCACATCTAGGAAGGACCGTTTCTAGAGCTTGAGACCTTTGCTGTCAAGGATTTTTGAAGAATGGTCTTTCTTCTGTCACGGGGGACGGGATAGCCTAGTGGTTAGAACATTGCGCTGGCAATCTGACGATCCGGTTTCCATTCCCGTTCAAGGGGATATTTTTCTCCTGGAGTTCACATCAGTGCAGACTCCATTCTCTCCCCGAAAGTACTTCGGATGAGACTATAAACCGAGGCCCCGTGTGCGAACGCACGCAGAACATCTTGCGCACATGTTAAGTCCTGTTCCGCCTTTCGTAAGAGTAGGTCATTGTGTGCCGGTGGGAACAGAAGACAGAATTTACAAAACTGCATACACAAGGGGACTGGGTGTAAAAAAGCACATGAGTACTTATTCCATTATCCTCGATATAAAAGAATATTTTAAAATCCTTTGGAGGAAGGTCATCATTGTGACCTTAAGAATCTATGGAGGAAGGTCATCCTTGAGACCTTAAGGATCTATGGAGGAAGGTCTTCTTTGTGACCTTAAGGATCTATGGAGAAAGGTCTTCCTTGTGACCTTAAGGATCTATGGAGGAAGGTCTTCTTTGTGACCTTAAGGATCTATGGAGAAAGGTCTTCCTTGTGACCTTAAGGATCTATGGAGGAAGGTCTTCCTTGTGACCTTTAGGATCTATGGAGGAAGGTCTTCCTTGTGACCTTAAGGATCTATGGAGGAAGGGCTTCCTTGTGACCTTCAGGATCTGTGGAGGAAGGTCTTCCTTGTGACCTTAAGGATCTATGGAGGAAGGGCTTCCTTGTGACCGTAAGGATCTATGGAGGAAGGTCATCCTTGTGACCTTAAGGATCTGTAGAGGTAGTGTTCCCAGTGTCTGTGTCCAGCTGTTTGTTGCCGTTTTGTCGGTATAAACAGCATCCCCGCATTCTGAAAATTCCGTGCCATAAATGTCCCCTTTTCTATCCCTCTCTTTGTTTCTATCTTGTTCCTTTTGTTCCTGTCACCTCCTCCTTCCTGTCTATTTTCTGCCTTATTTTAAGCAGAACGTGCGAACTCATGAAATTAGCCCAGACTTCTGCACACACCCACACGACACATCCCCCCCCTCACACACACACACACACACACACACACACACACACACACACACACACACACACACACACACACACACACACACACACACACACACACAACACAACACAACACAACATACACACACAACACAACACACACACACACACACACAATACCCCCCCCCCCCCCCCCCGCCACCCCTCCCCCCCCCCCCACCCCCCACACACATACAAAAGACAAGAACGCTCGATGTGACAAAACGTTCCTTAAATAAAAGCAGCACAACGGGACAATAATCACCAGACAGGGTCCCTCCACACTGCCCAGCTCCGCAAGAGAAGCCTCAGGCAATTATTGAGCTTGGAAAAACAACATGTCTCAGTGCTCAACCCAAAAGCAAACGCCCATCTACTACTCGCTTCTGAGTCGCTTCCTAAAGGCTGCGTAGCCTCATTTTACAAAGTGCAGAAGATTGAGCACAGAGGAAGAAGTGGGAAGACACCATGTACCAGGGAAGAAAGGGGGAGATAATGATGTGTCACGACCTTCATTAAAAGGGAGAGAAGTGTCTTGAAGGACAGGGCTGGAGGCAAAATCCTGTATTTGTGTTTCAGTTTTCCATTTTAGAAAACAGTCAGACTTTTGAAGGCTGGTTTAACAGATTGCACAATTTTTTTATTAAAAAAAGGGAAGAGTATGATTTTTAAGAAGAATTGAAAATTATTAATTAAGGGATAAAATAGCACTGGTCTTCATCATCATCATCGTCATCGTCATCGTCATCATCATCATCATCATCATCACCATCATCATCATCATCATCATCATCATCTTTTCTAGATTTCAAGGATAGTGGAGTAATCAGTAATGTGGGTTCAGTTTTCTTTTACATTCAGTCCCCACGTGCATGCACTTTTGAAACTTTTATCATCCGTTTCCATCAGCACAAATGGTGAAACAGGTTTTAACATGCGCGCAAGGTGTTCCGCATGCGTTCGCACACAAGACCTTAGTTTTTTTAGTCTCCTCTGAAGAATGTGTGTGTGTGTTGTGTGTGTGTGTGTGTGTGTGTGTGTGCGCGCGCGCGGTGTGTTTGCGTGTGTGTGTGTGTGTGTGCGTCTGTGTGTGTGTGTGTGCGTGCCTATGTGTGTGAGCCTGTGTTTGTTGAAAAAAAAAAGAAAACAATATAAAGCAGGCAGTATAAACAGTATAAATCAGTGAACAAGTTTTAAACAATGTTAAAGGCTCTGTTGTTCATAAAACAGTGCTCAGAAAGCTCAGACACAAAAACCAACAACATTTAAGCCTGCTCAAAGGGAAGATAACCCGCCCTGCTGATGTTCTGTTCCTGCAAGAACTCTTCACGCTTTTGATTGGAGCGCTAGAGCCAGTTCCTAGTGAACTCCTGGAAGCATGGTTTCCTCCCCTTTTCTTGTGACGTCACTGAAACGAATTGTTGCAGAGAAATGCTTTATTTCCTGAGTGTGCAGGCAATTTAACTCGTGAAAGCCAGCACTGATTGCCTCCCGCCTCCGGTCGGAGAAGGGCATTATTCAGAGGAAAAGAATGGGTTAATGGTGAGATGTCTATGAACGGACTCGATTTTTCTTTCTTTCGTTTTTCTGTTTTTCTTTCTTTCGGTCTTTTGTGTGTCTGTATTTCCAGTACGTCTTTCTTGTTGTATTTTTTTGGCTGCCTTTTTGTCTGTCCCCCTGCTGATTTATGTTTGTCCATCTTTCTTCCCAACCGTCCCTTTGCAGCAATGTTTAACGGGGGAAAGAGATTTACTAGAAAGTTAGTTTTCTCTCTGTTATTGGAAAGAAAGAAAGAAACAAACAAACAAAAAACAGAAAAAAACGGGGAGGGAGGGGATAAGGTTAAACCAAAAAACTCAATGAAATAAAAACCCTCTGAAAAACTAAACGGTCCCAAAAAAGGAAGAAATAATAATATAGGAATATAAACAAATAAAAGAAATATCCAAGGGCAAAAACTAAAAGAAAGAGGAAAAGTTAACAACAGAAAACAATAAATAACTGGAAGAGGAAAGAATCAAACAAACAAAAAAGAACACAATGAAAGAAATGAAGGAAGGAAGAAAGAAATAATATTGGAAGAAAGAAATAAAGAAAAAGAAACAGGAAGGAAGTAAGAAAAAAGGAAGGAAGGAAGGAAGGAAAAAAACGAAAGACAAAAAAGAAAGAAAGATAAACAGAAAGAAAGAAAGGAAAGAAAGAAAGAAAAAAACAGAAAGAGAAAAAGATTGGAAAAGAGAAAAAAAAAAAAAAAAGAAAAAAAGAAGAAAGGAAAGAAAGAAAGAGAGGAAAAAAAAGTAGAAAGAAAGAAAGGGAGAACTAAAGAAGGACAAATGAATAGAAAAAAGGAAAAGAAACGGAGCAATACCGCTCGTACTCCACTAGCAAACCCACTGAATAATATAGTCATTAGAGGCAGCAAGCAAGAACACCATCAAAACTACGTGCTGATAAAGCATACGAACGAAAAAATTACGTTTGGGGCTAGGGGGGGAGGGGGGGGGATGAGCGGGAACGTCCAGTGGTTAGAGCAATGCTCTCGTGATCTGAAGGCCCAGGTTCAAACCAACACAGAGGCATTCATACAAGAGGATTTTCCCCCTGGAGTTAACATCAGTACCGACTCCACTCTCCCCCTCAAAAATCCCTCGGATGAGTCTACAAATCGTGATCCCGTTTTGCAAACACACGCAGAACATCTTCAAACCTAAGATTTTCCTCTCCTGCTTCATCTCAGAGCTTTTCCCTGCCTTCAACAGCCGAGATTATATCGCCCTGCCAGGGTGTGTGACCTGTGTGTGTGTGTGTGTGTGTGTGTGTGTGCGCGCGCGCGTGCGTGCACATTTGGACTGTGATGGAACTATTAATTGTTACTGGTTGTATGACTGTAAGAATGAGTTGAGTGCAAGGGCTTTGATTTGTCTCTGCAAGATATAGCGCTATATATATTCCATTTATTATTATTTGTAAAAGAAAGGTAAAGGTGTCCCGTAACCTGTAAGGACTGTAATGTAGCCCAGGCTCGCAAAAAAGTCACCCATCCAAGAGGTAACCCTCGCTCGATGCTTGTAAGCGGGTACACGCCATTTAGAGGAGTGATGGCAAAGCATCAAGGGAAAGAGAGCATCAACACCACTCCTGTACTTGTTGATCATATCAGGGTTACTGCCGTCAAGAGAGAAAAAATATGTCGTTGGAATATTATGCATGAAAAAAATGTTGCTCTAATTGATAATGTAGAAAGACACACACTCTTCAAGTCCTTCGGATGAGACTATAAACCGAGGCCCCGTGTGCGAACGCACGAAGCACATCTTGCGCGCACGTTTAATCCTGTTCCGCTTTTTCTAAGAGTAGGCCATTGTGTGCCGGTGGGAACAGATGACAGAATGTACAAAACTGCATACACACGAGGACTATATGTAAAAAAGCACATAAGTGCTTATTCCATTATTCTTGATAGAAAATAATAAAACAAAACAAAAGTCTATTTATTTATTCTTTTATTTCGAGGATGATGAAATAAGAACTCATGTCCCTTTTTTTCCCATCCAGTCCCAGTGTGTATGCAGGTTTGTAAAATTTTGTAAGTCGACGGAATTTGTTCCACTCTTTGAATTATATGGTGATTGTTTATAATTAGGACATTCTTAAAACTACTTGTTTGTTGTTGTTATGCTGATGACCTTCAGCATGTTATGCTTGTTCCATGCGCATTCATGAATAAGCTTTATTTAAACCAGCATTCTTGAAAAGTCTTCAGAAGATCACAGCAAAGGACACAGGTTTATTTCGTTATGGACTTAGCGGAATGGTTTTCTTCCTGTGATTTGTTTCTGTTACAGTTGTCTGTAAACAATACTTTATACTGACTTAACTTACAAATGAACAGGTGCATTTTGATTCGTCCCCCCCTTCTTTAATAAAGAGACACCAAGGACAGGCTAAATGTAAAAAAAAATTCTAATGCTTTAAGTTTTTTAATACTGGCTGAGGAATTTGTTCTTCAGAGTGCCTCGACTGCTTTATGCATTGAAATACTCTAACGTGACGTCAAAGAGTGCTTTTTCAAGAAAGGTGCAGGGCTTGTTGTAAGGCATATTTCAATTGGCTAACAATGTTGGGACCTGCGGATATATCGTGTGATGCAGAAAAAGAAAGCGCGGAAGTCAATATCAGCTCAAATTGCAAGAGGTCATGTCTTCCTTAGAGTTCTCTTCTTCTCCCTCCTGCGCAAACAGAATAATGAAGTGAAAGAAGATACCGACTCGATCGATGCATTGCTGGAAACCTAGTACCCAAAACGCAAAGAGCAGACTGTAAAGAGAGCCGTCCAAATCCATTCTTGTTAAACAAGGGGGAAAAATCATAAGCTGTGTGGAGAAAGGATGGACAGAACTGTAATCACAGACTGGAGAGAAGTTGTTGCTGGTGTGCTCTCCTCAGCTTAACAGCACGGAAGGGGGAATCACCCAGAATATGCATTCTGTTTCACTCATCTTCCCTGGGAATCACTGTGAGACTATGAGCACGCCCTGGATAAGAATTTTGAATGTATGACTGTTTGTAAGTGTGTGTGTGTGTGTGTGTGTGTGTGTGTGTGTGTGTGTGTGTGTGTGTTTAAGACTATTTTCGTTAAAATGAAAGGAGAAAGTACAACGGTCTATTGTAGACACTGCAGAGAACAGACAGACAGACAGACAGGCAGATGTTTTCTAAGCAGACTGCAGGAACCCCCCCTAATCCCATAATAGGAAAGAAGAACAGAGAGGAAAATATTTTCTAAATACTTTTTCATATAATATCTTGTCTGGATATTGCAAATATTTCTTAAACTCCTACTTCATTTGATAACAATGTTTATAGATGCCAAAAACATGTCTATCATCGCAACTTCAGCCAATTGGAGATTACATTAGCGCGGGTTTACTCTCCCTCCTAATGATGTTAATGCTGCTATGAATTCCCTTTATTGACGATGCTTACCGCGGCATATAAAAATAGCATGTCCTGTCATGCAGTGATCTCATAGAAAGAAATTGCCACTGGCAAGTTCCAATTTACTTAAAAAAATTAAATACCCCCTTAGGGTTGAAAAGATATGAAAACACGAACGAATAGAAAAAGACATAAAAGAATATAGAAAGCTATTTCTGCAATAATTTTCATGCAGAATCTTATTTTGTTATTGCAAAGTATTCCGAGATACCCAATCAGCTAGGAAAGTTGGTTATTGGAGCAAGAAATGAGTCTGTATATAAAGGACAAGGAAGGAGATACCCAATCTATGGGGCTTTACTTTCCCCCTTGATAAACTTGATGCCACTACAAATTCTCCTTATTATCGGGAATGAAAAACGAAGAACGTGCTTTCATTCAGCCTTGTGTGACTTCACTGAAAGAAACTGCCACAGGCAAGGTCCAATTAACTTTTTGAAATTCAACACTTGCTTAATCAAAAAAGAAAAAGGAAGCTATCAATATATTCTTGACTACAGAAAAAAGGAATAAAGGAAAGCCGTTTCTCAGAGTCATTTTTCATGCAAAAATCTTGTGTTTGTTATTGCAAAGAATTCTAAGCTGTTCATTGGACGTGAGTAAGTTGCTTATTGGGCGCTAGAAATGGATCTTTTGGAAAGGTCAGCCAAGGCTAGATCCAGCTTTTGCCTTTTCTGCTTCATATCCTGAGAGAACGGGATATCCTAGTGGTTAGAACATTGCGCTCGCAATCTGACGAGTCGGGTTCGATTCCCGATATTATCCCCTGGAGTTAACATCAGTGCAGACTCTACTATCCTCAAAAGTCCTTCTGATGAGACTATAAACCGAGGCCCCGTGTGCGAACGCACGCAGAACATCTTGCGCACACGTTAAACCCCGTTCCGCTTTTTGGAAGAGTAGGCCACTTTGTGCCGGTGGGAACGGATGACAAAATTTACAAAACTGCATACACACGGGGACTGGATGAACAAAAGCACATGAGTGCATATTCCATTATCTTCGATTTGTCCTTGCAAGATATAGCGCTATATAAGTTCCATTTATTATTATTATTATATTAAATACAAGAAAGAATAAAAGAAAATAAATAAATATTCGAACACGAAATAGGTACTAGCATCTTTTTAAAAAAAATCCCCAGCCATAGAGACATATCACATTTTCATGCTTGCAAATCTAAGGTCACCTCAACTCTGATTTATTGCTGGGGCTTACCACAAGATGAAAAGTGACATACTTTTTTTCCATCCAACCTACTGACTCATTGATATAAAAAAAAATCCATAGCTAAGTTCCAATGAACTTTTTTTGAAAAATTCACCACCTGCTTAAAATTTAGAAGAAGCTATCGATTTATGCATGACTACACAACGGAAGATAAAAACGTACAGAAAAATAAGGAAGTAAAGAAATCCTCTTTTTCTGAATAATTTAGTATGCTCAATCGTGTTTTGTTATTGCAAAGAATTCTAGAATATTCGCTCAGCTGAATAATCTGGATGTTGAAGCCAGGATTGGAGTGTATGATTCTGGAACCCCAGCCAAGGTCAGACCAGACTTGCCAAGGTCTGCTTCCAGTGATGCTGAATTTGAGGCCGCAACAACTTCGTTAATTCATTGTTGCTGCTTACTAAGGGATAAAAAATAAAGAACGTGCTTTTTTGTGTTGTATTGTATTGTGTTGTGTTGTGTTGTATTGTGTTGTGTTGTATTGGATTGTATTGTGTTGTATTGGATTGTATTGTGTTGTATTGTGTTGTACTGTGTTGTATTTGTTGTATTGTGTTGTTTTGTATTTATTGTATTGTATGGTTTTTATTGTATTGGATTGCATAGTATTGGGGTTGATTGTGTGTGTTTTGTGTTGTTTTGTATTTATTGTATTGTATGGTTTGTATTGTATTAGATTGCATAGTGTTGTATTGTGTTGTGTTGTATTGTGTTGTATTGTGTTGTATTGTGTTGTATTGTGTTGTATTGTATTGTGTTGTGTTGCATTGCATTACATTGTATTGTATTGCATTGTATTGTAATGTATTTATTGCATTGTATTGTGTTGTATTATTGTATTGTATACCACTTTAAGTCAGGGCATATTACGCTTCGTGAATATCGGGCTGCTCTCCCCGGGCAAAGCGTGTCACCACAAGATGAGCGCCACCCATTGTTTTCTTCTTTTTCCCATCTGCAACTGTATTAATTTGTTTCCCTACAATTTTGCCAGGGACAACTCTCTTGTTGCTGTGGGTTCTTTAACGTGCGCTAAATATGTATAACACACGGAACCTTGCTTTATCGCCTCATTCGAAAGATTACCATCCAGACCACCACTCGTATGCTAATGGATGGAGGAACAGTTTTGGGGGATTACACACTTCGAACCCTGACTTTTCGCTTTCTTTCGGATGGTGTGTGAGCTTACTGAAAGAAATGTCAAGCCGAGTTCATTCTTTTCCTTTTTTAAAATTCAAACTGGTCTAAATCGGACGGAGGCTGTCAATCTATTCTTGAAAACACAAAAGAAAAGGAAGGATAATAACATCGAAAAAAGAAAGGCAAAAACCAGTAAACCTCTCCTCCAACCCCCCCCCCCCCCCCCCCCCCCCCCACACACACACACACTTTCATCCATTTTTCGTGCAACAGCATGCTTTGTTAAGTATTCTTAGATGTTCATTCAACTTCCTGAAGCTGGCTATTGGAGCAAAAACTAAGTCTTTATGGAAACTCACAGCCAAGAAAATATCAAATGTTTCTACCTCGCATCCATCACAACTCACTTATTGCTAGGGCTTAGGATTACAAATGAAATACGTGCTTCCTTGCACTGACCTTAGTGACCGAAATTTTAGAGTCAAGCTTCAGTTTACCTTTTGAAATTCAACGTAAGCTTCAAAACTTGAGGCAGCTATTAATGTAAGCTCGATAACACAAAAGAAAAAGAAGGACAGAAAGAAAAATAAACACAAAAAACAAAGAGGGAAAGGAAAATAAACAAAAAACAAAGAAAGAAGGAAGGAGAAATGAAAGAAAGACAGAAAGAAAATGAAAATCATCATCCGAGTCTTTTATGCGCGATATGGCAAGCAATTCTGAAATGCTCACTCAACTTGAACAGTTGCTTTTTCAAGCAAGAAATGCGTGTTTCTCTTAAACCCAGGCAAGGTGAGATCAAAGTGATAGGATTTTATTTCCGATTCAATTAAATCAAAAACCATCACAAAGTCTCTTTATTACCAGGGCTTATCAAGGGATGAAACACGAACAATGTGCTTGAATCCAGTCTTGTGTGAACTCGCTGAAAGATAAAACGATTTCGGAATATCCAGTTCACTTATTAAACTCCTCGCTCACAGGCAATCAAGAAGAGAATGAAAGCTTTCACCCAGTGATTGAAAAGAACCAAAGGACAGTGAGATGTCTCAAGCCAGGCTTTCAGAAAACACAGAGGATGGATTGGATAAGTGTTTGCATCGAGGAGGTGCTGTGGTACAGTCGTCATATTTTGCTGAATGGGCTATCAAGGTTAGATCAATCTATGTATGTTATGTGTATGTGCGTTCGTGTGGCGTGTGTGTGTGGTGTGCGTGTGTGTGTTTTGCTGGGCACATGTAGTATGTATTTTAGCATGTATGTATGTGCATATGTAGGTGTGTGGTGTGCGTGTGCGTGTGTGTGCGCGTGTGTGTTTCGAGTGTGTGTTAAGTGGGGGTCTGTGTGCGTGCACACGCGTGTGTGTGCGTGTGTAATGTTTGTGTGCATTCACGTGTGTGTGCGTGCGCAAAAGTAGGGTCTGTGTGTGTTTGTGTGTTTGTGGGGTGTGTGTTTCTTTTAAATTAATGAATCGATCAATCAATCATTTATTTATACTTTTATTTCGAGGATAATGGATTAAGCATTTGTGTACTTTTTTTTCATTCAGTCCCCATGTGCATGAAGTTTTTCAAATTCTGTCATCTGGCACACAATGGCCTACTGTTGGGAAAAACGGAATGGGTTTTAAAGTATGTGCAAGATTTTCTGCATGGGTTCGCACACAGGACCTCGGTTTACAGTCTCATATGTGTGTGAGTTGTGTGTGTGTGTGCGTAAATGCATGTGTGTACGTGTGTTCTTTAATTTAACGTCTTTTCACATTACGTGATATTAGACATATCACATTACGTGATATTACGTGTGTGTAACTGCATGCATGTGTGTGTGTGTGAGCATGTGTGCTGCGCATGCTCAATCTAAAATATTTATACAAACCTTGTTTTCACAATTGCAAAGAAGTCTTAACTATTCACTCGACCTAATAAGCTGCTGATTAAAGCAAAACATTTATCTCTTTGTTAATCCAGCAAGGAGAAATCAAATTTTTTGGGGTGGGGGGGGGGGGGGGTGGGGGGGGGAGGCTTACTCCCAATTCCAATAAAGTTAGCCACCATGGCAAATTCTCTATATTGCTGGGGGCTAACCAGGAGATGAAACGTGAAGAATGAGCTTTCATCTAGTGGTGTGTGAGTTAGTGAGTGAGCTCATGGACAGAAATCTCTTTGGGCATTTCCAATTTACTTTTTGAAATGCAGCACTCACAGGAAATCAAGAAGAGGATGAAAGTTTCTGCTTTGGCAACTCTGTCAAAGAAAAAATGAAATTGAGATGTGAAGCCATGCTGTGAGCAAACAGAGGGAGGGGAGGGGGTGGGTGGGGGTAACATGTCTGCTATGATTTGTCGCTTATGGTGCCCTGGTTATGATTGTGTAGGTGAGGGGGGTATACAGGTTACATAAACATAAAAGAGATAATGGTGTGTGTGCCTGTATGTGTGTGTGCGCACATGCGGAGCACTTACGCTAATGCATATGAGAACACAACTCACTGATGTTATTCTTACAAAAAAGTGAACAAGTTTTAAACATGTACCAAAATGTTCTGGGGGCATTTGCACAAAAGGGCCCTCGGTTTATGTCTCATTATGTATGTGTGCGTGCATGCTTATGTGCGTGCATGCGTGTGTGTGTGTGTCTGCATCATACAAACCTTGTTTTGCTATTGCAAAGAATTGTTAACTATTCACTCAACCTAATAAGCTGCTTGTTAAAGCAACACATTTATCTTTCTGTTACTCCAGCAAAGGAGAAATCAAATTTCCACGGTTTTACTTTCAATTCCAATAAATTTAGCCACCACCCCAAATTCTCTATATTGCTGGGGGCTTACCAAGAGACCAAACCTGAAGAATGAGCTTTCATGTAGTGGTGTGTGAGTGAGTGAGTGAGTTCATGGAAAGAAAGCCTACGGGCATTTCCAATTTACTTTTTGAAATGCAGCACTCACAGGAAATCAAGAAGAGGATGACAGTTTCTGCTTTGGCAACTCTGTCAAGGAAAAAATGAAATTGAGATGTGAAGCCATGCTGTAAGCAAACAGAGGGAAGGGAGGGAGAGGAGGGGGGGGGTGGTAAAGTGTATGCTATGATTTGTGGATTATGGTGCCCTGGTTATGTGTAGGTGAGTGGGGCATACAGGTTACAAAAACATAAAAGAGATATTGGTGTGTGTATGACACTACACTACACTACACTACACTACACTACACTACACTACACTACACTACACTACACTACACTACACTACACTACACTCCACTCCATTGCACTACACTACACTGCACTACACTACACTACACTACACTACACTACACTACACATACACTGCCTGCACTACACCACACTACACTACACGACACGACACGACACGACCACTACACTACACTACATAAACCCGTACTTTCACTACACTACACCAAAACTTTACTACACTGCACTGCACTACTCCACACTACACTACACTACACTACACTACACTACACTACACCACACTGTACTACACTACACTACACTACACCCCATTTCACCGCACCGCACTGCACTGCACTGCACTTCCACTCCACTACACTGCACTGCACTGCACTGCACTGCCTCCACTGGGGGGTCGGATTTCCCAAACCACACACACACACACACACACACAACACACCCCACACACACACACACACACACACAACACACACACACCCCACACACACACACACACACACACACACACAACACACAACGAAGAAGAAGAAGAAGAAGAAGAAAATAAAGCCTGTCACACTAACAATGTCAAAAAAACCCCTCAAATCAGAGAATTCCTGGAGATTAAATCTTTATTTAAATATAAAAAATCTGCCAGAAACCTGCACATTTTCTGTACTGCTAAAACCTTAAAGAAGACGATTTTTAGGAGATGAAGTCTTGTCCTTTTAATCTGGCGTTCTTGAAGTATAGCAGCAGAGAGAGAGACTTTTCCTTTTCCTCTGGAGAGGGTAATTTGATTCATGGAAGCCCGCGGCAACAGCATGCAGACGAAGAGACAGCAGGAAATGTAATTAGACATGTAGGGAAAGGAAGAATTAATGGAGAGATGCTCCTTCTTTGAAGGAAAGGGACAGGGCGGCAGGGCTAGGATTAGGGTATGTAGGTTTACGTAAACAAAAGTAGGATGCATAATAGAACCCAGAAAAAATTATGATTGGTTTAGGTTCAAAGTTTTGATGGTTGTTGATGTAAGGAAAGTGCCAGTGCCTATGTTCCAAGTGCCATTGTCTTCATTCATGACAAAGTTTAGAGCACAGCAATCTGCGCGCTCATTTTCGAAAGCTATCTTTATTATTGTATTGTATATTTATATATGTATCGGTATTATTGTATTGTATTGTATACCACTTTAAGTCCCGGCAGATTTCTGTCTGTCTGTCTCTCTCTCTTTCTCTGTCTCTCTTTCCTTCTCTCTCCTCACTCCCCCTCTCTCACTCTCCCCCCCCCCCTTCTCTCTCTCCTTGCTCGCTCTCTCTCCCTTGCTCTCTCTCTCTCTCTCTCTCTCTCTCTCTCTCTCTCTCTCTCTCCTTCCCCCCCTCTCTCCCTCCCCCTCCTCCACTTTGCTCTCTGCTTTTTGATAATTAATGCCTATGTCGCTACATTAAGAGAGCAAAGGAGACACTGGGATCTTGTTAATTGACTCATTAGTTGTTTTTTCTTTTATAAAGAATTAGTTTGCTCTCGTTCGATCTGCTGATGCTGATGCTGGTGCTATTTTTGGCTGTCAGTCTTACAGTCAAGGAGTCTTGTGCTTAGGTGCCTTACTTCTCTTACAACTTTTCTGCCTTCAAAGAACAAGGTCGTCAGTGTTAAGTTTGGAACTCTGCATGTTAAGGTTAGGTTATGATTATTATTTTTTTAAATTATTATTATTATTGTTGTTGTTGTAGCTGTTGTTGCTGTTGTTGTTGTTGTCTTTCTTTACTCTACCTTCACTTCCCCTGCAGTCATGGTATGGCCTCTGTGGTCAGCTGGGCTATAAACAACAGGATTACTTGCACTGTCTGGTTTGTTTCTGCTCTCAGGTCTAGCATGCAAAAGCTTCAGCTGCTACATCATCTGCTTCAAATTCATTGTCTGAAGTAATACAATATAAAGGTAAAGGTGTCCCATAACCTGTGTGGTCGTAGGGGAGTGAGGCATCAGAGACCTCAGCTTCTCTAGGGGCCAGCATATTGAGGGTGGCGCCCATCTCCTCTCCCTCGCTGCTTTACCTTCCCTGACCCTAAAGAGGGCAGGTACCCATTTACAGCTGGGTGAATTGGGAGAACTGTACTGAAGCCAAGGCGCACAAACGGTCATCCACCCAAATGGTAACCTCTCTCGACGCTGCTTGACATTGGCTGGGGGAAAGCGAGCGCTCTGAAGTAATATATATGGACATTTAAAATCAAGATGACAGTTATGCTCGAAAAGCAGCCACACATATCTCATTGCTTTGAGCATGTTCACAGCCATAAATTGCACACCAGAGTGGAAAAGTGTTCAAAAGACACCCCCCCCCCCCCAAAAAAAAAAACAAAAAAAGTAAAAAGAGCAAAACACAAAACATCCAAAGCAACTGAAACAAGAGAAAAAAACACAACCCTGTCCCACAATGTCTTCCACTTTGCAAGATTTACAAAAATAGAATAAAGAGAAAAATCCTGTATGTCTATTTGTTTACTTGCCTGTATGTTTTTTGTTTGCTTGTTTGGCTTTTCGTCTGTTCTGCATAGTAAATCTTTTGACGATTGCGTATTATGTTCAGTGTGGAGCTGAAAAGCCAGTCCCCATGGAACCAGAAAAACGTCTTTTCCATTTCGCACTCACAAGGGAGGCGAATTTACTGGCTTCTACAGGGCTTCCTGAGTGTGCTGATTTCATCAGAACTCTCTCTTTCTGTCTCTCTCACTCTGTCTCCCTCTCTGTGGGTCTGTGTGTCTGTGAGTCTGTGAGCCTGTCTGTGTCTGTCTGTCTGTATCTCTCTCTGCCTCTCTCTCTCTCTCTGTGTTTCTGTTTGTCTTTCTGTGTGTGTGTGTGTGTGTGTGTGTGTGTGTTTCTGTCTCTCTCTCTCTGTTTCTGGCTGTCTGTATGTCTGTGTATCTGTATCTGTCTCTCTCTCTCTCTTCTCTGTCTATCAGTCTGTCTGTCTGTCTCCTTCTCTGTCTGTCTGTCTGTCTGTCTGTCTGTCTGTCTGTCTGTCTGTCTCTCTCTCTTCTCTCTCTCTCTCTCTCTCTCTCTCTCTCTCTCTCTCTCTCTCTCTTTCTTTCTTTCTTTCTCTCAGCTCCTCGAGTTGGGCAGGCACTATTTTTCGGGAAGAATCTCTTGAGCAAGTTAAACCTGGCGGAGCCCATTGTTCCACAGAGCGCATGCTGGGTATGTTTATTCTTCCGTAACCGACCAAACGGTGACACGACTACGGGATTTGTAAGCAAACATTTGATCTTCTGTATGCGTATATACAAGAAAGGATTTAAAACCCTGACAAATCTGCGCTGGAAGCTGACCCCAGAAAGAAAAGCCCTACCCTTTGTTTCCTAGATGCTTCAACCGAGATTTGAACCCACGACTTCATAGATCCACAAGGACGGAAGTCGACTGCTATATCCGCTAAGCTGTAGCGTCCATCAAATCTGTTCTTGGGAGATTGCAGAAAAAACAAGTTCATCCATTTTCTGTACAGTCATTGTCAAAGGAGAAGTGTTTTCTTGTTTCTAGTGTGTGTGGTAGAACTCTTTAGCTGGGATTTGCCCCGACGTCTTTGAGGAGTCATTGAGGCACTGCACTGGGTTTTGCTTTGGTCAGGCAAAGTGTGGTGGTCAAGCTTAACCTGGTGGAGCGTGTCCCTCTCCCCGGGGCAGAAGTGTCCATTACTGGGAGCGTCTGTGTCATCGATATCACGTCGGCTGCGTTGTTGTTGTCGTTGATGTTGCTGTTGCTGTTGTTGTTGTTATTGTTGTTGATGTTATTTTAAGTTCCCAGCTTATCATGTTGGGGGTCACCCAAAACATGCACTGCCTCACTCATTCTACCTAAGAGTCACTGTTAGTACGTACATTACATTAAACAGGTTGCATGTGTGACTGTGCTCAAGTCATTCTATGCAGCCATATACCCACTTCAGAGGATTCTTTTTCTCCTTTAAAGGCGAGTGTCTCGGTCAGGGTGACATTGCCTTCTTGCAGTAGCTGGTTAAGAAGTATGTACCATTATTACGAATATCAGAAGTTAGGTGTCCATCTTGCTTTGCATATTTTATACAAAATTTTATCTGTGTTCTTCTCCCCAAGTAGGGACATTTTTTTCCCTTAGTGCTGCTTGTCAAAGGGCTCTATTTAACTTTGTTTCTTTTTCTGCATCTCCTCTATCCCTCCCTGTTCTGTTGTTTACTTTCTAGTGCTTACTCCTGGTTTCGATAATACGATTAAGGCGATATATAGGTGATGTTCCCATAACCTAATGTGGAAGTTGTGGAGCGAGGTGTCAAAAACCTCAGCTTCTATAGAGACCAGTATTTTGAAGGCAGTGCCCATCTCCTCTCCCTTGCCACTTTACCTTCCCAGACCCTAAAGAGGGCAAGCATCCTTTTACAGCTGGATGAACTGGGAGACTGTACTGAAGTAAAAGCCTACGAAGAGTTACCCATCCAGAGGTAGCCACGCTCAAGGCTGCTTAACTGTAGTTTCAGAAGACACGTCACAGACAAAGTGACAACATGACCGTCATGTACTAATATTGCAATGCAGCAAATATGCTCAACTGTATTAGAATTGAATCAACTCGTAACAATATTGAAATCAAATCAAATCACAAAACGTTATCAACAAAATGGCAATAAATATCACAAGTTTAACAACTTTTGTTGTGTTTTAACCATGAAGAATATTTTATTGTTTGAATAGGGTTGAAAACGTTTTTATATTGCACCATTACCCACCAAAAAAACAGATGCCAACTCGAGCAAAAAATTCATTTCTTTGAGTCTTCATCCTACAGAAAAACACATTCACGTGCTTCCAAACCACTTCCTAAAGGCTTTAGTGCCGCCAAAACCTTGCTCTATTGCCAACAACTATTTTGGGAAGAACCAGGGAATGGTGGCTTTACGTGATTTACGTGTGGTTATTGCAATAAATTGCCACAGAGAAACTGGTTTCTTTTCGCCCTGTGTGGGCAATTTAACTCTGGAAAGTCTGCAAGCAATCTTATCAAGGCGATGGTGAGACGTGGAGAAGAAAGTGCATCAGTGTGGAATGGGAAAAGTAAAAGGCCAGATATCAAGGTCTGGGGAAAAGTGAATTTGTGGGGGATATGAGGGAGAAGGGGGGGGGGGGAGTGGAGGGAGGGAGGGAGTCGCCAGGGGTGTAGTAAAGATGATATTGTGTGAAGTTGGATGCCCTAAAAATGAAAGGTGAAAAAAGTAACGAAAAATGTCTTTTTGTGAAAAAAGAAAA
This sequence comes from Rapana venosa, assembly GCA_028751875.1. NCBI lineage: Eukaryota > Metazoa > Mollusca > Gastropoda > Neogastropoda > Muricidae > Rapana > Rapana venosa. Next base: position 55,278,067 of record CM054155.1, read on the forward strand.
AGAAAAAGGTGGATATGTGTTACCTGATAGCTGATCTGTTTCTCCCATTAGCTTGCTTTCCCCCTATCTTTACGCCTGCTTACTATTTATGTTTATCTGAATGTTCATGAATTATAGGTGAATACCAACCAGAACAGTTTCTTACAGTTTCTATGATCAAAATTTTTGTTGTGGTGTTTTTGGTGTTGTCGGTGCCATTCTTACCAGTATTGTTACCAATATCTAACCACTGTGCATTATTTTGTAGGATTAAAAGCTTTTTTAGGGTGCTTCATTGTCATCATGGAATGCTCGACAACAACTGTTGCTGTCTGTTATGTGAGCACAAAATGTGTTGCGTGAGGCTATCAATGTATTCTTGAAAACACAAAAGAAAAGGAAGGATAATAACATCGAAAAAAGAAAGGCAAAAACCAGTAAACCTCCCCTCCACACCCCCCCCCCCCCCCAATCCCCACACACTTTCATCCATTTTTCATGCAAGTGCATGCTTTGTTAAGTATTATGAGATGTCCATGCAACTTCCTGAAGCTGGTTATTGGAGCAAAAACGAAGTCTTTATGGAAACTCATAGCCAAGAAAATATCAAATGTACAGGTTTCTACCTTGCATCCATATAGACTGAACACTCATCACAACTCACTTATTGCTAGGGCTTAGAATGACAAACGAAATACGCGCTTCCTTGCACTGACCTTAGTGACCGAAATTCTAGAGTCAAGCTTCAGTTTACCTTTTGAAATTCAACATAAGCTTCAAAACTGGAGGCAGCTATTAATGTAAGCTCGATAACACAAAAGAAAAAGAAGGACAGAAAGAAAATAAACACAAAAAACCAAAGAGGGAAAGGAAAATAAACAAAAAACAAAGAAACAAGGAAGGAGAAAGAAAGAAAGACAGAAAAAAATGAAAATCTATGGCAAGTAATTCTGAAATGCTCACTCAACTTGAACAGTTGCTTTTTCAAGCAAGAAATGCGTGTTTCTCTTAAACCTAGGCAAGGTAAGATCAAAGGGATATGATTTTATTTCCGACTCAAGTAAATCAAAAACCATCACAATGTCTCTTTATTACCAGGGCTTATCAAGGGATGAAACACGAACAATGTGCTTGAATCCACTCTTGTGTGAACTCGCTGAAAGATAAAACGATTTCGGAATATCCAGTTCATTTTAAAAAACTCTACGCTCACAGGCAATCAAGAAGAGAATGAAAGCTTTCACTGAGTGATTGAAAAGAACCAAAGGGCAGTGAGATGTCTCAAGCCAGGCTTTCAGAAAACACAGAGGATGGATTGGATAAGTGTTTGCATCGAGGATGTGCTGTGGTACAGTCATCATATTTTGCTGAATGGGCTATCATGGTTAGATAAATGTATGTATGTGTTTGTCTGTGTGGTGTGTTCATGTGTATGTGCGTGCGTGTGTGCGTGTGCATGTGCGTGTGTGTGTGTGTGTGTGTGTGTGTGTGTGTGTGTGTGTGTGTGTTTACTCGGCACATGTATGTATGTATGTATGCATGTATGTATGTGCATATGTAGGTGTGTGTGTGCGTGTGTGTGTGCATGTGTGTGTTCGAGTGTGTGTGTAAGTGTGTGTGTCTGAGTGCGCTCGCGCATGTGTGTGTGTGCATGTGAGTGTGTGTGTGCGTGTGTTCATGTGTATGTGCGTGCGTGTGTGTGTGTGTGCGTGCACGTTTGTGTGTGTGTGTGTGTGTGTGTGGGGTGTGTGTTTCTTTTAAATTAATTAATTAATCAATCATTTATTTATACTTTTATATCGAGGATAATGGAATAAGCACTTATGTGCTTTTCTTTCATCCAGTCCCTGTGTGCATGAAGTTTTGTAAATCTTGTCATCCGTTCCCACCAGCACACAATGGCCTACTGTTCTGAAAAACAGAATGGGTTTTAAAAGTATATGCAAGATTTTCTGCGTGGGTTCGCACACAAGACCTCAGTTTACAGTCTCATGAGTGTGTGTGTGTGGTGTGTGTGTGCGTGTGTGTAAATGCATGCGTGTGTGTGTGTGGGAAGCATGCATGCCTGTGCTCAATCTCAAATCTTCTTCATACAAATCTTGTTTTGCTATTGCAAAGAATTCTAAACTATTCACTCAACCTAACAAGCTGCTTATTAAAGCAAAACATTGATCTTTTTGCTACTCCAGCCAAGGAGAAATCAAATTTGCGGGGTTTTACTTCCAATTCTAATAAATTCAGAGCCACCACTGCAAATTCTCTATAATTATTGCTTGGGGCTTACCAAGAGACCAAACCTGAAGAATGAGCTTTCATCTAGCAGTGTGTGAGTGAGTGAGTGAACTCATGGACAGAAAGCTCTATGGGCATTTCCAATTTACTTTTTGAAATGCAGCACTCACAGAAAATCAAGAAGAGGATGAAAGTTTCTGCTTGACAACTCTGTCAAGGAATAAAATGAAATTGAGATGAGAAGCCATGCTGTAAGCAAACAGAGGGAAGGGAGGGAGAGGGATGGGGGATGGGTACAGTGTATGCTATGGTTTGTTGCTTATGGTGCCCTGGTTATATGTAGGTGAGTAGAGTATCAAGGTTACACAAGCATAAGAGAGATATTGGTGTGTGTGCAAGTGTGTATACGTGTGTGTGCATGTGTGTGAATGCATGCCCACATATATGTATGTGTGTGTGAATGCATGCTTATTTCTGTGTGTGTGTGTTTGCATGTGTATGCGTGTGTATGCACATGCACGCTCAATCTCAAATCTTCTTGATGCAAACCTTGTTTTTACAATTGCAAAGAATTCTTAACTATTCACTCAACCTAATAAGCTGCTGATTAAAGAAAAACATTTATCTCTTTGTTAATCCAGCCAAGGAGAAATCAAATTTATGGGGGGGGGGGGGGGGCTTACTCCCAATTCCAATAAAGTTAGCCACCATGGCAAATTCTCTATATTGCTGGGGGCTTACCAGGAGATGAAACGTGAAGAATGAGCTTTCATCTGGCGGTGTGTGAGTGAGTGAGGGAGTGAGCTCATGGACAGAAAGCTCTATGGCATTTCCAATTTACTTTTTGAAATGCAGCACTCACAGGAAATCAAGAAGAGGATGGAAGTTTCTGCTTTGGCAACTCTTTCAAGGAAAAAATGAAATTGAGATGTGAAGCCATACTGTAAGCAAACAGAGGGAGGGGAGGGGGTGGGTGGGGGTAACATGTGTGCTATGATTTGTCGCTTATGGTGCCCTGGTTATGATTGTGTAGGTGAGGCGGGTATACAGGTTATATAAACATAAGAGAGATAATGGTGTGTGTGCCTGTATGTGTGTGTGCGCACATGCCGAGCACTTAGCTAAGGCATATGAGAAACACAACTCACTGATGTATTCCTACGAAAAGTGAACTGGTTTTAACATGTACCAAAATGTTCTGGGGGCATTTGCACACAAGGCCTCGGTTTATGTCTCATCTATGTATGTGTGTGTGCATGCGTGCATGCTTATGTGCGTGCATGCGTGTGTGTGTGTGTCTGCATCATACAAACCTTGTTTTGCTATTGCAAAGAATTGTTAACTATTCACTCAACCTAATAAGCTGCTTGTTAAAGCAACACATTTATGTTTTTGTTACTCCAGCAAAGGAGAAATCAAATTTACGGGGTTTTACTTCCAATTCCAATAAATTCAGCCACCACAGCAAATTCTCTATATTGCTGGGGGCTTACCAGGAGATGAAACGTGAAGAATGAGCTTTCATCTGGCGGTGTGTGAGTGAGTGAGTGAGTGAGCTCATGGACAGAAAGCTCTATGGGCATTTCCAATCTACTTTTTGAAATGCGGCACTCACAAGAAATCAAGAAGAGGATGGAAGTTTCTGCTTTGGCAACTCTGTCAAAGAAAAAAATGAAACTGAGATGTGAAGCCATGCTGTGAGCAAACAGAGGGAAGGGAGGGAGAGGAGGTGGGGGTGGGGGGGTGGGAGGTTGGGGGGGGGGTTTAAAGTATGTGCTTTGATTTGTTGCTATGGGTCCTGGTTATGTGTACGTGAGTAGAGTATCAAGGTTACACAAGCATAAGAGAGACATTGGTTGTGTGGTATATATGTGTGTGTACGTGTGTGTGTATGTGTGCATGTGTGTAAATGCATGTGCACATGTGTGTATGTGTGTGTGAATGCATGCATATTTCTCTTAGTGTGTGTGTGTGTGTGTGTTTGCGTGTGTATGCGTGTATGTATGCATGTGCACGCTCAATCTCAAATCTTCTTGATGCAAACCTTGTTTTCACTATTACAAAGAATTCTTAACTATTCACTCAACCTAATAAGCTGCTGATTAAAGCAAAACATTTATCTCTTTGTTAATCCAGCCAATGAGAAATCAAATTTCCATGGTTTTACTTCCAATTCTAATAAATTTAGCCACCACCCCAAATTCTCTATATTGCTGGGGGCTTACCAGGAGATAAAACGTGAAGAATGACCTTTCATCTAGTGGTGTGTGAGTGAGTGTGTGAGTGAGCTCATGGAATGAAACTGTCAAAGAAAAAATGAAATTGAGATGTGAAGCCATGCTTTGAGCAAACAGAGGGAAGGGAGGGAGAGGAGTGGGGGGCGGGGTAAAGTGTCTGCTATGATTTGTTGCTTATGGTGCCCTGGTTATGACTGTGTAGGTGAGTGGGATATACAGGTTACAAAAACATAAAAGAGATATTAGTGTGTGTGTGTATGACACTACACTACACTACACTACACTACACTACACTACACTACACTACACTACACTACACTACACTACACTACACTATACTACACTATACTACTTTGCACTACACTACACTATATTGGGGGATGGGATCCAATCCACACAACACACACACACACACACACGCCACGCACGCACGCACGCACGCACGCACGCACGCACGCACGCACGCACGCACGCACACACACACACACACACACACACACACATGATAGAAGAAGAAGAATTAGGAAAAAGAAGAAGAAATGAAAGCCTGTCCCACTAACAACGTCAAAAAAACACCCTCAAATCAGAATTCCTGGAGATTAAATCTATATTTAAATATAAAAAAGTCTGCTAGAAACCCGCACATTTTCTGTACTGCTAAAACCTTATAGAAGACGATTTTTGGGAGATGAAGTCTTGTCCTTTTCATCTGGCGTTCTTGAAGTATAGCAGCAGAGAGAGAGACTTTTCCTTTTCCTCTGGAGAGGGTAATTTGATTCATGGAAGCCCGCGGCAACAGCATGCAGACGAAGAGACAGCAGGAAATGTAATTAGACATGTAGGGAAAGGAAGAATTAATGGAGAGATGTTCCTTCTTTGAAGGAAAGGGACAGGGCAGCAGGGCTAGGATTAGGGTATGTAGGTTTACGTAAACAAAAGTAGGATGCATAATAGAACCCAGGAAAAGAACTATGATTGGTTTAGGTTCAAAGATTGGGTGGCGCTGCTCTTGTGGCGACGCGCTCTCCCCGGGGAGAGCAGCCCGAATTTCACGGAGAGAAATCTGCCGTGACTTAAAGTGGTATGAAATGAAATATGAAATGAAATGAAATGAAAAGTTTTGATGGTTTTCATGTAAGGAAAGTGTCAAGGCCAATGTTCCTATGTTATAATGCCATTGTCTTCATCCATGACAAAGTTAAGAGCACAGCAATCTGCGCGCTCATTTTCGAAAGCTATCTTTAATATTGCATTGTACATTTATATATGTATCTGTATTATTGTATTGTATTGTATTGTATACCACTTTAAGTCACGGCAGATTTCTGTCTGTTTGTCTGTCTCTCTTTCTCTGTCTCTCTTTCCTTCTCTCTCCTCACTCCCCCTCTCTCACTCTCTCTCCCTTCGTCTCTCTCTCTCTCTCTCTCTCTCTCTCTCTCTAGCTCTTGCTCTCTCTCTCTCTCGCTCTTGCTCTCTCTCTCTCTCTCTCTCTCTCTCTCTCTCTCTCTCTCTCTCTCTCTCTCTCTCCTTCCCCTCTCTCTCCCTCCCACTCCTCCACTTTGCTCTCTGCTTTTTGATAATTAATGACGATGTCGCTACATTAAGAGAGCAAAGGAGATACTGGGATCTTGTTAATTGACTCATTACTTTTTTGTTTTTTCTTTTATAAATAGTTGGTTTGCTCTCGTTCTCTCTGCTGATGCTGATGGTGGTGCTGGTGCTATTTTTGGCTGTCAGTGTTACAGTCAAGGAGTCTTGTGCTTAGGTGCTTTACTTCTCTTACAACTTTTCTGCCTTTAAAGAACAAGGTCGTCAGTGTTGCTGTTAGTGTTAAGTTTGGAACTCTGCAAGTTAGGGTTAGGTTAATTATTATTGTTGTTGTTGTTATTATTATTATTATTATTATTGTTGTTGTTGTTGTTGTTGTTGTCGTCTTTTTTTTCTTTACCTTCACTTCCACTGCAGCCCTAATACGGCCTCTGTGGTCAGCTGGGCTATAAACAACAGGATTACTTGCACTGTCTGGTTTGTTTCTGCTATCAGGTCTAGCATACAAAAGCTCCAGCTGTTACTTCATCTGCTTCAAATTCATTGTCTGAAGTAATATAAATGTAAAGACGTGGAGAAAGTAATGTAAAGGTGTCCCATAACCTATGTGGTCGTAGGGGATCGAGGCATCAGAGATCTTAGCTTCTCTAGGGGCCAGCATATTGAGGGTGGCGCCCATCTCCTCTCCCTCGCTGCTTTACCTTCCCTGACCCTAAAGAGGGCAGGTACTCATTTGCAGCTGGGTGAACTGGGGGAACTGTACTGAAGCCAAGGCGCGCAAACGGTCATCACCGAAGTGGTAACCTCTCTCGGCGCTGCTTAATATTGACTAGGGGAAAGCGAGGGGTCTGAAGTAATATATATGGACATTTAAAATCAAGATGACAGTTATGCTCGAAAAGCAGCCACACATATCTCATTGCTTAGACCATGTTCACAGCCATAAATTGCACACCAGAGTGGAAAAGTGTTCAAAAGACCACCCCCCCCTACCCCAAAACAAAAAACAAAAAAAAGTAAAAAGAGCAAAAACACAAAGCATCCAAAGCAACTGAAACAAGAGAAAAAAACACAACCCTGTCCCACAATGTCTTCCACTTTGCAAGATTTACAAAAAATAGAATAAGGAGAAAAATCCTGTATGTCTATTTGTTTACTTGCGTGTATCTTTTTTGCTGTTTTTGTTTGGCTTTTCGTCTGTTCTGCATAGTAAATCTTTTGACGATTGCGTATTATGTTCAGTGTGGAGCTGAAAAGCCAGTCCCCATGGAACCAGAAAAACGTCTTTTCCATTTCGCACTCACAAGGGAGGTGAATTTACTGGCTTCTACAGGGCTTCCTGAGTGTGCTGATTTCATCAGAAGTCTCTCTCTCTCTCTCTCTCTCTCTCTCTCTCTCTCTCTCTCTCTCTGTGTCTGTCTGTCTCTCTTTGTGTCTCCTTCTCTGTGTGTCTGTGAGTCTGTGAGTCTCTGTCTCTGTCTGTCTCTGTCTGTCTGTCTGTCTGTCTCTCTCTGCCTATCTCTCTCTGTTTCTGTCTGTTTCTGTCTGTCTGTCTCTGCCTCTCTTTGTGTTCTCTCTGTTTCTGTCTGTGTATCTGTCTCTGTCTCTGTATCACTCTCTGTCTGTCTCTGTTTCTGTCTGTCTGTCTGTCTATCGGTCCGTCTGTTTGTCTGATTGTCTTTCTGTCTGTCTCCCCCCCCCTTTCTCTCTCTCTCTCTCTCTCTCTCTCTCTCTCTCTCTCTCTCTCTCTCTCTCTCTCTCTCTCTCTCTCTCTCTTCTTTCTTTCTTTCTCTCAGCTCCTCGAGTTGGGGTACGGCACTATTTTTCGGGAAGAATCTCTTGAGCAAGTTAAACCTGGCGGAGCCCATTGTTCCACAGAGCGCATGCTGGGTATGTTTATTCTTCCGTAACCGACCAAACGGTGACACGACTACGGGATTTGTAAGCAAACATTTGATCTTCTGTATGCGTATATACAAGAAAGGATTTAAAGCCCTGACAAATCTGCGCTTGAAGTTGAACCCAGAAAGAAACCCCCTACCCTTTGTTTTCTAGATACTTCAACCGAGATTTGAACCCATGACTTCATAGATCTACAAGGACGGAAGTCCAATGCTATATCCGCTAAGCTGTAGCGTCCATCAAGTCTATTCTTGGAAGATTGCAAGCAATGTAAGGTGATCCATTTGCTCTACAGTCATTGTCAATGGAGAAGTGTTTTCTTGTTTCTAGTGTGTGTGTGGTAGAACTCTTTAGCTGGGATTTGCCCCGAAGTCTTTGAGGAGTCAGTGAGGCACTGCACTGGGTTTTGTTTTGGTAAGGCAAAGTGTGGTGGTCAAGCTTAACCTGATGGAGTGTGTCCCTCTCCCCGGGCAGAAGTGTCCACTACTGGGAGCCCCTGTGTCATCGATATCACGTCGGCTGCATTGTTGTTGTCGTTGTTGCTGTTGCTGTTGATGATGATGATGATGATGTTATTTGAGGTTCCCAGCTTATCATGTTGGGGGTCACCCAAAACATGCAGTGTCTCACTCATTCTTCCTACGAGTCACTGTAAGTACATACATTAGATTAAACAGTTGCATGTGTGACTGTGTCCAAGTCATTCTATGCAGCCATATACCCACTTCAGAGGATTGTTTTTCTCTTTAAAGGCCTGTGTCTCGGTCAGGGTGAGATTGTCTTTTTGCAGTAGCTGGTTAAACACAGTATGTATGTACCATTATTACAAATATATCAGAAGTAATGTGCCCATCTTGCTTTGCATATTTTATACTAGGATTTATCTGTGTTCTTCCCCCAAGTAGGGACAATTTCCCCCCTGTGCTGCTTGTCAAAGGGCTCTATTTAACTTGTTTCTTTTTCTGCATCTCCTCCATCCTCCCTGTTCTGTTGTTTCTTCTAGTGCTTACTCTGGTTTCGATAATACGATTAAGGCGATATATAGGTTAATGTGTTTCCATTCAACCTATTGAATCTGTGAGCGAGGTGTTCAAAAACCTTAGCTTCTATAGAGACCAGCTTTTTGAAGGCAGTGCCCATCTCCTCTCCTTTGCCACTTTACCTTCCCAGACCCTAAAGAGGGCAAGCACCCTTTTACACCTGAATGAACTGGGGTGCTATACTGAAGTCAAAGCCTACGAAGAGTTACCCATCCAGAGGTAGCCATGCTCAAGGCTGCTTAACTGTTGCTTCAGAAGACACATCACAAAGAGACAACATGAATGTTATGTAATAATATTGTAACGCAGCAAATATGCTCAACTGTATTAGAATTGAATCAACTCTAACAATATTGAAATAAAATAAAATCATAAAACGTTTTCAACAAAATGGCAATAAACATCACAAATTTAACAACTTTGGTTGTGTTTTAATGATGTAGAATATTTTACTGTTTGAATAGGGTTGAAAGCGTTTTTATATTGCACCGTTACCCACCAAAAAACAGATGCCAACTCGAGCAAAAAATTCATTTCTTGGAGTCTTCATCCTACAGGAAGACACATTCACGTGTTTCCAAACCACTTCCTAAAGGCTTTAGTGCCGCCAAAACCTTGCTCTATTGCCAACAACTATTTTGGGAAGAACCAGGGAATGGTGGCTTTACGTGATTTACGTGTGGTTATTGCAATAAATTGCCACAGAGAAACTGGTTTCTTTTCGCCCTGTGTGGGCAATTTAACTCTGGAAAGTCTGCAGCAATCTTATCAAGGCGATGGTGAGACGTGGAGAAGAAAGTGCATCAGTGTGGAATGGGAAAAGTGAAAGGCAAGATATCAAGGTCTGGGGAAAAGTGAATTTGTGGGGAGTAGGAGGAGGAGGGGAGTCGCCAGGGGTGTAGTAAAGATGATATTGTGTGAAGTTGGATGCCTGTAAAAGAAAGGTGAAAAAAGTAACGAAAAAAATGTCTTTTGTGAAAAAAGAAAAAAAAGGTAGATATGCTTTACCTGATAGCTGATCTGCTTCTCTCAGTAGCTTGCTTTCCCCCTATCTTTAGCCAGCTTACTTCTCTTTTATGTTTACCTGAATGTTAATGAACTATAGGTGAATACCAACCAGAATAGTTTCTTACAGTTGTTATGACCAACATTTTTGTTGTGGTGTTTTTGGTGTTGTCGCTGCCATTATTACCGCTATTGTTACCAATATCTAATCCCTGTGCATGATTTTGTAGCATTCAAAGCTTATTTTTGGTGTTTCATTGTCATCATGGAATGCTCATACAACAACCGTTGCTGTCTGTTATGTGAGCGAAAAATGTGTTGCGCTGCCATTAAGCTGCGAATCCGAATTCAGTATGGGAGATAACTAATATATTTAAACTTTTTTTCTGGAAAATGGGGAGAAAATGGATCACGAAGATAGAAACTAGAAGAAACAAAAAGTAAGGTGCAGGAACAAAACAAGACAGAGGGAGAAACATAGAGGGAGATAGAAAACAGGGAAATCCTAGCACAGAATTTCCTGAAAGTGGGGATGCTATTTATACTGACGTTTTTCTTTTTGAGTTGATCTGGTATTTTCTCTCATTAGTGCTATGATATCTTGCTATCAGTGACAGCTCAGAAGAAGAAGAAGAAGAAGAAGGAGTAGGAGGAGGAGGAGGAGGAGGAGGAGAAGCCTTTCACACTAATAACGTCAGGGGAGAAGAAAAAGTCAGAAATGTCCTAGAGATCTGAACAGAAATCTATATTTAAATATAATGATCTAATAGAAACCCGAAAATTAACTGTACTGCTAAAATCTTCAAAGAAGAAGATTCTTAGGAGATGAAGTCTTGTCCTCTTAATCTGGCGTTCTTGAAGTATAGCATCACAGAGGGAGACTTTTCCTTTTCCTCCCCAGAGGGTAATTTAACTCTCAAAAGCCGGCGGCATTAGCACATAGACGAAGAAATAGCAGGAAATGTAATCAGGCCTGTAGATAGAGACAGACTTAATGGAGAGACTCGGAAGAAAGATGGAGAGGGGGTGAGGAAGAGGAAATGTGAATTTGCATAAACCAAAACAGGGTGTAAAGAGAAAGCCAGAACATTGGATATACTGGATCAGACCACAGCTTTGTCTGCTAGTAATGAAAAGAAAGTACCAAGGACTACAGTATGTTGTTATGCTTTAAAATGTTACCTAGAAATTGCCATCCTAATGAGAAGCTACTAGCATTATGACTCTTCAATTAAAGGTGGAAAATCATCTGAACTCGTAGTATGGTTACCTGTGTGTGTACAGTTATTGTCTCTCAACATATGCCAGGTGGAATGAGTGAGGCAGGGAGCATATTCTGGGTGATCCCTAGGGTGCTAAACTAAGGAAAGCCCAACAGCAACAAACAGAAGTTGGAAGAGTTCTTTCATGTCTTGACAGACATTGTCGCTTGTACTAAGACAATGCTTTGTTTTTCTGTTTGCCTGCCTGCCTGCCTGCTTCTCTGTCTCTCTCTGTATCTCTCTGTCTCTCTGTCTCTCTCTTCACACACACAGTGCTTGCTCTCTGCTTTTAGATAATCTCAGTATCATGACATTAAGAGTAAACTAAATACATCTAGATACATCTATAGCTCTTGTTAATTGAGTTCTTATATATTATGTGGTTGATTTGCTCTCATATTTTCTGCAGGTGTTGGTGATGATAATGCTCTAGCTATGAATGCTAGAGTCAATGAGTTGAGTGTTTTTGTGTTTTAGTGTGATTATGAATTTTTGGAAAAAAAATAACTGAAGGAAAAGGCATCAGTGTTGTTTTCATAATTCATTTGGAACCTTACTAGTTAGGGCCATTTATTGTTTTACTTTTGTTGTCTTTTTTCTCTGCTTTTACCTGTACTGCCATGTTGGTCTTTACTGTCAGTTTTAGCATACAAAACTTTCGGCTCTCACTCAGTCTGCTTTAAAGTCAACGTCTTAAGTAATAGACATGGAAATCAAGACTATAGACGATGATTCTGCTTGAAAAGCAGCAACACGCATTACATTTCTTGTCCATTTTTACATTCATATACTTTAAAACCAAACTTTGAAAATATCTGGGCAAAAAGATAACAACAAAATGGAAATATACAAAAGAGAAAAAAACACAGAAAAAATACTACACCATGATCGTTACAAATAATTTATAAGATTTACAGAACTAAGAAAATTGTAATCTACTAGCTTCCACACACTAAAGTAACAAAAAATACAGACCATGTGAGAGAGATAGAAATACTTCTCATATATAAAGCTGCTGATGTTTTTTCCATGACTGGACTGTTCATGCAAAACTTGTTTCAAACAAGAAAAGTGTATCAACTCTCAACTCCCTAAACCTTCCTAAAATAGACATTGGCAATCATGCATCTTTTGAGGTTTGTAGGATAGAATTTAGAAACTGGCTTTACAGATGGAGGTAAAAGTAAGTAAAGACATTGCCTTAGTATAAAAAAACAGCTTTGACAGATCTAATTACAGAAGAATCAAAGCTGATTTTTCATGAAATAACTTGGTTCCATTGCTGATGATGTTGTGGATGTGATGCCTGCAGGATTGAGTCAATACAGAGTATCAAACAATAATGTCTGACCTGCTTTGGGCTGTAACAGGAAGTGCTGATATGGCGGAAATAGGACTGCTAAGAAAAGATAACTCAAGTTGCAGCAGGAAAAAAGTTGTCTTTATGAAATTTTCGTAGGTGAAAGGAACTTCTTTTAAAAAAACCCTATATTTCTGTTTTTACATCTCCATCTCTTTCCATGATGTACTGAGTAGTGGTTGCCAGGATTAAGGAAATAGATTCTGAGCATACCCAAAAGAAACTATAATATTGATGACATTTTGAAAACATCTAGCTCTATCATTATGGTATGTTCCACCCCTATCTGCCTAAAGAAAGATCTTAAATCAAGCACATTTCTTTTGAGTCCTTATCCTACAGGAAGACACATTCACGTGCTTCCATACCACTTCCTAAAGGCTTTAGTGCCGCCAAAACCTTGCTCTATTGCCAACAACTATTTTGGGAAGAACCAGGGAATGGTGGCTTTAGTGATTTACGTGTGGTTATTGCAAAAATGGCCACAGAGAAACTGGTTTCTTTTCGCCCTGTGTGGGCAATTTAGCTTGGGAAAGTCTGCAGCAATCTTATCAAGGCGATGGTGAGAAGGGAAGAAAGAAAGTGCATCAGTGTGGAATAGGAAAAGTAAAAGGCAGATATCAACGCATGGAGAAAAGTGAGAGTGGGGATGTGGGAAGTCAGGGTAAAAGAGAATAAAGCTGGGTGCATTGAGGAGAGATGGAAAAGAGTCAAAACAGAGAATGTTCCTTTGCCATAGAGGGAGAAAAGGGTGTGCTGTACACAACTGCTGATTTATGTGTCTGTCAGCCTGCCTGCCTCACTTTCTCTCCATATTTGCCTTTCATAGGAACACACACATACCTACACCCCCAACCCCCACACACAAACCAGCTACCACACTCATTCTCTTCTTACATCACTCTCTTTATTACTATTACTGTTACCAATGTCTGATCATTGATTGGTTTTTGCTTACAATTTTGTGGCATAAAGAGGTTTCTGTCTGTATGAAATGTTGACTACAAACATTGCAAAATGTCTCTATATTGCTCCTATTGACATGTTTGTGTAGATGTGGTTTTGGTTTCTTTTCTTCAACAGTGCTATCAACTTTTCCCATCAATGACAACTCTGATCTTTTCTGTTTCAAGCTCAGACGTTATATCATCCCACAGAGAAGTAATTGAGCATATCTCTACACTACCAGAGGACCTGTCAAAGTAAAATAGTTTGTAAGAATTATTTAAACAAAATTAAGACAAAAGAATGGTTCACAGATACCAAGAATTGTCAATTCACACAACCAAATGTATAGAGATATAAAGATATTTTGGTCTAATGACTGGAGACATTGTATTAGGAAGATTTTGTCCTGTCATTTCAAGGTACTGCCCATCCTCTAACTACAAAGACTAAACAGAACAGGGCATTAATCTCTCTGAGACATTGTCAACCAGGAGCACATATTCACAGACATAGGAAAAAGTTCTTTTACAAGAACCCCCTCCCCCCAAAAAATAAATCAGGACTGCTCCAAGACCCTTTAAAAAAGATTCATAAAAGCCAAGATTTACAACACAAACTTTAATGACCAAACAAAAAAAGCACGCACAGGAAAGGGCCATACCAGATCAAATGAATCAACAAGTTGATAGCAGGCTCAACCAGGGGATCACTCTCCTTGAGGAACAGATTTGAAAGAAAGTCTAGTTGCATTGTGACAAGTTTTTTTCCCATTGCAGGGGTAAAAAAAAGCACTCGAACAAAACCAATTCAAATCTTCACCCAACAAGAAATGTTATTGCTGTTTTTGTTGTTGATATTGTTATTGTGGCTGTTGTTGTTGTGCTGTTGATGCACTCTACCTGGTAGGGTGGACGGGCATCACTGGTCCTCATCCATCTCCTCAATCTCTCACAGTGCTGGCTCCAAGCGCCACAACACCCCGGGACCTCACCTCAGCAGCAGGTGCACGTGCTACACCACGTGAGGGGGTGACGTTAACACGGCATCACTGAGTGAAGGACCTCCATGAGGCAGGTTACCAGCCAAGGCGGATGAAGCTCCCCAAGGAACTCAATGGCTACATGTTTGAGGCCAAGGCGAGCCATCATGATGGAGGGCATTGGCTGTGGTCTGGCATGGAAAGGGATGGGCTCCACCATGCGACACTGCCCAAGAGACTCAACATGAACATGACAAAGCTGAAAACCGTGAAGAGTGGGGGAAGCTGGTTACAAAATCTTCAGTGGTGCCTCAACGGTCTACTAGACTACAGGATAGTCCAAGTTGGTGTACACAGGCTGCTCGTCATTTATGTCATATTTCTACAAACGAAGAACAAATTTCATTATTAAAGCCATTTTCCATTCCAGGGCAGTCCAAAATAATGCATCTCTGAATCTCGCCTGACGTGGAAAAAATATAAACGCTTAAATCATCGAAATTTATCTGACTATGCTCTGATACCACATTGTTTCACATAATGCCATGTTGAATGTACTGGAACCTTTCCCAGAGTGAGGGGTCTGACTTTCCATCAGGCTCTTAAATGCAGCATATTCTCTACTGTCAGAATATGGCTGCCTATGTGGAGAGATGTTTGAAGTCGTACACGAAACTGCTCATCAAGTGTGTCGTTATGATGGCCTCACAGTCATTTCCAGGTGAAAAATGAGTGAGTCAGAGTGTACCTTGTGGGTGACTCCTAAGGTGAAACACCAAGGAACATGCATAATCAACAACACAGCAACAACAACAACAAGGCAAGCACAGATGCCATGCAGAATGCAATCAATGAGCAGGGTATAGATGGTTGGTAATTCTGCTGTGAAGGTAGTGGTCCTACCATCCTGTTTCTGATCAATGAATAGCTGGCATGGAGTCAAGAGTGTTAAAGCAAAGGGGGATCACAGGGTTTAGGTTTATCCTCTTGCCTTATGACTATAAAAGTCTGGGAAACTTAAATGCTTTTTCTTATTCTAAGGGTAAGTATTCAATAGGCAAATGTGACACTCCACCACATAATGAGTTGCATTGCACTGAAGGTCAATGTTTAGCTGTTAGCATGTTACTGATCTGCAATAAATTAGCTATTCAATACACAAAACAGATTGAAAATCGGACAATTCTAGGAAATTTTTTTAACAAATTGAAATGATAAACTGCTCAAAGTGACAAAATGAGAAATTGATAAGTTTTGCATTGTAATAGGTAGTTGAGGCTTGAGTGTTTTTTAAACGCGTTTTTAAGGCAGAAAGAAAGAAACGAAATAATACCTTGATACTCCAGTACAAAGTAGATGAATAGCAACAGTTTTATAATACATAAAAATCTCAAATCGACAACCGGACCCCCACCTGCCTAAAATGGCTCCTTAGCGAAAAGTGGTTAGGTGAAAAGCGACTCATTTCATGGTGGAGTGTCACATATATATCACTACTTAATCCCCTTGACATATGTGTGTGTGTATTGATGCTATTTTCTGCCCCCATTTCCCTTGAGTACTATTTACATTTCTACAGAGACAAATGAAAAGTCTAGTCAATACAACACTAAACAAGACATTATAAACAAGTCAACGTGCGTGTACTATAGCGGGGATTCAGATATGCAAATTCAAATGGCTTGACGACAGTCTCAAAACCAAGACAGTTTGTGAACAGACTGTCCCCAGGGTCATTGCTTAAGCAGTATCCAGTGTCATTACCACAGACAATCCCCCTACCGTCCAGTCAGAATCAGACGAACACTTAACAGTATGAAGCATTATTGTCTGGGGTCATTGTTCAAGTGGGGAGTAGATGTACAGGCTTTTGTACTGAGTTTAACACCTACCAGGAGTTTTCTTCATTGTCTTAGCTTACTAGAAGAGACATGGGAAGAGCAGGGTTTTCTTCTTCTTCTTCTTTGAACCCTTATACAACTTTTCCTGTCTGTTATATGAGCGAAAATGCGTCACGCTGCCCTTAAGCACCTGACAAGTTAGGCCCAGGGCAATCGACTTTGGCATAAGAGAGAATTGTTATCTTTCAAGTTTCTCTGGAATAAAGGCAGGAGAATGGACCAAGAAGGCAGAAAATAGACACAAGGGAGTTGATAGGAAGAAAAATAACAAGGCAGACACAAATAGAGTGATAGAAAAGAGGAAATTTCTAGCACATGATTTCCAGAAAGTGGGAATGCTGTTTAAACTGGGAAAGCGCATAACTCTTTTGAACACTACTTGTGTTTACTGTTTTATCGTTGTTGTTATTTTGGTGGTTGTGGTGGTAGTAATGATGTTGCTGTTGTTGTTTATTCTTGATGGTGTTCTTGTATTGTTGTAGTGTCACTATCATGTATCATTGTTGTTGTTGTTATTATTACCATTATTGTTATTCTGCCAATTGGAATTTTGACATTTTTTGGTGCTGAAGGCAAACTCATTTACCCTTCTATTTATCTTCTCCATTTTCCTTCATTCTTTCCTTCTTTTCCTTTTTGCTCTTTCTTTCTTTGTTTGACTCCTTTGTTTCCAAAAGGTAGCTGCAATTGTGTCACAGCACAGTTGACACTTGCATTGGTAAATGAAGATGTTGCAGGTGTTATGATTTCCGTTATTGTTATTGCTGAGTTTGTGTGGATTGTTCCCCAGCTAGTACATCTCGGAAGTCACCCAGAACATGCACTCTGTCTCACTCATTACACTGCACATTACTTTGAGAACAGACACTGAACGTAAAAGACTGTGTGCATTGCTGATGTATGTGTACCAATCAGTGACCTGTTCATATGATAACATGATAATGGCAAGATATGGACTTTGTATAGCGCTGTATCTTATGAGAAGCAAATCCAAGCGCTTGCATTCAACTCCTTCATTGCACATGCAACCATTTACAGAGAGTACTGATATCTCTAAATGCAACACACCACACACACACCAACCACACACCAACACACCACACACACACAAAGTAAATGTTTTGCTTATTCAATGTACCATCTGGAAATAAAAGTTTGACTTTGACTTTCAACACACAACACACCACACACACACACACACACACACACAACCACACACACACACACACACACACACACACACACTACAAGTAAATGTTTGTGCTTATTAATGTTCATTGAAATAAAAGTTTGACTTTGACTTACCACACACACACACAACACACACACGACACACACACACTACACACACAACGACACACACACACACATACGGACACACACACGACACACACACACATCACCACACACACACACACACACGCACACACACACACACACACTACTTTAGTGAGATGGGTGGCCATTGAAGGTATTGACCAATTTTAGACGTGACAGCAGGGAAAGATCTTACGCTGGAGATAATAGTCTGAGTGGATCTAAAGGTTTATGTAGGCAATCTGTTGAGGGAAATGGGGGTCATCCAGTTGGAACCCTGAAAGTCGGAGAAAAGCAATGTGGACTGTTAAGTAATGCATCTTGCCTTCTATCTTAAAAACCTTAACCAGTTTTCAATACATCTGGAATCAGGTTCTCAAATCTGTAAAACCTGTAAATCCTCTACTAAAAATTTCCAAGAGATATGCAAAAAACACACAAATTTTATTGCTGAGTTGTGTCCATAAGTTTGGAAGATCTTACATACAAGCATATTCATTTCTTTCAAGTAATAGTACTCCTTCCCCCTCCCAGTCAGGTTTTACCCCTGGTGATTCCACTGTAAACTAACTACTGTGTATTTACAATAATGTCTGTTCCACAATTGACCATGGAATCACAATGCAAGCTGTTTATTTTGATATATCCAAAGCGTTTGATCGTGTCTAGCACAAAGGTCTTTTATACAAACTAAATGCTAGCGGCATTCGTGGTAAAATCTTGAAGTGGTTTACAGATTTCCTTCTGATCACATCCAAGCAGTGAAATGTATCTGCAGGTGTACCACAGGGATGAATATTAGGCCCAGTGCTATTCCTTATTCATATAAATAATATTGTTAATGACATTCAGTCTGATATTAAATTATTTGCTGATGACACGAGCATTACTTTGGCACTAAATGACCCAAACATCCATGCTGACCTACTTTCATTCTGATCTTAGGAAGATATGTGCCTGGGCCAAGCACTGGAAAGTAAACTTTAATGCAAAAAAACAAAATTATTAAACTTTCACCAAAATGATAACATATTCTTATATTTATCATTTGATTTGACTCGCCTCGAGAGCACTGACAAGCATAAACATTTAGGTATTGTTCTCCAAGGTAACTACAAATGGGACGACCACATTAAAAACATTTATCATTATTTCAAGGGCTTTTCTATTAAGCTTGTATTTGTAAGTCTTCAGACAAGAAACCAGCATGGTAACAGTATTTGTGTATAAATCTTTTATATTGCCACATTTTGACTATGCTGACATCGTATGGGATAATTGCACTGTAAGACTCTCTGAGTCATTGGAGGCCTTGCATCTCGAAGCATTAAGAACAATTATTGGAGCTGTTCATGGAACAAACCACAAAACAATATATCGTGAGGCTCGCTTCTGCTCTCTTAAGGAAAGGAGAGCCAGACACAAACTAATTCAGTATTACAAAATGTTGAACCACCTATGTCCTGGCGATCTATCTGATCTAGTCCCAGGTTTGGTTTCTGACCGACATCTGTATCACAGACAGAGATTCCTAGAGCACAGTGTACCAAAATGTAATACAGAATTATATTGTAAATCTTTCATTCCCTCTACTTCTAACCACTGGAATTCTTTACCTGACTATATCAAAAACCTGTAACCCTTTAAACGTGTTAAAAGGGCATTTGTCAGCTGAAGATGCTGTGGTGCCCACCTATTTTTTTTTGGGGGGGAGAGAGGAGTAAGCAGGTATTTCATTGTCCCCTAAGTCTGGGTATTAGTGATTTGAAGGCAGACAAGTTTAACCGTCACATAGAAAATGATCCAGTATGTGGTTGCGGCAATGTCCTTGAGACAGCTGAATACTACTTGCTCTACTGTCCATATTACAATCTTGCTGTAGAAATACAATTTCAACCCTGTTCCCCAACTATCTATGTGTGCAAATTCTCTTAACAGGCAACACTGACCTTTCACGTGAAACAAATACCTTATCTTTAAAACTGTACATCGATTTAGTTTTTATTCAAAGCGCTTCTATTTTTATGTTAATTCAACATGTAAAATTCATTTAGTATATTTGATAGCTATACACTCAATGTTTACTGAACTTTGTATTGCTTAACATTTCTCTACCTGCTCTCACTAGTCTCTTTTGTCTGTTTTGCAGGACTGTTGGCTTGTTTGTTTCATGTTTTGATTGTTCGTGTCGGCCAGCTGATCTGTTTCTCTTTTCTTTGTTTCTTTGTTGTGCTCTTCCATTTCATCCTGTAGCTTGTTGTTGGTTTATATCTGTCTTGTGGTTAGTCTTTTTGTCATCATTTAACTTTTCATGTGCCTATTTATCTGGGTGGGTGGAACAGCATTGCACTATGGAATTTTTCCAGAGGTTTGCTGACATGTCTCTTGGGGGAATCTTCAGTTATTTCATTATCTGTTCATGTCAATGCTGTTATTATTCTGTTTGGTCATTTTTCCTGTTTACTTCTTTTGGTCAGTGTATGGATCATCAGTTTCCATCAAGAATGTTGATTTGATACTTGAACACAACATAAGCTACTTTCTTGTTGCTGCTATGCTGATTATGTTGATCATACTATGCTTGTTTCATGCTTAATAATGAA
>CM054155.1:55305879-55320879 GCA_028751875.1 Rapana venosa
GAGACTTTCCCAAAATGAAACGGTTGTCTCTGGGGTATCAAGAAAATAGGAGAAGAAAGATAAAGAGCAGGAAAGAGAAGAGGAGAAAGGAGGAGAAGTAGAACGAGAAGGGAACGGGGTAAATGAAGAGAGACGAGGGAGGAGGGTCACTTTTTCAGTTTTTGAATCCCTGCTGCTGTGGAGTACCTTGGCATGGCGGATTTCACTATCTACTTTCGTTTCTTCAAACTTTTACTATTTTAATTTTTACATTGCACAGTTATCAGTCAGAGCCCTCGCTTTCCCCCTGCCAAATTAAACATAGCATAGTTACCAGTTGAATGGGTGACCGTTTGCGTGCCTTGGCTTCAGTACAGTTCCCTAGTTCACCCAGCTGTAAATGGGTACCTGCCTCTTTAGGGTCAGGGAAGGTAAAGCAGTCAGGGAGAGGAGATGGGCGCCGCCCTCAATATGCTGGCCCTTAGAGAAGCTGAGGTCTCTGACGCCTCGCTCCCCTACGACCTTATAGGTTATGGGATTCCTTTACCTTTACACAGTTATAAAGATACAAAACGTACACAATATGTACAAGATGTCTCAGATTCGTCCATTAAAACAATTCTTCCCAACATGTATAATCATGGACAGGAATGAAGGCACAACACTTCGTGCTAAAACAGGATTGCTGCCAGTGTATCCCAGCCAATGGTGATGCTGTAATTCCCGTGTTGTTTACAGCGCTGTTCCATAGAAGCTGGGCCAGTGTCACCCAAGTCCATCCTGTGGGTGAGTCTGCAGGACTGACCAGAGTGTAAAGCATGATCTACACTGTGGTGGCTGAAACACAACTCCGCTTGTAACTGCAAACCTGAAGGATATACACGTACACAGACAGACCCTGATCAGACCTTGTGGCCCAGACCAAAGGTTGTGTCAGGCATTGCCATAAGCAAAGCATGAACACCTATATAAACATGTCATTCCATTTTATTTTAAAGTCTCTTCACAAATTGTGATATTAGACTGAAACTGGGTTTTTTATATCATGATTATTAAGATTGTCTTTGTCGCTGATAAACTTTTCATTCACAGGTTTTAAAACCTCTCTGAAGCAGTGCAATGGCTGCCTTCATGACAAGGGGGTTGAATACAGTTATGCACACTAAAGTCTACTTTTAGTCTACTGAAAGTTGTGCAGAAAGTCCCTAAAACCAATTAGCTTGATTTTACTCCCCTCACACACACTTGCTGGATGTGCATATCAGGCACACCACACAACACACCACACACACACACACACACACACACACACAACAAAACACACACACACCACACACACACCACACACACACACACACACACACACACACACACCACACACACACCACACAGAGTCTGGGATATCACGTATAAACACACTCATGCTCGGAATGTTCAAGCTATAACTCTTTTTTTAAAAATCAATCAAAATGAGAGAGGAGAGCTAGAGAAAGAGGAGAGAGAGAGAGAGAGAGAGAGAGAGAGAGAGAGAGAGAGAGAGAGAGAGAGGGGGGGCTGACTTCACGTAGAATCCAATTACACTCTTGGCAGGAGATTTGTCAGTGTCGTATGCAAATGAGAGTGAGGTAATTTTACTGAGAGTTATCGCCCCTGGCCTGTGACGTTGCCATGGGGACATACGTGATAAGGCATGGCAGGCATGCACACGTCAGGCAGGAGTGCAGGCTGTGGCAGGCAAAGCCCCTCCCTGTAGACCCAAGTTTCCAAAGGGTTTAGTCTGTAGACACAACACGACAGGCTCTGTCTCACACCAGATTAGCTGTGTACAAAACCAAAGCACAGTTTGAACGGCACACTTTTCCCCAGCCCGATTTTGCATAGAAATAGAAAAAAAACCAACCTATCGATTTCTAGATAAAAAATAAAGTTAACGAAACTTTTGTTGTGTATTGACTGAGATCAGTGTAGCCAAATTAAATGAAGCTCAAAGGGCGTATTTGAATCCTTAATGTTTCTGCAACCTATCAATCCAGACCTGAACAACAGGATTGAACAAGTATGTATGATTTCCCGCAATCAAATTCACAAGAAATGGATTGAAACACAGGCATATTACACAACTGGAGACTGCTTTGAGAAAACAAAACAGTCTTCAAATTTGATGAAGCCCATTTGGTGAAAATGGGATTTGAACTCTTGACTTCAGGAAATTTATAATCACAATTCAAACACTTTTTTTCTATAGGGGGGTGAACTGGACAAACTGTACTGAAGCCAAGGCGCGCAAATGTTCACCCATCCAAGTGGTAACCACGCTCAACGCTGCTTAACTTGGTTGGGGGAAAGCGTGTGCTTGGACCACTGAGCTACCCAGTGACACAAATCCTGAACTAGACATTGACAGACCTTGTTCCCTGTTTGTAAGGGTCAGGTAGATGAGCTTACATTAACGCATCCACGTTTACATTTCCTGCTATTTTCCCTCATGACATGGCGCACCTAATGTGCCACCACCTTGGTGGTTGGCTAAAGCACAAATACTGCAACTTCTTGATGATGCCTAAAACTGTACTGGCTCAGTGGCACGGTTTTATCCAATGGAATACAGACGTTGTTTACAAGGTCAACTGCAATAGTCTTTTCAACTCTGTCTATCGATGGTTCAGAGCTGAGGGGGGTATTTCCCCATAGATGTAATTTGTTCTTATTTATTCCTTTTCCCTGGTCACTATGGAACACTGCTTTTGGATGGTACGAGCTCCTAGCAGACTGTGGGTAGATCTTTGTCAGCTGTAATCATTAATTTCTTGACTTCTGTATTGTTGACACTGTTTTCGTTCACTGTCAAAAGAGTTTTTTCCCATTAAGTCATTTGTGTTGTTTTTATTTTTAACGCACATTTAAGTTTTCTACCAATTCTTTCTTTATAGCTCTCTACATTTTATGAATCTTACTTCACTGTACAAGAGCACCACGCCCCCTCCTCACACACACAAACTCACACACACACACACACACTGTACCATCTGGAAAATTAAAAAAAAGTTGACTTGACTTCACTCTCTCTCTCTCTCTCTCTCTCTCTCTCTCTCTCTCTCTCTCTCTCTCTTTACTCTCCCCCTTTTACTCCTCCTTAAGGGCGGGGACTGGATGTAAAAAAGCACATGGGTGCTTATTCATTATCCTCGAAATAAAAGAATTTGTCATTGTCATTGTCATTGTCCCCCTCACACACACAGGCAGAGATAAACAGATACAGACAGAGCTAACATAACTGTGCTCGTTATTCTTCCCAAAGCAAAGGCCTCATCCATACTCTCCTGACCCTTACTGACAATCTGGGGGCAGACGGTTCAAACCTTATTACCCTTGCCTGTCCCAGCCCTTATCTCCCTTAACAGACAGTCTTCCTTATCTTGCCATCAGTAATCCTTGCCGGTGTCGACAAGGTGATGATGAGTGGGTGACAAAGAGAACTGATTGGAAATATGGCCACCAGAGGAGGGGGGCGTGGAAGGGGCTGGGAGGTGGAGAGGGAAAGAAGAGTGATAGTGTTAAGATATTATGTCCAAGTGTGAACAAAAAAGTAAACAGAGGGCATGGCTAGCATGCGCACACACACACACATGTGCACACCCACACACACACAAACACACACTCACACATACCACACACACATGCACAAACAAACACTCACACACACATATACGCACGCATGCACACACATACACACACATTTATGTAAGCCAGGCTCTCTATTCTTTCGTTGTATGCATTAACAGATTGGAATACTTTCTTACAAAAGATAAAGGACAAATTGGAAATGGTCATTGTAAATATTTCACTCACTCACTCACTCATCCCTTGGTCGGGACGACCGTTGGGGTACCCGCACGGACGCTGCAAGTGGACCGCCAAATGGTTCTGTCCTGGGCTGCTTTCAGGAGGTTTGGTACAGTGAGGCCGGTCCACTCCTTGATGTTGGATATCCACCTTTTGCGTGGTTGTCCCTGCCTCCTTGCTCCTTCCACCATTCCCTGCAGGACTGTCTTTGACAGGCTGTTATGCCTTGTTGTGTGGTCAAACCATTTCAGTTTCCTCCGTTTGACTGTATCTAGCAATGGTTCTTGTTTGCCAGCCAGTGCCTCGATCTGCTGCCAGACGTAGTCATTGGTTTTACGGTCTCTGTAGGTGATGTTCAGGATCCGCCTGAGGCACTTCATCTCAAAGGCTTGAATTCGACGTTCTAGATCGGCAGTAAGTGTCCATGCTTCACAGCTGTACAAGGCAATGGATGTGACGAGTGCCTTGTAGAGTCTGACCTTAGTGTGGGTTTCTGATGTTATGGTTTTTCTCCACACTTTCGCCAGCTTAGTCATGGAGGAGAGTGCCACAGCAAGTTGATCTTCACCTCTTGTGTGCTCGTTACCTTCTTTGGTGATGACTGCTCCAAGGTACTTGAAAGTTTCTACCTCCTCTAGTGTCTCGCCACTCATCTTGATGCTGGTGGGAGTGGTTGGTGTAGTACTGTTCACTAGGATCTTGCTCTTTTCCGTGCTGATCTCCATACCGTGGGCATTGGCTGATGTTTCCAGTCTGGTGGTGAGATCCTGGAGTTCTTCTTCACTGCGGCCCATGAGATCAATATCGTCTGCAAATCGAAGATTGCAGACTGGCCTTCCTCCTATTGTGATTGTGATTTATTGATGTTAAAAATTGATGTCTAAAAATTGTTTGGGTTGTGCATGTGTGTGTGTGAAGTCATGTCAAATTTTAATTTCCAGATGGTATATTAAACAAGCAATGTGTGTGTGTGCATTTATTTATTTTTTTATTTTATCTATTCATTTTTTATATTGAGGATAATGGAATAAGCACTCAGGTGCTTTTTTTTTTACATCCAGTCTCTGTGTGTATGCGTTTTGTAAATTCTGTCATCTGCCCCCACAGGCACACAATGGCCTACTCTTTCGAAAAGTGGAACAGGATTTAACATGTGCGCAAGATGTTCTGCTTGTGTTCGCACATAGGGCCTGGGTTTAAAGTTTCATCCGAAGGACTTTTGGAGAAAGTGGAGCATGTGCGTGTGTGCATGTTGGTATGTGTGTGCACGCATTCTTGCATGTGTGTACTAGTGGCAGGATGCGTGGGCTTGGCTCTGCCAGCCTTCTCTTTCCTTTTCACCACACTCTTTGTTAGCATCTTATGCAGACGAAGTCAAGGTAAAGCAAGTTAAACAAATCCATACTCGCTTGACCATAGCTGACAATCTGGGGGGCAGATGGTTCAAACCTTATTACCCTTGCCTGTCTCAGCCCTTATCTCCCTTAACAGACAGTCTCTCCTATCTTGCCAACAGAAATCCTTGCCGGTGTGACAAGGTGATGATGAGTGGGTGACAAAGAGAACTGATTGGAAATGGCGATTGTTGGGTAGTACACCCAACAGAATCCTTTTAGTTAGGCTGCAGCACTGTGAGTGATTATTGTATATGCTACAGGGCAGAAAATACCCCATCAGAGCAGCACCTTGTCATACACTGAGAGCGAACTCTGCAGAAGAAAGAGCCTTTCATTATGTGTGATGTTGACATGAAATCCTGGTTTTCTTCTTAATCACATACTTATAGGCCAACCTATTTAAACACAAGTGTATTCCATGCAACACACACGCGCGCCCGCGCATGCACACACACACACACGCGCGCACACGCTTGCGCACATGCATGCACGCACACACGCACACACATAGGGGGGGGGGGGGGGGGCGGATAGCCTACTGGTTAGAACATTGCAGTCGCAATCTGACGACCCTGCAGACACAAAGAAACTGGATGTAAAAAAGAACATGAGTGCTTATTCCATAATCCTCGAAATAAAATAAACATAAAATAAATAAGCGCACACACACACACACACAACACACACACACACACACACACCCCAACACACACACACACACACACACACACACAAAACACACACACACAAAGAGAACATATATACACATATATATATATACACGCGCGCATGCGCACTCACATACAAAAACGCGCACGCAACATGCACGCACACGCATTCAAACACAACACACACTACTTGAGCACCAGATACAAATAACAACAATGTGATGCCAGATGACACTACGTCATTTCAAAAAAAAAAAATCTTTGATTTCAATTGTTGATCAAAAGTACTTAGCCCTGTGCACTTTCGATGGCGTAAATAGATCTACATACTTGTATAGAATAAACATGTCCAAGAGATGGTGAAATATAGAAAGTATGTAGGTTACACACACACACACACACACACACACGCACGCACGCACGCACGCGCGCGCACAACACACACACACACACACACACACACACAAACACCAGTCTCTTACAATGATATTGACCCAAAGAAAGTCTGTCCCAGTTAAAGTCTTTTGAACACATGTTATCATTTAATATATCTATCTAATTTTGTTTTTTCGGATACAATGGATAGGTTTGTCAAGTTCTTTAATTAATAGTTTAAAATTATGAATACACTCTTAAGGTAAATTGATCTCTTGATCATTGTAAATTTTAATGGTTATATAATTTGTTGCCGTTGTTGTTTTCCTATCGTAGACAGTTAAACAATGATAAGAATGGAAAGCATTTCTATAGTTAGAGATATTATAACGGAAAAGAAACAACTACAATTCATTACAATGATATGCACATGGTTTGTTTACCACATTGAAAAGATCTCTGTGTTCACAATGATAAAACATGAGAATATTATCGTGGAATATTAGAAGTATCTATGGAAAAGTGGATGGAATTAATGTAAACAAACTAAATGACGTACACATAAAAGACATGTTGATATTATACGATGTAATAATTTTACAAGAAACACATTTAGATAAAAAAATCTGTAGAAGATGTAACTCTACCAGGATATATGTCAGTGCACTACTGCAGACCAAAAAGAAATAGATCTGTCAGTGCTTCAGGAGGTATTTCAGTTTTCATTAAGGAAGATTATCGAAAAAGTATAAAATTTGTACCACAAAATAGTTCAGATATTGTGTGGATGCAAATGATACAGGAAAACTCATTAAGATCATCAAACAAGAATATTTTTATAGGATGTGCATATATTCCACCCGAATTTTCTTCTTTTGGAAAAGTTCATACACAGAAAATATGGGAAAATTTAGAACAAGACATAGAAAGTTTGTCTGAAAGAGGTCAGATAATACTGTGCGGAGATCTAAATGCGCGATCAGGAAGACTGACTGACTTTATAGAAATAGATCCAGAACCAAGTTACTACAATTTACCTGAAGAAAATGATATGCCCAATGTTATAAAAAGGTGCTCAATGGATAGAATTGTACAAAAATATGGAAGACTTTTTAGTTAATATTTGTACAGACAATCAATTATATATATTAAATGGCCGAACATTAGGAGATTTACAGGGTAGATTTACATGCTTTCAACCTCAAGGTTCTAGTGTGTTGTGGATTATTTATTTGTTCAAAATCATTTATGAAAGAGGTGAAACATATGAAAGTTAGAGATTTAATGGAATACTCTGATCATTGTCCACTAGATTTAGATATAGATATACCAGATATAGATAAAACACGTTTGCAGAGGTCTATAAAAATAGTAAGAGACACACAAGCAGAGTATATTACTAAAGATTCACCACAAAAAAACAGTTTTGTATGGGATACAAATTCCAAAGGACAATTTGAAAAGGCACTTCTACTACCAGCAATACAATCACACATAACACAAATAAAAACTAAAAACAAATACAGTATTAAAACAAATAAAACAAAGTACAAAGCAGCCTGATTCCACAAACGTAGTAAATGAACATTCCAGACAACTGTCTGATATCTTTCTCAAAGTGGCACAATTAAGCTTGAGGACCAGAAAGTCAAAACCGGTAAGAAGAATTAAACACAATAAAAAATGGTTTGATTCGGAATGTAACAGTACAAGAAAAGAAGTAAAGTCTCTACTAAATGCAATAAATAGAACCCCGTATAAACCTGAACTTCGAGAAAAATACTTTATGAAAAGAAAACAATATAATACTTTAATAAAAAAGAAAAAAAAAATCTTCAAAAATTCACTGGTATCACAGCTACATGATGCCATTGACTGAGATCCGAGTATATTGTGGAAAACTTTACAAAAATTAAAAGAAAGTGAAGATGATGGATTAAAACATCATAATCATATTGTAGCAGTAAATGACTGAACACTTAAAAACACTTATTGGTAAAGAACCGCAAATAGATCCAGACCACAAAAAGCAAGTACTAAGCAGGTTTAATGACTTAAAAGTATCTAATAACCCACTGCTAGATAAGCAAATTACAACTGAGGAAATTACAAAAACAATCAAAAAGTTGAAAAATAACAAATCGCCTGGAAAAGATGGAATCACAAACGAATGATCAAATCAGTTTCATCTAATGTTATAGAGATAATGCGGATATTTTCAATTTAGTATTAGAAACGGGTATATATCCCTGTGACTGGAAAGTAGGAGTGAATGTCCCAATCTATAGAACGGATGCATATACAACCCAGAAAACTACAGAGGAATAACGTTGACAAACACTATTGGAAAACTTTTTTGTCAAATACTGAACCATAGAATTTCTGAATATTTAGAAAATAACATAGTTTTGTTAGAGAACAAGCTGGTTTCAGAAAAGCATGCAAAAACAACGGACCATATCTTCCTACTTAACAATTTAATAGATAGTGTACTGAAAGTAAAACTAAAAGACTTTATTGCTGCTTTGTAGATTTTCAGAAAGCGTTTGATAATGTGTGGCACGAGGGTCTTCTTATAAAGTTAAATGAAATAGGAATAATCAGGAAAACTTTTAATGTCATTAAAAACATGTATTCCGATGAAAACAATATTTACAAAAATACGAGGCAAACACACAGATGAAATCATAGTCAGAAAAGGGGTACATCAGGGAAATACATTAAGTTCTACATTATTTAATGTATATGTCAATGATATAGTTCAATATACTGATGAGAAAGATTCGCCATATATAACCGCAAAAGACAGAATTCCTTGTTTACTCTTTGCTGATGACCTGGCATTGCTATCAACAACCAAAATAGGTCTTCAAACTAAACTGAATAAACTGCAAGAACACTGTTCTAATTGGGGTTTAAAGATAAACAAAACAAAAACAAAGGTAATAGTCTTTACGAGATCACCTCCTAAAATTCCAATTCATTTTAAATGTGGAGAGCATGAATTGAAACAGTAGAAACTTATAAATATCTAGGTGTCGTTTTTCATCAGAACGGGAAATTTCAAGCAACACAAAGAACATTTAGTAAAACAAAGCAACAAAGCAATATACGCCTTTAAAAGGGCAATTCATGGACAAAATTTAAAGACTACTATAATAATGCTTTTTATTCGACTCACTGATAACCCTGTTTTAAACCTATGGAGCAGAAGTTTGGTTTCCTTTTTGTTTTAATGGGGATACAGAATTTCATATTGATAAAATGTTCAAGGCATGCTTATCCAATCAGTTTTTGTATGAAAATTTTCATGTAAAATTTTGTAAACAAATGATAGGAGTTCATAAAAAAGCATTAGTACTCCCCCACTTTGGGTGAATTAGGGAGATTTCCACTGACCTTAAAATCATATGCCAGATAATATCCTTTTGGATTCATTTGACAGAATCAAAACCAGACTCTTATATTAGAATAGTATACGATTATTTGTATCAGAAGAATTACATACGATAAATGGATAAAACACAGTGAAAAATATTCTGTACACAATTGGATTCAAACATGTCTGGAAGAAACCAAAGCACTCTTAATGTTCATCGGTTGAGTTATGCTGTTAGAAGAAAACTTGAGGACATGTATAAAACATTTTGGATCTCCCAAAAAGGGAAAGAGTTTGCAAAACTAAAATTTTATGATTTTGCTACCAAAGAATACAGATTGGACTCATACTTAGTAAACTATGAAAACAAAACTCATAAGAAGACATATTGTAAATTTCGCACAAGCTGTCACATTTAATGATAGAGAAAGGGAGACACCAAAATATATCCAGAGAGGACAGAAATGTAGACACTGTAACAAAATTGAAGATGAATTTCATTTACTTGATGAATGCATTTTATATGATGAACTCAGAAATAATTTGTTTTTAAAAAAATCAAAACGAGAGACAAAGAACGCAAAAACTGTGTACATAAATTAAGTGACATAATCACAGTTGATATATATCAAGCAGATATCATCAGACATGTGTATGAGTGTTTTGAAAAAAGAGAGAAAGAGAAGTAGATACAACATGTTTTTTAGTGTACATCACTTTTAGCCAAAATAGATAATTATAGTTGATGTTTTTGTTGTGTCAAATAAGTCTACATGACTTAAATGGCAATAAAATATTCTGAATCTGAATCTGAATCTGAATTGAATCTGAATCACACACACACACACACACACACCACACACACACACACACACACACACACACACACACACACACACACACACACACACCAAAACACACACACACACACACACACGAGCACACACACACCCCACACGTGCACACACACACACACACACGTGTGCACACACACACACACCTGTGCACACACACACACACACACAACACACACACACACACACACACACACACACACACACACACACACACACACACTCTCTCTCTCTCTCTTCTCTCTAATCTTTCTCTCTCTCTCTCTCCTTATTTCCATTCCCACCCACACTCTCCTACACACATTAATCATTTACCCTTTATTCTGTAGAATATCACCAAGCCAAGAAACAGGTAGTTTGTCCTCGGACTTGTTCCAGACATGCAAGAACAAAAAAAACCCAAAATAAATAAATAGAGAGTAATGGACCATCATCACTCTTAATCTGTGGCCATGCGTTGAGTGTTGCCCATACACAGACTATGTTGCTGATAATCAAGTGCAGCATGCAAGGCTTTCTCTAAATTCGCATTCAGATATAAGGTCAACTGGGCTGACTGTCCAACTATCACCACACCACCATGAAGAAGAAGAATTGCGAAGAAGGAGGAGGAGGAGAAGGAGGAGGAGGAGGAAGAGGAGGAGAAGAAGAAGAAGAAGAGGAGGAGGAGGAGAGAAGAAGAAGAAGAGAAGGAGAAAGGGGAAGGAGAAGAAGAAGAAAAAGAAGAAGAAGAAGGAGGAGAAGAAAGTGGAAGAGGAGAAGGAGGTGGAAGAGGAAGAGGAGGGGGAGAAGGAGAAGAAGGAGAAGAATACCAAGAACAAGAAGGAGAGAGAGAGAGAGAGAGAGAGAGAGGAGAGAGAGAGAGACAGAGACAGAGACAGAGACAGACAGACTGACAGAGGCAGACAGGACTGATAGAGGCAGACAGACAAACAGAGCCAGAGAGACAGAAAGACAGAGACAGACAGAGACAGACAGACAGAAAGACAGAGACAGAGAGTCAGAGACAGACAGACTGACAGAGGCAGACAGACAGACAGAGACAGACAGACAGAGGGAGCGGGGATGTGAAGAACAAAGGGAGCACCTTTTCCCTGCACACCTACTGACAGTCACAAGTAGTCCTGGAGGCACAGGCAAGGGAGACAATGCATTACACGGGAGATAAGTCTTTCACGGACGAGGATAATCAGGTTTGAACCATCTACCCGCAGGGATCACTTTCCCAGGGGACAGAGTATGTGAAATGGGACAGTGTTTCTGATTGAAAAGACAGAAAAAGACAGATTAAAAAGAGTAAGCCGTATATAGACTGACTGGAGAATTTTCTTGTTTCTTGTTCATGGTTTGAAATGATTGACTATTAATTTTGTGAAGCTGCCTGTGTGTAAAATTGCATCTGTTTTTAACCAAAAATAGTGTTTGTCTTTTCTGTCATTGGATTAAGTTTCAAGATAAGATCTGCTACTGTGAAATAACAATATTGCTGGGTCATGCGTGCATGCGTGCTTGTGTGTATGTGTGTGTGTTCTTACATGGATGCGCTTGCGTGTGTTTCCTTGTGTGTCTGTATATGTGTGTGTGTGTGTGCGCATACATGTGTGCCTTCACACATGCGCTTGTAAGTGTGCCCATACATGTGTGCCTTCTCACGTGCGCTTGTGCGTGTGTGCGTATGTGTGTGCGTGCGTCTGCGTTTGTGCTAACATAATTTATGTGTAGGGGTGTAAGAAAGAGAGAGAGAGGAGAGAGAGAGAGAGAGAGAAGAGAGGGGAGAGAGAGAGAGAGAGAAGAGAGAGAGAGAGAGAGAGAGAGAAACAGACAGACAGAGACAGACAAGAGACAGGGACACGGAGAGAGTCACGGACACAGACAGACAGACAGCCAAATTCAGACAATAATATGAGGAGAAAAGTTTAATCTGGATCCAATTCCACTTTCGCAGCGCAAATTGTTGACATTGTATTCAATAACTACAGCGAAGCCATGGGATTCAGACATCTTTTGCCTGCTAACAGAGAAGGCATTGGGGGATGCAGGGGGGACATGTAAAGCGAGGAATCAGGGATGCAAATTGACCATTCCTCCTGGGACTTCGTTCCTAAACAATGTTAGTCTTGTGGACACAAGAGTCAAGCTTTCCAGCCCTGCTGGATAAATTGACAAGAATGGCGGCAATTTGCATGGCAAACCCTTCTTGGATGACCCTCAGAAATCACCTGTACTAGACCAGAATCACACTTCAGCAGAAAGTTGAGGATGGACAAGTGCAATATATCTGGTAGGGGGATTTGAAGAGATCCTGTGCCCATCTCATATGCTCTGTTCCCTTTTTTTCATAATTTAAGGCTTCTGTGAATATGTGGTAAAGCGTACATGGCGTATTCAGTGTGAAGTGAGATTTGTTTCACACACCAACACTGATTAGATACAAGCATGTGCTATCTGCAACACACACACACACACACACACACACACACACACACACCACACACACACACACACACACACACACACACACACACACACACACACACACACACACCTCTAACACTGAATTAGAAACAAGCATTTGCTTTCTGCTCTCATACAAATTTTCTTCTTGGCAAACAGAAAGATTATGGTTCACACACACACACACACACACACACACACAACACACACACACACCACACACACACACACACACACAACACACACCACACACACAAAACACACCCACACACACACACACACACACACACACACACCCACACACACACACACACACACACACATGGGGACGGGATAGCCTAGTGGTTAGAACATTTTGCTCGCAATCTGACGACCCGGGTTCGATTCCCATTCAAGGGGATATTTTCCCCTGGAGCTTAACATCAGTGCAGACTCCACTCTCCCCAAAAGTCCTTAGGATGAGACTATAAACAGAGGCCCCGTGTGCGAACGCACGCAGAACATCTTGCGCGCACACGTTATATCCTGTTCCACTTTTCGTAAGAGTAGGCCATTGTGTGCGTTCGCACACGGGACCTCGGTTTACAGTCTCATCTGTGTTTGTGTGTGTGTGTGTGTGTGTGTGTGTGTGTGTGTGTGTGTGTGTGTGTGTGTGTGTGTGTGTGTGTGTGTATGCGCGCGCATGCACCCACCCACTACATCAAGTCGTATTCCTTCTTCGAACATCCCTCTGCTCACCCATGCTAACAACGGCAAATGGCCACCGATGTAGAGCAAGGGAGACAATCCTCCTCAAGGGAGGTAAGGCCCTAACGGGGGAGGATAATCAGGTTTGAACTGTCTGCTCCCAAAGAGCCCAACACAACTTCTGTAAACACGGGATGGTGGCGAGGGGGAGGGAGGGAGGGAGGGAGTGTATGTCTTCAAACAGGGAGAGCACAGAGGCTTCATTGACTGGTTTGCAAAGTGTTCTCACTTTAGTGTTTGAAGAAAAGATGGCCATTTTTGTGTTGTTTGTTAAGAATTCGCTCTTTTTTTCCTCAGTCAAACCTGTTTGTTCAGAACAAAGTGACTCCAGTGATTATTTATTCTGTTTCTGTCTCTGTCTCTCTCTTATATATACCTAAGGGCGGGGACTTGATGTAAAAAAGCACATGGGTGCTTATTCATTATCCTCGAAAGAAAAGAATTTGTCATTGTCATTTGTCATTGTCATTGCCATTTACGTGATCTTAGAATGTGCCAAAGCCATGTGCCACTGAGGACACTATTTTCGGTGCGTCATTTGGCATCTCGTGATGTCTGGATACCATTTATCTCCCACGTGCGTCACCATAGCAACGTTACAGCAGGGACACAATAAATCTTGATAAAATTGCTTTACTGGCCATTTGCATATGGCGCTGACACATCTTCCTTTCTCTCCGTCTCCCTCTGCCTTTGTCTGTCTGTCTGTCTGTCTGTCTGTCTGTCTGTATCTCTCTCTCTCTCTCTCTCTCTCTCTCTCTCTCTCTCTCTCTCTCTCTCTCTCTTTTATCGTCATTCAGCCTGTCTTTTGCCGTTCCTCCTCGTCGTCATCATATCATCATCATCATCATCATCATCATCATCATCATCATCATCATTCATCATACTCTTCTATTATTATCAATACTTTTTATATATTTTGTTAATATTTCAAATTTACTCTCTCTCTCTCTGTCCCTATGTCTGTCTTTCTGTCTGTCTCTCTCTGTCTCTTTGTCTATCCGTGTGTGTGTGTGTCTGTCTGTCTGTTTGTCTGTCTTTCACTTTTAGTACTTCGCATGATACTATAAACTCAGGCCCAGTGTATTAACGCCTGCAGAACATCCTTCTCACACATTAAAACCTATTTCACTTTCCGAAAGAGTAGGCCATTGTGTGCCAGTGGGAACATGTGAGAAAATATACAAAACTGCATGCACACGGGGACGATGTAAAAAGGTACACAAGTACTTATTCCATTATCCTGGATATCTACCAATAAATCAATAAACAAACCTCTCTCTCCCTTCCTCTCTTTTTGTGTC